>CM029519.1:16270788-16870206 GCA_017140615.1 Eucalyptus cladocalyx
AACACCTCCTACCCCACAAGATGCAAGTCAAAATGGAAGAAGAGATAATCGCGGAAGCCGACCCAATGACTTCCAAGGACAAAAATTATGGGAATGAGTATCTTTTCTGCGGAAAATGGAGGAATTGGGGGTTGCTCTAAAGGAAGAGCGGAGGAGGGGCTCTTCGAACATTCCCGGTAACCCTCGTTTGCCAGGACAAAATCTGATTGAAGGGAGCGATGATGACAAAATGTTCCTTGAATTTAAACCTAGAATGGGTGTGCAAAGTTGAAAGGAAATCGAATGGATTTGTTTAAATCCAAGGATCAAGAAAAATGTATTTTAGGCTGTTGAAAGAGGGGGTGATAAACCCTAAAAGTGTTGATTTTGACTTCTTTGGACACCATCAATATGAACTTAAGAGAGAAGTTGGGTTTACAATTTGAGACTTTTGCTTTCTGACTCACGAATGGGTATGCTCAAGCGACCGCTTATTTCTATTCAAATCTTAGCTTTTTGGATGCGAATAGAATTTCGTGATGTTAGAGACAAAGTCTACGTGGTAGATGTGAATATGTTGGCGGACATAGTTGAGTTGAACGAGGACGTTATATTCCAATCAAAGTCTCACTGCTCGTACTACTCGGATCTTGTCAAAGATATGGACCACGGAAGAGAAGAAAATTACCTACTGAGGATGAAGGCCATCAACATCGTGCTTCATAAGATTGTGATCAAGTTTGTCTCAGACCAGAAGTCTACGTCAAAGACCGTGTCTCTTTCTGGAAGCAAAGTTGATGTACGCGATCAACTCGGGATGGAAGTTTTCTCTCCACACACTATTCTCTTCCATATGTACAGAGCAATGTCAAAAGACAAAGGACAATTGCCTTATCCCGGTGGTGACCAAGATCTTCCAACACATGAACATTGAACCGCCACATACATTTTGTGTTCGACCGTGTGATAAGATGGTGGTAGGGTTGAAAATGTTAATGAAGATGCGTCGCAAGAACTCTCCAAGGCAATGGAGAAATTCAAAGTGAAATCTCGATTCGCCCGCTCAAAGAGAAAAGGAAAGAGGCCATTGGTGCTCCATCGAAAAAGAAGAAAGAACTCTCATCCTGGAAGATGAAGATGAAGATGAAGATCCCACTATCCAACCACTAACAAGAACCAGACGTTCTGTGTCTCAACCGACAGAACTTCAGCAGAGCAGAGAAGAAGAAGAGCAGAACAGAGAAGAAGAAGAACAGGAGAGAAGGAGAAAGAAGTTGAAGAAGAATGAGAAGGAGAAAAAGAAAAGTCCGCCGATGAATGGAGAGAAGGAAAATCAAGAGCATGATCATCACTCTTCCTCTTTCGATGTCCTAGAGACGGGGGGGAGTTGGCGAGCAAGAGAGGTCTACACCTCATGCCGGTGAAGATCTAAGACAATCTGAGGACCCAGAAGAGGTTCTCTCTCATTACCCGAGGAAGGTCACGACGTCGAACCAAATCTGCAAGACTTAACAAAAGCGCCATCGTCGCATACACACCTTCGAGGAGAAAGCCAATGCTAGTACACGAGACGGAAGATTCTGCAGATTTTCGTCGTATCATTGATATTCTTCTAGAAATGCGTGGCAGGATATATGCTTTGGACTGTGAAATCAAGCCATGAAGAATCCTGAACAAGCATCTTCGGTCTCTCCGGAGGATAAATTCAAAGACCTCGCTCTACGCAACTTCAAGCCAATGCTAAGGGAGAAGAGGTAGCTCAACCGAGGAGGATCTGAAGAAGCTAGAAGGAGTAATCCAGTCCATTGGGGATTTCCAAATCGTGCGCATTCCCAAGCAGACATGACTTCTTTCTCACCCTTTTTAATGATGACAAAAAGGGGAGAACAATTTGAACCAACAACTTTTTCAATATCTTTTAAAACTTTTTAGTGGTTATGTTTATTTTTGAGTATGACTTGAGAACTTGAACTTGGTGTGAATTTGACTGAATTGGTTGTGGATTGTGATGCTTGACTGGTTGCATTTATTTCAAGTGTTGTTATATGGTGTTACTCATGAAAGACTAATCAATTTTTTCACGTGGATGCGAGTCGGTTGTTTTATTAATCTTTATGAGTTAGCCATATTGCTTGAGAAATGTTTTTGCGGTCAAAGTTGTTCAAATCTACAAGAAATTTTTGTCACCATCAAAAAGGGAGATTGTTGGAGAAATCTTTCCGAGAATATTTTGAAGCCGACAAAACGTTTCTATCGATCTAAGTGCGGATGTTCGGAGACCGACAATTTAAAGTCCGAAGATTTTGTATACTCAAGACTCAAGACTCGAGACTCAAGACTCATGACTCAAGACTCAAGACTTAAGAATTTAAGTCTATTCTCACCGACAGTCTTTCTAATCCGAATGAAGGAAATCCAAAGCCGAAGTATATGGTTGAGGATTCGATCCTATCCTCGGAAAAGATTCCTTGGTTGGATAATCATTTCGGATTCTTTGATTCTTATCTAAGATCAATTGAAGATCCGATGGTCGACGAAATATTCTTGGAAAGTTCTATTCTTGGAAACCAAGATCCTGATTGTATGGGCAAACAAGATTGATGGGCTATCATCAGATTCCTTAAATAGCTCGGATGATCTTCTTGATTGATTCTGTCCAACGGGTAGATTGGAGGAATTCCTTTGGTAAGTGCCAACGGCTATGATGGCATAAAGGAGTATAAAAGGAAGACGTTCTAGTTGTTTTAAGTAGTGATCGATAGAAAAATTCCAGAATCTAAATAACCTTGATTGTTAGTCGATACGCAGTTCAGCAAAATTGTATACACAGAGAGTGTTTATACTTGGTGACACCTTGAGCGAGTGTAGTAGATCATCTACATCGAGATATCAAGGAAGAACAACACTGTAACATCTCTTTATTCATAGTGGAATCCAGCCAAATTGGCTGTCAGTGCAGAAGAGTGGACGTAGGCTTGGATCAAGCCGAACCACTATAAACCGCGTGTTTAATTCTCTCTTTTCTTACTCGTCTTACATTGATTGTTATCTTTTTCGCTGATCCTTGAACTGTCTAAGTATTGTGCAAGTATACAAAAATTATGAAGAAAAATCTTTGTATACCTATTCACCCCCCTCTAGGTACTCATACTAGCTACATCAGATGTATCATGTCCTTCGTCAGGCATTTGAGAAGCCTAAAAATCTTCTGGATTTGTTGGTGAGCGACTTACACCTTCATTGATGACAGCATGTGGTGTAGTTCTTCCTTGCTCGCCATCTCCCCCTATCTCTAGGAACTCAAATGGGGAAGAGTGATGGTCATGCTCTTCAGCATCTGCAGACTTTTCTTTTTCTGCTTCTTCTTCTTCTTCAGCTTCTTTCTTTTTCTCTTTCTCTTGCTTGCTCCTCTTCTTCTCTCTGTTCTTTTTCCTCTGCTTCTTTTTCTTTCGTCTGTCATTCTGTTAATTCAGGTACAGAATGTCTAGTTCTTATTAATGCAGAGATAGTGAGATCTTCCTCTTCTTCTTCTTCCTCCAAGATAAGAGTTCTTTTCTTTTTGGATATAGTACTTATGGGCTTCTTCCCTTTTCTCTTAGATGAAGAAGATCTTCGGAGTCTTCACTTTGAACTTCTCCATTGCCTTATCAAGCTCTTTCGCACGCATTTTTGTCGGCATTTTTAGACCTACCATCATTTTGTCGCATGGTCGAACACAAAGAGTGTGTGGAGGTTCAATGTTCAAGTGTCTCGAAGATCTTGGTCACAAGACCGGGTAAGGCAATTGGCCCTTGTCCTTCGCCATTGCTCTGTACATGTGAAAGAGAATGGTGTGAGGGAGAGAGAACTTCTTCCCGTATTGATCGCGTACATCAATTTTGCCTCGGAGTTAGACACGTCCGTCTTAGATGTAGACTTTGGCCTGATACAGTTGATCACAATTTTGTGAAGCAAGATGTTGATAGCACGCATTCTTCTGTAGGTAATTCTTCCCTCTATAGACCTGTCTTTGACAAGCTCCAGTGTGGCACGAGCAGTCGAAGCTTTGATTGGTTGATAACGTCCTCGTTCAACTCCAATTATGTCAGCCAACATGTCCACATCTATGACATGGTCTTGGTCTCGAACATTGAAAGATATTCTATTCGCATCTAAAAAGCTAAGATTCGAATAGAAGTATCTTTGTTAATTGTGCATAACCGTCTCGTGGTATCGGAGCAAAATTGCTCAAGTTGAAGCAGATTGAACTTCTCCCTTAAGTTCACATTAATGGCATCCAAGAAATCGAAATCAACACTTCTAGGGTTTATCACCCCTCGTTTTAACATTCGAAGAACATATTCTCCTGTTCTTTCGATTTAAACAAATCCATCATTTTTCCCTTCACCTTCGCAGCAACACCCATTCTAGGTTGAAATTCTTTTGAACATTTTATCGTCATCATTCCCGTCGGTGGGATTCAATCCTCCTACACGAGGGTCACTTGGAATATTCGCAAGTGCTTCCTCAACCTTTCCTTTGGGAGCAATTCCCAAATCCTCCATTTTTCGCAGAAAGATATACTCATTCCCATAATTTTTATTTTTAAGGAAATCATCTATATAGTTCGCGGAGTACCGGTGCTTTTCAACGCACGATAGAGCTTGTAAATATAAGAGGGTTTTTGGACTCTTACGGGTGCGTCCTCGATTATTTCTTCCTCCGGTTATTGACTCGCATCCTGTGGGGTAGATGGTGAAGAGTGACTTGGAGGAGAGTGAATCGGGCTCGTTGCCGACTCGGTAATTCTTCCTCTTTGGTGAGATCGAAATGGGTAGGCCCCTCTCTCATTCTCCGTGGTCCCCATTCGCGATTCTTGAAGACTTTCTTGAAGAAGACATCATTCCTTGTCGTTGAAAGATTCCTTTACTCGCTTTCCCAAGAAAAGATGACAACTTTCTCGAAGATGAATATGAAGTAGAGACAGGATTGGGAGGAGAATGCCTTTTAGGGTTTTGAAGTGTAAGTTTAAAAAGAAAAAGCGTATATATATATAACTCAGTTTTAAAAAGGAAAAATCAATCGGCACAAAGGAAAGTGAACATACACCTCGTTTTAAAATCAATAACTGCCAAATAGAGGTTAATCGTTTTTGAAAAGACAAGATTCCGTTTTTCATGGAAATTATAAATTAACTAAACTAAAAATCGTACCTTTTCGAGTTCGAATATAATAACAACTTACAGTCTATAGCCATGAATGTCTGAGTCTGAGGGTTGGAAAGTCTCTAGACTTTAACTTCCTCAAGCTTCAAAATGTTAAGTCTGGAATGGATAAATCGAATTGATTTTTCTCCAAAGGCTTTGTGAATATATCCGCTAGTTGACTCTTTGAATCAACAAATTGAATCGAGATTTCTCCATTTTGAACATGATCTCTAATGAAATGATGTCGAATCTCTATATGCTTTGCTCTTGAATGAAGGATTGGATTCTTAGTGAGATTGATTGTGCTGGTATTGTCACATCTAATCTCTGTGCATGAGTCTTCAATTCCAAAGTCTTGTAGCTGTTGTTTTATCCATAGAATTTGCAAACAGCAACTTCCAAGAGCTACATACTCAGCTTCTGTTGTTGAGAGAGCCACAGTGCTTTGTTTCCTTGAAAACCAAGACACTGTTCTGTTTCCAAGCAACTGGCAAGTTCCCGAAGTGCTCTTTCTATCGACTCTACAACCGGCCATATCTGCGTCTAAGTATCCTAGAAGATTAAAGTCTCCCTTCTTAGGATACCAAAGACCGATACTTGAAGATGAAGCAACGTATTTGATAATACGTTTTGCAGCACTGAGATGGGATTCTTTAGGATCTGATTGAAACCTAGCACATATGCAAACACTCAACAAAATGTAGGGTCTAGAAGCGGTAAGATAAAGAAGTGATCCGATGATGCTCCGTACAGCTTTTGATCAACTTTCTTCCCTTCTTCATCTTTGTCTATCTTCAAAGAACATGACATTGGTATGTCGGTCTTTTTGCACTTTTCTAGTCCAAACCTTTTGACAAGATCATTAGCATATTTTTCTTGATAAATAAAAGTTCATTCCTTCAATTGTTTTATTTGAAGACCAAGAAAGAACGTTAACTCTCCCATCATACTCATTTCAAACTCATCCTGCATAGATTTTGAAAAAATTTTGCACAGACTTTCATTAGAGGATCCAAAAATAATATCGTCCACATATATTTGAACAAGTAAAAAGCTTTTGTTTTCCTTTTTGATAAATAAGGTTCTACTTTACCTTTGACAAAACCATTATGTATTAAAAACTTACTTAGTCTGTCGTACCAAGCTCGACGTGCTTGCTTTAAACCATACAAGGCCTTTTTCAGTCTGAAAACTGAGTCTGGCTTCTTTGGGTCTTCAAACCCTGGAGGTTGTTCCACGTAAACTTCCTCATGGATAAATCCATTTAGGAATGCACTTTTGACGTCCATTTGGAATAACCTGAAATTTTTATAATAGGCAAACGCAAGTAATAGACGAATAGCTTCTAACCTTGCTACTGGAGCGTAAGTCTCATTATAGTCTATTCCTTCTTCTTGCGTATATCCCTTGGCCATGAGTCTTGCTTGTTTCGTACGACTTTTCCTTTCTCATTCATCTTATTCCTGAACACCCATTTAGCTCCAATAACAGTTTTGCCTTTTGGTTTAGATGTCAATTCCGACATCATTAATGTTGAACTGTTTGAGCTCTTCTTGCATAGCTTCAATCCAACTTTCATCGATAAAGCTTCTTCTATGCTTTTTGGTTCAATTTCAGAAATGAGAGCCACAAAGACTAGACTCTTCATGCCTTTTGGATCTGGTATGAATTCCTTCATTAATTTCGCCGATAATGAAATCTTTAGGATGACTGGACTTATGCTTCCAGTTACTAGTTGATTTGTCTGGTTGATGATCTCTTTCTTTATTTGAATCTTCACGATCAGCTTGATGCTGGTCTTCCAGAGTCTGAGAAGCTTCTTGAGTTGTAAGCTTTGGAGGGTCTGGAGCAGGTTCAGACTCTTCATGATGAGTCTGACTGGATTCATCTTGCGTAGAGTCTTGAAATTTGACATTCATTGACTCCTCCATTTGATCGACTCTTCTTGTTGTAGACTCGTAGGCTTTGCTTGATATAGAATATCCAAGGAAGATGCCTTCATCTAATCTTTCTTCAAACTTACCAACTCGATCTTTAGCATTTTTCAATATAAAGCATTTGCAACCAAACACATGAAAGTATAAAACAATAGGCTTCTTATCATTGAATAACTCATACGGGGTTTTCTCTAGAATAGGTCTTAAGAAGACTCTATTGATGATATAGCACGCTGTTGAAACAGTTTCAGCCCAAAATCGTGAAGAAATCTTACCTTCAATTAAAAGAGTTCTAGCCATTTCTTGAAGAGATCTATTCTTTCTTTCCACTACTCCATTTTGCTCTGGAGTATATGGCGAAGAGAACACATGATTAAATCCAGATTTATCATAAAATTTTGTAAAATTTTGATTTTCAAATTCACTTCTATGATCTGTTCTTATACTTGAGATAACACACCCTTTTTCATTTTGAACCTTTTTAGCAAATTTTTCGAAATACGAGAAGGTTTCGGGCTTACTTGCAAGGAAATATACCCAAGTAAAGCGGGAGTAATCGTCCACAATTACTAGGCAATATTTCTTACCTCTAATGCTCTGAGTTCTGGTTGGTTCGAAGAGATCCATATGCAGCAACTGTAGTACTTGATTAATAGAGACATGATTTATTGGCTTAAATGAATTTCTTACCGCTTTCCCGCATTACATGGAGTGCATGGATCGGACTTTTGGTATGGTAATTTTGGTAGACCTCAAACAAGTCGCTTTGATGAGATTTTGGCTAATTGCCTCATGTTGACATGACCAAGCTTTCGTGCCATAAGCTTGCTTCGTCTTGAATTGAGATTAGGCATTGCGATTCATTTGATTTCACGTCCAAGAGATAGATTTTTCCATGCCTTGACCCATGAAAGACCGAGTAGAGTCTTTACTAGTTCCGTAACATATTCCTTCTTGAAAGAAGATCTTAAAACCAGTATCACACAATTGACTGATGCTGAGAAGATTGTAATTGAGTTCTTCCACTAAGGAAACTTTACTTATTGTGAGATTTCCAATTTTCACCGTTCCAAATCCCACAATACTTCCTTTGCTGCTTCCTCCAAATGAAACTTTTCCGCCATTTACTTGGACAAGCTTTATGAAGCAATTTGAGTCTCCGTCATGTGTCTTGAGCATCCACTTTGTCAAGATACCATTTTACCTTTTCTTGACGGAAACCGCATTTAAAAGAGAGTCTCAAGCTTTCTTTGGTACCCAAATTTTCTTGGGTCCTTTGGTGTTAGTAAGATAAATAGCATTAGCCCATGTTTTCTTAATAGGTTTCCAAACCATAGGATACTCTTTTTCAAAGTGATCCGGACTGTTGCACTTTGAACACACGAGGGCATTTCGACCTACGTACTTTACAAAAACTTTCTTAAAATGATTTTTGTAAGTCTCTCTCGAGGGTCTTTGCTTGATTCTTTCTTTTACTTTAGGAAAATCAATCAAGGGGATAGTTTATCTTTGTCATACCTAGACCAGACTTATTGAAGTAAGGTCTTTAAGCCGAAAGAATTTTTTCAAGTTTTTTGGACCCTATTGACAATTTCTTTGAAATATTTGATAAGTCAGTTTTTAAAAGAGCATTTTCTTTCAAAAGACTATTTTCATTTTCTTTAAGAGTGGAAACGTTCAAGTCTAAACTTTTAACTCTTTCTTCTAAAACGTTTTCCTTTTGTTTTAGAGCTGAGTTTTCCTTTTTAAGTTCGGAAATTCTTTTGAGAGAAGTCTTAAGACTAAGACATAGTTCATCAATGTATTTAGAGACTTTGATTGGAATTTTGAAATCACTTACCTCAAATTCACTGTCTGAGTCTGATCTAGAATCTGAGTCTGAGTCTGATTGTGACATCAGACATAGATTGGCATACTCATTATCACTTTCTTCACACTCTATATCACTCCAGTGTTTCGGCTTTGAGAGCTTTTCGAAACTTTTCAGCTTTTCCTCTTCTTCTTCAGAAGAGGACAGTTGGATCTCGATGTGTCCATTTTTCTTACATTCAAAGCAAACTACATCTTTGTTTGGTTCCTCATCATCAACAGACTTGGTATGCTGTCTTTGGAAACTTTGTTTCTTTGAGTTGAACCTTCTTCCTTTTCTATTCAGTTTTCTGAATCTTCTTATCATGAGAGAAAGCTCCTCATCGTCCATATCATCTTCAGAATCTGTATCATCAGAATCATCATTTGATTTTAATGCAATGGATTTCTTACTTCTTGGATCTTCGTCTTCATTGATTCGTTCAACTTCATAAGACTGAAGAGTTCCAATCAGCTCGTCGACAGATAGTGGCATGATTCTTTGCGTCTCCTTAATTGAAGTCTTTATGTAATTCCAATCCTTGGAGAGTCCACGCAGTAGCTTGTTTACCTTCATGGGATCAGAAATTTTTGTCCTTGATTCTCAAGACCATTGACAATATCTGTAAAATGGCTAAACATGTCAGTTATAGATTCTCCTGGTTTCATCTTTAAGGCTTCATATTGACCAAGGAGAATGTTAATTTTGGTTTCCTTCACTCGATCTGTTCCTTCATAGGTGATATGTAATCTGTCCCAAACTTCTTTTGCTGTAACACAAGAAGATATTTTGTTATATTCAGTTGGTGACAAAGCACAATATAAAGAATAAATTGCTTTTGCATCGAGTGCTTGTCTCTTGAATATCTCTTCCCGAGTCATTCTCTGGTCTCAACGGTTTATTTCCCTCTTTCGAGACCGATGCAGCTGTAGGAGTAATTCATTTTTCTACAACGTCCCATTCCAGAGGATCCTTTGATCGTAGGAAGGCTTTCATCTTGTTTTTCCAGATGTTGTAATCCTTCCCATCAAAGTTAGGGTAGTCTCGGGTATTGCTTTGCCCTTCCATTAGCCCTGGTGCTAGCATACTAGCCATGGATCTTTTACTCAAGTAAAACACTTCAAATAAAGTGAGTACACGCGCTTTGATACCAATTGATATAGCTAGAATAAGTACCTAGAGGGGGTGAATAGGTATATAAACGATTTTTCTCAATAATTGCACAATACTAGACAGTTAAAAGATTTGAGACAAACAATAATCAAAGTAAGACTAAGAGAAGAGAAAATTGAACATGCGGTTTATAGTGGTTCGGCTTATTTCAAGCCTACGTCCACTCTTTTCGCACCGATGCCCTATTGGCTGGATTCCACTATGAACAAAGAAATGTAAACACGTTGTTCTTCCTTGATTTCTCGGTGTAGATAATCTACCACACTTGCTCAAGGTATCACTAAGTATAGACACTCTTTGTGTATTACAACTTCACTCAAAATGTATCGACTAATAATCAAGGTGCTTCGGACTCGGAATTCATCTATCAATCGTTCTTTAAAGCAACTAGAACGTCTTCCTTTTATACTCCTTTATGCCATCATACCCGTTGGCACTTACCAAAGGAATTCCTCCAATCTACCCATTGACGGAATCAATCAAGAAGATCATTCAAGCTATTAAAGGAACCGACGATAGCCCATCAATTCTATTCGCCCATACAATCGGGATCTTGGTTTCCAAGAATAGAACATTCCAAGAATATTTCGTCGACCATCGGATCTTCAAACGATCTTGATTACGAATAAAATAATTCGTTATAATTATCCAGCCAAGAGATCTTCTCCGGAGGATAGGACTAAATCCTCAACCAAATACTTTGGTTCCGGATTGCCTTTGTCACTGGATTAGAAGAACTGTCAATGAGAATAGTCTTGAGTCTTGAGTCTGGTGTTCTGAAAGTCTTCAGACTCTAAATAGAAGGTCTGCATTTATCCAGACTAAACTGATAGAGATGTTTTGTCAGCTTCAAAATATTATGGAAAAATTTCTCCAACACATATCACCAATATAAACAACATTCCATCCAAAACATTTGTAGATAAATTTCATTTGAGGCACAAGAGTTTTAAATGTTTGATCTAGATTTTGGAGAAAAATTTCTACCATACAAGATTTTTCTTGTTCGACTTCGACGTACGAGCCATGAGACAAGAGAGTTTTTCCTTCTCGATAAATTGCGTCACACGATTCTTGCAAAACACAACAAAAAGCGAAATAGCAAAAGTCCGAAGCAACGAAGGTGCGTAATATTAGGGTGTCGATGAAAAAATTTTTGTTTCTCTATTTTTTTGTCTTTCTATTCCTCTAAACAGGTTTGGAACAAAAATTCGTTTAGTAACACAATTTCATTTTTTTATTTTATTTCTAGAATAGATTTATATTATAGAAATATATTTGGAGCAAAGATTAGAAATCAAAATTTTTAACTTTTCTATTTTTGGAATAGAAATGAGAAATCAAAAATTTTCTCATCGTTCACTCTTGTCCGCCCATTGTCCACTTGTCGCCCGTGGGATGCTAGACGCCCGCCACCGTTGTCGACTACCGACCACTAGCCACCAGACGTTAGTCGCCAACCACCGTACTCCGGCCACTCGTCGCCGAATGCTAAATGCCCATCGGTCATTGGCTGCTCATCGCTAATTATCGGATGTCGGAGGCTCATCACCAACCACCAAATGTTAACTGGCAACCGTCTGCTACTCACCACCGGTCACCGAATGTCGGCTACTCACCACCCGCCGTCAGCCTCCTGTCGTCAGATTCCAGATGTCGGACGTTAGACATCGAACTCCGAACATTGGACGCCGTTGCCGGTCACTAGACTCCGGTGTCAAACTTCGAACTTTGGCCGCTTTGCCATTGGTCATCGGACTTGGCACCGAACACCGAATGTTGGACTTCGGACTTTGGCCGCCTGGCTGCCGATCACTTTGGATGTAGAATGCTAGTTGTCGAACGCCGGACTCCGGCCACTTTGGACGCTGGTCATTGCCACTCCTAGAAATATAAATTTTATTATATTATCAAATGAATTTTTATTTGTTATTAAATGCGTTTCTTTACTCGAAACTCGTCCATGGAATAAAAATTGAGAAATCAATTTCTGGCCAAAAATTTTGTCATGCATGCCCTTATAAGTCTTAATGATTTCTTGAGAATCGACTGTCAAAGAAATGTCGAGCGCCACTCACCCCAACCAGCCATTAAGCCCACCGTACACTTGTTGACTTAGCTAATTACATATTCGTTGACCGTGGCACTATATAATATATGATTTTGCAAGTTCGCTACTCCCATTGATCATATCACCCAGCAAAGCCCCTTTTCCGCTCCTCTATTTCCATAGTAACACGATGGCCCGGGGTCTGGCTGAAAAAGAAGAAAAAAAGGCTAGGGAGTCTCGGCTTCAACTGGCAATAGCTAATGACAATGTTGATGAGGTACATAACTTAATTGAGGAGGTGACAAGTGGTGGCGGCTCGAACCGAGGTCAGAGAGAGTTGTATAGAGAGAGAGAGAGAGAGAGAGAGATGATGAGGTACATAACTTAATTGAGGAGGTGACAAGTGGTGGCGGCTTGAACCGAGGTCAGAGAGAATTGTATAGAGAGAGAGAGGGCGAAGGGCAATAATGGGAAGGGAAAAGGAAAGAAATAAAAAACGAAGAAAAAGGGAAAAATATAAAAAGGGACCACAAATTTAAACAGCCAATAGCACACGTAGCATAGTATTAACCTGTTAAGAAGATAGATATAGGTTGTGACTTCATCTCGTAATTTTAGAGGATCTCAATCGATCAATTAATTAGCAATGTACAATCGTTTTTCGAACATAAAGAATAATTGCATCCACTTTTGAAAAGATGTTCTTTTCAAATTGGGTGTGAACTATTGGTCTTCTTTCTTTTCTTTTGTGTGGTAAGGTAGACAATACATTGAACCTTTAATATATGAATTGAAAATGGTCCAACTAGTGATTCATCTAGTCTTGGCTGAACCCATGGATGACTTGAGCATAATTGGATTACTTACCCTGTCTTTGATAACGTCGTCATAAGAAAGAAAGAAAACACTTTTAATGAGGCTAGGGCCTAACACAATAAAGATATGACAGTACAGACATTATATTATATCATA
Organism: Eucalyptus cladocalyx; assembly: GCA_017140615.1. Classification (NCBI taxonomy): domain Eukaryota; kingdom Viridiplantae; phylum Streptophyta; class Magnoliopsida; order Myrtales; family Myrtaceae; genus Eucalyptus; species Eucalyptus cladocalyx. The sequence goes on from CM029519.1 coordinate 16,283,935, forward strand.
TCTTTGCCTAAGACCTCTATGTTTTCTTTTGTTAGCTACAAGCAAGAAAGCCTTTTATATTGCTAGTAATCAAGATTGAAGAAGCTATTAACTAGTCAAGTATGCAAAGTACTTTTTGTCTCCAAGAATTCTCCTTTTTCTCCTTTTTTTTCCTGACAAAGAAGGGAAAATCAAATTTAAATATCCTAAATTCGTCAAATAAAATATGCAAATCCAAACTTAGGGCGTCCCACATCGTACTCCCTTTATAATAATGATAAAAAAAAAAAAAAAAAAAAGCTCGGCCTTGAGTGTTTCATGTTGGGTTATCTTACAAGCCGCTCTCAAGCGACGTCCCCATCTCGAGTGACGTCCTTCACCCGAAGCTCCTACGTTTTTTGTTTTTGTTTTTGTTTTTTGTTTTTTTTAAGACAAACCTTGGCCAAAGCTCAACCCGTCACCGAGTTACCACCCTTCCTTCGGGCGGTCACTCTGACTGCCACTCGTCGGCCAACCTCCCCGCCGCCGAACACCCAAAACAGTGAAGCCTACGGGCTCCGAGGACAGCCACGACGGCCACCGAGGGCCGACCAGCTCCTAGCCAACCCTATGCACTCACCGACCGGAGGGTCACCATCGTTCCGAAACAGGCCATACCCGGAGAAAAAACTATGGATCTCGTTCGGACATTATGTCGAACAGCTAGTATATGCTACGGGAACAAGAGATCTTTGACTGCGATAACAACAGCACACACAGCAGCAGCAGAAGGACGGACGGGGCCGGAGTTCGCGTCGGCCCGGATGGACGGGGCCGGAGTTCGCGTCAGCCGGATGGACGGGGCCGGAGTTCGCGTCAGCCGGACGGCCGCAAGGTCCGGCCTGGCATGCCCAAAAACAGGGCCGAGGCTTACCGGAGTTTCGGAGCGGGAAAGGAGGCATGGCAGCGGGTTGTCGGCCGTGCGGTGGCTAGCGATCTCTCCCTCCAACTCTCTTCCCTCACTCAAACTCTCACTCGCGCTCTCTCGTCTCTCCCCCTCTCTCGGTTTCTCTACCTTGAACTCTCTCTTGGATCTCTCCCTCAAATCCAGCCCCCGGTCTCCTCCCTTTTTCTCTTGCGCCCACTCTCTCGCTTTTAAGGGCTAGCAACAGGCGCGCATGGCTTCCACCTCGCGCTCGCCGCCGCAGCCCGCCCGATTCTCGACGCTAGGATCACGGCTGCTCGCTTTTGCTTGCGGACGTACGTGTCGCCGCAGACACGCGGGAATGGCGTGAGGGAGGAAGGAGGAAGAGATAGGTACGTGGGCCGGGCCGGGAAAAAAAAAGAAGAAGAGAAAATGGGGCGGGCACGAAAGAGAAAGAGGAATAAGGAAAAGAAAAAAAGGCCGGGCCGGCCCGCCCTAGACCAGGCCTAGATTTCTTTTCTTTTCTTAATACAAAATAATAATGATAATTTTTTTTATTGTTCTTAATTAATTTTTTTTAATTTTAATACTAGTAATACAAATTCTCCTAATGTTTATATGCCATGCAATTTAGTGAAAATTATTGTCGCTAGAGATTAGAAATTAATCCCTAATTTTTCTATACAATTAAAAAATGATTAAACGTGTCACCAAAATTTAGGTGTCAACTCTCACATGCATGCTTGAAACATATATGCATGAAGGGCCTAGAGAGAAATCTCTTGATGCCAACACAATGGTGGTGATGGCGATTTTGTTGTTGGTTGCAGGCAATCGGCAAAGGTAAGAAGCGGTAGCGATATGCGGTGTTAGTTGCAAGGCAATTGGAGAAGGTAAGAAGCAGTGGCGCGTTGGACAACTTGCAAGACGCAATGGTGGTCATGATGGTGGTTTGTTGTAGGTTACTTGGAAAGAAGCGAGGTGAGGTCTTGAATGCGAACATGCACGATGAACACAAATAAAATGCTTGACTCTGTCTTAGCATCCTGATCTTGTGTCAAATTCCGTGTCTGTCTTCTTGGCGTAACCTATAGATGGTGTTTGCAGGCACCCCAATTATTATACTACTAGCTCTTGAATTTTGCCAATATTCAAGGTTGAATATCGAAATATCAAATTAGAGGTCTTTGGAGTGATTCCCACATATTAATTAATAATTGTTGAAAATACGTGGATTACATGAGTTGACGAATCACATGCAACTAAGTGATACATGTAAGAGAAATAATCATAATGACATATTTAAAATAAAAAATTCAAAATAAAAAGAGAGCAATTGACTGATATACTATATAGAACTACTGCAAAATAGAAGGTTGGCCGTGAAAAGGGTAATTTATAGATCCATTGGATGGGCATCAAGTAGTCAAATTTAATCATAAGTTAGGAAATGCGTAAAACCTTGTATTCTTTTTTAGGGACCCATTATGAATCTTTCTATCTCTAAAATATGATTTGTTGCAGCTAGCTTGAAAGCATGAATAAAAACACACAAAACTAATATAGTAAGAAATGAATTGCATAAATAAAATTTAAAGACAACAAATTTATGTGGTTCTACTATGTGCCTACTACATGGAGAGAGATCAATAAGATGATTCCATTATAATTGGTAAAGAAGATAATATAATCATTCAATCATACTCACTCATAAGTTTTTTCAATTTTAGATTAACCTGAACTTACAAGAATCAATTACAAAAAAAAAAAAAAAAAAAAAAAAAAAATTATTACACTGTCACACTCTTAGATGAAAGTTATCAAAGCTCTCGTATTTCATGCAAGTTTTCATATATGTTAAGCATACTCACTATGAACCCGAGACCAAACTCAACAACAAAATTATTTACATGCAAAACAACCATAAGCCATTCGCCAATGCCAACGTGGGCTTCATCTTCAATGAAGAAAAGAAGTCTTACGGGAAATTAGTTTCCTTTTTCTATCGTGGACAATTCTGTTGGCAAGAGTGCAATAATATGGCCTGAAATTTTTGTGATTCAATTATAGATCAATTTTTTTTTTTAAAAAAAAAAAATCTGAATCAACTTGAAGCCATAATCAATGAATCTCCACCTTAGTGAGAAGTCCAATTCCATCTCTTTGGTTGTCATTTCTCCCAAACCCCTATGGGCTCCTCACTTGTTGTAGAAGCTAACCAAGTCCGAATATTATTGAAACTTAGTCAATGCAATATGCTTTGTTAGATTATCCACCATGTTTACTTTTTGAACGAATGTGGTTCCTTATGACACAATATCACATATAAAAAGATTGCACCTTTTGGAGTAAAATTCTCGTCATTTGTTTCCTTGCACTCTTTCATGCGACTTAAACATCATTTCACTTCAATAGTCAACCGGCTCAACGGTCAATATTTTTTTCTTCTTTCTCCTTCGAAATAAAATCTATAAACAAACACAATGTGAGCACTAATCAATTATACACACACAAGCACAAACATACACAACACACAGGGTAACTATGGCGAAGGAGGCGCAAGCGGTAGTGGCTCAAACAAGAAAAGTACTAACAAAATTCTAAACCTATTATATTAGTACCAATTTAATTCTAAACCTTTTAATTATATCAAATTAGTCATAAACCATTTCACATTTCTATAAATTTAATCTATCTAACCAAATTAGGCCAAAAATTCTGATGTGGACACTGGTAGTCTCTCTTGGCACATTCGGCCTTGACATGGACATGTCCTTATAATTTTTTTCTGAAATTTTCAATTCTTTATTAATTTTTTCTTCTATTTTCCTTCTTTTTTGTTCCCTACTGTGCTAGTGGGGCTAGAGCGCTCTGGCCACTAGGCAAGGGCCTCGAAGCCCTCACTGACTGCCGACAAGGGTCATGGGCCTCGCCTAGATGTGGGTGAGCTGTTGGCGGCTATAGGTGAAGGTGACCTCGCCCGCGGCTGGCGAGGCCATAGCCACTTTTGCTTGCGATTGGCAAGGCCAAGAGAGGGATTTGCATTGCCCAATGGCTGGTGAGCTTCGGTGACGCTTGCTAGCCACAGTGGAAAAGGAAAGGATAATAAGGAAAAGAGAAGAAAAAAAAAAAAGAAAAAAAAAAGAAAAATTAATTGAAAATTCAAAAATATATATAAAAAAAATATTTATAAAATATCCACATCATTGCTAACCATGCCATAAAGGATATATGATATCCACCTCAATAAATTTCTATTTGAATTGGTCATATGGACTCAATTGGTACTAACATAAAATGATTTACAATTAAAAGGTTTATGACTAAATTATTACTGATACAATAAGTTTAGGACTTTTTTTCGGATACTTTTCACTAGCTCAAATCGAGGGTAGAGAGAGAGAGAGAGTTGCATATGTTCGGGTTGTATTGTAGGGGTTGTTTCATGAGAGAAAGAGAAGGGGGAGGGGGCGAGAGGCAATGACGGGAAGGGAAAAAAAGAAAGAAAAAAATCGGAAAGGGACAAAATATTTAAACAACCAACATCACGTGTAGTAAATATTGTCACTTTATCGCGTAATTTCGGAGATATCAATCGGTCGATCAAAAAGCAATTCGTAAACATTTTTTCGAACAAAAGAAGAATTGCTTTCACTTTTTAGAACGTGCTCTCTCCAAATTGGGTATGGATTATTGGTCTTCTTTGTTTTCTTTTGTATGGTAGGGCAGACGATAGGTTGAACCTTCATTATATGGATTGAAGAAGATCCAACTAGTGATAAATTGGGTATGGATTATTAGTCTTCTTTGTTTTCTTTTGTATGGTAGGGCAGACGATAGGTTGAACCTTTATTATATGGATTGAAGAAGATCCAACTAGTGATAAATTTAGTCTCGTCAGTTATCATCATTTATATGGTTGTTCCGAAATTCCAACTAAAGGTCGACTTTTCATAGTCATAGGATATGAAATAATTAAGTTTAAATATCTAACCCTCCCCAAAATAAACTAGTAGTCCTGATTCATGAGAGTATTCTTGGAACTTTGGGTTAAACGCTTAGAGATTAAAAGTAAGTGAATTATTATAGCAGCCATCGGATACATGATTATGGAAAGCTTGACTGCCAATTTCATTAAAGAGGACCAAGTGGTGAAGAACCCACCAATGATTCACCCGTTTATAAATAAAATGTCAAACTTGTCGTGCACCCATGATTAAAAGAGATTTATTTTCCAAGCTAATTTGACGTTAAACTCAAAACTCAAAATCTTCATTCAATAAACTGTTATAGTAACAAATAGAGAACTTGCCTCCATTTATTGAATTGAATCAAGAACCAATGCAAGGTCTTGAGCTCAAGGAGATAATCGTGTATTAAGGTTTATAAGTGGACTTGTTTCAAATAAAGGAGGAAGGAGATCTGGTGCTATTAACTCCCCAAATATATGATTAAATTCTGCAAATTATCTTTTTGTTTGGGATTAGGCTAACATGTAAGGCGTGAATGCTTTTCTATTACCTGGGAAAGATTCAATGGGTTATAGGCAGGGAAGTGGCACTTTTGCTTTCTTCTTTTCTTTTCCTTTATTTGTTTTGCTCTCAGCTTCGTTCTTTCTTCACTTTACATGGAGAAATGAAAGTGAGGAAAAGGAAATTGATAGTGGAGAGAGAACTCCCCGTGAGCAAAATCGCCATTCCTTTGGGATGAAGCAAAGTATAATGCAGCTTTAGAAACAAATATGTATCGCATTTACTCATTTCACAAGTATTGCATATATTCCAACATATCATAAGATATACACCATATATAAACAATGTAATATAGTATAGCTAGCATGCGTCAAAAGTCATCCAATGCTCATGTCAAGAAGATCTTACAGTCACCCTTTGCCAGGTAATGAGGCACAAAAATTATATCCACTATTGTTAAAGTTTCGAAAATCACTTTGCTCTGATTAAGTTTCAAACGACACGTTAATCATGATTAAGCTCCGAAATAGAATTGGTCAGTACACATGTACATCATGTTGTGTCTCAATATGTAGATTGACTACAAGCATCAAATTGAAGGGATAAGACAACATGCCATATTAACATTCCATTTAAAAAATTTCCAGACAAAACTTATCCGAGGTTCCAAAGTATCCTTGATCCAGTTTTGAGAAAGACATACCACATGGTACTTTACAGTTCGACTTCAACATACTGGCCATGACCCAGTATAGTTTTTTCCCTCTTCGTAAATCATGTGCAATTCTTGCAAAATATAAAAACTGAACAGTCATTTCCTAAGAATCTGACCAGTGCGCAATACGCTTCGGTCTAAGATGTGTTGGGCCCCTCTCACCCCAACCTGCCACTGGGCCCAATTGTACACTTGTTGACTCAGCTAATTAAGTATTCGTTGACCGCGGCACTATATGATAAATGATTTTCCAAAGTTTGCTACTTCCACCAATCCTCCCCAATCAAACCCCCTCGACTCCTACATTTTCCTGGTAACACGATGGCCAGGAGTCTGGCCAAAAAAGAACAAAGAATGGCTAGGCAGTCTTGGCTTCAACAAGCTGTTAACAAATGATAATGTTGCTGAGGTACGTAACTTAATTGCGGAGGAGCGAGTGCTCTAAGATTGCCTATCCACTCCACTACACATTGCCTAGGCCATCAGAAAAACTGACGTGGCCATGGAGATGGGCATCTTGAAGCCGTCGTTTGCTTGGAAATGCCTAATGCACTTGGTTATGCAACATGAGCATTATCACACTGTGAGGACATTGATGAACCTTGACCCGAAGTTGATTCAAGTCTGAAGATGAGGTGGGATCACCTGTTTGCATTTTGTAGCAGGGAAAAAGAGGAGACAACAAGCAGGAGAACGTGGAGCTCTTGAAACCCCTATCCGAATTCCTATTTGCTTGCAAATCATCTATTGAAAATTTGACAATCCAATGCGAGACTGCAGTTCACATTGCTATCAAGAACCACAATTTCAAAGCATTGAAGGTTTTACTTAAATGGCTTGAGCGAGTCCATCTAACACAAATCTTGAAGGTAGAGATATTGTCCATTGATTTTGTAAATATTATGGCTTTTATTGTTTGATCCTTGAATTTGACATTATGTAATCTAAGAAAAAATGTCTATCTAACGATTGACATTTGAAGTTGTATGGCATGGTGTCGTAAACTATAAAAATGTCCATAAATTTATTTGCTTGGAGTGATCTGCCAGAAACACAAGAAAAAGACCGACAAAAATGATTGATCAAGGAGCGTGACATATTATAGGTGAATATTGTGATGGTTAGATCGTATTGAAACCTTGACAAGAAAAAATATAACACATTTATACATCAATTGTGATCAATAATATATAAAATCACGTTATTTTTCGACTTCCTCTCTATATTTATTAGACTTTTCTCAATTGACTTAGTAAAAATCCATATGTTGAGTGTCTTATCATATTGTAATATTTATTAAGAACGAAAATTGTCAACTGTTGGATCATCAGCATCATCATCATCATCATCATCATCATCATTATATATTATTTTTTTTTGTCGAAGTTCGATTGTTATATTGAAAAGTCGACAATTTGTCGATTTGATCTCTCTCTCTCTCTCTCTCTCTCTCTCTCTCCCTGTTAGCTCCTCATCGCGTCCTTTCAGAATCACTATATTGATTTGTACACGTCTTTATCTCTTGTTGAACTTCCCACCATCGCATAAAAATATTAAATCAATACTTCATGCGAGACATTAATTTGGCCTCTCTCTCTATACGTATATAGTGACAGAGTACGATTTGCAATTAATGGCCTGCGTGAACACTTAAGCCGTTATTAATTGTATTTATTGTGAGCATTCTATAAATAATAAAACCCACATAAATTGCATTTAATTTAGATTTTTTAAGCACTACAAGCTTAATTAAATTATCTGGAATAAGCCTGCAGAAGCATGAAATTTGGTCAAGCCCATTGAATACTCCTTATGGCCAAAAACTGCTTGTGCTTAGCACGTGGGCATGCCAAACTAATTAAGATTGCATTATCTAATTAAATTTAAGGAAAAGATATATTATCGTTGAGGATTTTAATTTTATGGAGGTAATATCAATGTGATATAAAAAATTCCTAAAGTGAGGAAGTCACTATACTTATTTAGTTTAAAATAGGAAAGTGATGCATTGATTGATATCTTGAGATAACCCTAATCCTATGCCTATATAAGCACTCTTTTCTCTCAAAATTGAAGGGGCACAGATACACAAACAAGGACGTTAATGTTCAAAAAAAGAAAAAGAAAAAAAGAAAAAGGCGAACCTTGCCTCCTTGGCAACAGAACAATTCCAGCGTACAGTTCACGGAATCGACAAATGGACATTTAATAACCGGTGGATCATGATTAAATTTTGTGGAGAGTACAGTAAGACGTTGTTCTTGATGGTTTGATGGAATTGATGAGAAAATTTCTGGAAGTACGTCTTTGACGGAGATTTACTATTGATTAGTACATCAATCTTTTCCTATTCACTAAATAATTTATATATTGCTTTGATTATGGAGTGTTAAATTACTGTCTACGTACTTGTGTAATCACCCATCACATGTTAGTGGTTAAAAGTTAAAATTGACCAAGATTGCTTCAAACTATATTTTTAAATAAAGAGAAAATATATCAAAAGAGCATTATATTTATCTAGTGTAATCAAGTTTCCATATATATGAAAATTCTAGTTCGCAAAATAAGATATTTTTCTATGTTTTACTTGGATTTCTAACGATCCATAATAGATTAATGACGACTACAAAATAAAATGATTTGCCTGCTTAATTAATTAAATTAAAAACATTAAAGTTGTGATTGGTATGGATTTGGGAGAGTCCGTACTAAGTATTTACTTAGTAACCCATTAGTTTATCTTTGGTGGTTCACTTCTAGTGAGGGTAGTAACAAGAAGGGAAAAGGAACGGAAAGAAAAATGGGAGGACAGGATCAAAAGGATAACAAGAAAGAACAACAAATTTGAACAGCCAATAGCACATGTAGTATAGTATTAATCTTTTAAGAAGATAGATATATGTGACTTTATCTCATAATTTTAAAAGATATCGATCCATTGATTAGATATGAGTTCATAAACGTTTTTTGTGCATAAAGAAGGATTGCTTCCACTTCTGAGCATGTGCTCCCCCAAATTGGGTGTGAACTACTGGACTTCATTGTTTTCTTTTGTGTCGTAGGGCAGACAATAGTTTGAATCTTTAATATATGAATTGATGGTCAGACAATTTATTGTCTGCTGAATACATGGATGACTTGAGCATATTTGGATTCCAAATCTTGCCCTGTGCCAACTGTAAGACATAAATTTATTCATATGCGGAAGCCAAGATCGTTTGTAGACAAACCTCCAGCCATTGTTTGCATTCACGTTCGTCGAATCTCCTGAAAAAACAAGAAAACAATAGGCGCACTCTACTAACCAAATTTCCTCACGTGCGATGGTGTATTCTAAATGTGAGGATTTTGTGTTAGACCTTGATCACCCGTCGAGAAATGAACGTACGTTCCTTATATATATCGCCTCCCATCAAGACGGCGGTTGTCACGAAAGGTACGAAGCGTGGAGTCGAATAGTCGCAACAATTGAGTCTAAATGTGGGATCACAAAAGGAAAAATAAATAACATTCTCCCACTTGATCCCATCATTTTCATCATACGGATCATTCAACTAATTCCACGAAAACTTTATGCTTAAAGAAAAGAAATAAAACACATGAATCATGGCGACATGTCCTCTAAGAGTGAGTAATATCTTCCATGTATCACAATGCATCTTATTTCTTTAATGTCAGCCAATATGTGACAACATATCTTAATGAATAAACCCCATGTTTATTCCAAAACCAAGGATAAATGTTATTCTCATAACCAACAAAATGTGTACACAAAAATTGAGAATCAACATTACAACTGAATAAGAGTTCCATACAACAAAAATTGTTCATATGTCGACAAATCACATAATGGGACCTATTCCCATACTAGTTACATGATCCTTATACTTCATCGGTGGCATGCCTTTAGTTAAAGGATCAGCTATCATCAATTCAGTGCTAACGTGTTCAATGACCACTTTATTCTCTTTAACACGCTCCCTTATGGCTAAATACTTAATGTCGATATGCTTACTTCGACTGCCACTTTTGGCATTTTTAGCCATAAAAACTGCAGCTGAATTGTCACAATATATTCTTAATGGCCTAGAAATAGAATCAACAATTCTAAGCCCATCAATGAAACTCTTCAACCATACACCATGCGAGGTAGCCTCAAAACAAGATACGAACTCAGCCTCCATAGTGGAAGTAGCAGTCAAAGTCTGCTTGGCACTTCTCCATGACACGGCTCCGCCAGCTAACATGAAAATGCATCCAGATGTTGATTTTCGTGAATCAACGCAACCCGCGAAGTCCGCATCCGAATAACCGATCACTTCCGGGTTGTCAGTCCGTCTATACATAAGCATATAGTCTTTGGTACCTTGAAGGTATCTCAACACTTTCTTTGCAGCTCTCCAGTGGTCTAAACCTGGATTACTCGATATCTTCCCAACATTCCAACAGCAAAAGCAATGTCGTCGAGTGCAAACCGAGCATACATCAAGCTTCCAACAGCGAAGCATAGGGAATGTTGCACATTTGTTCCCTTTCTAGATCGTTCTTCGGGCATTGGTTCAAATTGAACTGTCACCCTTCACAATGGGTGCTATACTTGGTGAACAATTTTTCATCCGAAATCTCTCTAGGACCTTATTGATATAGGTTTCTTGAGATAGTCCTAAAATTCCTCGAGATCTATCTCTATGGATCTTAATGCCAATGACATAAGATGCCTCACCCATATCCTTAATGTCAAAACTCCTAGAGAGAAATTGTTTCACCTCATGTAGCAACCCCTTATCATTGGTTGCAAGTAGTATATCATCCACATACAGCACAAGGAAACAAATTTTGCTCCCACTGATCTTCTGGTATATACATTGATCCATGACATTCTCTATAAAACCAAATGAAGAGATGACATCATGAAACCTTAAGTACCATTGGCGGGATGCTTGTTTCAGGCCATATATAGATTTCTTAAGCTTGCACACCAAATGCTCACCTTTACTAGAGGAAAATCCTTCAGGTTGTTTCATGTAAACCTCCTCCTCTAGTTCTCCATTGAGGAACGCTGTTTTCACATCCATCTGATGTAATTCCATATCAAAATGGGCAACCAAAGCCAAAACAATACGAAGAGAATCTTTCTTAGATACAGGAGAAAAAGTCTCAGTATAATCGATTCCTTCCTTTTGAGTGAATCCTTTGGCAACAAGTCTAGCTTTATATCTTTCAATGTTACCCAATGAATCTTTCTTAGTTTTGAAGACCCATTTACAACCAATAGCCTTCGCACTATTAGGTAACTCAACCAAATCCCAGACTTTGTTAGATGACATAGAACTCATCTCTTCCTTCATGGCATTGTACCACAAATTGGATTTATCACTATCCATGGCTTGTGAAAACGTTTCAGGATCATTCTCAGCTCCAATATTGTAGTCGGACTCTTGTAAATACACAATATAATCACTAGGAATAGCCGATTTCCTTGTTCTAGTAGATCTTCTCAATGTTGGATCAACATTCTCTTGAGGAGCATGTTGCTCAACCGGTTGTTCAACAGCTTTCGGTAATTGCTGAACAACTGGATCTACTTTGGATCAATATCGCCAGGTTGTGGAACTTCAACAATTGGTTGTTCAATAGCCGGCTGAACGAATGGGCATTATGAGCAACAACCAATCTTAAACTTGAGGTGGAAAGTTGAGTGTCTCGAATGATCTTCCTTAGGAACATGATCCCTTGGTCGATCGCTCCCACCGATCAAGTCATTTTCAAGAAATTTAGCATTTCTTGATTCCACAATCCTAGTGGTATGAGATGGACAATAAAACCGTATCCCTTGGACCTTTCGACATATCCAATGAAATACCCACTTATGATCCTTGGGTCCAACTTCTTTTCTTGTGGATTATAAATTCTTACTTCGACGGGCATCCCCAAACGCGCACATGATGCAAACTCGGTTTCCAACCTTTAAATAACTCAAAAGGTGTCTTTGGGACAGCCTTGGTCGGAACTCGGTTTAATATGTACACTGCCGTCTTAAGTGCTTCAGTCCATAAGAATTTAGGAAGTTTGGAGCTACTAAGCATACTACGCACCATGTCTAATAAGGTCCGATTTCTTCTTTCCGCTACGCCATTTTTGGTCCGGAGAACTAGGCATAGTATATTGGGCAACTATCCCATGCTCTTGAAGAAATCTTGCAAATGGACCGGTGCTTGTCCATCTTCAAAGTGTATCTACCATAGAATTCTCCACCTCTATCGATCTCACGATCTTAATTTGCTTATTGCATTGTTTCTCTACTTCCGCCTTAAATACTTTAAAGGCATCTAATGCTTCATATTTATTATGAATCAAGTAGAGATACATATAACGTGAATAATCATCTATAAAGGAGATGAAGTATTTCGACCACATGAGTCCATATCCGGACTACAAATATCTCGTATGTATGATTTCTAATATTTCTGTACTCCTCTTGGCACCTTTCTTTGACTTGTTAGTCCGCTTTCCCTTTATGCAGTCCACACAAGTATCACAATCGATAAAATCTAAAGTATCGAGTACTCCATCATTTACTAATCGCTTAATTCTTTCTATAGAGATATGTCCCAATCTCCGGTGCCACAACATAGAGGAATGTTCTTTCACAACACATCGTTTCATACCAGCTTTATCATGAACATGCATCGCATCATAATAGGCATTGTCTTGTAAATTAATTCGAAAAAGACCATCGAGACAAAATACCACTCCCAACAATTTCAGATTTAAATGATAAACTAAAGTTTGAATCTGAAAAGTTAAAAGAGTATCCCAAAGGTACAAGTCTTGAAACTGAAATTAAGTTTCTAGAAAAACTAGGAACATAAAAGGTCTTTTCCAAATCTAAAACAAAACCACTATTGAGAACTAGTCTATATGTCCCAATAGCTTCCACATGCGAACGCATCTTGTTTCCAGAATAGATGCTTTGTTCACTTCCCACTGGCTTCCGGTGGTTTTGAAACCCCTACAAGGAATTCGAAATATGGATTGTAGATCCAGAATCAATCCACCAAGTGTTGTGACTTACATCAGTCATATTAGATTCATAACAAACACAAGAGATTGAATTACCTTTCTTCTCGAGCCAGGCCTTAAATTTGACACAATCCTTCCTTATATGCCCCTCCGTCTACGAAGAAACACTTGGATTCTTTCTTAATGTCAGCTTGGGGAGGTATTTTACCTTTTCCTTATGCTTGCCATAGCCCTTATTCTTTCCTTGTGTTGCCAAATGAGCACTTTCTCCCAATTCCATAACCAGTCTTTTCTTGCTCTTGAACACACATGGTCATGAGTTCATTAATAGACCATTTATTCTTATGTGTGTTATAAGAGATCTTGAAAGGTGCATACTGATGTGGGAGAGTGTTCAGAATATAATACACAAGGAATGATTCAGATATCTCAACCTCAAGGTTCTTAAGTTGAGCTGCAATGTTCCTCATTTGCATGATGTGCTCACGCACACCTCTAACACTAGTGAGCTTCAATGATGAAAATTTCATAATCAGGGTCATGGCATGCGCCTTCTCATAACTTTCAAACTGCGCATCTATAGCCTCCAATAAAGCCTTAGCATTGCTATGCTGAGCAACTGAACCACGAATACTTGGAGATATCTTAGCTCTTATAAACATGGCACAAACGCGGTTGGACCGCTCCCATTGGTTATAAAGAGCTATCTCAGCTGGAGTGCTCGAATCAATAGGAGCAGGTGGTTCGTCTTTCCTTATAGCATAGTCAATGTCCATCCACCCCAATTGAAAAAGAACTGACTCCTTCCAAATTTTATAGTTCTCACCATTTAGTACGGGAACATCAAACTTAAATTCAGAGAAATTCACAGGTTGCGAAAACCGCATATCAAATAATCATGCTTATGTCACAAAATTTGAGGCAAATATAAATAAATCATGTTTTACCAATGTAAACATGTCACAATATGAATCACATAACATAAAAACTACTGTGGGCTAAGTTTTTAATTTAAATAGATTCATAATCACATCATGAAGAAACTACCATATTATATGCATTTTCTTAATCCCTCGTGGGTAAATTAAGAAAAATAATATGATATTTCATCCTAATTAATCATATTAATATAATGAAAATTCCTGTGGGATAAAATTCATCATATTAATATAATTAATTACAATCAATGTCCATTTCTAAATATGATCCGGAGGCTTTTAATATATAATTTAATTAATTAAAGATGCTGTGGCTACTCCCTAATTAATTAAATATATGGACCATTGGACATTTAATATCATGCATAAAATATTCATAAGAATGCATGAAATGACATAATAAATAAATACATCAAGGGCAGAACAGTAAATAAATAAATTGGCCAAGGGTATGATTGCAAAAATTTTAAAAATTTGGGGCAAAAGTGGAAAAAGAATCCACGGAAGAGGGACGTCAGGCGCGTGCCGAGCACGTGCGCGTCCAGCGCACGGGCGCGTGCTCGGCACGCGCCAGAACCCGCGCGGGGCGCGTGCCCGCACGCGCGCCGTTCAGCGCGCGGGCGCGTGCGTTGCACGCGCCCGTCAACTGCCGCGCGCGTGGATCCCACGCGCGCAGCGGTTGCGCGCGCGTACGGGCGCGTGGAGCGTGGGTCCACGCGCCTGCAACTGCAGCGCGCGCGTGGAGCCCACGCGCCTTCTACTTCGTGCGAACAGAAGCTCCTCCGCCGGTTTTTCGCCATTTTCAGCCGCCATTTCTTCTCCGTTTCTTCTCCGGCAGCCCATCTAAGACCGAAATAATTCATGGGTTTTGAAGAGAACGTCGACACGACCACATGGGTCCAAGATTCGGCGAAAATGAGCAAAAATTGGCCCCAAAAATAAACGAAAAACTCCACAAACGCAAATCCTCAACCACCACGACTTCCGCCGCCCGATTAGCCTCCGGCGAACACTGATATGCCGAAATAACTCATGGCTAATGTTCCTCATGGCGGTGCGAACGTATGGGTACGAATTCGAGAGGGTGGGTCTCGCGGATTTGCCGGAATCATTGAGTTTCTCTCTCGGCCTCAAAATCCGAGTTACTGTTCATGTACATAAATGGCCGAAAATTCAACGAAAACACACCGAAAATACACCAAAATTTAACAAAACAAGGCAGAGGCTATAAATTTGCTCTGATACCAAATGTAAGACATAAATTTATTCATATGCGGAAGCCAAGATCGTTTGTAGACAAACCTCCAGCCATTGTTTGCATTCACGTTCGTCGAATCTCCGAAAAAACAAGAAAACAATAGGCGCACTCTACTAACCAAATTTCCTCACGCATACTGATGGTGTATTCTAAATGTGAGGATTTTGTGTTAGACCTTGATCACCGTCAGAAATGAACGTACGTTCCTTATATATATCGCCTCCCATCAAGACGAGCGGTTGTCACGAAAGGGTACGAAGCGTGGAGTCGAATAGTCGCAACAATTGAGTCTAAATGTGGGATCACAAAAGGAAAAATAAATAACACCAACATCATAAGAAACAAAGAAACACTTTTAAGGGGGCTGGAGCCTCACACAATAATCACGTTTGAAGATGCCATTGACTAGTCAAGGATGCAAAGTACTTTTTGTGTCTAGTAATTTTCCAAGAATTCTCCTTTTTTTTTCCCGACAAGGAGGACAAACGGTTTACACGTGACAGCAAATTTAGCACTTTCCTTTTTTTTTTTCCTTAAACGATTACCAGCACTTTGCTTTTTGGTCTTTCGCGTTGTCATCAGACTTTTAGGAAACAAAGTGAGGCACTATTCTTCTTTCACAATATATATATCCATTTATCTTATTTTTAATTTGCCGATTGTTTTTTGAAAGTACTAATATTTTTTTGTACTTCCAGGATTACTAATTGTTTTCATAATTAAACAATATTAATTTGTATAACTTACCAACATGGTAAGGTGCTAACTTTTATTCAAAATTACCAATCTTAATTTAAGTGATTTGTCCATTTTTCTTCCATTAAGTCACCAATTAATTTTAGCTTAATGACTACTGTTGGAGTCAATTGTTCACTTTTATTTGATTGTTTCGGAATTACTGATTGTTGTAGTGATTTACCAACATTTATTTGCACAGTTTACCATCTAATAATTCTATTGTCTATCACATATAATTACCAACTCTTACATGAATCCACTCACCGACGTTTATTTGATTGCCACAAAATTACCAACTATTACTATAGTTCACAACATTTATCTTAGAAGATATCATTGGGATAGAGTTACCAATTCTTACACAAAATTAACAACTTATTTCAAAATTAATGGTTCTCTTAAGAACTGACTAACATTTATCTGTGGAGCTTAAATTATAAACTCTTACATGAAATTACCAACTTTAATTTAATCAGTTACCAAAAATTACCAATTGTTCCAATATTTTTTGGACTTTTTTTAGGATTTTAAAAACGTGTTAAAATCACTTATACTTATAAAAAAAATTAGAAACTCTTATTTGGGTTCACTTACCAAAGATTATTTCATTGTTTCAACAGTACAAATTATTCTAATAATTTAACAGTATTTATTTATAGAGCTTACTAATAGGTTAAAGTTACCAACACTTTTAAACCATATCCCACTTTTTGAAAGCTTAACAAATTTATTTGGGAAGCTTGAGTTACCAACTCTTATTTATATTATACCAACGAACATTTGATTATTTCGAAATTATCAATTGTTCCAATAATTTACCCAGATTCATTTGTAGAGTTGATTGACGTGTTAACATCATCGAATCTTATACGAACTTACCAATTCTTATTTAAGTCCACTTACCAGTATTTTTTTTTTTTTTTTTTTTTATTGTTTCAAAAGTATCAACAATTCCTACAATTTACCGACATCATTTTTTAGGAGCTTATCAATTAGTTATAGGTAGCTAACAGGTTTCAAGAGACGCTTTGTGACGCTCGATAATAAAATGTAGAACACAATGACAATCTCACTTGAGTCGGTTATCATCATTTATATGGTTGTTCCAAAATTCCAACTAAAAGTCTGCTTTTGATTGTCACAGGATATGATATATTTAAGTTTAAATAACTAACTCCTCCCCAAAGTAAGCTAGTAGCTATCTAAACTAATTTTGCATTACCGTTTTGCAATACGAAGTATAATTCACGGTAGCATTCCTAAAACTTTGGGGTTAAAAAATTTTGTGATTAAAAACAGGTGAACTATTCTTAGTAGCCATTTGATTTATGAGAATGGAAAGCTCAACTCCCAATTACATTAAAGAAGAGCAAGCAATGAATCACCCTTTAGTGACTCACTAGTTTATAAATAAATTGTCAAATTTGTCATGCATCCATGATTTAGAGGTCCTTTTTCATCTAATTCAATACTAAACTTGAAACTCAAAATCTTCATTGAATAGACCATTTTAGTAACGAGTAGAGAACTTGCCTTCCTATATTAAATTGAATCGAAGAACCAATTCGAGGTCATGAGCTCGAGGTAATAATCATGTACTTAGGTTTATAAGTGGACTCGTATCAAATGAAAGAGAAAACAAGTCCGGTGCCATTCACTCTCAAATGCATTATTAAATATTGCAAATTATCTTCTTTAGTTTGGATTTAGCATTAAGAAGTAAGGCGTGAATGCTTTTCTATTACCTCGGATTCGATAGGTTATGATAGGGAAGTGGCACTTTTGCTTTATTTTTTTCCTTTATTTATTTTTCTTTTAGCTTTATTCGCTCTTTATTTTACGTGGAGAAAAAAAGAAAAAGAAAAAAAGGAATTGACAGGTCGGAGACAAAAGCACTGTCTAAGCCCCACTTGGCAATCACCATAATGTAATATAATATAGCTAGCATGTGTCAAACTCATCCTATGCTCATGTCAAGAAGACATTGAAGTCACACTTTGCAAGGCGATGAGGCATGAAAACCATAGCCGCTATTGTTAAGCCTTATAAATCACTTCACTCCGATTAAGTCTTTAAAAACACGTTAGGCGCGATGAAGGCCTGAAACAGATTGATCCATGCAGATGTACATCATGTCATATCTTAATATGTAGGTTGACTATGAGCATCAAATCAAAATCACAATATAACATGCGATCCATAAGTAAATATATATATCACCAATAGTAATAACAGTTCATCCAAAATCTTTTCAGACAAAAATTCAATTTAGGGTCCAGAGTATCAAATAGATAATCTAATTTTAAAAAGAGCATATCATATGGTACTTTACATTTCGACTTCAACATATGGGCCATGATACAGTATAGTTTTTCCCTCTCGATAAATCATATCATGCAATTCTTGCAAAATGTAAAAGTGGTAAAAGTCACTTACCTAGATAAATCGCTGTTTATCTTATACTCTCGTGACGTGACGAGAAGCGAAAGAGCAAAAGTGGGAAAGCGAGTGTATCGCGTAAAATTACAAGTCTGAAGATTTCTTGAGAATCTGACCAATACCCATAGCTATCGGTCTAAGTTATGTTGGGGCCCACTAACCCCAACCTCCCATGGGGCCCACCTATATCCTTGTTGACTCCACTATATTAAATATTCGTTGACTGTGGCACTATATAAATGAATTTGCAAGTTCGCTTCTTCTATCGATCATTTCCCTGGAAACACGATGGCCAGGGGTCTAGCCCAAAAAGAAGAAAAAAAGGTTCGGGAGTCTCGTCTTCAACTAGCAATCGAACATGACGACGTTGATGAGCTACATAACTTAATTGAGGAGGAGCTAGAGCTCTTAGATCGCCTATCTAAGCACCCTTTCCCAACTACTCCTCTCCACATTGATGCAGCTGCCGGAAAAACTGAGGTGGCCATGGAGATGGTCATCTTGAAGCCGTCGCATGCTCGGAAGTTGAATCCAAAGGGTTACAGTCCTGTGCACTTGGCTTTGCAACATCAGCATTATAACATTGTGAGGGCATTGATAAGCCATGACCCGAAATTGATCCGAGTTCCAGGACGAGGTGGGATCACTCCTTTGCATTACGTCGCTGAGAAAAAAGGAGACAATGAGCTGGAGCTCCTGGTCGAATTCCTATGCACTTGTGAATCATCCATTGAAGACTTGACAAGTCAATGCGAGACTGTGGTTCATGTCGCCTTGAAGAACGACAACCTCAAAGCATTCGAGTTTTTGTTTGGATGGCTTAAGCAATTTCATCTGATGAGAATATTGAGGTGGAAAGACAAAGATGGTAACACCGCTTTACATATTGCTGCGAAAGCAAGGCAACCGCAACCTAAGGTATGGTTCTTCGCTTTTCCGAGTTGTTCTTGTTTTTGAACAAATTTTATGATAATGAAATACCAGGAATTGAAAATATACGGATTTAGAAACATTCAGAGAGGGGAGATGAGCTACAAATTGTGTTACAATATATGATGTATTTTTATCATTCAGTGGTTAACATTTGTCATTAAGCGTCTATCTGACCATTGATATTTGAAGTTGTACAGCATAGTGCTAAACATATAGAAGTGTTCATAAATTTGCTCGTTTGAAGTGATCCAGGAAAAACACCAGAAAGGTTCAACATAAATGATTTATCGGGTGATGTGATATATTATAGGAGAATATTGTGATGATTAGATCGTATGGGAGTCTCCACAAGAAAAAATACTCATCCTTCTACAAATCAGTTGTGTGTTTTCGTATGAGTAATATATAATATCACGATATTGTTCGACTTCATGTCTCTTAATATTATGAAAGCAAACTTTTGCCAATAATCTTCGGGAAAAACCCACCTCTTAAGTGGATTATTATATGTAATGTTTATTAAGAAGGATTATTGTTAACCACTGAATTAACATATAATAAAATTTAATATTTGTCGATTTGATTCTCTCTCTCGTCCTTTTACGTCCTTATTGAGTCCTGCTCAATCGGTGCGCGTTTTTCTCTCTTGTTGAACTTTCCGCCATCGCATAATATTATTATAAAACAAGACTTCTCGCGGTTGGTTCCACAATCTTATGGCATCACTTTGAATTCTCTCTCTATATATGTCAGTTATGTATGTAGAAGTAGCTTTGGAGTTTGATTTAATTAAAGAAAATATAATTTTAAAGAGAGATGGAATGAGTGGATAAATTCATCTGCCCAATAATTAAATTTGTTTTTAAATAATATGAATTTCTTCAAATAATCTTAAGGGATCGTACAATTTGCAATTAATGACCTCCGTGAATGCATAAACCGTTGTTCATCACGAAATAATAGACGTGAGCGGAGTACATAATATATGATGTGCTGTTGTACTTTGGTATCTAATAGAACTATGATTTGTACATTAGAATGTGTACAGAATAATTGGAAAATAATTGATGCATTTAGGTATAAGGGAATGGAAATAGCGTCAAAAAATAATTATCCGTACTATTTCACTCTAAATGAAATTTGTGATGTTAACTTTGACATAAATAAACGCTGGGATTGATGTTAAGCACAAAACAAAAGAAGAAGAGGAATAACGAGGGATGGATGTGGTAACTCCACTCCCAATCTTCTATTCCAATTCTCTTTCTGACCATTTTCCCGTGCCCAAGGTCATAGGAAGGTAGGCTCGACCCTTATATTGAATCCAGTTTTTATAGGTTGGTCCATTCTTTTATCTAAGGTAGCGCCTGTCTTCATAGAAAAAAAAATCTCATATACAAAATGTAATTGAATCTTAAATCTTTTCAGTTGACATGATAAATCCTAAACTCTTATGCTAGATTACAGCCATTCAAGTCATTAGTTATGTGGATTTGCCTATGTTGCAACTCACATGGGCAATCCCTAACTATCGCATAAATAATTCTGGATGAAAGTACTAAATTGCACCTCTTGAAAAAATCCAGTACTTCTTAAAATTGGTTGAAATGATGGCATTAATAAATAAGGTCTAGTAAACTTTCTTCATTTGTACATGGGTCATAGTGGCTAGAGCTCATCTTGTGCACAATAATAAAGCTTGGGATAAAGCAATGATTTAACTTGAAGGGGTACGTACTTCATTTTTATTCCTTTTGCATTTCTTTTAGATCATCAAGCTGTTAAGTTGGTGGACGGATGTACAAGCGAAGAACTCCCTTGGTGAGACCGCTATGGATATAGTGAATTCTAGTAACCATCAAGATGTTGTGAAGAGGCCATGCCTTCAAGGACTTCTGTGCATATTTTATGGTGGTACCCCCTCTCTACTCCAGCTTATCAGCAGGAGACAATGGCTCCTTGAGGAGTGGGCACGCATTTTCTATGTCCAAAATGAATCCGCTCGCAACATAATCCTTGTAGTGTCCACCTTAATGGCGACCGCCACTTACCAAGCCGCTCTTAGTCCTCCGGGAGGATACTGGCAGGATTCTTCTTCGAATTCCCCGACCTACTCCACTGTCGTCACCGCCAATTCCACTGAAATTGCTAATGGAAAACCACATCAAGCTGGAAAGATGATCCTCAGCGGCTCACGTCTATACTTATTCACTTTACTCAACAGCATTACTTTTCTCATCTCCAGCTGCATAATCATAGCCGCCGCTGTTCCGCTGGTTCCTGACACTACTATGACTTGCTTTTCGATGTTTATTCTCGCCGCCAACTATTTTTTATCCCTTGCAATGGGATTCCAAAACTCCAATGATGTTGGACTAAATTTGATAGGGGGTTTTTTCATGGTGGCAATGTACTTCTTCTTAGGATTATCCTTTATGATACGGCTAAAGCACTTCCAAGTCCGAAGAAAAATCAATGCCACAAGGAGACGCGTCGGCAACTTCTGAAGATCGGAGGATCAGAGATAATTCCCATGCATATTTTACTTTTAACTTCTCTTGTCACGCATGCATATCATGCATGCTTCTTATCTTGAGGTTTGCAAGAACTAGACTCTTTTGTGTTAGTTGCAAGGGATGGACACGTGGCAATTCGCTAATCCTGAGAGGCTTTACTCTCGCTTGAAGTCGAGACTTCGAATAACTTTTTTTTTTCCTAATTCAGACTTCAACGCAGTGGAAATGAACATCATCAAGTTACAACTTGCAAACACGAATGCGCCAAGCGTCCGTGCACAAAACGCAAGACGGAAATCTCTTCGGCTTTTTAACTCCTAGAAAGAGGCAAACTGGATGATTCTACAAAACACAAACGAATAGACACAGTAGCAACCTTTTTTTTTTTTGAAAATTACTTCTAAATAAAGTTAAAAAAAAAATGCTACGATGTCTTCCAATCAGAATATTATATTTTAACACACAGTTAAAATAATGGAATTTATAAATTCAATTATTCTACACTCCAAACCCCCCCCCCCCCCAACAAAAATATTATATGCTCTAAACCAGCTTAATTAAAGATGGAAAAAGTCAGATTTCAGTATCCTAAATTCGTCAAATAAAAGATGTAAATCCAAACTTAAGGCGTCTCACATCATACTCCCTTTATTAGGGAAAAAAAAAGAAGAAAACGCTCGGCCTCGAGTGTTTGATGTCGGGTTATCTTACAAGCCGCTCTCAAGCGACATCCCCATCTCGTGTGACGTCCTTCACGGAAGCTTCTACGTATTTTTCTTCTTTTTCTTTTTTCAAGACAAACCTCAGCCAAAGCTCAAGCTGCAGCTGAGCTACCACCCTCCATCGGGCGGTCACTCTGACTGCCACTCGTTGGCCGACCTCCCCGCCGCCGAATGCTCAAAACAGTAAGGCCCGAGGCCTCCGAGGACCACCGCAACGGCCACCAAGGACCAACCAGCTCCTAGCCAACCCTACGCACTCACTGACCGGGGTGTCACCATCGTTCCGAAAGAGACCATACCCGGAGAAAAAACTATGGATCTCGTTCGGACATTTTGTCGAACAGGTAGTATATGCTACGGAAACAAGAGATCTTTGACTCGACCGAAGACCAGAACCCGCGACAACAACAGCACGCACAGCAGCAGCAAAACGAGGTACGCACGGGGCCGGAGTTCGCCTCTGCCGGACGGCCGCGAGCTCCGTCCCGGCATGCACAAAAAAGGCAAAAAGGGGTCGAGGCTTACCGGAGTGTCGAAGCGGGAAAGGAGGCACGACGGTGGGTTGTCGGCCGTGCGGTGGCCGGCGGTCTCCACCTCCAACTCTCTTCCCTCAGGCAAACTCTCACTCGCGTTCTCTGTCTCTCCCCCTCTCTCGGTTTCTCTCACTCTCTCTCTCTCTCTCGGATCTCTCCTTCAAATCCAGCCCCCGGTCTCCTCCCTTTTTCCCTTGCGTCCCCTCTCTCGCTTTTAAGGGCTAGCGACAGACGCGCATGGCTTCCGCCACCGCCAGCCTGCCACGGCCGGCCTGATCCCCGACCCTAGGATCACGGCTGCTCTGCTTTTGCTTGCGTACGTCTCTGTCTCCGCAGACACGCGGGAATGGCGCGAGGGAGGAAGGAGGAAGGAGGAAGGGATGGGTGCGTGGGCCGGGCCGGGGAAAGAAAAGAGAAAATAGGGCCGGGCCTGAAAGAGAAAGAGGAAGAAGGGAAAATAAAAAAAGGCCGGGCCGGCCCGCCCCTGGCCCGGTCTAGCTTTCTTTTCTTTTCTTAATAAAAAATAATAATGATAATTTTTTTAATGTTCTTAATTAATTCTAGATTATTTTTTTTAATTTTAATACTAGTAATACAAATGCTCCTAATGTCTATATTCCATGCAATTTAATGAAAATTATTCTCGCTAGAGATTAGAAATTAATCCCTAATTTTTCTATGCAATTATTGAATGATTAAACGTGTCATCAAAATTTAGATGTCAGCTCTCACATGCATGCTCGAAACATATATGCATGAAGGGCCTAGAGAGAAATCTCTTGATGCCAACACAATGGTGGTGATGGTGATTTTGTTGTTGGTTGCTGGCAATTGGATAAGGTAAGAAGCGGTAGTGATACATAGTGGTGGTAATGGTGTTTTTGTTATCGGTTGCAAGGCAATCGGAGAAGGTAAGAAGCAATGGCACATTGGACAACTTGCAGGACGCAGTGGTGGTCATGATGGTGGTTTTGTTGTAGGTTACTTGGAAAGAAGCGAGGTGAGGTCTCGAATGCACACGTGCACGATGAACACAAATGAAATGCTTAACTCTGGGTACACATGCATGCCTGAAGCGTAAATGCACGAAGGGCCTAGAGTGGAATCTCTTGATGCCAACACGGTGGTGGTGATGGTGATTTTTTTTGTTGGTTGCAGCCAATCAGGAAAGGTAAGAAGCGGCAGCGATATGCAGTGGTGACGATGCTGACGATGGTGATTTTGTTGTTGGTGGCAGGCAATCGGAGAAGATAAGAAGCGGTGCCGCATTGGACAAGCTGCAGAAGGACGCAATGGTGGTCGTGATTGGTGGTTTTTTTTTGGGCACCTCTTGCTCGTGTCCAATTTCGTGGTGTCTGCTTGGTACCTATAGATGGAGTTAGCGGGCACCCCAATTATTATACAACTGGCCCCTGAGTTTTGCCAGTAATCAAGATTGAAGACGCCGAGTGTTTGTTGTAGTAGAGGTCTTTGAATTGAGATCCGTAGATAAATTAATAATCATCAAAAATATGTGGATTACATGAGTTGACGAATTATATGCAGCGAAGCTCAATATATGATAGAGATATCTTCATAGTGATAGACTGAAAATTGAAAATACAAAATAAAATGAAAGCAATCGACTGAAATACTATATAGAATTATCACGAAATAGAAGGTTAGATGTGAAAAAGACAATATGGCAGAAAATATTAGGTAAATGCTCTATATCCAACATCATCAATTTTGCTTTCAACATCTTGTCTTTAAGAGCCACCTTTTCAAGTGACTTGCCAAGATATAGAAGGTTGGATGTAAAAAAATAGAATCGAGAAAACCTAATAAACCAAGTCCGGTAGTATCTTTAAGATGTGACTTGTTACAACTAACGTAGAAGCATGAATAGTAACAAAAAAAAGATTTGAGTAAGAAATAAATTGCATACATAAAACTTGAATACAGTGGATTAATGAGGTCAGCTTTGTGCCTACTATATGGGAAGAGATTGATAAGAGATTGATAAGACAGTTCCAATATAATCAGTAAAGAAGATATTAGAATCGTTTCAATTACACTCACTCATAAGTGTTTTTCAATTCTAGCTTAAACCTGAACTTACAAGAATCAATTACAGAAGGAGGAGTTTTATTGCACTGTTATTCTCTTGGATGAAGGTTATCGATGCTCTTGATATCTCTTGCAAATTTTCATTTACGTTAAACATACTCATAATGCATCCGAGACCAAACTCAACAACAAAATTATCTATATGCAAAACAACCATAAGCTCTTCTCGGATGTCAACGTGGGCTTCATCATCAATGAAGAAGAGAATTCTTGCGGAAATTTTTTTTTTTTTTTCATCACTGATATGGCCTAAGTTTCCTTGTGTTCAATTATAGACCGAATTTCAAAACAATCTGATTCTTTTTTTTTTGGGAAAAAACAATCTGAATTAATTTCGAGCCATGACCAACGAATCTCCATTTTAGTAAGAAGTTCAATTTCATATCACCGGTTGTCGTTTCTCCTAAACCCCTATGGGGCTTCTCACTTATTGTAGAAGCTAGCCAAGTCTGAATAGTATCGAAACTTAGTCAATGGCAAATGCTTTATTAGATTATTTGCTGTGCGCACTTTCTCAATGAATGTGGTTCCTTATGACACAATAACATGTATAAAATGGTTTTTGACACTAATGTGTTTCGCCTACTTGAGATACATTTGATTTTTGGCTAAATGTATTGCACTCTAATTGTTGCAGTAATTAACAACCTTCTCCTACAACAATTCCAGATGATTGAGCAAAACTCTTAGCCAAATAACTCTCTTGATTGCCTCAAATGACATCATGTACTCTGCCTCAACTGTCGACAAAGCAACTATCGGCTATAACCGCACTTTCTAACTGACGACCCTTAAAACATGAACACATAACCTGTCAAAAACCTCAGTCTATCCAAGTGACAGGAAAATCTGAATCCACATTGTTACATGCAGATTTTATTTGATAAGTTGCATCTTCTCAATAGGTGTATGTGATCTGGGTTGTATTGTAGGGGTTGTTTTATGAGAGATAGAGGGCGAGAGGCAGTAACGGGAAATAGCCAGTAGCATGTGTAGTAAAGTATTAATCTTAAGAAGATAGATATAGGTGGTGACTTTATCTCCTAATTTTAGAGGATCTCAATCGATTGATTAAATAGCAATTCATAATCGTTTTTCAAACATAAAGAAAAATTGCGTCCACTTGTGAGATGGTGCTCTTTCCAAAATGGGTGTGAACTATTGGTCTTCTTTGTTTTCTTTTGTGTGGTAGGACAGTCAATAGGATGAACCTTTAATATATGAATTGATGGTCCAACTAGTGATTAATTTAGTCTCGGCTGAACATATGGATGATTTGGGCAGATCTGGATTACTTGCCCTGTGCCAACGCCATCATAATAAAGAAAGAAACACTTCTAATGAGGCAGGAGCCTGACAAATTAAAGACATGGATAGTACAGACATTATCTTATATGATATCTTTGCCTATGGCCTTTATTCTGTCTTTTTTTTTTGGGTAAAGGTAAGATGCCTTTATTCTGTTTTTTTTTTTTTTTGGTGCCAGAGAAACCGCTTTTGGCCGACAACCGCCACGTAAACCCCCAGATGACGCTAGCCGAGGACCCACCACCAGGGTGCCATGCGTAATACACCTAATGGTCTGCCAACCTCTTTGCAACTTGCATTGCAGAAGCTTCGAACACCTGGCATTTCCCTTTATTCTGTCTTTTCTTAGCCATAAGATTGAAGAAGCTAATTTAATAGTCAAGTATGCAAAGTACTTTTTCTCTCCAAGAATCATCCTTTTTCTACTGTTTTCCCGACAAAAAACGGAATAAAGACATGATAATACCCACGTTAGACATGTGAAAGCAAATTTAGCACTTTGCTTTTCTTTTTTTTCATCGATTTCAAGCTCTTTGCCTTTTGATCTTCTGATTTCGACTTTGAGAAAACAAAGTGAGATATTATTCTTCTTTTCACAAATGTCGATTGATCCTTGATATGTATACTTATTTAGCCAGGAACATAGTGTTAATTCACCAGCCATTTTTTTGGAAGTGCTAATGTTTATCTGTACTTCCAAGATTACTAATTGTATTCATAATTAATCAACATTAATTTGTATAACTTACCAACATGATAAGGTGCTAACTTTTATTCAAAATTACCATAAGTGACTTGCCCATTTTTCTTCCATTAAGTCACAACTAATTTTTGCTTAACAACCACTGTTTGAGTCGCTCGTTCAATTTTAATTGACTGTTTTGAATTTATCAATTGTTGCAATAATTTACCAACATTTATTTGCGCAGCTTACCAACTGATAATGCTACTAACTATTATATAAAATTATCAAATCTTATTTGAGTCCACTTACTGACGTTTATTTGATTGCCACAAAATGACCAACTATTCCAATAGCTCACAACATCTATTTCAGAACTTATCAGTGAGTTAAAGTTACCAATTTTTATACAAAATTATCAACTTACTTCAAAATTACCGATTCTCTTAATAACTTGCTAACATTTATTTGTGGATCTTAAATTATAACCTCTTATTACCAGCTTTATTTCAATCAGTTATCAATGTTTTCTTTTTTTTCAAAAATTACCAACTGTTCCCATAATTTAAGGACATTTTTTTTTAGCATCTTAAACTGTTAAAATCAACCATACTTATACAAAATTATCAACTCTTATTTGGGTTCACTTGCCAAAGTTTATTTGGCCGTTTAAACGTTACAAACTTATTCCAGAAAAAATTCTAGACTACACCAACAGTTTTATATCTTACCCAACTTTTTCAAAATCTTAACAAATTTATCTATGAAACTTGAGTTGCCAACTCTTATTTGAGTTATACCAATGTACATTTAATTATTTCCAGATTATTAATTGTTCCACTAATTCACTTGGATTCATTGGCAGGGCTGAACGACGTTTTAAGCTCATCAACTCTTATACAAAATCATCGATTCTTATTTGTGCCCGCTTACCATTTTATTTTATTTTTTTGTTTCAAAAGTATCGACTTTCCTGTAATTTACGCATGCTTTTTTTATGAGCTTATCAATTAGTTATAGACAGCGAACACTTTTCAAAATAACCAGCGCTTCAAATAATTTGTCAATATTTATATCTGAAGCTCGAGTAACCGACTCTAGAACAAAGTTACTATCTTATTTGAGTCAATTATCATCATTGATATGCTTGTTTCGAAATTCTGACTAGAGGTAGGTCTTTGATAGTCATAGGATATGAGATATTAAAATTTAAATAACTAAATGCTCCACAAAGTAAGCTATTAGCTATGTAAACTAATTTTGCATTACGGCTCTTCAATATGTACTTATAATTCTCGAGAGCATTTTTTAAACTTTTGGGTTAAAAGCTTTGAGATAAAAAGCAAGTGAACTATTATCAGTATTCATCTGATTTATGACCATGGAAATCTCAACTGCCAATTACATTAAAGAGGAGCAAGTAATGAAGAACCCACTAGTGACTCACCAGTTCATAAATAAATTGTCAAATTTGTTGAGCATCCATGTTTTAAAGAGCCTTATTTCCAAGCTAATTCGATGCTAAATTTGAAACTCAAAATCTTCATTCAATAAATCACTATGGTAACAAGTCAAGAATTCGTTTCCGTGATTTAAAGTAGGTTTTGTGCTATTAAGTCCTCAAATGTATGATTAAATTTTGCATACTATTCCATTAGTTTGGGATTAGCAATAACAAGTAAGGCGTGAAAGCTTTTCTATTACCTGAGAAAGATTTGATGGGTTAATGGTAGGGAAGTGGCACTTTTACTTTTCATTTTCTTTATTTATTTTACGTTGAGCATTATTCGGTCTTTATTTTATGTGGAGAAATAAAGAGACAAAAAAGGGACCTGACAGGGGAGAGAGAACTCTCCCGCAAGCAAAATCATCGCTCCTACGAGATCAAGCAAAGAATAATGCAGCTTTACAAATGAGTATGCATTGCATTCACTCATTTCACAAGCATCGCATATATCACGGCAAATCTAAGATATGTTGGGGCCCACTCAACCCTGACCTGCCATTGAGCCCACCTGTAGACTTGTTAACTTAACTAATTATATATTTGTTAACCGTGGCACCATATAATATACAATTTTGCAAGCTCGTTACTTCCATCGATCCTCACCGAGCAAAGCCCCTATTGCTCCTACATTTCCCTAGAAACACGATGGCCAGGGTTCTGCCCCAGAAAAAAGAAAAGGATGCTAGGGAGTCTCGGCTTCAACAAGCAATAGCAAATTATGATGTTGATGAGCTACATAACTTAATTGTGGAGGAGCGAGAGCTCTTAGATCGTGTTTCTAAGCACCCCTTCCCAAATACTCCACTACACATCGCTGCGGCTGCTGGAAAAACCAATGTGGCCATGGAGATGGCCATCTTGAAGCCATCGTTCGCTCGAAAGCTGAATCCAGAGGGTTACAGTCCTATGCACTTGGCTTTGCAACACGAACATTATCACACCGTGAGGACACTGATGACCCTTGACCCCAAATTGATCCGAGTCCGAGGACGATGCGGGATCACTCCCTTGCATTTTGTAGCTGGGGAAAAAAGAGAAAACGACGAGGAGAACGAGGAGCTCCTGGAACTCCTAGCTGAATTTTTATCTGCTTGCAAATCTTCTATCGAAGACTTGACAAGCAAATGTGAGACTGCAGTTCACGTTGCCGTCAAGAATCACAACCTCGAAGCATTCAAGGTGTTGCTTGGATGGCTTAAGCGAGTCTATTTGACTGAAATCTTGAATTGGAAAGACAAAGATGGTAACACCGTTTTACATATTGCTGTGTCTGAAGATCACCCTCAGGTATGGTCCATCAATTTTGTCGTTGTTATTGTTTTTATTGTTTGATCCTTGAACTTGGCATTATCTAATTCAAGACCAAATGTTATGATAGTGAAACACTAGGGGTTGAAAGTACATGGATTTAGAAACATACAGAGAGAGGAGATTTGAACAACTTTTTGTGCAACGGTATATTTTATAGTAATATAATTTAATGGTTAACATTTGTTGATAAATGTCTATCGGCTGATTGACATGTGAAGTAGTATGGTATGGTGTTTCAAAGTGTAGAAGTGTCCATAAATTTACTTGCCTGGAGTGATCCACCAGAAACACAAGAAAATGACCAGCAAAAATGATTGATTAGGAAATCTGACATATTATAGCTGAATACTGTGGTAGTTGGATCTCATTAAAGCCTTCACAAGGAAAAATCTAACACATTTTTAAATCACTTGTGATCACTGATATATATTATCACCATATTTTTCAGGTATCTCTATATTAAAAATAAATTTATCAAAGATTTCAATCTCAATCGTATACCAATTAACTTAGTGAAAACCCATATGTTCAGTGCATTATCATATTGTAATATTTATTAAGAATGAAAATCGTTAACTGGTGAATTATAATAATATAAAAGTTGACAATCTGTCATATGTTTGTTAACTCCTTATCAAGCTCCGTCTCGATCTGCTGACTCCT
Source organism: Eucalyptus cladocalyx (assembly GCA_017140615.1). Classification (NCBI taxonomy): domain Eukaryota; kingdom Viridiplantae; phylum Streptophyta; class Magnoliopsida; order Myrtales; family Myrtaceae; genus Eucalyptus; species Eucalyptus cladocalyx. The sequence goes on from CM029519.1 coordinate 16,314,688, forward strand.
TATCAAGTTGATTATTATATTGATTTATGCACAGTTTTGTTTATCTATTGCCTCGACTCTCATACGTTTGTTAAGTGAGACATGATAGAAGCTAGTGAAATTGAAGCTAACAAGGACAATCTGACACAAACATAAAATAATCACTTTGTGAAAGGGAAAATTACTCTCCAATAAGTTGAATTTTATGTATAAAACATATAAACACACCTGCCTAAGGTAGTCTTTCTTTTCATAGTGAAAAGAACTCATGTACAAAATGTGATCAAATCCTAAACTTTTCAATAGACTTGATTATTTTAATTGACTTAATTAAGTCTCAAACTTTTATGAAAAATTAGAGCCGTTCAGGTTGGCACTCTAGTGAATTCGCCAATGTTACAACTCTCATGGCAAATTCCTAGCTATCACGTTAATTATTCTAGTGAGATGACCAAATCTCACTTTTTGAAAACATTTGGGACTTCATTACATGGGTTGAAATGACTGCATTTGATAAATAAGATTTTGTTCTCATGGTACATTGGTCATTGCATCCCTAGTATCGCTCAAACTTGTATGGCATGAGTTCACTTCATGCACAATAGTAAGGCAAGAGACAAAGAAGTGATTGTGCTTAAAGGGATAAACACTTCATTTTGTTCCCTTTGCATTTCTTCCAGATCATCAAGCTGTTAAGGGGGAGTATCAAGTTAAATGCAAAGAACTACCAGGATAAGACGGCTTTGGAAATCTACCAACCGAATCGTAGTGGCAATCAAGATCTTGCAAAGGAGTTACGTCCTCGGGATCCCAACCACTCTTTATCAAAGTTTTTAAGGAGCGAACTAACTTACCATGAGAATTTTGTATTTAAATACGGCCTCCAAGATGAATCTATTCGCGATATAATCCTTCTAGTGGCTACCTTAATTACGACCGCCACTTACCAAGCTGCATTCAGCCCTCCAGGAGGATACTGGGGGGATAATTCTTCAAATTCCCGAGCCAAATCCACTGTCGTTACTGCCAATTCCAGCGGCATTACTGCTGAAAAACCACATCAAGCCGGGAAAATGATCTTGAGCGGCTCAAATCTATACCAGTTCATGGCCCTCAACAGTTCGGTTTTCGTGTTGTCCATCGTCACAATCTGTTGGACCGCTGCTCCCCTATTGCCCCACAGTAACCTTGTTTACTCGTTAACGCTTTATGTCGGTGTCGTCTACTTTGCTACCCTTTTCATTGAACTCCCGAAACCCGATGAGTTCGCAGGATACTCCATAACGGCGCTTCTTTTTGTCGTGATGCTCCTCTCGTGGGCGTTCCCCACGAAAAAGTGGCGCAGGTACGACCGATTAGTACGTGGAATCGATTCCCCAGGGAGACAAATCGGCAACTTCCTAGAATTGAAGAGCCGGAAATAGTTCGCAAGTATTATTTACTTTTTAAGTATTCTTCTTGCGTGTGCAACTATAATTTATATGTTTCTAGTCTTGAGGTTTGCAAGAGCTGGACTCTTCTTATTAGTTGCGTGTAATGAACTCATCTATTAAGTATTCTTCTCGCATGCTCAATATCATCTATGTTTCTAGTCTTGAGGTTTGTAAGAACTAGACTCTTCTTTTTAGTCTTGCTTGAAGTGGAGACTTCAAATAGCTATTTTTCCTACTTCAACTTTGATGAGGTGAAAACAAAAAGCACTGAGTTGCAACTCGCAAACACGAATGCCCAAAGTGTACACGCACAAAACCCACAGACAGAAATCTCTTCAGGTTTTTTATTTCTAGAAAGAGGCAAACTGCATGATCCTATAAAACATAACAAATTGATAAAGTTGTAACCCTTTCTCTAAAAATTATTACCAGATAAAGTCACGGAAAAAGAAATGCTGAGAATATAACAAAAGCCTAGGAAAACCTAAAAAAATCAACTAGATCATGTGGTATCTTCCAATAAAAAATAATATATATCAACTCATTTAAAAACTTAAATATAATAGAAATAATAAACTTATATGTAATATACTTAGTGAATATCATAAGGTATATTAACTGCGAACCTACCTAGCTCTTGCCAAATGAATCCATCTCACAATCAACACAATCTTTGGGGTACGAAAAGAAAAGTATTCGGCTAAATTTGGCAGGGACTACTTACATCTGAATACTGGTGTGGAACCCATGCTTTGCACGAATACGTCTCCAGACTCCTAAAGTATATTTTTTAACTCCTTAATAATACATTACCTTTTAAGAAACTTGCTCTAACTAAGGTTCCATTCGTTTTATGAAAAATGCATCGTTTTTGGAAAATATTTTTGAGAAAGCCATTTTCTAGGAAAATAATTATATTTTCCGATATTCAGCCGAAACTTGAAAATATTTTCTGCCAATTCTATTTGAAAAAATCGATTTGATTTTCCTCCATGCACTCATTTTAATAAAAAAATTTCTAAAAAATCGATTTTTTATTTTTTTTATTTTTCTATATGCTTTCTTCTTCTTCTTCTTCTTCCTTGGCCAATCGTTGGCCGTAAAGAAAAAGAAAAAGAAAAAGAAAAAGTAATAAAAATTTGAATTTTTTTTAAAAAAATAAAAAATGAGAGAGAGAGAGAGAGAGAGAGAGAGAGAGAGAGGAAGAAGTGGGGACTAGTGAGAATGTGAGATAAGAAAGAGTAAGGAAAATATTTTCCCTTATATGAAAAGTGGAAGATATTTTCCCCCATTTTAGAAAAAAAATTTTCCCTTATGGAAAATGTTTTCCCAAGTCAATTCATTTTCCGTGAAACAAACATAAAAAAATTTGGAAAACATTTTTTTGGAAAAGATTTTCTATGAAACAAATGAAGCCTAAATTTCTAACATATTTTCTATTTGTGATCTATGCATAGGTTTCACGACCCACTGCACACACATCCTATCTATGCCTCAAGCCTTTATGTTGTCTTTTGTTAACTATCAAAATCGAAGATGCTATCATTTAGGCAAGTAGTCAAAGCACTTTGCGTCTCCAAGAATTCTCCTTTCTCTTCTTTCCTTTTTCCCAACAAAGAACCCAACAAAGAACGGAAGAAAGACATGATATTACAAACATTATATATATGATAATAAAGTGAAAATACAAAAAGGAGCTGACATATAGCAAGACAAACACCCCCCCCGGGGCAAAAAAAAGAAGAAGAGAGAATGAGAGGAGAATAAAAGAGGTTTATCTTATTTTCTTCATGGTATCAGAGCCTTATACTGAGAGCCAGTTCTATTATATTTGTCTTCATCTTTTTCCTTGAGTTCATCCATTCTTCATCTACACAATCATGGCTGAAAACCCAAAATCGAGATACCCATACCCGATACACGTAAATCTCTCAAACTTTGTGACTATCAAACTTTCGAAGGAAATTTCCTTCTATGGCGTACGCAATTTCTTCGCTTCATTAGAAGCCAGGATCTATTGGGTTTCATCAATGGTCAAATTCAACCTCCACCATTGAGAATCTTACGCACGGAAGGGGAAAATTCTGAAGATGTCCTTAATCCGGAGTATCAGCAATGGTATCGTACGGACCAACTTGTGTCATCGTGGATTACTGGATCCGTGTCTGAGGATGTGCTGGGACTCACAATCGGTATTGAATCGGCTTTTGAGGTATGGAATACATTATGTAATCGTTTTACTCAGAGATCTGTGGCCAAAGAATTCGAATTAAGGGGTAAGCTTCAATCTTGCCAAAAGCGTAATAGGCCCTTAACCGAGTATTTACGTGAGTTCAAATTGATTTGTGACCAATTAAACGCGATCGGAAAACCGGTCGATGAAATCACAAAGGTTTTTGGTGTTTTAGAAGGTCTCGGAAGTGACTATGAAACGTTTAAGACAACTATGTATTGTCTCAAACCCGAGCCGAGCTACGAAGACGTTATTGCTCAGCTCGAGAGATATGAAGCGCGACATCAAAATTATTTGTCGAATCAAATAAACCCTAATTTGGCACTTACTGGTGAAAAGATTGATCAGTCCAAACTGAGTAGTGAGACTGATTTGGGTTCATTTAATTCAACATTTGCTTTTGCTGGCCAAAGAAATTTTAACAGGGGTTTTGAAGGAAAGAATGGCAAGTTTAACAATAGAGGAAGAGGCTATGGTTTTCGTGGAAGGAGGTTTGGAAATTATCCCGGATCTCATAACTATGGAGTAACTTTTGGTGATTCATCTCGGTGGTTATCAATCCGGTGGAAATTACGGACCAAATTCACCTTATCGAATCAAGGCTTTCGACCTTATACAAACACTCCAACTAAGGTTGCTGATTCAAAGGAGTATCTGCCTGTGGGTGATAATTCTGCTTCAAACAAATAGTTTTATGTGAATAATACGAAGCTTCAATGTTAGATATGCAAGAGGCCAGGACATGACGCTCTATGTTGCTGGTATCGCTTTGATAATTCTTATCAAAGTGAGTTGATACCAAATGCTTTAGCTGCTTTTCACTTGGAGGATGATCAAGGAGGAGATTGGTTCCCGGATTCTCGGGGCAACAAACCATATCACATCATCGACTGGTAATCTCAATTCTTTCTCTCCTTACTATGGTTCAGACAAGGTAATGGTAGGGAATGGAGTTTGTTTGCCCATTACCCATATTGGCTCAACATCTTTATCTACTAAACTACATTCATTTCATTTAAATGAGGTTTTGGTGGTCCCGGAGATTAAGAAAAACTTAATTTCGGTGTCTAAGTTAACTGACGATTATCCCTGCTCACTAATCTTTGATAAACTTGGTGTATCTATTAAGGACCATCTGACGGATTCAGTAATCAGTCTGGGAAAGAAATGCGGGGGCCTTTACAAGGTAAATCAGGCACAAACACAGGTGTGGTACTCTCAAAGACAGCAAATCACCAGTAGTGAAGTCTGGCACCTTCGGCTTGGGCACTCAAACTTTCAAATAATAAAGTTTTCGGAGAGCAACAATCAGATCAAATCTACGAAGGTGACAAAGAGAATATGTGAAAGTTGTCGAGTTGGAAAAAGTAGCAAGTTGCCTTTCAATATCTCGAGTCTCTAGCTAGTAAACCACTTGAAAAAATCTATTGTGATGTGTGGGGCCTGCCCAAAGAGAATCTTTTCAGCAGTTTAAATTCTATGTAGTCTTCATAGACAGTTTTTCACAATTCTCATGGGTGTATCCAATGAAGAGAAAGTCTGAGTTCTTTTCCATCTTTATCATGTTCCAAAATCTTGTTGAGAACCAATTTGAAAGTCGAATTAAATCTTTCCAATGTGATGGCGGAGGTGAATTTAATAGCAGCCAGTTTATTAATCATTTGAATGAGAAAGGAATTAAAATGCTGGTCTCCCGCCCATATACGCCGGAACAGAATGGAAATGCCGAAAGGAAGCATCGGCACATCGTTGAGTTAGGTCTTTCTATGCTCTATCATGCACGAGTACCGTTGATTTATTAGGTTGATGCATTTTTGACTGCCACATTTCTCATCAATCTACTACCATCACTAGTGTTAGGAATGAATAGTCCGTTTGGTAAGCTCTTTAGTAAAAAGCCAAACTATGGGTTTCTTCGAGTCTTTGGGTGTGAGTGCTATCCACACCTTAGACCGTATGGTGCAACAAAGTTTGATCCACGCTCATTACCCTGTGTTTTTCTTGGGTATAGTCAGAGACATAAAGGTTATCGATGTCTTTATCCGCCAACGGGGAAGGGTATATGTAAGTCGTCACGTGATATTTGATGCGACGAGATTCCCATTTTCTGATAAATTGGGGACCGTTTTTCCTGGGCATTCACAGTTGTATCAGACTTGGTTACAGGGGATTAAATTCTTTACTAGACAATCTGGAACAACAATAAGTGAAGGGAAAATATCACAACATCCGAGCGTCGGATTTCTATTTGATGATAACTCGGACAGCAAAATTATGAGCCACCTAATGAGACAAACGTGCATCAACCACGGTTGGGTTCACAAGAACCATGTATAGACTGTGAAACACATGAAGAAGCAATAATCTCTGTCTCAAGTGATTTACCAGTTCTATCTACTCAACAAAGCAATCTACTCACCCCATGCAAACAAGGTTGAAATCGGGAATAAGGAAGCCCAATCCGAAGTATGTTCTCTCCATAGCCCGTGAGATTCCAAAGGAGCCGAAAAGCAGTTAAAGGAGCACTAAGTCATCCGGGTTGGAGGAAAGCTATGATAGATGAATTGGAGGCTCTCAAATTAAATCAAACATGGGAGCTAGTACCAAGATCTTCAGATATGAATATCGTCGGATGTAAGTGGGTGTTCAAAGCCAAATTGGATGCAGAAGGAAACCTTGATAAACTGAAAGCACGATTAGTGGCGAAGGGGTACCATCAAGAGGAAGGTGTTGATTTTGCCGAAACTTTTAGTCCTGTGGTTAAACAGGCAACCATGAGAATTGTTCTCTCCGTGGCAATTGTTAAAGGATGGTTTATCCATCAGCTAGATGTGAAGAACGCGTTTCTTCATGGGTCATTAAATGAGACAGTGTTTATGGAACAACCACCGGGCTTTGTGAGTTCTACGATGCCTAACTCGGTTTGTTTACTCAAGAAGGCATTATATGGCTTAAAACAAGCTCCGCGAGCTTGGTTTGAAAAATTCAGCAACTTTTTGCTGGAATGGGGATTTCATTGCAGCTCTACTGATCCGTCGTTATTTGTTCTTCACACGGGTTAGCACACCCTGGTATTATTATTATACGTTGATGATATTATTTTGACCGGCAGTTCATCATCTCTACTTCGGGAATTAATAGAAGCTTTAAGCAGAAATTTTTCTATGAAAGATCTCGGACGACTTCACTATTTTCTTGGTATTGAAGCCAAGTTTACTGGTCCGGATCTATTTTTAACCTTGATCTAAATATGCTGGTGATTTGTTGCGAAGGCGGAAATGCAAGATAGTAAGCCGATTGAGACTCCATTGCCTATCAAAACTCATCCAACGGTACAAGACATGGAACCTTTTCATGATCCTCACTCTTTTCGAAGTCTTGTGGGTGGATTACAATATCTCACAATTACAAGGCCGGACATCTCTTATTCAGTAAATCATATACGTCGGAAAATGCATTCTCCTACAAATGGTGATTTCAAATTGTTAAAATGGGTGTTGCGGTATGTAAAAGGAACTCAACAAGCTGGGGCTTTATCTTCACTCTAAAAGCGCACTAAATTTATATGGGTATGCGAGACTACGATTGGGCTGGCTGTTCGAGACTCGAGGTCAACAACCGGGTTTTGCACTTTTTTGGGATCAAATATCATTTCATGGTCCGCAAAAAGGCAAGCGACGGTGTCAAGATCATCAACGGAGGCTGAATATAGGGCCTTGGCTTCGCCACAGCGGATATTACATGGGTCTCTTTTGTATTGAGAGATTTGGGTATTCCGCTCAAGGGGCCTACTTTGCTTTATAGTGATAATCACTCAGCCATTTCATTGACAGCAAATCCAGTCCTTCATGCAAGGACAAAGCATGTGGAGATTGATTTTCATTTCGTTCGAGAGAGAGTCGCTCTCAAGTTACTTGAAGTCCGCTATGTTCCTTTACTCATCAACTTGCCGACATATTTACAAAAGCTTTACCGCGCTTTGATCATTGCAGGCTACGATACAAGCGGGACTAGGTTTTCCACCCAATCCCGGTTTGAGGGAGGCTGATAAGATTGATAATATTATTTAATATTATCGGAAGATTAGATTTGAGTATGATTTGATTTTGCTATCGGAAGATTAGATTAGAGTAGTAGATATGATTTGATTCCAATTGCAAATAAATTGATCCAGTCAATCTGTTAGATTAGATATTATCCAGTCAATCTGTTAGATTAGATATTTGAATTATAGAATAGGAAATCCAGTTGTCTTCTTAATATAAATAGCTTTATGTATTGTAGAATGATAGCATGTATGATGGCTTTCAGTGAATAACATTTTTCTCTTGGGAAATTTATCTTTGAATCGTTGTTTTCTTGAATTCTCTTATTTTCTTCAGTCCTCTCTCTCTCTCTCTCTCTCTCTCTCTCTCTCTCTCTCTCTCCAACCAATCATTCCCTCCCTCCCTCCCCAACTGATCATTGAGGTCAACTCTCTCTCTCTCTCTCTCTCCTTCCCCAACCAATCATTCCCTCCCTCCCTCCCCAACTGATCATTGAGGTCAACCTCACCCTGGTTGGGCTAGGCTTTGCGAGGTCCGATGACTAGCAAGAGTAAGAAGGAAGGGGGAGAGAGAGAAAAAAAAAGAGAAAGAAAATAAATGAAGAAAATAAATAAAAAATATTTAAAAATTGATACATCAGCACTTCTTAGCTAAATTTGACCGGATGGACTGAACTAACACAATTATTAAAAAAATTAAAATAGGTTTAAGGCCGTTCTTATCATTTTTCCCACTTTCGATCCACATAATAGTATATAAATATGTTAATTCGTGTTAGAAACTACCATCCTTATGGCACCAATAATAAAAATAGATTTAAGGGTATGGATTTTACGTTCAAACATTGGTAACACATTTCTCAAGGGTTATTTTAAGAACATGTTGGGTTTATGTTAGATTTACTCTCTTTTTTAGGCCTGCTTTTTTCTTTTGTTTCCCAATACTCTTCGTTGGCAATGTAGCACTTTGCTTCTTCTTATCGACTACCAGCGCTTGGCTTTTTAATCGTCCGAGGGAGTCATCACATTTTCAACATTTAGAAAACAAAGAGAGACATTATTCTTATTTTCACAAATGGTGTTTAATCATTAATATTTATAATTATTTGAAAGTACCAATGTTTATTTCTACTTCCAACATTACTAATTGTTTTCCTAATTATCAATATTAGCTTGTGTAAGTTACCAACGTGGTAAGCTACCAACTTTTATTCAAAATTACCACCTTTAATTTAAGTGACTTACTCATCTTTCCCCCATTAAATAACTTGAGCTTAATAGCTTTTGTTTGAGTCACTTGCTCACTTTTATTTAATTATTTCGATATTACCAATTGTTGCAATAATTAATCAACATATATTTGCACAGCTCTCCAACCAGTGAGGCTGCTAATTATTATATGAATTACTAACTCTTATTTGAGTCTACTTGCCGATATTTATCTAATTGCTACAATTTCTACTCTATCAATAGTTCACCAACCTATATTTCAAGACTTGGTTTAACTTTACCAATTCTTATAAAAAATTTCACCTTATTTCAAAATTACCAATTCTTTCATTAATTGACTAAAAATTATTTGTAGAGCTTAAATTATAGAATCTTATATGAATTAACCAACTTTATTTTAATACTTTGTCAATGTTTATTTGATTTTTTTCAAAAATTGTTCCAATAATTTAAGGACATTTAATTGCGGATCATAAAATGTGTTAAAAGCACTCATTCTTATACAAAATTAGCAACTCCTTGTTTCAGTTTTACCAAAGTTTATTTGATTAATTTTTTGTTGGCATTTGATTAGTTTAAAAGTACCAACTATTCCAATAATTTAACACCACCCGTGGTGGCAGCATAATGGTTGGGCACTGGTTCCTTTCGAGAGAGGTCTAGAGTTCAAATCCCTGCGTTGTCTGCCTTGTTGAAGAGGAACCCACGACTTACCTGGAAAGCAAAGGTGGTGGTAACTCTACTCCCTTCTAGGGCATTGGGAGTTCCTTGGATCACAAAAAAAAAAAAAAAAATCTATTCCAATAATTTAATGATATTTATTTGTGGAGATTGCCAACTGGTAAAAGTTACCAAGATTTATGACCCAAAGAAAAAAAAAAGTTACCAAGACTTGCACAAAATTACTGTTGACACCTATTTTTAGCAAATCTAGGAAAATAAAGAAAATAAAAATTGCATTGGAACAAATAAAAGGAAAAAAGGGGGAAAATTGATTTGATTGATTATGCATGGAAGTTTGAAATTCTGATGAGTATTCAGATTTTGATAAATGCAGAAACAATTTAAAAATCAAGTAAATAAGAGGCAAGAATTTTGCAAAATGGTAGAAATCGAGCAAGATCGAGTTGATTTGCGAAATCACGTTCCGATTTGCGAGGCTTGATTTAATGCAACATAAGATGGGAAGTCGAAAGTTGCTATAAAAATGGCCATTTGAAAATCACTATAAGAGAAGCCGTAATTTTCATGAGCCGGGGGAATTGGCGAAAAAATTGGTGAAAAAAGCAAACACGAGAGAATTCGTGATAGTGAGAAGAAAAAGAAAAGAAGAGGAAACCCCCCCCGAAGTGTAAAGGGAAGTCTTTTCTTCTTCTCTTCGACAACCTGCGAAGTGCAAAGAGAAGAAAAAGTAAAAGTCAGCCGCTACAGTGAGGGAGACGTGAGGGACGTGCGACAGGCGAGTCAAAAAAAAAAAAAGAACAAAAAAATCAAAAGCAGACCACTGTTTGTCTTCCTCGTGCAACCCCCCTTCGATGCCGCCGCACCTCCAGACGCTGGCATCCCCCTTTGTCGGCCATTGCTGCTCTGCTTGTGACCACCGCGCCCCCGCCAACGCTTGAAACTCCGGATCCACTGCTCGATGCCACCGGAGACCACACCGCCCCTGCTCGCCTCCGCCACGCTACGTCATCGATCCCGTCGCTCCGTCGGCATCTCAACCCGGAGCCGCCACAGCAAGACCGCTGCGACACCGCAGCTGCGCCCCGACGACCGCGCTCCCACCCTCGCCAACGCCGCGCCGCTGCAGCACCCCCGATCATCGATCTTCGAGCTCCGCCGCGCCTCCGCACCGCCATCTCGCTGGTTCGCTCATCTCCGCCGCCGCGCCTCAACCCGCGCCCCGTCGCCGCGACCTTCCTCTGCCCCGACGTCCAACGGATCCGCTGCCCGACCCCGCCACCCGCGACCCAGCTCCGTGACTCACGACTCAGCCCCGACTTCTCCGCGCCCCGAGCTCAAGCCCGCCGTCCACCGTCGGTTTACCCCCTCCTTTAGGTAGTTTTTGTTCTTTTATTTTGTTTTACTTTTATAGTTTAGTTTAGTTTATTTTATTTGTTATGTTATTTTTGCTCATTTCATTTGATAGCATTTTTAGTTTAGCTATTTGATTTGTAATGGTGGATGTTAATATTTGTGAACTTAGTATGCATTATCTCGTAGGAATTTTGTCCGAAATTAATATAATTATTAATTTGATCCGAGAGACATTGGATCATTTTTTTAATTATTTTTAATTTTTGGGCTCTTTGGTAGAATCTTAATTGTTAAATCATAATAATTATTTAATTTGGTCCGTAAGACTTCGGACCAGATTTTTTAATTATTTTAAGTTGTTATGATGATTATGGTTAGAATAATTGTTAATTTAACCTACGAGACGTCAGGTTATCTTTTCAATTATTTTAATCATTTATTTAGTGATTATATTGATTGTTCAGATCTAACCATTGTTTAACAATTATTCAACTTAAAAAAAAAATAAGAAACTAAAAAAAAAAAAAATTCAAAATTTGCATGAGCATGTAGGACATATAGGTTTAGTAAATCATACATGTAGATTTAATTAATCAAATTTTAGGATTATATTTTTAGGATTGCATTTTTAGATAATATTTTTAGGACTGCATTTTTAGATATTTTAATAAAGGTTAGGATTAGACTTAAATAGCCTTTTTTAGAGTCTTAATTAGCACATTTTCATATTCTCATCCATTTTTTAAATAAAAAAATAAAAATAGTTTTTCTAAGACAGGATAGGGTTTAAGTCAAATTAATCCCTAGATTAAATTAGAAAATTATCCCTTTTTAGATAGCTTAATTAGGGTTTTTATTAGTTTTGAATTTCAAGAAAAAAATGCAAAAATACTAGATGCATGTTAACTAGTTTGCATAATAGAATCATTTAATCAGAATTTGTTAATTAGTAAAATTAAGTCATGAGGTGCATGTTAATTAGTTTGCATAATAGGCCCATTTAATTATAATTTGCATATTAATAAAATTAAGTCATTTAGTTTTAAAGTGCATTTTTAATAAAAGAATTCTAATTTTTAAGAAAATCCAAAAAAAAAGTTGTTTGCTTGCTTTGTGTGATGCAATTTATTTATTTGAATGTTTTAATAATGGATGAGTACCCGTGTGGCCACCACATTTGCATGATAATGATTTAGCTTAAAATAAATTCAAGCTGCCTGCGAAAATATTTTGAAAATTAAAAGAAATGGTACCGAAAGGGCATTAGAAAATTCTAGTGTAACCAAGTCCCCGTACCTTTAGTCTCTGGTTCGTAGAAGTAAAATAAATCTCCCTTTATTTTACTTAGGTGTCTAGTCGACCTACCATAAACCGATTAGTGGCGACTCCTAATTAATAACATCTTGCACGTTAAATGTTTGAAACTTAAGTCGCGATTTGGTATGGGCTTGGGAGAGCCCGAGCTAAGTGTAAAAACTTAGCAGTCCATTAACCTAGTTTTAGGTGGTGCACCTCGAAAAATAGGTCGCGACAGCTTGGCGACTCCACTGGGGAACTTGTGTTAAAACACTTAGTGGACTTAGGCCAATTTTGCTTTTTCTTTTAAAATGTTTTTGTTTGGCAGCGAGGATCCCAGGTACGTCCCTAACATTTCTAAGGTGTTAAATGTTTTTGCAGATGGGAGGTATAATGGGAGTAGTCTATGCTAACCTTTGTCTTGCAGGTTGGAGTATGTGATTAATGATTTATTTTTATTTTTTTTATGATTAGAAGTGTTGTTTGCATTTAAACTGTTGTGCATGTCTTATTGTTTTTAGCACTACACTATTGTACACACAACCTGTGGTCGGACCTGGGCTGCGATAGGATTTCTAGGATGGTGTTGAGAAGGATACTTCCTCCAAAGCGAGACTGCTATGTAGAGGTTGACCTTCTCTTCCCCGAAAGTTTTTTCATGGTGTCGAATGTGTTTGTCCATATCCGCGAGACTGCGTGAATATTGGACATTCCATTCGACTGAGCTGGAGTTAAGGGGACTTGACACGTTAATGCGAGACTGCAACGGTCAGATCATCCTCTTAGCTTCACTTTGTTAAGCCGTTTAGATAGAAATCGAGCCTCACATTTCATGCGTGTGTCTATGTGCTTGTCATCCCTTCCAGTGAAAGTAAGTTCTCTAAATTCTTACTTCGCAATTTACTTACTTTATTGCAATTTTGTCGGTCCATGACAAATAGGTTTAAATCACGTCTTGTTTTATATGCTATGGGGAGGACCGACGTACAATTCATTTCTACTCCCAAAAAAGAGCTCAAGATGTGGCTGGATCAGTTAGATCAAGAGGGCCAAAGGTATGTGAAGACTAGGATTGCCCGACTTCTCCCACTATTGGAGATCAACATCCACTCTAGTGTGATACAAGCACTCCCTCACTTCTCGGTGTCCACAGACTTCCACATTCATATTCGGTGAGTACGAATTGACTCCAACATTAGAAGAATATAGTGTTGCCATTGGAATGCCCCTGGAAAAGGAACTTGTTAGACCGCCTATCGGTATAGATTCTATTTCTGAATTATCACATTTTTTAGAAATCGAAGCCGAAGGAGTAAGGAAAGTTGTCAAAGCCAATTGTTTTGCATGCCCATTTTCGTTTTTGGAAAAATGTTTTGCAAATCAATCAATGATTTCAAAAGCTAGGATCTTCATGTTAGCATTTTTTGGGCTAATTGTTTTCCCTTATCGAAGAAATGCCATTAATCCTTCAATTTCATGGGTGGTTAATCGTGTTTGTGACGGCTTAAATTATGTCAATATGATCTTAGCTGAAACATTTTTGTCATTAAACCGTTTCAAACTAAATGAAGAAAAGACCATGCGTGCCCTCCCGAACTTTTACAAATATGGTTTTTCTCCCACATAAGAGGATTTGGGCACCTCATGAAACAATTTAAGATTGATGATTTTAGGCATCCCATACAAAAATTTGCGGTCTTAGAGCGTTTTTCTCCAAATAAACAGTACGCTCGTTGGATTAATTTTTTGAAAAATCCTGATCCTAAGGCATTCCTATGGCATACTAAATGGTTCCGAGTTGAGGAGGCTCGTTTCTCACACAAGCATGATGAGCCCATCCCGTTGCTGGGTCTTTCTGGTGCAACTTCTTATTACCCATATAGGGTGGCCCGCTAGTACAAAGCTCTTCAGGAAGTTCCTCCACCTCTCAAGATAGAGATGTTCCAGGTTCGTTTTGTTCGAACGAACTATAGCTACTCCAACGAGATCCAGATGATCATTGCCGCATGGAATGAATGCCACCTAGAGAAGATTTTGGTGCCCAAAAGATTGAAAGAGGAAGAGGAACTCCACCATGCGTCGGCATTCTACATTCAACAACACCGGATTCCTGTGACCTTACGTCCAGTGGTGCCAGATGTGACCGAGAAGCCCACTCAGCGAGCACAAATTGAGCATCTTAAGCGGAAAGTGGAAATGATTGAAGCAGAAAATAAGAAGCTTCGCAAGGCGTTGAAATCCCGAAAGCATATAAAATGAGATCTTTTATTCTTAGTCCGATGTCTAGGGAGTTTGATTTCAATTTTCAATTCAATGTTTTTAGTTCAATGTTTAGGGACTTAAATTTCAATTCTTAGTTCATTGTTCGGTTTAATGTTTTTAGTGAATTTTGAATAAAATCGGGCGATTAGACCGTTGTCATGGGCCATTTTCTATCCTATAATTGGTTCTTACATTACCTCTTTTTCACTTTTAGGTAATAACGGATTCTCCACGCTCACCTATTATCACGCGTTTAAGAGCAAGAATGGCCGACCAAAGCGAAATGCGTGATCGTATGTCTGCTGTGGAGACTCAACTCCAACAAGTACTCGCCTCTATACAGCTTGTAACGGATCAACTCCAATTCCTCCAAGTGAATTCAGCAGCTGCACCCGCTCTTCCCGAGATGGTTGCTCCGAAGCCAGCAAACAAGGCCCAAACAGGTGAGGATGACATGCCCAGGCTGGAAGATGATCCATTCCCGATTAATGTGGAAAAGGGTACTCTTGTCAACATCCCTAAGACAAGACAGGATGAACGCGTTGCAAAGCCTGGAGGAGCAAGTGAGACAGTTGCAGGAGTCTCAAAGCTCACTCCCATTTGACCTCTCGATCTATGAGAAAGTTAAAATGCCGAGCAAGTTCAAAATGCCGGAGTTCGAAAAGTATGATGGGACATCTTGTCCAAAGTCTCATTTGCAGATGTATCACATCCGCATGGCTCAGCACGTCAAAAATGAGCCCCTTATGATCCAATCATTTCATGCGAGTTTGACTGGGCCCGCACTAAACCGGTACGTGATGAAGAATATGAACCTCCTCGACACTGAACGAAGTGGCGACGCGTTCCTCAAACAAGTACAAGTTCAACATGGACATCGCACCTTCCCGAGAAGACGGAGCGGATGGAAAAGAAAAGAAGTGAGTCATTTAAAGAATATCTTTGTGAGATGGAGAAACTTGGCAGCTCAAATTACTCCCGAGCCTACCAACAAGGAGTTGATGAAGTTGTTCGTGAAGACCCTTCCATCCGAGTTCCGTAATCGAATGGCCGTACATATGTCGAGAGCTTCAATCAGCTTATTCCTGTAGGAGAGCAGATCGAGATGGGGATAAGGGAAGGATGGTTTTCTGAGCCATCTACCAAAAGGTTCTTTGCCAAGAAGGAGAAAGAAGCGGTTGTGGATGTGAACGTGGCTTATAGCCAAGAAAGTGCCAAACGTGCCCCGGCTATACAAGTGAACTCAAGACAGCAACAACTCGCTGGCCGTCAATCATTCGCCCAAACGAATAATAGAAGGCAGTTCTCTCCTCTCCCTGGGTCTCCATCCCAAGTGCTGACAGTCCTCCGAAAGAAGGGTTTGCTTACTAGTGAACCAAAGCGCCCTAACCGTGAAGGCATTCGTGGTTACGACCCGACGAAGAAATGTGACTACCATAATGGTGAATTGGGGCATTCAACTGATGAATGTTTTACCCTCAAGCACAAGATCCAGAATCTCCTCGATACAAAGGCCTTTTCATTTCAAACTGCTCGGCCAAACGTCCAAAAAATCCGCTACCGAGCATGAGGGTACAGTGAATGCTATCCTGGAATCTGAAGTCGGACGGATCAGGAACTCGAAGGTGCGCGTGGCGGATGCCTACAACGGGCTAGTGAGAGTTGGGTATTACCGAGGTCAGGAAGATGTCCCTTTATCAGTGATGAGAGAAAGAATTGCCAAAATGGTGGATGATGGCATCATTGTGTATCCCGATCATAATCGCATAGTTTCTACTATCTCCCACCTCATCATCGATTGGGAGGAGGAGCAAGCCGCACTTGATGCGACAAGAAAGAGGTTGATCCTTCGCTTGTAGACATGCCCCCATTAGAGGATGCATCTGACGAAGGGATAGTGATAGATGTGCCTCAGCCGTATGAGTATGTCAATGATAAGGCAGTGCCTTGGTCCTACGACCTGGATGTGGACCTTGTTACAAGGTCTGGTCGGACTTATGGTCAAGTCAGTGCTCAACCTGCAAAGCCGGTCACTGATGAAGAGGCTAAGGAGTTTCTGGCAGTAATCAAAGCAAGCGAGTATAACGTGGTTGACCAACTACGAAAGATGCCCGCCCAGGTCTCCTTACTCGAGCTCTTGATGACATCTCCTGTTCACCAAAAGTCGCTAATGAAAGTGCTGAGTGAAATTCGTGTGCCAGAGACGGTTGAGGCAGACAAGCTGGAAGAATTTGTGGGATCGGTCCTTCTTAAGGATTTGATCGCCTTCTCTGATGAGGAGTTTCCTCTTGAAGGCAGGGGACATAATAAAGCACTCTACATATCCGTTAAGCATAAGTCTTCCCATGTGTCTCGAGTACTCATTGATAATGGGTCCGCTCTCAACATTTGTCCATTGGCCACTCTTCATCGCCTTAAGGTAGACCCGTCAAGGATACATGCCGCGAAAACTTCGGTGCGAGCTTTTGATGGAACAAGAAAGGAAGTGATCGGGGAAATCCATCTCGATGTATAAATAGGACCAGTCGTCTTCAACATTCCCTTCCAAGTGCTGGATATCCCTACTGCATTCAATTTCTTGTTAGGTCGACCATGGATACACACTGCTGGAGCTGTGCCTTCAAGTCTACATCAAGCTGTCAAATTTGTGATTGAAAGGAAGTTGGTCACCGTGTATGGTGAGGAAGACCACCGGATTTATCATGAGACGGCTATCCCCTATGTGGAACCGGATTCCCAATTTGAATCAAGTTACCACTCATTCGAATTGGTGTCCACTATACATGCTTCTCGGGGTTCATCACCGCCTACCCCTGAAGTATCAAATGCTGCCCTTATGGTGGGAAGAGTAATGGTTAGGAATGACTTCGTCCCTGGCAATGGTCTTGGGAGAAATGGTCAGGGCATTCGAAGCCCCATTGAAGCCCCTCAGAGGTCCCGCTCTACTGCTTTAGGGTACCAAGGACGAGGTGGGAGAATTTCTGAAGGACGAAGACAAGAGAGGCGAAGCTCGCCACCTAACCAAGGGCGAGAGAGGCAAAACCCACTACCCCCGAGCATTCACGAGACATTTCCTGGTCCTCCAAGAATGATGCATGAAGAAGCGGAAGTGATAGACACTTTGGGGCAGCCTAGTGGCAAATTTGACTACCTGGAACAATCCTATGGCATGCAAATGTGTGGAAATGGTCCAATCCATTGCAACAAGTGTTGATAATGATGATCCCGAAGACTCCATCAAAGACTTTATCGAGGTGCAACGTAGCTGGGAACAACATGAAGAAGCTAAGGCTCTCACATCTGAGCAGACTGTCACTATTAATTTAAGTAATGCTAAAGAAGCCAAGGAAGTGAAAATTGGGGCAAATCTCCCTAAGGACGAGGCTGAGCGCCTAATTCAGTTACTAAAGGAATATCAAGATATTTTTGCATGGACCTACGCTGACATGCCTGGGCTAGACCCATCAATCGTGGAGCATTGCCTACCTACTAATCCGGACATGCCACCTAAGAAGCAGAGGTTGCGGAGGACTAAGCCCGAGCTCTCGAAGAAGATAGAAGAAGAAGTGATGAAGCTTTTGAATGTGGAATTCATTGAAGTCTCACAATACCCCGAATGGGTGGCTAATATCGTACCGGTAATGAAGAAAGACGGCCGAGTTCGAGTTTGTGTCGACTATCGGGATCTGAACAAGGCTAGTCCAAAGGATGATTTCCCATTACCACACATAGATGTCCTCGTGGACAGTACTGCTGGTTTTGAACTATTCTCATTTATGGATGGTTTTTCCGGGTACAATCAGATAAGGATGAACGAGAAAGACAAGGAGAAGACTGCATTTATCACCCCGTGGGGAACCTTTCATTATAAGGTCATGCCTTTCGGACTCAAGAATGCGGGGGCAACCTACCAGCGAGCCATGGTTGCCTTATTTCATGACATGATGCACCAGGAGATTGAAGTCTATGTTGATGATATGATTGCAAAGACTCGACTAGGAAAAAGCCACATCGAAACCTTGAAGAAGTTGTTTGATCGACTTCGTGAGTTCAAGCTTCGTCTAAATCCCGCTAAATGCGTGTTCGGAGCAACATCCGGTAAATTACTCGGATTTATTGTGAGCAGTAAAGGGATTGAGATCGATCCTTCCAAGGCTAAGGCCATATGTGAATTGCAACCTCCGTCAACGGTGAAAGAAGTCCGGAGCCTTCTAGGGAGGTTGAATTACATAGCGAGATTTATTTCTCAACTCTCGAAACGCCAAGCCATTCTTCAAGCTTCTAAAGAAGAATGCACAAGTCAACTGGGATGACGAGTGTCGAGAGGCGTTTAACAAGCTAAAGCAATACTTGATGAATCCACCAGTTCTTGTCCCACCCTCACCAAGGCATCCTTTGATTCTTTACCTCACTATTCATAGTGAATCATTGGGTGCAATGCTGGCTCAAGAAAGTCTGTTGTGAAAAGAACGGGCCATTTATTACCCGAGCAAGAAGTTCACCGTATCGAGTTGAAGTATTTCGATGTTGAAAAAACTTGTGTGGCATTGGTGTGGGTG
This sequence comes from Eucalyptus cladocalyx, assembly GCA_017140615.1. Taxonomy (NCBI): domain Eukaryota; kingdom Viridiplantae; phylum Streptophyta; class Magnoliopsida; order Myrtales; family Myrtaceae; genus Eucalyptus; species Eucalyptus cladocalyx. The sequence goes on from CM029519.1 coordinate 16,333,762, forward strand.
TTGCATAGGTTGCGACAATACACACTACATTATCGACATTCCTCGTGATCGAGAACGATCCTATCAAGTACTTGCTTGATCGGCCAGCTTTGGTGGGTAAGTTAGCCAAATGGAAAATCTTGATTTCCGAATTTGATGTGCAATTCATGCCACAAAAGTCGGTTAAAGGCCGAGCGATCGCGATCTCGGCCGAGAATTCAGGGACCCCTAATGATGATGATAGTTTCCTTGATGACCGTGTCTTGAGTGTAGATGAAGACTCATGGAAGATGTTCTTTGATGGAGCTGTAAACCTATCTGGTTCGGGTACTGGGGCGGTTCTGATATCTCCTGACGGACAACACCATCCGATAGCTGCAAAATTGATATTTCCATGCACTAACAATGTAGCCGAGTATGAAGCTTGCATCCTCGGGCTTCGGTGCCGCAATTGAAATGGGTGTGGCTAAATTAAAAGTGTTTGGAGATTCTGCACTGATCATACTACAAACCGTGGGAGAATGGAAGACCAATGATGCCAAGTTGCTCCCATACCACAAGTATTTAGAAAATCTGGTGAAAGAGTTCGAGGAAGTTTAGTTTGAATACTTGCCGAGGTCTCATAATCAACTTGCAGACGCACTTGCGACGTTGTCTTCTATGCTGCAAGTCACTTATGGGTTAGAGGTCGAGCCTATGAAAATAGAAGTTTTGCCGAAGCCGGCTTATTGTATGATTGTGGTGAAGAATTCGATGGAAAACCATGGTATTACGATATCATGAATTACATTAAAAAACAAGAATTTCCTGAAGGAAGCACTCGGGCTGATAGGAAGTACATCACAAAGATGGCCTCGAAATTTTTCGTTAGTGGTGAGAATTTATACAAGAGATCTTATGATTCTATCTTGTTGCGATGTATAGATGCAGTTGAAGCCACTCAAATCATGCAAGAAGTGCACGAGGGGGTATGTGGCCCCCATATGAATGGACACATGTTGGCCAAGAAGATTATGAGATTAGGGTATTACTGGCTCACACTGGAAAGTGACTGCATACGGTATGTTCGGAGTTGTCATCGCTGCCAGATTCATGGAAATAAGATAAATGTCCCTCCAACTGAGCTGCATCAGTTTTCCGAGCCATGGTCTTTCTTGATGTGGGGTATTGATGTGATTGGCCCAATTAATCCCAAAGCTTCAAATGGACATCGATTCATTTTGGTAGCAATAGACTATTTCTCCAAATGGATCGAAGCTACATCATTTGCAAGTGTCACCGCTCGTAATGTTGTGAAGTTTATCAAACGTGACATAATTGCTCGCTATGGTGTCCCCAAAGCAATCATCACTGATAATGGGACCAATTTAAACAACAAGCTTGTTGATGAGTTGTTCGGAGAGTTCAAAATCAAGCATCTGAATTCGTCCCCTTACCGCCCTCAAATGAATGGGGCCGTTGAAGCAGCCAATAAGAACATTAAGAAGATTTTGGCTAAGACAGCCGTGAATTATCGAGATTGGCATGACAGCTACCCTTCGCACTAATGGCGTACCGGACATCGATCCGCACTTCCACTGGAGCAACCCCGTTTGCTTTAATGTACGGCATGGAGGCAGTTCTACCTGTAGAAGTGGAGATTCCTTCTCTGAGGATTTTATCCCAAATGGATTTATCTGAGGTGGAATGGTCACAACAAAGATTCGAGCAGTTGAATTTGATCGACGAGAAAAGATTGAAAGCTCTCTGCCATGGCCAAGCATATCAGAGAGAGTGGCCGGATCTTTCAATCGGAAGGTGCGGCCAAGGCATTTCCGGGTAAATGACCTAGTCCTAAGGAAGCTATTGCCGATCTTTCCGGATCCTGGAGGCAAGTTCGCTCCAAACTACAGCGGCCCATATGTGGTAAAGAAGATACTTCTTGGCAGTGCCTTGATATTGGCAGAAATGGACGGTCGTGAGTTTTCTACTCCCGTTAATTCAGATGCTGTCAAGAAGTATTACCCATGATAGAATTTTCCATGTCATGTTTTGAACTGCAAGCATTTCAATGATGAATAAATTGTTTCAATGAGTTTTATTGCAAATCTTGCATCTTTTCTCCCTTGATGAATTATGTGCAATAAATTGAATGTGTCAAATGGGATACTTTGGAATGACGAAAGGCAAGCCTTGTTCCATACACTTTGTTTCATACACTAACCCCCAGTGAGTTGTGTGAAAAATTCCATGCCCGCAAGGAAGAGGGCTATCTCGCAAATGGTACGTCAACCAAGGTGATGAGAGGCATTCTTTTCTCTATCCTAAACACTACAGGTGATCCATTGCTCAACCCCTTTGAGCCCCATACACTTATGGAGATTTTTTTTAAAAATTATCCCTGTCAAGAATCATCCCACATTGGGACAAATTTGAAATGAATGGTAGGAATCTTCTTGCTTCCACTTGCATCAATTTTCGAATATTGCTTTTGCAGTATAACTCGTACGATAATTTGAAGTGCCTTAAGATGATGAAGAGCAGTTCTTTCTTTATCCTATACACTTCTATCCATTGCATAGCCCACTTGAGCCTATGAATTTATTTCATATTAAACCCAGTTGGTGATCATCCCCTATACTGGGGTAAGGCAAAAAGAATCATTCAAGTAACATGGCTTAGAATGCTGTAAAGGATGGTTGTGCAAGTTCAAAAAATAAGTGCAAAATAATGGGGCATGAAAAAGCAGTGTGCTTGGTAAAAGCAAGGCTAATGCCAAGAAAAGAAAAAAAATCAAACTCTTCATACAGTAAGTTGTGTCCCCAGCAAGGTGGTACCCAAAAACTCTTAAATGTTGTTGCAATCATTGGAGTTGTGATAAAAAAATCTTCGAAAGTGGAGAAGAAAAGTTGTGGAAATGTCAAGATGATCACCAACTTTAACCCCCCTAAACACTTTTTGAGCCTAATGATCCTTTCATTTCTCAACCCATGAACCAAGCCTGTTACGTCCCTTGCAAAGTCTCTTATGATTATGGCACTTGAATTAACCTAGGGGTTCACATGTTTTAAGCATCGCTCGAAAAAGTGCGAGCAAGATTATTTCTTTCTCATTTTGCAGGGTTCTTGACTTGTAAACCCAGAGATGATTACAGAATATCACTTATTCTTTCAAAAGCCTTGACTCAAAGAGTCCCTTTTGTTAAGCCATTGACCAGGCCCACATTACGGTCCCTGTTAAAGACCTCTCAGATTGGTAAGGTCGTACCACTTGCGAGATTGCACAAAACCTTGTTTGGCATGATGACAATGAGATAGAGTGATTGTCAAAATCCTGCATCAAAGGTCGGGATAAAACAACCCTTTTAATGAGGATGAGTGCAAAGCCCTTTCGACCGAAAGACCTTTCATTTGACACATCCATAACACTCATGTATCTAGATTGGAATATCCTTTTGAAATTCTTCCCAAAGGAAATCAAGTAATGCAAAAATGATAGGAATCATCACGCATGAATCTTACTTGAATTAATGCATGTCTGTGAATGCATATTGCCTCTCCTAGCCAAGCAAAACCTTAGTCTAGGCGACCGTAGAATGGTACGGGTCCTAGACAACATTTAGTTGCTCTAACGATTGACCGTAGAATGGTACGGAGTCCTAGAAAAGCAAAAATTACCTGGTACGGGTCCTAGACAACATTTATTGCTCTAACGACCGTAGTAGAATGGTACGGGTCCGAGAAATCATTTTTTCATTTAGGCGACCGTAGAATGGTACGAGTCCTAGACACAACCAAACAATGCCATACTAGGCGACCGTAGAATGGTACGGGTCCTGGGAAAGCAGTCACTTTGCGAAGTCATGTTACTATTCTAGGCGACCGTAGAATGGTACGGGTCCTGGACATGTAACACCAATCTATCTTGAGTTATTCTACCATCCCTGAAGGTAAGTAATTCCAGGTAACCTCATTTATCATTTGCTTAAGCATTTCCATGCATCATATAAATTTCATCTCAAAATGGGAGTCATTTTCCACAAAAAACAAAAAAACAAAAAAACAAAAAAGCAAAACAAGACAAAACAACAAAATAAAAAATAAAAAAGCAAAAACAAAAAGTCATTTAGTACATCTACATGATTAACATTTAGGTCTCAACTTGTCTTTGAAGGCAACCTCTACGAGCTCACCTTCAAAGAGGGGCAGCTGTTGACACCTATTTTTAGCAAATCTAAGAAAATAAAGAAAATAAAAATTGCATTGGAACAAATAAAAGGAAAAAAGGGGGAAAATTGATTTGATTGATTATGCATGGAAGTTTGAAATTCTGATGAGTATTCAGATTTTAATAAATGCAGAAACAATTTAAAAATCAAGTGAATAAGAGGCAAGAATTTTGCAAAATGGTAGAAATCGAGCAAGATCGAGTTGATTTGCGAAATCACATTCCGATTTGCAGGCTTGATTTAATGCAACATAAGATGGGAAGTCGAAAGTTGCTATAAAAATGGCCATTTGAAAATCACTATAAGAGAAGCCATAATTTTCATGAGCCAAGGGGGAATTGGCGAAAAAATTGGTGAAAAAAGCAAACACGAGAGAATTCGTGATAGTGAGAAGAAAAAGAAAAGAAGAGGAAACCCCCTGCAGAAGTGTAAAGGGAAGTCTTTTCTTCTTCTCTTCTGACAACCTGCAGAAGTGCAAAGAGAAGAAAAAGTAAAAGTCAGCCGCTACAGTGAGGGAGACGTGAGGGACGTGCGACAGGCGAGTCAAAAAAAAAAAGAACAAAAAAATCAAAAGCAGACCACTGTTTGTCTTCCTCGTGCAACCCCCCTTCGATGCCGCCGCACCTCCAGACGCTAGCATCCCCCTTTGTCGGCCATTGCTACTCTGCTTGCGACCACCGCGCCCCCGCCAACGCTTGAAACTCCGGATCCACTGCTCGACGCCACCGGAGACCACACCGCCCCTGCTCGCCTCCGCCACGCTACGTCATCGATCCCGTCGCTCCGTCGGCATCTCAACCTGGAGCCGCCACAGCGAGACCGCGCGACACCGCAGCTACGCCCCGACGACCGCGCTCCCACCCTCGCCAACGCCGCGCCGCGTAGCACCCCGATCATCGATCTTCGAGCTCCGCCGCGCCTCCGCACCGCTATCTCGCTGGTTCGCTCATCTCCGCCGCCGCGCCTCAACCCGCGCCCCGTCGCCGCGACCTTCCTCTGCCCCAACGTCCAACGGATCCGCTGCCCGACCCCGCCACCCGCGACCCAGCTCCGTGACTCACGACTCAGCCCCGACTTCTCCGCTGCCCCGAGCTCGAGCCCGCCGCCGTCCACCGTCGGTTTACCCCCTCATTTAGGTAGTTTTTGTTCTTTTATTTTGTTTTACTTTTATAGTTTAGTTTAGTTTATTTTATTTGTTATGTTATTTTTGCTCATTTCATTTGATAGCATTTTTAGTTTAGCTATTTGATTTGTAATGGTGGATGTTAATATTTGTGAACTTAGTATGCATTATCGTAGGAATTTTGTCCGAAATTAATATAATTATTAATTTGATCCGAGAGATATTGGATCATTTTTTTAATTATTTTTAATTTTTGGGCTCTTTGGTAGAATCTTAATTGTTAAATCATAATAATTATTTTATTTGGTCCGTAAGACTTCGGACCAGATTTTTTAATTATTTTAAGTTGTTATGATGATTATGGTTAGAATAATTGTTAATTTAACCTACGAGACGTCAGGTTATTTTTTCAATTATTTTAATCATTTATTTAGTGATTATATTGATTGTTCAGATCTAACCCTTGTTTAACAATTATTCAACTTAAAAAAAAAAACTAAAAAAAACTAAAAATAAAAAAAATTCAAAATTTGCATGAGCATGTAGGACATATAGGTTTAGTAAATCATACATGTAGATTTAATTAATCAAATTTTTAGGATTATATTTTTAGGATTGCATTTTTAGATAATATTTTTTGGACTGCATTTTTAGATATTTTAATAAAGGTTAGGATTAGACTTAAATAGCCTTTTTTAGAGTCTTAATTAGCACATTTTCATATTCTCATCCATTTTTTAAATAAAAAAAATAAAAATAGTTTTTCTAAGACAGGATAGGGTTTAAGTCAAATTAATCCCTAGATTAAATTAGAAAATTATCCCTTTTTAGATAGCTTAATTAGGGTTTTTATTAGTTTTGAATTTCAATAAAAAAAATGCAAAAATACTAGATGCATGTTAACTAGTTTGCATAATAGAATCATTTAATCAGAATTTGTTAATTAGTAAAATTAAGTCATGAGGTGCATGTTAATTAGTTTGCATAATAGGCCCATTTAATTATAATTTGCATATTAATAAAATTAAGTCATTTAGTTTTAAAGTGCATTTTTAATAAAAGAATTCTAATTTTTAAGAAAATCCAAAAAAAAAAGTTGTTTGCTTGCTTTGTGTGATGCAATTTATTTATTTGAATGTTTTAATAATGGATGAGTACCGTGTGGCCACCACATTTGCATGATAATGATTTAGCTTAAAATAAATTCAAGCTGCCTGCGAAAATATTTTGAAAATTAAAAGAAATGGTACCGAAAGGGCATTAGAAAATTCTAGTGTAACCAAGTCCCCGTACCCTTAGTCTCGGTTCGTAGAAGTAAAATAAATCTCCCTTTATTTTACTTAGGTGTCTAGTCGACCTACCATAAACCGATTAGTGGCGACTCCTAATTAATAACATCTTGCACGTTAAATGTTTGAAACTTAAGTCGCGATTTGGTATGGGCTTGGGAGAGCCCGAGCTAAGTGTAAAAACTTAGCAGTCCATTAACCTAGTTTTAGGTGGTGCACCTCGAAAAATAGGTCGCGACAATTACCAACACCTTTAAACTTTACATGACTTTTTCAATAGCTTAACAATTTTTTTTTTTTGTGAAGCTTGAGTTACCAACTCTTACATGAAGTTACCCACTCTTATTTGAGTCATTCCAAAGTACATTTGATTGTTTTGAATTATCAATTGTTCCAATAATTTACCTAGATTCATATGGAAAGCTTATTGATGTATTAAGGTCATCAACTCTTGTAAGAAATTACCAATTGTTATTTGAATCTACTTACCAGCGTTTCTTTGATTGTTTCAGAAGTGCTGAGTATTCCTATAATCCACCAACATCCTTTTTTAGGAGCTTATTAACTATTTCTAGTTACCAAACGCTTTCCCAAATAATCGACTCTTCGAGTAATTTAACAATATTTATTTGTGAAACTTGAGTAACAAATTCTAGACTAAGTTACGATCTTAACTTAAGTCTGTTCTAATCATTTATATGGTTGTTTCAAAATTCCAAACAAAGTCGAATTTTGATAATCATAGGATATGAGATATTTAAGTTTAAATATCTAACCTCTCCCCAAAATAAGCTAGTAGTAGTTATGTAAACTATTTTGCATTACGGTTTTGCAATTTGTCGTATAACTCGTGAGAGCATTCTTGAAACTCGAGGGCTAAAAGCTTTGATATTAAAAGCAAGTGAACTATGTCAGCAGCCGTCTGATTTATGTTTATGGAAAGCTTCACCGCCAATTACATTAAAGAGGAGCAAGTGATGAAGAACCCACTAATGATTCACTAGTTTATAAATAAATTGTCAAATTTGTCTCTCTCTCTCTTCTTTTTTTTTTTTTTTGGTAAGGTAAGAATTATATTGACTTTTAACCAAAACTATACAGCGGAGGGTTCACGGCAAAAAAAAACTTAAACTCATAATGACAAACAAGTCATAACGAGTGGAAGGATATCAAGAAAAAAGGAAATACAAACAGCCAAAAAGCAGCAACCAAACGGCGGCAACAAGCAGCCAAGCAGCAGCAACAAACAAAAAGGGAAAGAGGAAAGGGAAACTAGACAGCAAGACAACGGCAACCCTCACAACATCAAGTGATGGCAACCTCTGAAGAACTTGATCTAGCCCCCACCTACGCTGAGTCCTCCTACCCGCATCAGGAACAGGAATAGCATCACATCTGCAACCCTCACATCAAAACAAGAAGGAAACTTACACCTAGGTCCTCAAATGAAGATTTGCCGCCCCAAGAGAGAAGATAGAGGGATCAACTCTCCAACACTGTTGTAGCCGCTTATTCCTTGGAGTATCCGCAATGTGGTTGAAGGAGAGAGTCTTGCCCTTGACAACTTTGATGAGATGTTACTTCAAAGCTGGAATAAACAAGGCTTGGCCCCGAAAGAGGATATTATTCCTAGTCTTCCAAATGACATGACAAATAGCACCAAAAGAGAATAGTGCAATGGCTTGATAGAAGTCACTTCTAGAGAGGAATTTGGTGGCCCACATAAATTGTTAAATTTGTCTTGCACCCATGATTTGAAGAATTTACTTTTTTGAGCTAATTCGATGTTAAACTTGAAACTTGAAATCTTCATTTAGTAAACTAATATAGTAATGAGAAGAGAACTCGCGTCCAATTATTTAATTGAATTAATGAACTGACGCGAGGTCTTGAGCTCTAGAAAATGATCCTGTGCTTGGGTTTTATAATTGAACTCGTTTTAAATAAAGGAGGAAGAAGGTCCGGTACTATTAGCTCCTCAAATGTATGATTACTTTCTGCAAATTATCTTCTTTAGTTTTTTTTTGGTAAGAAAATTATCTTCTTTAGTTTGGGATTAGCAATGTCAAGTAAGGCGTGACTGATTTTATATTACCTTCAAAAGATTCGGTGGAAGTGACTCTTTTGCTTTCACCCCCCCCCCCCCCCCCCCCCTGTTTATATTGCTTTCAGCTTGATTCGCTCTTTGTTTTACATGGAGAAATAAAAAAGAGGAGAAAAGGGAAATCATAATGCAGCTTTAGAAATAAAAAATTATTTTAAAATAGGGGTGAGCAAAAGCATGGCTTAATAAATAACAAACACCATTTTTATAAGATCAAGCAAAGAATAATGAAGCTTTAGAACCTTAGCAAAAAAAATATATAATAATAATAATAATAATAATAATAATAATAATAATAATAATAATAATAATAATAATAATAATAATAATAATAATAATGAAGCTTTAGAAATAATTATGCACCGCATTCACTCATTTCACAGGCATTGCATCCATCCCAACAAATCATAAAATATGCTCAATATCATAGATAATGTATTATATTATAGCCAACATATGTACAACTCATCCTATGCTCCTATTAAGAACGCCTTACGGTCACGCTTCGGTAGGAAATAAGTCACAACAATCATATCCGCTATTATTAAGTCTCGAAAATCACTTGCTCTGATTAAGTCTCAAAAAACACATTAGCCATGATGAAGTCCCAAAATAGAATTGGTCTATACACATGAACATTATGTCATGTCTCAATATGTAGGTTGACTACGAGCATCAGATTGAAACCATAATATAAATAACATTCCATCCAAAATATTTTCAGACAAAATCCATGAAAGGCTCCAGAATATTAAATGCTTGAATTTTTAGAAGGAACGTACCATATAGTATAGTTTTTCCTTCTCAATGAATCATGTCATGCAATTCTTGCAAAATATAATAAAAAGCAAAAGAGTGAAAGTGGTAAAGCGAGAGGCTCGTAAAATGACGAGATTACGATTTCCTAAGAATCTGACAAGTACGTACCGCTCCGAGTCTAAGATATGTGGGCCCCACTCACCCCCGCCGGCCGCTGGGCCCACCTGTATACCTATTGACTCCCGTAAATTAAATATTTGTTGAACTGTGGCACTATATAATATGTGCTTTTGCGAGTTCGCTACTTCCATATCATCACCCAGCAAAGCCCCTCTGCTGCTCTCACCATTCCCTAGTAACACCATGGCCAGGGTTGTGACATCCTGAAATTCGACCATGTTTTGAATAAAGTGAAATGACAATTTTTCTTTGAGCTAATCACTCACGAGTTAACAACTTATTGGGTGAAGCCGTTAAGAGATATATCTGTAGTTAAATCCCTAAAAGCTACCTAATTAGTTGGATTGGGCTAAAATCACGTCTGATCGATTTTTAACCACGAAATTGAACTCGATTTCGGGAATCGAATTTTAAGCGCGTCATAATTCTTTTTTTTTTTTTGGGACATTGTCTCTTCGTTCGTCAATTTATTGACAAGTCTGAAATTACACGAAAGAAATTATCGGAAGAAAAATTGAAGTCCGAAAGGAAATAAAAAGGAAAAAACAAAATAAAATAAAATAAGAGAAGTAATATGATTTACTTTTTCTTTTTCTCTCTCTCTCCCTTCTCTTTTCTTTTTCTCTCTCCTCTCTCCTCTCCCCTTTCCCTCCCCCTTTGTGCGATTTTCCTCCTCCCCCCCCCAACCGACTTCTCTCTCTCTTCCCTTTTGACCGGTCCAACCTTCTCTTCTCTCTCTCTCTCTCTCTCTCTCTCTCTCTCTCTCTTTCTTTCTTCTTCTTCTTCCTCCCTCCGCGCGTTCGAACAAGCGAACCAGAAGCAGAAGCTCGAGCAGAAGCTGCAGCTCGCCGTCACTGCCGTCCCACCGCCCGCACTCGCACGCCCGTGCACACCGCGCGTCCGCCGTTCGCCGCCTGTGCGCCGCTTGCGCCTGCCGCCCCTCCCCCACGCAATCCAGCTCTGCTCAGCCCTGTTCGCCTCTATTCAGCCCCCGTCCGGCTAGCTCCGGCCACCGCCCAGCACCGCCCAACCTCCCCGACGTCCCCCTTGCTCTCCGCCAGCCTCCCCTCGCCGCCCTAGTCGCCGGATTAGCTCCCGCAAGCCTTGAACCGCAACCCACGGAGTGGGTATCCAGCCGGTTCGTGGGCCGTTTTGGGCCGTTTCCAGGCCTCGAACCCGAGGCCCGCTTTGGAGTTTGTTGTTCCTCGCGTCGCCCTAGTCGGATTGATCCGATTTGCGCGTGATTTGGTGAGTAATCTCACTCATCCCGGATTAATTGGCTAATTATGCTTAAGGTTGTTAGTTTTAATTAATTATGTTTAGGTTGTTAAATTAGAATAAATTAGTAATTATTAGTCAATTGTGATGCGATCTAGATAAATTGATTGCGCAATTAACAAGTAGATATGGTTTACTAATTATTGGAAGTGCCTCGGGATTTTTCCCGACCCTTAGTGGGCTTCAATTAGGCTTTTCGGGCCTAAGTGGAATTTTTAGTATTTAAATATTAATTTTCGGAGTTAAATTAAATAATTATTTATTTTCCGAAAACTCAACTGAGATGATCTGGAACCAGAATTTTATGCTGGTGACCATGGTGAAGTCCGTTTATTTAATTGGGCTTTATTTTGTGCTAAATTGAATTTTTAATATTTATTAATTAATTTTCGAAATTAATCAATTATTTATTTATTTTTCGGAAATTAAGATTTTGATGGCCGACGACCGAAATCTCGTGCTGATCATTGTGGTGTAGTCCGTTTATTTAACTGAGCTATAATTTGTATGGAATTGATTTAATTATGAGTTTTTAGGAGTTATTTATATTGAGTTGATTGTTAATTATTTGATTGAGAAATTTTTGCATATTGGTTATCACCTGAAAGAAAATACGTGGGCTCGGTGAATTGGAATATCACCTGGAGAATACACGTGAGTTCAGTGGTTGAATATGTCATATTGGTGAAAAGGTCACTTGAGAGAATGCACGTGGCTCGGAGACTCGGAATGTCGTCCTAGAGAATGCACGTGGCTCGGTGACAGAGTTTAGCATCTAAAAGGGCACGTGGCTCGGTAATCTGATGCGTCACTTTGGCGAATTAGTGCCTTAGAGAATGCACGTGGGCCCGAGTATCGTAAAAAGGACACGTGACTCGGTGATCTGATGTGTCACTTTGGCGAACTAGTGCGTTATAGAATGCATGTGGGTCCAGTATTCGAGAATAGCATCTAAAAGGGCATGTGGCTTGGTGACTTGATGTACCACCTTGGCGAAGAGGTCGACTTAGAGAATGCACGTGGGCCCAAGGTTTGAGGCACGTGGCTCGGAGACTTGGAAGGTCATCCTAGAGAATGCATGTGGCCTAGCTTTTAGAGGAAATTGATTTGTGTGACATGTAATCGACTAGTTCGATTTATTTGGAGTAAATGGGTGCCTATTGTGAATTATACTGACTTGCAGGTGGGATTTGAGGCCAAGGTAAGTCCTCTGCTCTGTGCGTGTTTAGGCAGCCTATAGTATAATAGTTTACTAATCGGGCTTAGTGGGGTAGAACTCGCTGAGACGTAGTCTCATCCCGGTTTGGGGAAATCATTTCAGGACCTCGATGAGGAGCTGAGGAGAAGAAGTCTGAGAAGGAGAACTCAGAGGTGAAATCTGAGGAGAAGGATTTTTGGAAGAAGAAGATAATCCCGAGAGGGGCCTGGAGTACGGCCCGGATGGACTGAGAGTCTATCTTCTTTTGAGAATTCCTTTTGAAGTGAATAGTTATGAAGCGGTTTGTGTTTTGTATAAAAGTTTGGTTATAAATTTCAATATGAAAAATATGGTCCTACTTTTCTATCCCATCGTTTTATTGTCTGGGGATTTTAACTGCTTCCGCATGTGCTTAATAAATGAAAGGGTCGGCGATATATTGTCATGGGATATCACATTATAAAATCGACCAAAAGAGAAGAATGTGTATGTGCCCGAGGATCGGGGTGTGACAAGGGTTCTACCCGAAAAAGAAGAAAGAGAGGCTAGGGAGTCTCGACTTCAACAAGCAATAGCAAATGATGATGTTGATGAGCTACACAACTTAATCGAGGAGGAGTGACAACTCTTAGATCGTGTGTCTGAGGACCCCTTCTCAAATACTTCACTACACATTGCCGCTGTTGCTAGGAAAATCCAAATGGTCATGGAGGTTGCCATCTTGAGGCCTTCATTTGCTTGAAAGCTAAATCGGTTATGGCCCCATGCACTTGGCTTTGCAACACAAGCATTATCACACCATAAGGGCACTGATGACCCTTGATTCTAAGTTGATCCATGTTTGAGGATGATGCAGGATCATCTCTTTGCACTACATTGCCAGGAAAGGAGACGATGAGCTACAGCTCTTAGCTGAATTCCTTTATGTTTGCGAATCATCCATTGAAGATTTGATGAGCCCATGCAAGACCGCAGTTCACATTGCCGTCAAGAATCACAACCTCAAAGCATTTGAGGTTTTAATTGGATGCCTTACTCAAGTCCGTCTAATAAGAATCTTGAACTGGAAAAATCGAGATGATAACACTGTTACATATTGCTGTGGATGAAAGGCAACCTAAGGTATGCTTATTCAATTTTCTTAGTTATTATTATTTAGGGGTGTGCAACGGAAATCGCCCGAATCGGAACCGGACCGAACCGGACCGGACCGGCCGGTTTTGGGCGGTTCCCATGGTCGGCGGTCCGGTTCCCGGTTCCTAATCTTGGAACCGGTGGCCGGTGGGTTCGGTTCCCGGTTCCAAGGTGGGAACCGGACCGACCGGACCGGACCAAATTTTTTTATATATAATTTATATTCATATAATATATAAACACATACAATATATTAATATTATATATGAAACTTATTGCAATCGGAATTGCAATTTAGGTAACAACCTCTTATGTGGCCAAGAGACCACCAAAACTCTTGTTGTTACTCTTTATTTATAGAAAAAACTCTCCTCATGCTCACACTCTCTCTCTTGCTCCCCTCACTTGCAAACGACAAGGCACTTCAAGTCTTAAAAAGTCTCATATCAACTAAACATTCAAAGTATAGAAGAGAGATTGTCTATAAAACCTAAGCCAAACACAACCTTTAATCACGTTGTTCATGGGTTTTATGCTTAAAATTAAGCATGAAACACATAAACTATGATTGATATTCACACAAGTGAAGTTTGAATATTTTGCACGTAGAATCATGTGTGAGTAGTTTTATTAGATTGCTCGGAAACCGAATTTGATTGACTGGTCCGGAGCATGATTATTCTTTAGTGAATGGTCATTCTTTAGTGAAAAAATAAAGTGCCAATTCTTTTGGACCGGACCGGAACCGATGGTCCGGTCAGGTTCTCGGTCCTAAGACCAACGGTCTGGTCCACGGTTCCCAAAATTGGGAACCGATTCTCCCGGTCCGGTTCCTGGTTCCACCTTGGAACCGGACCGAACCGGGAACCGATCACCCCTATTATTACTGTTGTTGTTGTTTGATCCTTGAATTTGACATGATATAATCTAGGAACAAATGTTATGATAATGATATAATGTGGATTGAAAGTACATGGATTTATAAACATTCAGAGAGAGGAGACTCGAACTCAAATTCTCAAATTGTGCCACAATATATGATGTATTATTATCATTCAACTGTTAACATTTGTCTGTAAGTGTCTATTTGACCATTGACATTTCAAGTTGTATAGCATGGTGTTGAACATATAGAAAGTGTTCATAAATTTGCTCGTCTGGAGTGATCCAACAAAAACACAAGAAAGGACCAATAGAAATGATTAATCGATGTGATATATTATAGGAGAATATTGTGACGATTAAATCGTATTGCAGTATCACAAGGAAAAATACATATCCTTCTACAAATCAATTGTGTTTTCGTGTGAGTAATATGCAGTATCACAATATTGTTCGACTTCATGTCTCTTGATATCATAAAAACAAACCTTTGCCAATAATCTTCGGGAAAAACCCACATCTTAAGTGGATTATGATATGTAATGTTTATTAAGAAGGAAAATTGTTAACCGTTGACTTCACATATAATAAAAGTTAACATTTGTCGATTTGATCTCTCTCTCTCGCCCTTTTATGTCCTTATTGAGTCCTGCTCAATCAATGCTCGTTTTTCTCTCTTGTTGAACTTCACACAATTATTTTTATTAAAAAAAAAAAAAAAAAAGACTTCTCGTGGTTGGTTTCACAATCTTATGGTATTACTTTGAATTCTCTCTCTATATATGTTAGTTAAGTAAGTAGAAATAGCATTAACCACTAGGGGTTCGCCCTAATAGCCACCCTTCCAACTTGGAAGAGAGAGGTTGGGGGTTCAAATCCCCACATTCTCAGAGGGGATTGGGGTGTGGACGATTTCATTGCAGGAGTGGGTTTCGACTCCCACGCCTTGCAAGGAGGCAAGGGCAAAAGTCTGAGAGTGAGTGTTAGGATAGGATTAGAGTAGGACTGACAAAAAAAAAAAAAAGTAGAAATAGCATTGGAGTTCGATTTAATTAAAGAAAATATAATTTTAATCTATTTATTGGCACAAATCTCATATGCGTCTTACCTAAGCGAGATGGAATGAGTGGATAAATTCATCTGCCCAATAAACAAATTTTTGTTTAAAGGATATGAATTGCTTCAAGCAATCAAGGGATCGTACAATGTGCAATTAATGACCTCCGTGAATGCATAAACCATTTTACATCAAGAAAAAATAGAAGTGAGCGGAGTACGTAATATATGATATGCTGTTGTACTTTGGTATTGCATAGAACTATGATTTGTATATTAGAATGTGTATGGAAATTTGGGAAAGAATTGACGCATTTAGGTATAAGAAAAAGGAAATAGCGTTCATTATCTGTACTATTTCGTTCTAAACAAATTTGTGATATTAACTTTGATGGGAAAATTACTTAAAAAGTTCTAAATTTATTGCACTTATGCCAATTCAATCATAAACCTTACAATTTTGTCAATTAATTCTAAACATTTTCACTTCTTATCAGTTAAGTTAATCCCATCAATTTTTGTCGAAAACTGCGAACATAGACGCGGATAATGCCACCTAGGATGCTTGACACTAACGTGAACAATATTTAATAATAATTTAATAATTTAATATTTTTCTTCATTTTCCTTTTTTGCTTCTTCTCCATTTGGACTGTGGTTGGCCATCAGCCATGTTCGGTTGATTGGCCTCACTTGTTGTAACGACTCGGGCTCTACTATGTAATATTATCCGCTTTGGACACTGAATTCTCATGATTTTAAAACGCGTCACACAAGTTAAAGGGGCCCAAGCCATTATAAACTGGCCTAGGACTCCCCCTCTAAGCGATGTGGGACAAGAGAGAGAGACCCCTTCCTTGCGCACGTCTGAGGACCGAGGCGCGGACGCACCGCTATCCCTCCTCCCCACGTACCGCCACTCGGGCCGTCACACTCCCCCCCTTAGGAGCACAGCGCCCTCGGTGTGGCCCCACACGTGGTTGAGAGTCGGTTCTGATACCATTTGTAATGACCCGGGCCCTACTGTGTAATATTGTCAACTTTGGACACTGAGTCCTTACGGCTTTAAAACGTGTTACACAAGTTAAAGGGGCCCAAACCATTATAAACTAGCCCAGGACTCTCCCTCTAAGCAATGTGGGACAAGAGAGAGGGACCCCTTCCTTGCGCACGTCCGAGGACCGAGGCGCGGACGCATCGTCATCCCTCCTCCCCGTGCACCGTTGCTCAGGCTGTCACACCTGCTACAGGCGAGGCCTGATGACAGTCGACCTTGCCTTGCCAAGCCAAGGGACACCAGCCCTCGCCCCTGCTTGGCCGACAACCAGCCTCACCAAACTTGGCCTAGGCCGACGCCATATGAGGCCGCCCTATCCTAGGTGACAATTGGCCTTGCCAGATCTGGCATAAGCAAGGTGAGGCGCAAAAGGGCTAGATCTAACCTAGGCCTTAGCCAGGTAAGGCAAATCTGGTTTGCCCAGGCTAGATCTAGCAAGGCTGCCATCACCCAAGTCAGGGCAGCCTCGCCTAGTGTCACCTTCGTCGAGCCGACACCCGGTGAGGCCACCACGGACTGGGCAATGGTTAGTGTCACCCGGTCTAGGATGTTGTGAAGAGATTATGTCGCCGTGAAGGATGTCTACCAAGATTTTGTATTCCTACCCTCTCTTTACCAAAGCTTTTCAGCGCGAGAATAACTTTTCCTGAGATATGGGAATCCTTTTTCTATGTCCAAAGATAAATTTGCTCACGAAGTAATCTTTATGGTGTCTACCTTAGTGGTGACCGCCACTTACCAAGCTTCTCTCAGTCCTCCGGGAGAATACTGGCAGGCTTCCTCTTCAAATTCCCTGACCAATTCCACTGAAATTGCTCATCGAAAGCCACATCAAGTTGGAAAGATGATCCTCAGCGACTCAAATCTATATCATTTCACTTTACTCAACAGGGGGGCTTTTCTCACCTCCATTTGCATAATCTTTGCCGCCATTGTTCCGCTGTTTCCTGACACTACTGGGGTTTGTTGTTCTATGTTTATTCTCACTGATAACTACCTTTTATCCCTTAAAATGGGATTCCATAACTCCAATGATGTTGGACCAAATTTGATAGTGAGTTTTTTCATGGTGACAATGTCCATCTTCATTTTATTATCCGGTCCGATATGGACAAAGCGCACCCTAGTCCGACAACAAATCAATGCCACAAGGAGAAGCATCGACAACTTCTGAAGATCGGAGGATCAGGGATAATTCCCATGCATATTTTACTTTAACTTCTCTTATCACGTATGCATATCATGCATGTTTCTTGTCTTGAGGTTTGCAAGGACTATTGTATTAGTTGCAAGTGATGGACTCATGTAGCAATTAATTAATCCTGAGAGGCTTTACTCTTACTTCAAGTCGAGACTTCGAATAAAATGAAGATGTTAAAATTAATGAATGATTAAACGAGTTGTTAAAATTTAATTAATGAATGATTAAACGAGTTGTTAAAATTTAAATGTCAACACCCACATGCATGTCCAATGCCCGAAGCGTATATGCATGAAGGGCCTAGAGAGAAATCTCTTGATGCCAAGTTAGTGGTGGTGATGGTGATTCCGATGTTGGTTATAGGCTAGGAAACACCAATACTCTTCAAAATCCTTTTGTGTCGTGTTGGACATTCCGACACATGTCGACATACTTCAACATGTTTCAACACGTGATTAACAGGTGTCCAAAAATCTGACATTTGGTCAAATCTTTTGACACTCTCCGAAACACAAGTCCAAAATTCTAACACACTATTCCGATGCACACAGGTCAATATTAAAAATTTTCAATATATGAGAGGTCAAAATATAAATATGTAAAAAATAAAATAATCAAGTAATAAAGGGGGAAAGACTTCTTGTTATATTTGATAGTGAAAAGTGGATTGATTTTTTTGACTTATTTTTAAATGCTAAATTTAATAGTGGAATATGGATTGCTTATTTTTCCCCTCTAAGTTTTATGGATTATTAGATAGAATGTAGTTGAATTTGTCAAATTGAAATGATGAATAATATTAACAAATGGTGGAGTAATGTTTTTAGTGTAAATTCATTCTAGGCTATTTTTTATTTATTTATTTATTTATTTATTTATTTATGATTTTGAATCAAATAAATTTGATTCAAATGATTATAAAAATGATAATTTATCATGTATATATAAATATATGGATTTAATATACAACGTGTCTCAACATGTTGGAAATCAATATTTTCTAAAAAATAATGTGTCGATGTGTCATGTCTTGTTATATCATGTATCGCATGTCTGTGTCAGTATCGGTGCTACTTAGATTATAGGTAATCGGTGAAAGTAAGAAGCGGCAGCGATACACAATAGTGGTGATGGTGATCTTGTTGTTGGTTGCAGGCAATCGAGAGAAGGTAAGAAGTGGTGGCACGTTGGACAGGCTGCAGAAGGACGCGGTGGTGGTCATGATGGTAGTTTTGTTGTTGGTTACTTGGTGAAAAGCGTTGTGAGGGGTCGAATGCATAATTGCACAATAGACGCAGATGAAATGCTTCACCCTGTCTTAGCTTCCTGCCCTTGTGTCGAATTTCGTGTTGCCTAACTGCTTGGTGTAACCTATAGATGGTGTTAGCGGGCACCCCAATTATTATAAAGCTAGCCCCTGAATTTTGCCAGTATTCAAGGTTGAAGATACCTAGCGCTTTATTGAGATATCAAATTAGAGGTCTTTGGAGTGATTCCCACAGATTAATTGATAATCATCGAAAATATGCATATTACATGAGTTGATGAATCATAGGCAATTAAGCTCGATATATGCTAGAGGTATCTTTACAGTGACAAATTCAACACCGAAAATTCAAAATAAAAAGAAAGCAATCAATTGGAATACTATATAAAATTACCACAAAATAGAGGGTCGGATGTGAAAAGGATAATTTATTGATACAACATCATCCATTTTGCTTTCGATATCTTGTCTAGGCCACCTTTCAATTAACTTACCACAAAAGAGAAGGTTGGATGTTAAAAAGATAGAATCGAGAATACCTAATAAACCCAAGTCCATTGCTATATCCCACTACTTAGCAAGAAAGCATGACGTGATAGATTCATCATGTGTTATTAGTAGTCAAACTTATTCATAAGTTAAGAAATGCGTCGAACCTTGTATTCTCTTTGTGGGACCTATAAGGAATCTTTCTATCTCTAAAATGTGATTTGTGCGACTAACCTAGAAGTGTGAATAAAAACACACAAAAATAATTGAGTAAGAAATTAATTGCATGAAAAAAATTTAAGTACAACATATTTATGTGGTTCGGCCATGTACTTACTACGTGGAGAGAGATCAATAAGATGATTTCATTATAATTAGTAAAGAAGATATTAGAACTGTTCAATCACACTCACTCATGTCTAGAACTAACCTCGGGTGCACCACCTAGGATTTGACTAATGGACTACTAAGTCTAAACCTAGCTCGGGCTCTCCCAAGCCCATACTAATTTGACATCCATGTAAGATATTCGACATCCACCTTATCAAATTTTGACTTAAATTGGTCGGATGGACTCAATTGGTATCAACATAAAAAGATTTAGAATTAAATCAATCCAATTAAAATGTTTATGATGGAATTAGTACTCATTCAATAAGTTTAATATATGTATAACTAGCTCAAACTAAGGTAAAGAGAGAGAGAGAGAGAGAGAGAGAGAGAGAGAGAGAGAGAGACGGGGGGGGGGGGGGTGAGGGGCAATAATGAGAAGGGAAAAAAAGAAAGGAAAAATTTGAACAACCAACATCACATGTAGTATACAAGTACTATAATGTGCCTCTCCATGGGTGTCTAGTAGTCATGCATCTAAGGGTATAATCTATAATTTAAAAGAAAAAACAATAAGAAATCCAATAGAGAGTATTATTTCCAGTGCCGCCAGATATGATTAATTAGCTAATGTTCCCAAATTGTACATTGCTAACATCAGGAAATGGAATAATCGGGAATCTCGAGTAACTGGCCGAGCCGCTAAAGTAGCTAAAGTGGTGATAAATCCCGTCAGTAAAATAGGTCCCATATTAACCTCCGAAGAAGAAAGATATAGATTGTCCCTTTATCTCGTAATTTTGGAGAATATCAATGAGTCGATTAAAAAGCAATTTGTGAACGTTTCTCGAATAAAAATAATTCCTTCCACTTTTAAGAATGTGCTGTCTCCAAATTGGGTGTGGATTATCGGTCTTCTTTGTTTTGTTCTGTTTTGTTTGGTAGGGTAGACGATAGGTTGAACCTTTAACATATGGATTGAAGAAGGTCCAACTCGTGATAAATTTAGCCTTTTTGATGGATGACATGGGCAGATTTGGATTGCTTGCCCTGTCCATGCCAAGGCCATCATAAGAAACAAAGAAACACTATGGATGAGGCTGGAGCCTAACACATTAAATACATGATCGCATGAATATCATATTATATGATAACTTTGCCTAAGGCCTTTATGTTGTCTTTTGTTAGCTATCATAAACAATGCAATATCACATAACCAACATATGTCAAACTCATCTTATGCTCATGTCATGAAGACTTTACAATCACATTTTGCAAAGTGATGAAGCATGAAATCATATTCACTATTGTTAAGCCTAGAAATTTTTTTCGCTCTAATTAAATCTCGAAAAACACTTTAGTTGCAATTATGCTCTTGAAACAAAATCGGTCCTTAAGCAAGTACATCATGTCATGTCTCAATATGTAGGTTGGCTACGAGCATCAAATTGAAACCACAATACAACATGCACCATTCATATCACCAATATAAACAACATTCCATCCAAAACATTTGTAGATAAATTTCATTTGAGGCATAAGAGTTTTAAATGTTTGATCCAGATTTTGGAGAAAAATATCTACCATACAGTACTTTACTGTTCGACTCCGACGTACGAGCCATGAGATAGTAGAGTTTTTCCTTCTCGATAAATTGCGTCACACGATTCTTGCAAAACACAACAAAAAGCAAAATAGCAAAAGTCGGAAGCAATGAAGGTGCGTAATATTAGGGTGCTGATGACAAAATTTTTGTTTCTCTATTTTTTTGTCTTTCTGTTCCTCTAAACAGGTTTGGAATAAAATTTCGTTTAGTAACGCAATTTCATTTTTTATTTATTTCTAGAATAGATTTCTATTATAGAAATGTATTTGGAGCAAAGATTAGAAGTCAAAATTTTTAACTTTTATATTTTTGGAATAGAAATGAGAAATCAAAAAATTTCTCATCGTTCACTCTTGTCACCGCCCATTGTCCACTTGTCGCCCGTGGGATGCCAGAAGCCTGCCACCAGTTGTCGACTGCCGACCACTAGCCACCGGACGTTAGTTGCCGACCACCGTACTCCGGCCACTCGTCACCGAATGCTAAATGCCCATCGGTCATTGGCTGCTCATCACTAATTATCGGATGTCGGAGGCTCATCACCAACCACCAAATGTTAACTGGCAACCGTCTGCTGCTCGCCACCGGTCACCGAATGTCGGCTGCTCACCACCCGCCGTCGGCCTCCTGTCGTCAGAGTCCAGATGTCGGACATCAGACATCGAACTCCGGACGTTGGACGCCAGTTGCTGGTCACTAGACTCCGGTGTCAGACTTCGAACTTTGGCCGCCTGCCATTGGTCATCGGACTTGGCACCGAACACCGAATGTTGGACTTCAGACTTTGGCCGCCGGCTGCCGATCACTGGATGTAGAAAGCTAGTTGTCAAACGTCGGACTCCGACCACCGGACGCTGGTCATTGCCACTCCTAGAAATATAAATTTTATTATATTATCAAACGAATTTTTATTTGTTATTAAATGCGTTTCTTTACTCAGAAACTCGTCCATCTCAATTTATGGCCAGAAATTTTGTCATGCATGCCCTTATAAGTCTTAATGATTTCTTGAGAATCTGACCTGTCAAAGAAATGTCGGGCGCCACTCACCCCAACCAGCCATTAAGCCCACCTGTACACTTGTTGACTTAGCTAATTACATATTCGTTGATCGTGGCACTATATAATATATGATTTTGCAAGTTCGCTACTCCCATTCATCATATCACCCAGCAAAGCCCCTTTTCTGCTCCTCTATTTCCATAGTAACACGATGGCCCAGGGTCTGGCCGAAAAAGAAGAAAAAAAGGCTAGGGAGTCTCGGCTTCAACTGGCAATAGCTAATGACAATGTTGATGAGGTACATAACTTAATTGAGGAGGTGACAAGTGGTGGCGGCTCGAACCGAGGTCAGAGAGAGTTGTATAGAGAGAGAGAGAGAGAGAGAGAGAGAGAGAGAGAGAGAGGGCGAAGGGCAATAATGGGAAGGGAAAAGGAAAGAAATAAACAACGAAGAAAAAGGGAAAAATATAAAAGGGACCACAAATTTAAACGGCCAATAGCACACGTACCATAGTATTAACCTGTTAAGAAGATAGATATAGGTTGTGACTTCATCTCGTAATTTTAGAGGATCTCAATCAATCAATTAATTAGCAATGTATAATCGTTTTTCGAACATAAAGAATAATTGCGTCCACTTTTGAAAAGATGTTCTTTTCAAATTGGGTGTGAACTATTGGTCTTCTTTCTTTTCTTTTGTGTGGTAAGGTAGACAATACATTGAACCTTTAATATATGAATTGAAAATGGTCCAACTAGTGATTCATCTAGTCTTGGCTGTAGTCTTGGCTGAACCCATGGATGACTTGAGCAGAATTGGATTACTTACCCTGTCTTTGCTAACATCGTCATAAGAAAGAAAGAAAACACTTTTAATGAGGCTGGGCCTAACACAATAAAGATATGACAGTACAGACATTATATTATATGATATCTTTGCCTAAGACCTCTATGTTTTCTTTTGTTAGCTACAAGCAAGAAAGCCTTTTATATTGCTAGTAATCAAGATTGAAGAAGCTATTAACTAGTCAAGTATGCAAAGTACTTTTTGTCTCCAAGAATTCTCCTTTTTCTCCTTTTTTTTTCCTGACAAAGAACGGAATAAAGACATGGTCGCACAATCATTATACATGTGATAGCAAATTTAGCACTTCGCATTTTCTCATCGATTACTTGCACTTTGCCTTTTGGTCTTCTGAGTAGTCATCGCAATTTCCACTTTGAGAAAACAAAGTGAGACATTATTCTTCTTTTCGCATATGTTGTCTAATCCTTGATATGTATACTTATTTAGCTAGTAATATAGTATAAAGTTACCGACGATTTTGTTTGTAAGTACCATATCAATACTTCCAAGATTACCAATTGTTTTCATAATTAA
The DNA here is from genome assembly GCA_017140615.1 of Eucalyptus cladocalyx. Classification (NCBI taxonomy): domain Eukaryota; kingdom Viridiplantae; phylum Streptophyta; class Magnoliopsida; order Myrtales; family Myrtaceae; genus Eucalyptus; species Eucalyptus cladocalyx. The sequence continues at coordinate 16,357,284 of CM029519.1, forward strand.
TCAATATTACTTTGTATAACTTACCAACATGATAAGGTGTGAACTTTTATTAAAATTACCAACCCTAATTTAAGTGACTTGCCCATTTTTCTTCCATTAATTCACCAACTAATGTTAGCTTGACAACCACTATTTGAGTCACTTGTTCACTTTTAGTTGATTGTTTCAAATTAATCAATCGTTGCAATAATTTACCAACATTTATTTGCGCAACTTACCAACTGATAATGCTACTAACTATTATATGAAATTGTCAAATCTTATTTTAGTCAACTTACTGACCTTTATTTGATTGCCACAAAATTATCAACTGTTCCTATAGTTCACAACATTTATTTCGAAACTTATCACTGGGTTAAAGTTACCAGTTCTTACACAAAATTATCAACTTATTTCAAAATTACCGGTTCTCTTACTAACTGACTAAAATTTACTTGTGGAACTTAAATTATAAACTCTTATATGAAATTTCCCACTATATTTTAATCAGTTATCAATTTTTTTAACATTTTTCAAAAATTGCCAACTGTTCCAATTATCTAAGGACATATTTTTGAGAATCATAACAATGTGTTAAAATTACTCATACTTGTACAAAATTAGCAACTTTTATTTAGGTTCACTTGCCAAAGTTTATTTGATTGTTTCATCATTACAAACTTATTCCTATAATTTAACAATATTTATTTACAGAGCTTACGTATGGTTTAAAGTTACCAACACTGGTACAACATTACCAACTGTTTTAAACCTTACCCAACTTTTTTAAAAGCTTAAAATAATTTATATGCGAAGCTCGAGTCACTAACTCTTATTTGAGTTATAACAATGCACATTGATTATTTAAAAATTATTAACTGCTCCAATAATTTACCTGGATTCATTTGCAAGGCTGACTAACGTGTTAATGTCATCAGCTCTTATACAAAATCAGCAATTCTCATTTGTGTCCACTTGCCATTTTTTTTTTTTTTTTGTTATTGTTTCAAAAGCATCAGATATCCTTATAACTTACGCATCTTTTTTTAGGAGCTTATCAATTAGTTATAGTTAACAAAAAATTTTCAAAATAATCCACGCTTCAAATTATTTATCAATATATTTGTCAAGCATGAGTAACCAACTCTAGAACAAAGTTACCATCTTATTTGAGTTACTTATCATCATTTATATGGTTGTTTCGAAATTGCAACTAGAGGTAGGTTTTTGATAGTCATAGGATACGAGATATTTAAATTTAAATAACTTACTCGTCCCCAAAGTAAGCTAGTAGCTATGTAAACTAATTTTGCATTATGGTTTTGCAATATTTAGTTATAATTCTTCCTTTGTTCGGACAATGTGTAGTTATAATTTACGAGAGCATTTCTGAAACTTTTGGGTTAAAAGCTTTGAGATTAAATAGTAAGTGAAATATTATTAGTAGTTATCTGATTTGATGTCTATGAAAACCTCAACTGCCAATTTCATTAAAGAGGAGCAACAAATCAAGAGCCCAGCAGCGACTTACCATCATATAAATAAATTGTCAAATTTGTCGTGCATCCACGATTTAAAGAGATTTATTTTTCCGAGCTAATTCAATCCTAAATTTGAAACTCGAAATCTTCATTCAATAAACCACTATAGTAATGAGTAGAAAATTAGCCTGCATGTATTGAATCGAATCGAAGAATCGATCCGAGATCATGCACTTGAGGTGATAATCGTGTGCTTGGGTTTATAAGTGAACTCGTTTCATATAAAGACAGAAATTGGTCCGGTGCTACTAAATCCTCAAATGTATTATTAAATTCTACAAATTATCTTCATTAGTTTAGGATTAGCAATAACAAGTAAGGTGTTATTGATTTTCTCTTACCTTGGAAAATTCGAGGGCATGATGGGAAGGAAGTCACAATAACAAGAGTACCTTACACTGACACTTTGCGAGGCGTGAGGCATGGTAACCATAGCTGCTATTTTTAAACCCTAAAAATGACATCGCTCTGATTAAGAACATGTTAGCTGCAATTAAATCTCGAAGTAGATTCAGTCTGTACGTCATATCTCACATGTAGGTTAACTAGGAGCATCAAATCGAAACCGCGATATAACATGCCACCGTATATATCATCAATATAAATAACATTCCATCCAAAATATTTCAAAGACAAAATTCATCAGAGGCTCCAGAATATTAAATGCTTCAATAAGTTTTCAGAAAGATAATACCAAACAGTACTTTACAGTTTGACTTTAACGTATGGGCCATGACACGGTATAGTTTTTCCTTCTCGATGAATCATGTCATGCAATTCTTGCAAAACATGACAAGAAGAGAAAGGGCAAAAGTGGGAAAGCGAATGGCACATAAAATTACGACACTACGATTTCCTAAGAATCTAACCAGTACGCACTAGTCCCAGCCTAAGATATGGTGGGCCCCACTCAAACCTAACCTACCGTTGGGCCCACCTATACACCTATTGACTCCCCTAAATCAAAAATTCATTGAACCGTGGCACTACATAATATATGATTTTGCAAGTTCATTACTTCCACCAATCATCACCAAGCAAAGCCCCTCTTCTCCTACTACATTTCCTAGAAACACGATGGCTAGGGGTCTTCCTGAAAAAGAAGAAAGAGAGGCTAGGGAGTCTCGGCTTCAACTAGCAATCGAACATGATGACGTTGATTTGCTACATAACTTAATTGTGGAGGAGCCAGAGCTCTTAGATCGTGTATCTAAAAACCCCTTCCCAAATACTCCACTACACATTGCCGCAACCAAAGGAAAATTCAAGGTGGCCATGGAGATGGTCATCTTGAGGCCATCATTCGCTAGGAAGCTGAATCCACAGGGTTATAGTCCCATGCACTTGGCTTTGCAATGTAAGCAATACCCAATTGTGAGGGCACTGATGATCCTTCATCCTAAGTTGATCCGAGTTCGAGGACAATGTGGGATCACCCCTTTGCATTACATCGCCGGGGAAAAAGGAGACAAAGAGTTGGAGCTCCTAGCCGAATTCCTTTGCACTTGCAAATCATCCATTGAAGAGTTGACGAGCCGATGCGAGACTACAGTGCACATCGCCGTCAAGAACCAAAACCTCGAGGCAGTCAATGTTTTGCTAGAATGGCTTGAGCGAGTTCATCTGACAAAAATCTTGAACCGGAAAGACAAAGATGGTAATACTGTCTTACATGTTGCTGCATCTGGAGAGCCGCAACATGAGGTATAGTTCACTGATTTCATGGTTTTTCATGCTTTTATTATATGATCCTTGAATTTGACTTTATCTAACCCAAGAACAAATTATATGTTAATGAAACACTGGGGTTTCAAAATACATGGATTTAGAAACACACAGAGAGAGGAGATTTGAACAACATTTTGTGCAACTGTATATTTTAAAGTATTATCATTTAACGGTTAACATCTGTCGATAAATGGCCATCTGAGATTGACATTTGAAGTGGTCCAGCATAGTGTTGTAAATTGTAGAACTATCCATAAATTTGCTTGCTTGGAACGATCTGCCAGAATCTCAAGGAACCGACTGACAAAAATCATTGATCAAGGGATATAATATATTAAAGGTGAATATTGTGATAATTAGATCGTATTGAAGCTTCCATGATAAAAATATCCATCACTTTCTTTTATTAAAAAAAAAAAGGTTGTGAATACTAATGTATGTTATCAAGATATTATGCGAATTCAGATCTCTTTACATGAAATTTGAACCTCAAGTTTTTGCTAATAAACTTTGTGAAAAAAAAAAAAAACCCCATTTGTTAACCTCATTATATTATTTTTATGTTTATTAAGAATGAAAATATTTAAATGTTAAATTCAGATATAATAAAACTTAACGATGTCGATTTAATCCCTCCCTGTCATTTTAAATACATGATCGAGTCCTATTTCAATCATTATATTGATAAATACATGTTTTTCTCTCTTGTTGAACTACCCGCCATCGCATAAAAATATTATAAAAGGACTTCAAGTGGTAGGAATGAGTTAATAAATTCATCAACCTGAAACAAATTTTGCCTTCAACGAATGTGGTTTGGTTCAAACAAATCAGACAGGATCCCACAATTTGCACATTAGAATGTGTACGGGATAATTGGAAAACTAAATTGACTAATTTAGATTATGTTTGTTTTGCGGAAATTTTTTTTTTTTTTGACAAAAGGTTTTCCTCATTTTCAAGCCTTTCAGGGCGTGCAAAATAAGTAATAAAAAAAATTGTTTTCCAATCAATAGAAAATATCCTTCTAAAATTGGGAAAATTGATTTTCCTTTCCGAGAGAAAAACAAAAAAAAATTCCTCTCTTTCTCACGCTTCCTCTCCTCCTCTTCCTCGACCCTAAAATCCCTCCCCGACCTTCTATCGCTCCTCTCGATTTTTCTCTCTGAAATCCTTTCCCTCCCTCCCTCCCCTCTCTCTCTCTCTCTCTATTCGCTTGCCACTCGGCAATCGTGATCTCTCTCAACTCCCTGTCGCTGGCTGCCGTCTCCTTACCCTACTGCTCGACCAGGCTCTCTGCCGTTGCGCGCGCCGGAAATTTTTTTTTTTAAATTTTTTTATCAAAAAAATGTTGTCATTTTCCCTAAAAAAAAAAACGAAATAAAAGATACGATTTTTTTAAAAATCAAAATCAAGTCCTTTCTTCTCTTTTGACCATTTTCCCGTGGACAAGGTCACAGGAGCATAGGCTCGAGCCTCATATTGAATCCAGTTTTTATAGGTTGGTCCATTCGTTCATTTAAGATAATCTTTTTCTTCCTAGCAAAAAAAGAAAAAGAAAAACTCATATACAAAATGTAATTAAATCTTAAATCTTTTCAAGTGACCGTTCCATAAATAATGGGTGAAAGTATTATATTACACTTTTTAAAAGATTCAAGCTTCTTTGTATTGGTTTAAATGATGGCATTTAGTAAATAAGATCTAGTAAACTTTCTTCCTTTGTACATGGGCCGTTGCATCACTTGCATGGTAGCATGAGCTCGTTTGGTGCACAATAGTAAAGCTTGTGACAAAGCAATGCTTTATCTTGAAAGGGGTATGCACTTCATCTTGATTCCTTTTGCATTTCTTCCGGATGATCAAGTCGTTAGCTTGGCAAATGGATGTAAATGCAAAGAACTTCGATAAGAAGACCGCTCTCGAAATCTACCAAGTGCATCCTCGTAAAAAGCAAGATGTCGTGGACGAGTTACAACAAAAAGGACATCTAGAAAGATTTGGAGAAAGATTTCTTGAAGTATTTTTTATTCCTAACCTCAACCTCTCTCTATCAAAGCTTTTTACCACGAGACTAACTTTTCTTGAGACATGGGCAGCCTATTTCTGTATCGAAGATAATTCTGCTCGCGAAGTAATCTTTGTAGTGTCTACCTTAATGGCGACCGCCACTTACCAAGCTGCTCTCAGTCCTCCGGGAGGATACTGGCAGGATTCCTCTTCAAATCCCCTGACCAATTCCACTGAAATTGCTCATGAAAAACCGCATCAAGCTGGAAAGATGATCCTTAGCGGCTCACATCTATATCTTTTCACTTTACTCAACAGCATGACTTTTCTCATCTCCATGTGCATAATCTTAGCCGCCTCTGTTCCGCTGTTTCCTGGCACTTCTTTGATTTGTTGGTCTATGTTTGCTCTCGCCGCTACCTACTTTTCATCCCTTACAATGGGATTCCAGAACTACAGTGATGTTGGAAAAAATTTGATAGAGGGCGTTTTGACGGTGGCAATGGGTTTAGTCTTTGGATTATCCTTTTGGATATGGCTAAGGCATGCCCGAGTCCAACAGAAAATCAATGCCTTAATGAGACGCATCGGCGATTTCTAAAGATCGAAGGATCAGAGATAATTCCCATGCATATTTTACTTTAACTACTCGTGTCCGGTATGCATATCATGCATGTTTCTTGTCTTGAGGTTTGCAAGAACTAGACGCTTTTGTATTTGTTGCACGTGATGGACTCGTGTAGCAATTTATTAATGCTGAGAGGCTTTAATCTTGCCTGAAGTCGAGACTTCGAATTAGCTTCTTTTTTTTTTTTTTTTTTTTTTTTTTTCTAATTTAGACTTCAATGTAGTGGAAATGAACATCAACGAGTTACAAAAGGCAAGACGGAAATCTCTTCGGCTTTTTAATTTCTAGAAAGAGGCAAACTGGATGATTCTATAAAAACATGACGAATAAACACAGTAGCAATCGTTTTTCTAAAAATTACTTCTAAATAAAGTAACAGAAAAAAAAATACTGAGAATATAGTAAAAGCCTAGCCAAATGTTTTTTTGTTAAAGGAAGAAGAAGAAGATCGTATCATATCTTCCAATCGGAATATTATATTTTAACACAAAGTTAAAACAATGGAACTAATAAATTCAATTATTCTATACTACAAACCGCCTTAATTAAAGAAGGGAAAATCAAATTTAAATATCCTAAATTCGTCAAATAAAAGATGTAAATCCAAACTTAGGGCGTCCCACATCGTACTCCCTTTATAATAATGATAAAAAAAAGCTCTGCCTTGAGTGTTTCATGTTGGGTTATCTTACAAGCCGCTCTCAAGCGACGTCCCCATCTCGAGTGACGTCCTTCACCCGAAGCTCCTACGTTTTTTGTTTTTGTTTTTGTTTTTTGTTTTTTTTTTAAAGAAAAACCTTGGCCAAAGCTCAACCCGTCACCGAGTTACCACCCTTCCTTCGGGCGGTCACTCTGACTGCCACTCGTCGGCAGACCTCCCCGGCGCCGAACGCCCAAAACAGTGAAGCCTGCGGGCTCCGAGGACAGCCACGACGGCCACCGAGGGCCGACCAGCTCCTAGCCAACCCTATGCACTCACCGACCGGAGGGTCACCATCGTTCCGAAACAGACCATACCCGGAGAAAAAACTATGGATCTCGTTCGGACATTATGTCGAACAGCTAGTATATGCTACGGGAACAAGAGATCTTTGACTGCGATAACAACAGCACACACAGCAGCAGCAAAACGAAAGACGGACGGGGCCGGAGTTCGCGTCAGCCGGACGGCCGCAAGGTCCGGCCTGGCATGCCCAAAAACAGGGCCGAGGCTTACCGTAGTTTCGGAGCGGGAAAGGAGGCACGGCAGCGGGTTGTCGGCCGTGCGGTGGCTAGCGGTCTCTCCCTCCAACTCTCTTCCCTCACTCAAACTCTCACTCGCGCTCTCTGTCTCTCCCCTCTCTCTCGGTTTCTCTACCTTGAACTCTCTCTCGGATCTCTCCCTCAAATCCAGCCCCCGGTCTCCTCCCTTTTTCTCTTGCGCCCACTCTCTCGCTTTTAAGGGCTAGCAACAGGCGCGCATGGCTTCCACCCCGCCTGCCTGCCGCGGCCTGCCTGATTCCCGACGCTAGGATCACGGCTGCTCTGCTTTTGCTTGCGGACGTCTGTGTCGCCGCAGACACGCGGGAATGGCGTGAGGGAGGAAGGAGGAAGAGATAGGTACGTGGGCCGGGCCGGTCCGCCCCAGGCCCGGCCTAGCTTTCTTTTCTTTTCTTATTACAAAATAATAATGATAATTTTTTTATTGTTCTTAATTAATTTTAGATTAACTTTTTTAATTTTAATACTAGTAATACAAATTCTCCTAATGTCTATATGCCATGCAATTTAGTGAAAATTATTTTCGCTAGAGATTAGAAATTAATTCCTAATTTTTCTATACAATTAATGAATGATTAAACGTGTCACCAAAATTTAGGTGTCAACTCTGACATGCATGCTTGAAACATATATGCATGAAGGCCTAGAGAGAAATCTTTTGATGCCAACACAATGGTGGTGATGGGGATTTTGTTGTTGGTTGCAGGCAATCGGCGAAGGTAAGAAGCAGTAGCAATATGCAGTGGTAGTAATGGTGTTTTTGTTGTTGGTTGCAAGGCAATCGGAGAAGGTAAGAAGCAGTGGCGCGTTGGACAACTTGCAGGACGCAGTGGTGGTCATGATGGTGGTTTTGTTGTAGGTTACTTGGAAAGAAGCGAGGTGAGGTCTCGAATGCACACATGCACGATGAACACAAATGAAATGCTTGACTCTATCTTAGCATCCTGATCTTGTGTCAAATTTCGTGTCTTTCTACTTGGCTTAACCTATAGATGGTGTTACTCACTATTCAAAGAAATCATCTCAAGTTTCTCTCGCTCATGTTAGAGTTTTCTCTCGCGTCTAGGTCGAGATATTCGCCATGTCTTCATTTTTCACCATTCTTCGTCTGATCTGTGCTTTCCATTTGCACTTTCGGAGCTCATCGCTACTTCTACCTTAATTGTCTCCGTTCTTCTTTCACTCTTCCGCATTCACATCTTCTTTCATTACTTCCAGTCCTCACCTTCCTCTCGTTCGAGTTTTCTTCATTATCTCTTCACTTCCGGTTCTTCCCGCTTTGCATGTAGCCGATCCGTAACATGCAACCCTTGCAATCCTTAGTTTCGGTCCTAGTTTCTACAAATAATCTATCCTAGTGTTCTTCGGTTCTTACATCAATGGATGAAAGGGACGATACCTGAATTGCTTCTCTATGCGTCGCTCGGGTCAACTATGCTCGACGGGAGCCGGAGGTCCGGGATGATCTTCCTTCCTCGGCCAAACTGCACGATTGTCGTCTTATCTTGGTGGGTAACGTTTTTACTAATCCCTCTGTCAATATATCAGCATTTCAAGTTGCGATGAAGAAAGCCTGGAGAATCGAACATGTAGAGATTACTCCAGCAGATACAAATGGCTGTATATAATCAAATTTCGAACCGAATTAGAGCGAAGGCGTGTCTTGGATGGGAGCCCTTGGTTGTTTTCGGTCACTTGGTTAACCTTCGCCCATGGCAACCCATCACTCCCTTGCAACATTATGCTTTTAGTAAGTGTATGTTTTGGGTGCATGTTGTTGGCTTACCTTTGGAGTGGACTTCTCCTCATATTCTGCGTAGAGTTGTCTCTCGTTAGGCAAAGTTCGGGATGTGAAAACCGATAACTCGCAAGAATACGGATTGAATTAGATTTGAAAGCACCTTTGAAAAATGGCAAACTCATAAGTATTGAAGGAAAAACTCTCGGTTGGATTTTCGGTATGAGCGGTTGTCACATTATCGTTACTCTTGTGGACGTCTCGGGCATTATCTTGCTTCATGTCCGGAGGTTCCTTATGATGAATCCCAATTTGACGGTCGTGACACGATGATCTATGGACCTTGGCTGAGAGCAGAGCTTAAACAATTTAGTCCATACTGGGACGCTTTTTATCAACCTAAATCTCCTAGTGAGACAATAGACGAAGAAAGACGAAACTCCTCCTCCATTTCGCCCGCACTCCTTGCTCTTCCATCTATTCCAGCCACGGTGGATGTAACTTTGAATCCTGGTATACAACACGAGCCTTCTAGGCGCTTGAATGTCGTCAACCCCACTGTTATTACTACGGACCTCGTCCCTGCAGCAAACAAGATGAAAGCTACTCAGCCATGTACAGTGGATAAACAGCAACATAAGCGATCTAAGATTACTCGTCCTCTGTCTCTTGGGGGTTCTAGTAAAAAATCTAAACGATATGCACCTTATGATGTGACCTTTCCTTCATCTACAGGTATGGATGAGTCCCTTCTTTTGGATGCCCCAGTTTTTGAGGCAACTTTTCCCGATCTTCGGGCTTTGGCGCTGGCCCTCAACATGCCACCGGGTTCCAAATGAATCTCCTCTCTTGGAATTGTCGGGGATTGGGCAATCCCCTGACAATTCAAGCCTTAAAGGCGATGATAGCCTGTGATAAGCCCGATATTTTGTTCTTAATGGAAACGAAGCATGATCAGAATTTTGTGAATAGGATACAGCGTAAGTTACATTTCACTCACCCTTATGTGAAGGACCCTGTCGGCTTCAAGGGAGGCCTCGCTCTGTTTTGGAATGACACTTTTGAAGTTTCTCTTGTTCATTTGGATGATCAGTTTGTTGATTTCATTGCCTGTGATCCTCGAACTTCTGTCTCTACGCATATCACTTGCTTGCATGCTCCCCCATCATATCAACTCCGTCAAGATTTCGGGATACTATCGAATTATCCATGCGCCAATCATTTACCTTGGATCTGTCTTGGTGACTTTAATGATTTCCTTTCTCCCTGGGAGAAGATGGGTAAGAGACCTGCATCCACTTCGAGAATGACCTCTTTTCGGAATCTAATTAATGATTGTGCCCTTCTAGAACTACACAGTAAAGGCTGTGAATTTACCTGGTCCAATCACCGTGAAGGGGGTGAACTTGTAAAGGAGAAGTTAGATCGGGCGTTTTGTTCTCTGGATTGGCTGACATCTTTCCCTTCTGCAGAAGTATATGCTTTACCTCCTGTTGGCTCGGATCACTGCCCTTTGCTGTTGCAAGCTTGTCCCCCATCCGTCAAACGTACAAAGATGTTTCACTACGAAGCTTTCGGAATCTAGATCATGAGTGTCACGACATAGTTTCAAAGACATGGGACAATAGTAGTACCTCATTGCTTTCGGTTACTGGCGTTGCTTTTCGATTAACTAGCCGGAGTAGAAACGGAGTTCAAGCAACTTGATCACCACCGCGTATCTCTCATTTGCATTGTCAACTGCAATCAATCATTAATTGACCATCCTATCAAAGAGGGGATAAAGAGCAGGCTCATGCAATCCGATGTGAAATTCATCAATTATGGACTCGAGAGGAACAATTCTGGGCTATGCGTTCTCGTATTAATTGGTTGAAATAAGGAGATCATAATTCAAAGTTTTTTCATGCTTCTACTATGCAACGACGACAGCGAAATCGAATTACTATGCTTCTAGACACTAATCATCAGTGGATTCGAGAACCAGATCAGCTTAAAGAACTTACTCGGGTTTCTTCTCTCGCTATATCGATCCAGGCAATCGGGATTTTCAACCTTTTTCTACAAAGAATGTCCGTCGGTGGTAACTCCCGAAATAAATAATCATTTGATGAGAAAGATCACGAAGAGGAAATTTACCAAGCAACCCGTCAATTGGGAGCTTCAAAGTCTTCTCGGTCCCGATGGCCTTCCGGACTCTTTTATCGGCATTTTGGAATGTTATAAAATCATCGTTATTCAAACGGTTCAAGACTTTTTTGATACGGGAAGTATGCCTACCAGACTTAACGTAACGATTATTGCCCTAATCCCTAAAGTTCAGCATCCAAAAGCATTGAACAATACCGTCCTATTAGTCTTTGTAACTTTGCTTACAAGATCATTTCCAAGATAATGGCCAATCGACTTAAACCATGGTTATCCTCTTTGATATCAAATGAGCAAGCAGCATTTATTAGCAACCGTCGGATTCGGGACAACATTATGGTGGTGCAAGAAGTCATGCATCAATTTCGAGTAAGAGCATGCAAGAAACGTTTTAATCTTATGCTAAAAACAGATATGCGAAGGCCTATGATCGGGTTGAATGGGACTTTTTGGCAGCCTATTTGAAACATTTGGGCTTTCACTCTAAGTGGGTTTCTCGGGTCATGGCTTGTGTCACTACGTTTCCTTCGTATTAGATTTAACGGTGAACATCTTCCTTATTTTAAGCCCACTAGAGGACTGCGCCAAGGTGATCCCCTCTCTCCATACCTCTTCATTTTAATAGCCAATGCCCTATCTCGCATCTATCACTCAAGCCGTGACTATAGGTCATCTTAAGGGGGTTCAATTCAATAGAGACTGTCCTATCTTATCGCACCTATTTTTCGCTGATGATTCCGTATTTTTCCTCCGAGCCACCCTTTCTGAAAGTCAAAATCTTGCTAACCTCCTAAACCAATATTGTTTCGCCACAGGCCAGCTCATAAATCGGAATAAATTTGGTGTGTTCTTTAGTAAATATTGTCCTAACTCTCTACAACAGAACATAGCACAAGAACTCAGGGTACCTATTCTCAGTAAGTATGGAAAATACCTGGGCATTCCCTCGGATTGGGGCCGATCCAAGAAGGACATGTTCTCCTGGATCCTGGCAAGAGTAAATGCTAAATTAGCAGGTTGGCGAGAACAATTTTTATCGAAAAGTGGCAAGGAAATCTTACTGAAATCAGTGATACAGGCCTTACCGCAATATGCCATGTCCATCTTCAAGCTTCCGTTGTCTCTCTGCAGATTAATAGAAAAGAAGATCTCAGCTTTTTGGTGGAGTAAGCATAATAGTAATACAGGCATTCACTGGAAAAACTGGTCCGAATTAAAGCTTTCCAAAGCTTCAGGGGGGATGGGTTTTCGTGATTTAATTAACTTTAACAAATCTATGCTTGGAAAGCAAGCTTGGAGACTTTTTCAACAGCCTCAAGCTATGTGGAGTCGGCTATTTAAAGGTTTATATTTTCGATACTCCTCATTCCAAATTGCTACTTTAGGACATCGTCCTTCTTGGGGGTGGCGAGTTTATTGAAAGGTAGAGATGTTATTACTCCTAAATTACGATGGTTAGTCGGAGATGGGTCGCAGATTCATATTAGAACAGATCATTGGTTACCTCAAGGTCAGATAGGAGGCTTACCTGCTGAGGGCGAACCAGAACTCGTTCGATCTCATTGATTCTCAACGTTCGAATGGAAGTCTTCCTCAGTTACTTCATTCTTCGAAGACCAGGTTAGTAATGCCATTCTCAACACTCCTATCAATCCGTCTCTTCATCACGATCACCTGGTTTGGACAGAGACATCTTCTGGTACCTACTCAGTGAAGAGTTGTCATCATTATCTTTCTGCACAATCTCAGCACATAATTAATACCCCATCATCCTCTTATACCAACCCGCCTATGTTATGGAAAAAAATTTGGAATATGCATACAGTGCCCAAGCTTAAGGTTTTTCTATGGTTAGCTTGTAAAAATGCATTAGCCACTAAACAGAACCTTTACCAGCGACATATCATCCAGAACCCCTTCTGTACTCTTTGCCATAACTCTACACCAGAAACAATAGAGCATCTGTTTTTCTTTTGCCCTTGGACTCATGACATATGGAACCATGAAGATATCAGAGTCAGTATATGTCCTACCTCGCACGCGCGAGACTTGATGCCTGGCTTGTAGACGTATTTCTAACCCTCGCGCGTCTCGGATTTCGAAGTGATTGTTCATCTTCTCGTGGGAAATATGGAAACATCGAAACAACGCTGTTTTTCGCCACTCTCCGTTGGATTCTCTTCTTGTCGTCAATGAAGCCCTCTCCCAACGCTTCATCTTCAAGGTCATCCAACCCTCGCCAAAGAAGATTCAAAATGGTCGATCAGTCTAGGGCACGGATGGACCCCCCGGCGGAAGGCTTTATCAAATGCAATATTGATGGGGCTTTTCGCCCAAAGATCCGAGCAAGGGTCCATATCTTGCATTTACGAGAGACAGATAGAGGAATTTTGACGGACGTGCTTACCCGATCGTGCTGCTCGTCGCCATTCCAAGCCGAGATCTATGCTCTTATATCTGCTCTTCAACGGATCATCCAGAAGGGTCTCCATCTTCAGCCAGTTGTGATTGAATCTGATTGCTTGCAGTTGGTGGAGATCGTTCGGACGAAGCAGCAGCCGCCATGGAAGGAGAGTCATCTGTTCGCGATTCTGGGAGATCTTCTTCCGCAATGCCCTCACCTTTCGCTTTGACATATTCCGCGAACGGCAAACCTAGCAGCTGATTGGGCTACAAAAGCCCACTGAGATCAAGGCCCATCAACAAACTGGCTTATCTTTCCTCCGCCTTCCTTTCTTAATGTTCTTTCTTCGGATGCTTCTGCTTGTATTAATCTCTAATATAATATAAGTTCTCTTTCGACCAAAAAAAAAAAAAATGTTTGCAGGCACCCCAATTATTATACAACTAGCCCTTGAATTTTGCCAATATTCAAGGTTGAAGATTGAAATATCAAATTAGAGGTCTTTGGAGTGATTCCCACAGATTAATTAATAATTGTTGAAAATACGTGGATTACATGATTTGACAAATCATATGCAATTAAGCTCGATATATGTAAGATAAATAATCATAACAACATATTTAATATAAAAAATTCAAAATAAAAAGAGAGCAATTGACTAAAATACCGTATAGAACGACCACAAAATAGAAGGTTGGATGTGAAAACGATAATTTATATATCCAATGTCATCAATTTTGCTTTCGACATCTTGTCTTTAAAAGCCACCTCCCTTTCAACTGACTTACCGTGAAAGAGAAGGTTGGATGTAAAAAAGATGGAATCAACAATAGCTAATAAACCTGAATCCATTGCTATATACCACTACTAATCAAGAAAGTATGATATGATACATACATCGGATGAGCATTAAGTAGTCAAATTTAATCATAAGTTAGGAAATGCATAAAACCTTGTATTCTTTTTTAGGGACACATTATGAATCTTTCTATCTCTAAAATATGATTTGCTGCGACTAGCTTGGAAGCGTGAATAAAAACACATAAAACTAATCGAGTAAGAAATAAATTGCATAAATAAAATTTAAAGACAACAAATTTATGTGGTTCTACTATGTGCCTACTACATGGAGAGAGATCGATAAGATGATTCCATTATAATTAAAGAAGATATTAGAATCATTCAATCATACTCACTCAAAAGTATTTTTCAATTATAGATTAAACCCGAACTTACAAGAATCAATTACAAAAAGAAAAGAATTTTATTACACTGTCACGCTCTTGGATGGAAGTTATCAAAGCTCTCGTATCTCATGCAAGTTTTCATATATGTTAAGCATACTCACTGTGCACCCGAGACCAAACTCAACAACAAAAATATTTATATGCAAAACAACCATAAGCCATTCGCCAATGTCAACGTGGGCTTCATCTTCAATGAAGAAAAGAAGTCTTACGGGAAATTAGTTTCGTTTTTCCATCGTGGACAATTCTGATGGCAAGAGTGCAATAATATGGCCTAAGATTTTTGTAATTCAATTATAGATTGAATTTAAAGTAAAATAAAAAATCTGAACCAACTTCAAGCCATGATCAATGAATCTCCACCGTGGTGAGAAGTCCAATTTCATCTCTTCGGTTGTCATTTCTCCCAAACCCCTATGGGCTCCTTACTTGTTGTAGAAGCTAACCAAGTCCGAATATTATTGAAATTTAGTCAATGCCATATGCTTTGTTAGATTATCCGCCATGTGTACTTTTTGAACAAGTGTGGTTCCTTATGACACAATATCAGATATAAAATTGTACACGACACTTGTTGCGATAGGGTGAGCGATCGAACAAAATATAGACGGAAGAAGAAAAAAATAAATCGGACACCAGATTTACGTGATTCAGTCGTAAAGACCTACGTCCACGGGGAGAGCAGTAGCGAATTTCACTATAGATCAAGCAATACAAGAAGATTACACACTCAAGTCACTCAAACACTGGAGCCGCAAAAGAGGTCTTCTTCTCGGAGTGTTGCTGCTGCACCCGTACGAGAGAAAAGGAGGAGCCGCATGTCTTCAAGCTGAAGCGCGATCAAGAAAATGAGTTCTTTTTCAGCGTTTGTTTTGAGCTTGTATGATAATTTTGTGCCGTGACTTGGGTTTGATTAAATTGGGGTTTGGGAAACACTGAGAGAGTGTTTAAGTGACTTGAGTGTGTAATCTCCTTGTATCGCTTGATCTATAGTGAAATTCGCTGCTGCTCTCCCTGTGGACATAGGTCTTTATGATTGAACCACATAAATCTGGTGTCCGATTTATTTTTTTCTTCTTCCGTCTATATTTTGTTTGATCGCTCGCCCTATCGCAACAACACTAATGTGTTTCACCCACCCGCAATACATTTGATTTTTGATAAATGTCTTGCACTCTAATTGTTGCTAAAGATAACAATCTTCTCCTACAACAATCCTAGATGACTGAACAAACCTTTGAGTTAAATAACTTTCTTGATTGTCTTGGTTGACATCATATACTTTGCTTCAGTTGCGACCATGTGATTTCCGACTATAACCGCGCTGTCCAACAAAATATGA
Source organism: Eucalyptus cladocalyx (assembly GCA_017140615.1). NCBI lineage: Eukaryota > Viridiplantae > Streptophyta > Magnoliopsida > Myrtales > Myrtaceae > Eucalyptus > Eucalyptus cladocalyx. The sequence continues at coordinate 16,373,309 of CM029519.1, forward strand.
ACACATAACTTGTCAACGACCTCAGTCCGTTCAAGTGAGAGGAAAGTCTAAATCCACATAACTTGTTATATTACAATTTAATTTGATAAGTTGCATCTTCTCAATAGGTTAATTAGAACAACTCTGATGCATCGCACCTATTAAAAAGATTGTACCTTTTGGAGTAAAATTCTCGTCATTTGTTTCCTGGCACTCTTTCATGCGACTTAAACATCATTTCACTTCAATAGTCAACCGGTTCAACGGTCAGTATTTTTATCAACCTATTTTGCTCCTCCGTTCTTTTTCTTTCTCCTTCGAAATAAAATCTATAAACAAACACAATATGAGCACTAATCAATTATACACACACACAAGCACAAACATACACAACACACAGGGTAACTATGGCGAAGGAGGCGCAAGCGGTAGTGGCTCAAACAAGAAAAGTACTAACAAAATTCTAAACCTATTATATTAGTATTAATTTAGTTCTAAACCTTTTAATAGTATTATCAAATTAGTCTTAAACCATTTTACATTGATATAAATTTAGTCTATCTAACCAAATTAGGCCAAATTTTTTTGATGTGGATGCCGGCTATCTCTCTTGGCACATTAGGCTTTGACATGGACATGTTCTTTATAAGTTTTTTTTTTTTGAAATTTTCAATTCTTTATTCATTTTTTTTTCTCTTTTCCTTTATTTTTTTCCCTATTGTGGCTGGTGGGGCTAGAGCTCTCTAGCCACTAGGCAAGGGCCTTGAAGCCCTCACTAGCCACCGACATAGGTCATGGGCCTTGCCTAGATATGGGTGAGCCGTTGGCAGCTACAAGTGGAGGTGATCTTGCCTGCGGTTGGCGAGGCCATAGCCACTATCACCTATGATTGGCAAGGCCAAGAGAGGGCTTTGCATTGCTCGGTGGCTGGCGACCTTCGGTGACACTTGTCAACCACAATGGAAAAGGAAATGATAAGAAGGAAAAGAGAAGAAGAAGAAAAAAAAAAGAAGAAAAAATAACTGAAAAATCGAAAAAAAAAATGTAAAATATATATATAGAAAGTGTCCACATTAGTGCTAACCATGCCACATAGGATATATGATATCCATCTCAATAAAATTTGGTTTAAATTGGTTGGATAGACTCAATTGGTATTAACATAAACAGATTTAGAATTAAATTCATCCAATTGAAAGGTTTATGACTGAATTGTTATTTATACAATAAGTTTAGGATTTTTTCTGGATACTTTTCACTCGCTCAAATTGAGGGTAGAGAGAGAGAGTTGCATGTGTTCGGGTTGTATTGTAGGGGTTGTTTCATGAGAGAAAGAGAAAGAGAAGGGGGGGGGGGAGAGGCAATGACGGGAAGGGAAAAAAAGAAAGAAAGAAAAAACCAACATCACATGTAGTAAATATTGTCACTTTATCTTGTAATTTTGGAGGATATAAATCGGTCGATTAAAAAACAATTTGTAAACGTTTCTTCGAACAAAAGAAGAATTACTTCCACTTTTAAGAACGTGCTCTCTCCAAATTGGGTATGGATTATTGGTCTTCTTTGTTTTCTTTTGTATGGTAGGGCAGACGATAGGTTGAACCTTTATTATATGGATTGAAGAAGATCCAACTAGTTATAAATTTAGTCTCGTCAGTTATCATCATTTATATGGTTGTTCCGAAATTTAGTCTCGATAGTTGTTCCGACAGATCCAACTAGGTCAACTTTTCATTGTCATAGGATATGAGGTAATTAAGTTTAAATATCTAACCCTCCCCAAAATAAACTAGTAGCTATGTAAACTAATTTTGCATTTCGGTTTTTGCAATACGTAGTCCTAATTCACAAGAGTATTCTTGGAACTTTGGGTTAAATGCTTTGAGATTAAAAGCAAGTGAATTAATATAGCAGCCATCGGATACATGATTATGGAAAGTCAAACTGCCAATTTCATTAAAGAGGACCAAGTGGTGAAGAACCCACCAATGATTCACCTGTTTATAAACAAATTGTCAAACTTGTCGTGCACCCCTGATTAAAAGAGATTTATTTTCCAAGCTAATTCAACATCAAACTCAAAACTCGAAATCTTCATTCAGTAAACTGTTATAGTAACGAATAGAGAACTTGCCACAATTTATTGAATTGAATCAAGAACCAATGCGAGGTCTTGAGCTCGAAGAGATAATCGTGTATTTAGGTTTATAAGTGGACTCGTTTCAAATAAAGGAGGAAGGAGATCCGGTGCTATAAACTCTTCAAATGTATGATTAAATTCTGCGAATTATCTTATTTGTTTGGGATTAGGCTAACAAGTAAGGCGTGAATGCTTTTCTATTACCTGGGAAAGATTCGATGGGTTATAGGTAGGGAAGTGGCACTTTTGCTTTCTTCTTTTCTTTTCCTTTATTTGTTTTGCTCTCAGCTTCGTTCTTTCTTCACTTTACATGGAGAGATGAGAGAGAGGAAAAAGGAAATTGATAGTGGAGAGAGAACTCCCCCGTGAGCAAAATCGCGGTTCCTTTGGGATGAAGCAAAGAATAATGCAGCTTTAGAAACAAGTATGCATCGCATTTACTCATTTCACAAGCATTACATATATTCCAACATATCATAAGATATACACCATATATAAACAATGTAATATAGTATAGCTAGCATGTGTCAAACTCATCCTAAGCTCATGTCAAGAAGACCTTACAGTCACACTTCGCTAGGTAACGAGACACAAAAATTATATCCGCTATTGTTAAGTCTCGAAAATCACTTGGCTCTGATTAAGTTTCAAATGACACATTAGTTATGATTAAGCTTCGAAATAGAATTGGTCAGTACACATGTATATCATGTTGTGTCTCAATATGTAGATTGACTACAAGCATCAAATCGAAGCGATAATACAACATGCCATATTGACATTCCATTTAAAAATTTTCCAGACAAAACTTATCCAGGACTCCAGAGTATCCTTGATCCAGTTTTGAGAAAGATATACCACACGGTACTTTACAGTTCGACTTCAACATACGGGCCATTACCCAGTATAGTTTTTTCCCTTTTCGTAAATCATGTCATGCAATTCTTGCAAAACATAAAAATTAACTAGTCATTTCCTGAGAATCTGACCAGTGTGCAATACGCATCGGTCTAAGATGTGTTGGGCCCCTCTCACCCCCAACCTGCCACTGGGCCCCACTGTACACTTGTTGACTCAGCTAATTAAATATTCGTTGACCGCATCACTATATGATATATTATTTTCCGAAGTTTGCTACTTCCACTGATCCTCCCCGATCAAAGCCCCTCTATTCCTACATTTTCCTGGTAACACGATGGCCAGGAGTCTGGCCAAAAAAGAACAAAGAATGGCTAGGGAGTCTTGGCTTCAACAAGCAATAGCAAATGATGATGTTGCTGAAGTACGTAACTTAATTGCGGAGGAGCAAGTGCTCTAAGATTGCCTATCCAGTCCACTACGCATTGCCTAGGCCATCAGAAAAACTGACGTGGCCATGGAGATGGGCATCTTGAAGCCGTCGTTTGCTTGGAAATGCCTAATGCACTTGGTTATGCAACATGAGCATTATCACACTGTGAGGACATTGATGAACCTTGACCCGAAGTTGATTCAAGTCTGAAGATGAGGTGGGATCACCCGTTTGCATTTTGTAGCAGGGAAAAAAAGGAGACAACAAGCCAGAGAACGTGGAGTTTCGAAACCCCTATCCGAATTCCTATTTGCTTGCAAATCGTCTATCGAAAATTTGACAATCCAACATGAGACTGCAGTTCACATTGCTGTCAAGAACCACAATCTCAAACCATTGAAGGTCTTACATCATCATCATCATATTTATATGTCAAAGTTCGATTGTTATATTGAAAAGTCGACAATTTGTCGATTTGATCTCTCTTTCTCTCTCTCTCCCCCTCCCTGTTAAGTTCTCATCGTATCCTTTCAGAATCACTATATTGATTTGTACACGTCTTTATCTCTTGTTGAACTTCCCACCATCGCATAAAAATATTAAATAAATACTTCATGCGAGACATTAATTTGACCTCTCTCTCTGTCCATATATAGTGATAGAATTCGATTTAATTAAAAGAAATAAAAGTATGATTTATCTATTTCCTCGACTCCCATATGCTTGTTACGTAAGAGAGATGGAATTAAAATAAATTTATCAGCGCAAAAATCAATTTTGTCTATATGAATAGAGTCTTGTTCAAATAAATCAGGACAGATAGTGCAATTTGCAATTAATGACCTGCGTGAACACTTAAGACGTTATTAATTGTATTTATTGTGAGCGTTCTATAAATAATAAAGCCCACATAAATTGCATTTAATTTAGACTTTTTGAGCACTACAAGCTTAATTAAATTATCTGGAATAAGCCTGCAGAAGCATGAAATTTGGTCAAGCCCATTGGATAACCCTTATGGCCGAAAACTACTTGTGCTTAGCACGTGGGCATGCCAAACTAATTAAGATTGCATTATCTAATTACATTTAAGGAAAAGATATATTATCGTTGAGGATTTTAATTTTATGGAAGTAATTACAATGTGATATAAAAAATTCCTAAGGTGAGGAAGTCAATATATCTATTTAGTTTAAAATAGGAAAGTGATGTATTGATTGGTATCTTGAGATAACCCTAATCCTACGCCTATATAAGCACTATTTTTTCTCAAAATTGAGGGGCTACAATATATATGGGAGGCACAGATACAAAAACAAGGACATTAATGTTCAAAAAAAGAAAAAAAGAAAAAGGCGAACCTCGCCTCCTTGGCAACAGAACAATTCCAGCGTATAGTTCACGGGATCGACAAATGGACATTTAATAACTGTTGGATCGTGGTTAAATTTTGTGAAGATACAGTAAGACATTGTTCTTGATGTTGTCTGATGGAATTGATGAGAAAAATTTCTGGAAGTATGTCCTTGACGGAGATTTACTATTGATTAATACATCAAGCTTTTTCTATTCACTAAATAATTTATATATTGCTTTGATTATTGAGTGTTAAATTACTGTCTGTGTACTTGTGTGATCACTCATCACATGTTAGTGGTTAGAGATAAAAATTGACCAAGACTGCTTCGAACTATTTTTATGAATAAAGAGAAAAGATATTGAAAGAACATTATATTTATTTAGTGTAATCAAGTGTCCATATCTATAAAATCTCTAGTTCATAAAATAAGATTTTTTTCTAGGTTTTACTTGGATTTCTAACAATCCTTAATAGATTAATGGCGACTCTAAAATGAAATGATTTGCCTGCTTAATTAATTAAATTAAAAACACTAAAGTTGTGATTGGCATGGATTTGGGAGAATCCATGCTAAGTATTTACTTAGTAGCTCATTAGTTTATCTTTGGTGGTTCATTTCTAGTGAGGGTAGTAATGGGAAGGAAAAAGGAAAAGGGAAGAAAAATGGGAGGAAAGGATCAAAAGTATGAAAAGAAAGAACAACAAATTTTAACAGCCAATAGCACATGTAGTATCGTATTAATTTTTTGAGAAGATAGATATATGTGACTTTATCTTGCAATTTTAAAGAATATCAATCCATTGATTAGATAGAAATTCATAAACGTGTTTCGTGCATGAAGAAGAATTGCTTCCACTTTTGAGCATGTGCTCCCTCCAAATTGGGTGTGAACTATTGGTCTTCTTTGTTTTCTTTTGTGTCGTAGGGCAAACAATAGTTTGAATCATTAATATATGAATTGATGGTCCGACAATTTATTGTCTGTTGAACACATGGATGACTTGCGCGTATTTGGATTCCAAATCTTGCCCTGTGCCAACATCATAAGAAACAAAGAAACACTTTTAAGGGGGCTGGAGCCTCACACAATAATCAAGTTTGAAGATGCCATTAACTAGTCAAGGATGCAAAGTACTTTTCGTGTCCAATAATTCCCCAAGAATTCTCCTTTTTTTCCCGACAAGGAGAACAAACGTTTTACATGTGACAGCAAATTTAGCACTTTCCTGTTTTTTTTGAACGAGTATTAGCACTTTGCTTTTTGGTCTTTCGCGTAGTCATCACAATTTCGACTTTTAGGAAACAAAGTGAGACACTATTATTCTTTCACAAATGGTGTTTGATCGTTGATATAAATATTTTTTATTATCCATTATCATATTTTTAAGTTAGCGATTGTTTTTAGAAAGTACTAATATTTTTTTGTACTTCCAGGATAACTAATTTTTTTCATAATTAAACAATCTTAATTTGTATAACTTACCAACATGATAAGGTGCTAACTTTTATTCAAAATTATCAATCTTAATTTAAGTGATTTGCCCATTTTTCTTCCATTAAGTCACCAATTAATTTTAGCTTAACGACTACTGTTGGAGTCGCTTGTGCGCTTTTATTGGATTGTTTCGTAATTACTGATTGTTTTAGTGTAATGCCAACATTTATTTGCAGTTTAACAGCTTATGATGCTATTGTCTATCATATATAATTACCAGCTCTTACATGAATCCACTCACATTGCCACAAAATTACCAACTATTCCAATAGTTCACAACATTTATCTTAGAAGATATCATTGGGTTAGAGTTACCAATTCTTACACAAAATTACCAACTTATTTCAAAATTAATGGTTCTCTTAAGAATTGACTGACATTTATTTGTGGAGCTTAAATTATAAACACTTACATGAAATTACCAACTTTAATTTAATCAATTACCGAAAATTACCAATTGTTTTGATATTTTTTAGACGTTTTTTAGGATTTTAAAAGTGTGTTAAAATCACTTGTTATTATAAAAAATTAGCAACTCTTATTTGGGTTAACTTACCAAAGTTTATTTCATTGTTTCAACAGTACAAATTATTCCAATAATTTAACATTATTTATTTATAGAGCTTACTAATGGGTTAAAGTTACCAACACTTTTAAACCATACCCGACTTTATTTGGGAAGCTTGAGTTACCAACTCTTATTTATATTATACCAACGAACATTTGATTATTTCGAAATTATTAATTGTTCCAATAATTTACCTGGATTCATTTGTAGAGTTGATAGACGTGTTAATATCATCAACTCTTATGCGAAATTACCAATTCTTATTTAAGTCCACTTACCATTAATTTTTTTAATTGTTTCAAAAGTATCAACAATTTCTACAATTTACCGACATAATTTTTTAGGAGCTTATCAATTAGTTATAGGTAGCAAACACTTTTCAAAATAATCAACACTTTGTGACGCTCGAGTAACCAAATGTAGAACAGTTATAATCTCACTTGAGCCGGTGATCATCATTTATATGGTTGTTCCGAAATTCCAACTAAAGGTCTACTTTTGATAGTCACAGGATATGAGATATTTAAGTTTAAATAACTAACTCCTCCCCAAAGTAAGCTAGTTGCTATCTAAACTAATTTTGCATTACCGTTTTGCAATACAAAGTATAATTCACGATAGCATTCCTAAAACTTTTGGGTTAAAAATTTTGTGATTAAAAACAGGTGAACTATGATTAGCAGTCATTTGATTTATGACTATGGAAAGCTCAATTCCCAATTACATTAAAGAAGAGCAAGCAATGAATCACTGTTCAGTGACTCACTAGTTAATAAATAAATTGTCAAATTTGTCATGCATCCATGATTTAAAGGTCCCTTTTAGATCTAATTCACTACTAAACTTGAAACTCAAAATCTTCATTGAATAGACCATTTTAGTAATGAGTAGAGAACTTGCCTTCCTATATTAAATCGAATCGAAGAACCAATGCGAGGTCATGAGCTCGAGGAAATAATAATGTACTTAGATTTATAAGTGGTCTCGTATCAAATGAATGAGAAAACAAGTCCGGTGCTATTCACTCTCAAATGCATTACTAAATATTGCAAATTATCTTCTTTAGTTTGGATTTAGCATTAACAAGTAAGGCGTGAATGCTTTTCTATTACCTCAGATTCGATAGGTTATGGTAGGGAAGTGGCACTTTTGCTTTATTTATTTTTTCCTTTATTTATTTTGCTTTCAGCTTTATTCGCTCTTTATTTTACAAGGAGAAAAAAAGAAGGAAAAAAGGAATTGACAGGTTGGAGACAAAAGCACTGTCTAAGCCCCACTTGGCAATCACCCCAACCTGGCATCGGGCCCACCTGTACACCAGACGACTCACCTAATTGAAATTTCGTTGACCGTGGCTCTATTTATGTTTTGCAAGTTCAAGCGCTACTCGAACTTTCATCGACCATCACCTAGCAAATCTTCTCTGCTCCTACATTTCCCTAGAAACACGATGGCCAGGGGTCTGGCCCAGAAAGAAGAAAGAGAGACTAGGGAGACTCGGCTTCATCAAGCAATAGAATGTGATGATGTTGACGAGCTACATAACTTAATTGGGGAGGAGCGACAACTCCTAAATCGTCTATCTAGGGGCCCCTTCCAAAACACTCCCCTACACATTGCTGCAGCTGCCGGGAAAACTGATGTGGCCATGGAGATGGCCATTTTGAAGCCATCGTTTCTTCGAAAGCTGGATTCAGAGGGTTACAGCCCCATGCACTTAGCTTTGCAACATGGAAATTATCCCACTGTTAGGGCACTTAAGACCTTTGACCCTAAGTTGATCCGAGTCCGAGGACGATGCGGTATCACCCCTTTACATTATATTGCCGAGAAAGAAGGAGAACATGAGCTCGAGCTCTTGGCAGAATTCCTATTTGCTTGCAGGCCATCCATTAAAGACTTAACGAACCAAGGCAAGACTGCGGTTCACATTGCCGTCAAGAACGGAAACCTTGAAGCATTCAAAGTTTTGTTTGGATGGCTTAAACGAGTCAATCTAACACATATCTTGAAATGGAAAGACCACGATGGTAATACTGTCTTACATATTGCTGTGTCCGAAAAGCAACCTGAGGTATAGTTCATGCCAGTACAATTCATTGATTTTGTGGTTGTTCATGCTTTTATTGTTCGATCCTTGAATTTGACATAATCTAATCCGGAAAATAATGTTATGATAATGAAACACAAGGTGTTGAAAATACGTGGTTTTTAAAAAAATTGAGAGAGAGAGAGAGAGAGAGAGTAGAACGGGATCAACTTGTTTGGTTTCTTTTAATTGGCCTAACAATTTTTGGTTGGAGGATAAAGGAGTGATGTAGATATCACCTTGTCTGTAGTTTATTTATTGGAGATTAAAGGTATGATTGAATTTATTTCCCTTCAAGCCCCTATAAAATTCAGTTTTTAGTGAGATCAAAATCTCTAAGTTATACCTAACAACTTAATTCATCATTGTCTACTCTTCGTTTTTACTATTGATTAGCAATTTTATTTTCCTTGTTTCAAAATCAGCCAATCCAAACATATTATATGCAATAGAAACTAGTGCGGTGCAAGCTAACATGGACAATCTCGTACACCAATAAAATAATCACTTTGTGGACCGGAAAATTACTCCCTGCCCGGTTCACTGTATGCATGAAGGCTATAAACATATCTATCTAAGCTAGTCTCCCTCTTCATAGCATAATATATACACCAAGTAAATTGTAAATGAATTCTAAGCCTTTTAATTGATATAATTAAATTCTTAACTTTTATGAATAATCATAGTCATTTGCATCATCACTTATGTGAATCATTTATGTTGTAACTCACATGGGCAACTCCTACGCATCATGTGAATAATTCCTGGTGAAAGTACTGAATTACACTTTTTGAAAAGATTCGGGATTTTGCTACATTGGTTGAAATGATTGCGGTGGATAGATAAGGTCTAGTAAACATTTTTCCTTTGCATCACAAACACTATTCAAACTCATGACATGAGCCCACTTTGTGCACAATGGCTAAGCTTGTGACAAAGTAGTGATTCAAATTGAAGGTATACATTATTTTGTTCCCTTTATATTTCTTCCAGATTATCAAGCAGTTGATTAAATATACGGATGTAAATGCGAAGAACTCTCTGGGTAAGACAGCTGTGCAAATCTTTGAAGAGAATCCTTGGAATGATCGGGAAGTTGCAAAAAAGTTACGCCCCGAAAGATGTCCTATTCGAAAACCCCGCTCTCTATCAGGGTTTTTTAGAATGGAACTAACTAGCCTAGAGAAGTACGAATTTTTCTTTGGCTTCGGAGATGAAACGGCTCGCGACATCATCCTTTTAGTGTCAACCTTAATTGCGACCGCCACTTACCAAGCCGCTCTCAGTCCTCCGGGAGGATACTGGCAGGATTCCTCTCCCCCTTCAAATCCCTCGGCCGCCAATTCCAACGGCACTGATACTGAAAATCCACATCAAGCCGGAGACATCATCATGAAGGGCTGGAGTCTATATTTCTTCTCGATCGTCAACAGCATGGCTTTTTTCACCTCCATCGGCGCAATCTGGGCCACCGCTATTCCACTATTACCTCGCACTAACATGGTTTGCATCGCGATGGTCATTCTCGGCACTGCCTTCTCTTATAGTCTTGTGTCCCAATTCCCCAAATCTGAGGAGGGCCCAGCAAATTTGCTCAGGGGATTCTATGTGTCGTTGGTGTTCGCCGGGTTGGTGATCCCCGTGGTTGTTTGGAGATTGCACGCCGGGCTCATAAAGCGAATCGATACCACAGGGAGACCCATCGACACCCTCCTAGGGTCGAAAGGTCGAAAATGCAAGCCTTGATTCCTTTAGCTATCTATGTTGCATATGCATGTAATCCATGTGTCTAGTCTTGAGGTTTGCAAGAACTAGATTCTTTTCATTAGTTGCTTATTGAAGTCGGGTATTACTTTCTCAATTCCTAGAGACCTTTAGTCTTTGCTTGAAGTCGGGACTTCAAATAGCTTTTTTCTACTGCAATGAAATCAAAGAGCACCGAGTCGATGCTCGGAAACACGAACACCCAAAGCTTACACGGACGAAACGTGTAGAGCGAAATTTCATAATTTTTTGTACTTCTATAAAGAGGCAAACGGTGATGGTCCTATAAAACACAAGAAATAAGCATGGTTCCAACCTTCCTTTTCTTTTTTTAGATTGTTTCTCAATAATAACGGAAAAAGAAATACTGATAATATAACAAAAACCTAGCTAAACCAAAAAAAAAAAAAAAAAAAAAAAAAAAAACAACAACAACAACAAGAAGATTTTATGGCATTATTAAGTTAAAACAGCAAAAACAATAACTTGAATGTTCTATACTAAGTGAATATCCTAAAATAACTTAATTAAAGAAGGAAATATCAAGTTCCAAATTCCTTCCATTTTTTTATGTATGTTTATTTAAATTTCTTGTAGTTATTTTTTTAAAAATATATTCATCAGAAAAAGGACGTAAATCCAAACTTAAGGCGCCCCCATCATTCTCCCTTTATAAGAAAGAAAGCTCAAATTTGATTTTGTAAATTGTCGGGTTATCTTATAAAGCATATTTTCTAAAATTCTCATGGAATTTTGAACACTATACTACAAAATCACACAAAATTTCTTGCTTTTAAAAAAACGTCCCAATCAAAACCTCAAGATCGGTCTTTCAGTTGACTTTTGACATTTCCTGGTATAATGTTGTTATTCTTTCCACTTTCTTCCCCTTCTACGCCAGGATATCATCTACATCTAAGTTCAGATCAACATGAGAGAGGCTTTTCCCCAAAATCATCTCTCCATGTCATGGCAAAAATGCTCACCCGGAGATTCTTCATCAAGCTCAAAATCCTCAAAATCCTCCTGTTCTTGAAAAGGAATAATAGACTTGGACTTCTAGTTCTTGAGGCTCCACAACGACCTTATCAACGGGAATTATAAAATGGTCGAACTGTAGCTGTTTCCGCCACTGTATAATCAAAGCCAAAAGAATTAAAAAAAGAAATCAAGAAGTTACAAATATCAAACATTATTTATAACACCGCAACAAAAAAATTGAGATGGCATGAGTCTAAAAATTGTGCAACCTTGCAGTAAATGACGAGTCATATTTGAGTTCAATCCCTATATTGTATATTGACTTATATAACACAGATCAAGCTAAAGATTGTAAATATTTTTCAACATATTTTTGTGAATTATAAGGTAATGTTTTGCTTGAGATCGATCCTCCTAGGCTTATGACACATCGGGCCCTGTACGTAAAGAGAAGTAAAACCATATTTTGTGGGACCGTCATTTATATACCCGACTTGGTAAACGGTCGGATCCAATGTTTCATGTGCAAATTTGAAGTGGAATTAATGATAATTTATTTCGCTCTGCAAGTTCATTAAGGGCAAAAAAATAAAGAATGAATGGATAATGTGTTGACAGTATCCAATGGAGCAAAAATTTAGATACCATCCTTGGTGTTTTAGAAATTAGATGACCTAGTTGATTACTTTATCTATTGGGTTAAAAAATGTAATAAGATAGGTCTAACATATGCTTACAATTGAAATGTTATTGACCCCAACTCGAATTGGCAAACGTATATTCACGTGTTTATTGTGTAGAAATGTGTTTGAACGCATATTGACATGTTTAAATATATCTAAAATCATATCAACACGAGCAATATGTTAACCTGTTCAATGAAAGGGGTCTAACTATGTATAAAAGGGTTGAAAGCATGAAGCATATGTTTGTTGTTTGTGTATTAAGTTGGGCTGATCTGGTCATGTCCATGGACATAATTGAGCTCCGACTCAGCACCCATAATCAACTACACGACATGTAAACAAGTTTACCTCCAAAATAATGTTTTTGTTCAACTTAGTTTTCTGCTTTTCTCTTATGCAATGACGTCCCTTAACAGGCCCATTTGTGCACTCAATTATATTTTCATCACTAAACAACATTAATCCGCCATTCTGTCCATTTCTATGTGATATAAAATGGATGGGGTCTTTACGAATATTGGGACACGAGAAGATTTATAAGAGAAAAATAAAATGAGGAACAGTGAAGATGAACACGACAGATTTATGTGTCAGAATGTATGCCCATGAGGAGGGTTAGCAAATAATTCGCTATAAAATCGGAGCATCATGGAGTTACAATCTCTTACACTCAACTGTTTTCCAATCTTATAATTTATACCTGAAATCCACGCTGTTTGATCTGACTCAAAACGAAGGAAGTGGAGACTCTTCTACCCCGAAGCTGAAGTTTTCGCGACCATAGCCCTTTATTATTACATCGTGCAACAGAATTAGTAAAGAGACTATGGGAGTTTTACTTTGAGGCTTTTTGGATAGAGGGCGCTAAATGTAAGAAATCTGCAAAAGTGGCTTGGGAGCAACGACTGCTGGACAATGCTTGTTTAAAGGAAAAATTGCTAGCTATTACAAAGGCTTTAATATGTTGGAGCAAAAGAAAATTTCCCAACAACTCTCGTCGTATTGAAGCACTTAAGCAATAGCTACAGGTTTTAACTAATGGAACCAACATTCCGCAGGATAGTAGTAGAATTCAAAATATTAAGGAGGAAATTGAAAATCTATGAAGGAGAGCGGAGACATATTAGGGTTTAAGGTCTAAGATTAAATGGCTGAAATGGGAGGAAAATATGAGATATTTTCATGCCACCACTATCCAAAAGAGGCAATGAAACATAATTTTGATGTTGAGATCCTAAGAAGATAACTAGATAACAGACAAGCAGCAACATTAGACCTCAACAATTTCCTTCTTCCTAGATCTATATACCTTGGTAGGGCCTAGAAACTGTGAACCTGTACTGAATCTATGTCCCAGAAGAGGTGGTAATGAAATGAACAATCCGTTAGTGGCATAACCAACAATGGAAGAGGTAAGGATTGCTGCATTTCAACTTGGAGTGAACAAGGCTCATAGTCTAGATGGTTTAAATTGATTATTCTACCATTATCACTAGGAAGTAATAGAAGAGGATGTTTAAGGCAGTTAATGGTTTTTCACATCGAGAATCTTGGATTCGGCTTTGAACAGAACCCATATTACTCTTGAACAAACAATTCCCAACAAAAGACTTGAGTATTTTCGTCCAATTATCCTTTACAATTTTGCATATATAATAATTTCAAAGATAATGACAAATAGGCTTAAATCCTAGATGCTTGAGTTAATTTCTAGATAACCAAGTGCATTTGTTAGTGGAAGACAGATCCAAGACAATATCTTTATTGTGTAAGAGGTGCTACACCAATTGAGTGTAAGGGAACGAAAGGAAAAATTCCAGGTTGTTCTAAAATTAGATATGCAAAAGGCTTATGATAGGGTGGAATGGGAGTTTATGAAAGCATGTTTGCTAAAAATGGTTTTTGTGAGGGATGGGTAAGTTGGGTTATGCAATGCGTCGTTATGCAATGTGTCACCACAATATCTTTTAGTGTGAAATTAAATGTAGAATCTCTACCCCTTTTTCACCCAACTAAAGGTATCAAACAAAGGGACCCTCCTTCACCTTACATCTTTATCCTGGTATCAAATTGTTTATCCCCTTTACAATTTTGCATATAAAATAATTTCAAAGATAATGACAAATAGGCTTAAATCCTAGATGCTTGAGTTAATTTCTAGATAACCAAGTGCATTTGTTAGTGGAAGACAGATCCAAGACAATATCTTTATTGTGCAAGAGGTGCTACACCAATTGAGTGTAAGGGAACGAAAGGAAAAATCCAAAGTTGTTCAATAATTAGATATTAAAAAGGCTTATGATAGGGTGGAATGAGAGTTTTTGAAAGCGTGTTTGCTAAAAATGGTTTTTGTGAGGGATGGGTAAGTTGGGTTATGCAATGCATCACCATAATATCTTTTAGTGTGAAATTAAATGGAGAATCTCTACCCTTTTTTCACCCAACTAAAGGTATCAGACAAAGGGACCCTCCATCACCTTACCTCTTTATCCTAGTATCAAATTGTTTATCCCCTTTCAATTTTTGAAATCATGTTTAATTTCGCAGTTAATTTTAATCGGACACGATTTTAGCATGACCTAACCTACCGAGTAGCTTTTATAAATTTTTAATGCATTTAAACACTGGTCAATCTTTTTCGAGTCACATTGTACATCTTTGACTTATTGGCAACTCTCGGTTGTTGTGAAAATCTCGAAATTTCAAATATGGGCAGTGTGACAT
Source organism: Eucalyptus cladocalyx (assembly GCA_017140615.1). Lineage (NCBI taxonomy): Eukaryota > Viridiplantae > Streptophyta > Magnoliopsida > Myrtales > Myrtaceae > Eucalyptus > Eucalyptus cladocalyx. The sequence continues at coordinate 16,388,387 of CM029519.1, forward strand.
CCAGATTTTTCGGATTTAATTTCGATTTGGATAAATAGGGCGTTTTGCGTTCAATCGCTCAGTAGTGTATTGTGAAATTGGGATGCAAGTGGGCCATATTGGTAAGGAAAAATACCAATTAGAATGACGAGGTGTTGAATGAAATTATGGGGGTCAATTTGATTTAATTCAAGAGGAATTAAGGTCCAATTGAAAAGAAATCTTGGCAAAATTCGTATGCCACCTCTACCCCATATTTTAGCCTACCTAAATGCTTATAGAAGGGGCAAATTTGTCTTGGAATTGTGAGTGGAGGGCAGCTGGTGGTGGCTCACGTGTAGATGACCTAAGAGAGAGAGAGCGAGAGAGAAAAAAGAGAAACCGGTTTTCTCTTCTTCCCTACTCTCTCCCGTCGCTATCTCGCTCTTCCCCCATCTTCTTCTTCAGTTGAGCGACGCTATGGAAGCTGAAGACCAGCGAACCAGCAGACTGAAGCAGCGATTCCTCTCGGCGTTGTCACAGCAAGCAACCGGAGCCAGGGTCGCCGCCGTTTGCCGTCCTGCTGCCTCGCGCAGCTCCGCCTCACCCTCTTCCCTCTCACCTTGCGAACCAGAGAAGATGAAGACGGAAGCACCTCGTCTAGGTTCGAAGCAGGAGCTCTCCCGTCGCCATCGCACGCCACACGCCGTTCCGGGCCCGCATCGCCTCGCCGTTCGCCGTCCCGTGCTCCGCCTGCCTCAGCCTCCCCCTCGCTCAGCCCTCTGTTCCAGCGACGTTTCAGATCTGGTGGAGCTCCGCCAGAGCCGTCCACCCCACCTCCGGCCACCGTGAAGCCTCGCCTAGGTTCGATTCGGCCCCTCCGTCCATTTCCGACCCAACCCAGCTCCGGATCCGCCCTCCTTCGCCCTTATCCAGCCGCGCACAGAGAGTGCAGAAAATGGGTTTGCGGTGAGGTTTTGGCTCGTTTTGGGCCGTTTTCGGGCCCCGAACTCGAGGCCCGCTTTAGGAAGAATTGTTCCTCGCGTCGCCGCCGTCGGATTGATTCGATTTGCGCGCGATCTGGTGAGTAATCTCACTAATCCCAAATTAGTTGGCTAATTATGCTTTATGTTGGTTTAGTTTTAATTAATTATGTTTAGGTTGTTAGATTAGAATTAATTAGCAATTATTAGTCAATTGTGATGCGATTTAGATAAATTGATTACGCAATTAACAAGTAGACGTGGTCTACTATTTATTGGGAGTGTCTCGGGAATTTTCGGACCCCTAATCGGGCTTCAATTTGATGATTCGGGCCTAATTGGAATTTTTTGGCATTTAAATATTATTTTTCGGAATTAAATAAATTAATTATATATTTTACAAAAATTCAATTGGGATGGCTAGCGACCGGAATATTATGCTGATGATCGTGGCGAAGTCCGTTTATTTAATCGGACTTTATTTTAAGCTAAATTGAATTTTTAATATTAATTAATTTTCGAAATTAATTAAATAATTATTTATTTTCCGAAAATTCAACTGGGATGGCCCGTGACCGGAAATTTATGCTGATGACCGTGGTGAAGTTCGTTTATTCAATTGGGCCTTATTTTGAGCTAAACGGAATTTTTAATATTTAATAATTAATTTTCGAAATTAATTATTTATTTATTTATTTTTCAAAAATTAAGATTGAGATGGCCGACGACCGAAATCTCGTGCTGATTGTCGTGGTACAGTTCGTTTATTCATTTGAGCTTTGAATTGTGCCAAATTGATTTAATTGTGGATATTTATGATATGTTCCTAAATTGATTATTTGGGTAAATTGAGGACGAATTAAGGTTGTGGATTTACTTTAGAAATGTGATGAATCATCATAAAAGGCACGTGGCTCTGTGAATAGTACATCACCTCGGAGAATGCACATGGCTCGGTGGACGAAGTATGTCGCCTTGGAGAATGCATGTGGCTCGGTGATTAAGTGTGGCATCTAAAAGGACACGTGGGCTCGGTAATTTGATGCATTACCTCGAGAATGCACGTGGTCCCAATGAAGTACATTTGGCATCTAAAAGGACACATGGGCTCGGTAATTTGATGCATTACTCGGAGAATGCACGTGATCCCAATGAGTACATTTGGCATCTTGAAGAGACACGTGGGCTCGGTGACTTGATGCATCGCCTTGGAGATTACACGTGGGCTCGCTGATTCAAAATGGAATTTTAAAGGGCACGTGGGCTCGGTAAATTAATGCATTACCTCGAAGAATGCACGTGGCTCGGTAATTGGTTTTATCAATTGAGGTCAGTATAGCAATAGCTTGAATGACCAGGAAATGATCAGGCGATATGTAATCGATAGGTCGATTGATCATTGATTTGATTTGATGTCGTGGATTGATTGATCGATTAGAAATGACCGTGAGTGGTCTTGTTGGCATTTAATCGACTAAGTCGATTTGATCGATGCTTCGATCAGTGATATGATTGCTTGGGTGCCTATTATGAATTGTACTGACTTGCAGGTGGGATATGAGGCCAAGGTACATCTTATGCCCTATGCGTGTATAGGCAGCCTATAGTATAATAGTTTACTAATTGGGCTTAGTGGGGTAGAACTCGCTGAGACGTAATCTCATCCCAGTTTGGGGAAAAACATTTCAAGACCCCGAGCAGGAGCTGATGAGGAGGAGTCTGAGAAGGAGAACTCGAAGGTGAAACTTGAGGAGAATGATTTTTGGAAGAAGAAGATAATCCCGAGAGGGGCCTTGAGAATGGCCCAGATGGACTAAGAGTTTATCTTTTTTTGAGATATCCTTTTTGATATGAATAGTTATGAAGTGGTTTGTGTTTTGTATAAAAGTTTGGTTATAAGTTTTAATATGAAAAATATGGCCCTGCTTTTCTATCCCATTGTTTTATTGTCTGGGGATTTATAACTGCTTCCGCATGTGCATAATAATTGAAAAGGTTGGCGATACATTATCCTGGGATATCGCATTTTAAAATCGACCAAGTAGAATGATGTGTGCGTGCCCGAGGATCGGGGCGTGACAGGCAGAGGGTACAAAAATGATATAAAAATTGGTTTAGTGCTATTCGACGAGAATTTTGCAATTAGGTGGAATCACCCACACTTTAATCACATGCCTCTATCGAAATGACATATCTCCGTTCTCTAATCGATTTTGATGGTGCTTGTATTGATCCATGCTTGATTAGCAGGGGATGGCTTGATCGTTTTACGGTCGAATTGTCAAGTCTATTACATTTAAATTCTTTAACAGTTTCACCTTATAGACTAGTTATCTCGTAAGTAGTTAGCTCAGGGAAAAAAACTATAGGCGTGCCGATGAAAAACCCAACTCATTTAATTAAAAACAGAATAAGAAAATTAGGATGTCACATAAGGTTTCTTCTGATAAAAAATATAACACTTTAATGCATATAAAAAATAAAAATAATGAAAACGATAAATTCATATATTATATTAAGTGAATATCCTAAACTAGCTTAATTGAAGGACATCAAATTTCAATATCCTGAATTCATCAAATAAAAGATTGAAGATGGTATTGGTAGTCAAGTCTGCAAAGTAGATTGCTTTTCGTGTCTCCAAGAATTCTCCTTACGGAGATGATAATCCATGCATTACATATATGATAGCCAGGTGAAATACAAAAAGGAGCTGACATGTAGCAAGACAAAAACTACAAAGAGAAGAGGATAGAAGAGGAAGTCTGTCGGGTAAATGAAATGGAGCATTTACATCTCAGATACATATACTGCATATACCCCTCACCATATCACAAAGGCTAGGGTCGGTCATGGAGTAAATGGTCCACGGAGTCTTGGCCTTGCTATAAAAGACTCATTTTCAGTCTTCTATCATCCTTGAGCTTTATAATTCTTGGGCCTTTAGACCATCAGGAGAAAGGAAAGAGAAAAAGGAAGCCTTTTGCATGTGGTTCCATATGCACTCCCTTTTTCAGTTCATTGGTCAATTAATAACCGATGATGCCATGATTCTTTTGCATAGAGGCACGCGGGTTTATCAAATACAATGTGCTAAAAAGCAACTTTTACCCATACGCAGCTCCATGCATACAGCTGCGAGCTCCACACGCTATCTCTATTTCACTTTCTATTTAAAGGCTTTGTAGGTCTTGGCTTTATTGCTGCGTAGTCCTCTCTCTCCCCCCGCCCCCTCTCTCTACACTAATGGAAGCTAGCATGACTTTCTTAGATACTTTTTGGTCACGTTTTGCTGCAAATTCTGTATGATGTTCTTTAATGCTCTTTGGTCTTGATTTAGTTTTCTTCATAGAGCACAATAGGAGGAAAATATGAAAAATAATTTGTTTATGCAGTTAATTTCTGAGTAGCTTTTAGGATAAATATGTTGAATGCAGTTAGATACGCGTATGCTATATCACTTTTGTTCTAGAGTAGCTTAAATTTGTGGAAAAGTAAAACAACTTATTTTCTATGACAATATTTAACGTTCTTATTGAATTTGATGAGTCCCCATAGACTTCAAGATATAATTTGTACAACTTGTTAGATGAAATGCCTAATTTTTTCACTTACTTTTTGTTAATGGAATGCCTAGCTATTAAACTATTACTCGGTGAGACTTGGCCAACTTGGAAGAGTCATCTTTTCTTTAGAATACATGCATTTATGCTAGAGTCCCTTTTTTTTTCAAATAAAAGAAAAAGTAGGCAAACGCAATTTTGTAATAAAAGATGATTCATATTCGAGTTCAACTGACTTATTCTAAATCGACTTATGTAACCTAGACCAAACTAAAGACATAAAGATTTATGAACAAGTATTTGCGCATTACAAGGTAATGCTTTGCACGAGATAGAACCAAGTAGGCTCATGACATTGACACATCCATGATAGAAACGAACCAAGTGCTTGGAGAAATCTTTCCAAAATATTTTGAAGCTGACAAAATGTTTCTATCAGTCTAGTCTGGATATTCGCAGACCTTCTGTTAAGGGTCGAAGACTTTCCCGATCAGGACTCAAGACTCAAGACTATTCTCATTGACGGTCTTTCTAATCTAGTGATGAAGGAAATCCGAAGAAGTATATGGTTGATGATTTTATCCTATCCTCTGGAGAAGATCTCTTGGCTGGATAAATATAACGGATTCTTTTATCCGTATCTAGATCGATTGAAGATCCGATGGTCGACGAAATATTCTTGGAATGTTCTATTCTTGGAAACCAAGATCCTGATTTTATGGGCGAACATGATTGATGGGTTATCGTCAGGTTCCTTTAATAGCTCGAATGATCTTCTTAATTGATTCCGTCCAACAAGTAAATTTGAGGAATTCATTTGGTAAGTGCCAATGGGTATGATGGCATAAAGGAGTATAAAAAGAAAGACGTTCTAGTTGTTTTAGTGTGTGATCGATAGAGAAATTCGAGTCGAAGCACCTTGATTATTAGTCGATACATTTTGAGCGAAATTGTATACACGAGAGAGTGTCTATACTTGGTGATACCTTGAGCGAGTGTGGTAGATCATCTACACCTAGAAATCAAGGAAGATCAACGCTGTAACACCTCTTTGTTCATAGTGGAATCCAGCCAATTGGCTGTTAGTGCAGAAGAGTGGACGTATGCTTGAATCAAGCCGAACCACTATAAACCGCGTGTTCAATTCTCTCTTTCCTTTACTCAGTCTTACGTTGATTGTTATTTGTCGCAAATCCTTCAACTGTCTAGTATTGTGCAATTATCAAGAAAAATCTTTTATATACCTATTCACCCCCCTCTAGGTACTCGTACTAGCTATTTTACCAAGAAGATAAAAGCAAGGTCCATCGGGCCATCTACGTAGAGAGAAGTAAAACCATATTTAGTGGGACCATCGTTTATATACTTTAGTTGGTAAATGGTCGGATCCAATGTTTCATGTGCAAATTTGAAGTGGCATTAATGACCATTAATGCTTAGAATTATACTAGGAATTGACAAAAGTCCATTCTCATGTTTAATGTGTACAAATGTGTTTAAATGTATCTAAAATCAAGTTGATGCGATCAACATGTTAACTTATTCAAGTAGATATGCCTATTGCCTAGTATGTCATAAATGGGTTAGAATGGTCATTCGGTGAACTGCACATTTGCTATATGTGTTTATAATTGGGTTGACATATTCATGACACGAACTTAATTAAGCCCAAATCGAGCACTCTTAATTAACTAATGACGTGTAAATAAGTCAAGTTAAAAAATCGCTACTTTTAGGTGTTGCATTGAGTCATGTAGCATTGAATACACAAATTATATCTTTTCACACTAAAACTATAGCACAACAAAGCAGAGTTACAATACAAATAATAGATTGGACGGAAGTTTACCTCTGAAGTAATGTTTGTACAGTTTACTTTTCTAACTTTTCTAACTTTTCTTTTATGCAATGAAGTCCCTTAACTTGCACATTTTGTGCAATCAAATTTTTCCATCACTAACTTCGTGTTAACCCACTGATGTGTCACTTTCTATCATTAGGGAAAAGAATAGAAAAAGAGAAATTCCGTTTGTTGGTAAAGATATTGAGGTCTGATGCAATCTTGCTCGTTTCCTAATGATTTTACTCCTTGTCAGCTTCGAGTCAGGCATTAGTGGCGACGTGGAGGGTCATCCATCCTAAGTAGCCTCGTCATCTCCTTGTACCCAGCCTAGCATACTAGGAAAAGGGCATCGCGGGGATCAGAGGGGGTTCCCACTCTGTAAAAGAGTCGGCCGGGATTATCCTTGGGGACTTTATCCTTTGTTTATTCCCCTCATTTGCCTATAAATGGCTTGTGGGGAGCAAACACCCAGGGATGTCCAATTCAGGGTGGAGCAGTTTAAGGACCTGCTCAGGTCCATAGGGGGAGAGAACTTGCCGAAAGCAGGAATGGGTCGCAAAGCTACTCTCTTTGCGCTTGGCACTATTGTGAAACCATTCATATCGACTTAATTGCATCATGAAAGCCGAAGGGACCAAAAAATCCGAAGAAAGGTTCACAGTGAGAACACATTGACAAACATTGATGAGAGTGCTAGTATGAACAAAATAAATGAGTTAGGGAAGAGAATAAGAACACAAGATTTATAGTGGTTCGGCTTAATCCAAGCCTACGTCCACTCTCCCACGATAACAGCCTTCTTGGCTGGATTCCACTATGCAATCAACAAGAGATTACAACCGAGTGCAAACACTTAGTAGTAGATCACACTATCTCACTAAGTCACTCTTTTGGTATTTCTCTCACGATTACAAACGTTTAAGCTCTCAAGCGACAAGTATATGAAAGTCGCTCAGACTTTGGAATTATAAATTCTACGCTCCGTCTCTTTCTTGCTCATCGGTCCTTCATCTCCTTAAATACTCCTCCACTTCCAAACTACCCGTTGGACAGTATTTCAGAGAATCGTCTTCCAATATACCCATTGGACAGCTCTGTATCTAGAAGAATTGGTAGCCGTTGAGTGACAAAAGTAGAATCCCAAATTGATTCCAATCGCCCATACAAACGAAATCTTGGTTTTCATAAGTAAAGCTTCTTCGTATAGAAAATTCTTGTCTTCAAGATCCAATCGTCAATCAAATATATTGAATCAATCAAATCAATCTTGATGTGGAATCCAAACTAGATCACTAGCCGTTATATGATTGGGCTTGATTTACGTTCTGTCGAATCTGGATGTAAAGTCTAAGAGCAATAGACTTTACAATCTGAGTCTGTAGACTTTACAATATGGATCTGAACATATCTCGCTTACGAAGCATTTAACTTTAAGGTCTGTACCCGTTCGGCTTCAAGATAGAATCGTCTTCCGGTTCAACATTCACGTTGATCTGGAATTAGTCGAGTTGAGACTTACGATGTAGAACAGACTTTGACAAAAAAGTCTGGAATTCTTCAGAATATACTTTGGGCATGAGTTATGTTCAGTCTTCTGGCTGTCTTCTGACTTTGATAATATCCTTTATATGTTCTATTATCTGCATGGTCTATTACTTAACCATTAAACATGTTAGTAGCCTTTGATTTATTTTGTCATCTTCAAAACATCATAAGGGATTTCCCTAACAATCTCCCCATTTTTTATGATGACAAAACAATCTCTGAATATGCAGATTTATAAACACGCTTTTAAAAATATTAATTTAGATCAAAAGATATCAGAAGATAACAAATAGATTGAGCATAATAATATATAGAAAAAATAATTGCATCTCAATATTATGCCACAGATAATATCAACCAATCAACACATATGCATATTCATATCTTCTCCCCCTTTTTGTCATAATCAAAAAGCGATAATAATGGAAAAAGTATCACGCAGAGAATGATAACAAATATTTTGCATGAATCACAATTTCCAAAAATCAGCTTTTATAAAGTAAATCGAATATTAAAGATATGCAATATAGCTCACTTCGATCATATATATCAGCAAATATCCAATAAAAATCACGGATGCATCATAACTTGCACGTACCATTTTTGTCATAATAAAATAATAATATCAATACAAGATTTATTAATGACAAAATGTAATAAAAGATGCACTAACCGGATTTTTTGAACAAATTTTGACATATTTACCTTTCCTTCCATTCATAATAAGATCACGATCAATCCAAAATTTTTTTTCCAAAATTGATCAATGCTCCCCTCAATTTGTTGCATTTTTTAGATGATCACGATTCTTTCCCTTTTCTTTTGGATTTGATTTCTCCCCCTGTGATCATGACAATATTTGCGAATAGAAACAATTGTTGCAATTGTCTCAGGAGATATTTTCTGATTGCACCAAAATTTGCGTAGATTCGAAATCATCCTTCCCTTAAAGAATTTCCTGCAATCAACTCATTTCCCTTTTTGGTATCCATCAATTTGGATCCTTCCTTGACGTTAGAGTAAAATAGAAAATCTCCATAATCAAATATTCTTTCTTAATTCATCGTAACAAAGTATTCAAAGAAAGAATATTATGCACAATGATATTTTGAAAAATAATTCTCACTTAGTCATAGTACAATAAAATCAGAGAGAATAAAATCCTTGAGTATCTCAGAAAAAAAATATCTTGCAAAATTAGTATCACGTAGAATCAGATTTTTACTTTGCAAAATATGACAATTTGAGAGCATAAATTTAGACAAAATAATTTGAATTATCTCAAATAATCACACGTATTAAATCAAATCTGAGAGTATAAAATCAAACCAAATAAATTCTTTTGTCTTTAAGCATGATATCAAAAATGATCACACGTATCAAATTAAATCTCGAATCACAAAAATAAATCATGCGATTCTTTCTTCAATAAAGCAAAATATGATCATTATAAAATCTCAACCAAAGATATATCAAATATCAAGCATAATGAGAATTATTGCCCAAATCAAATTGAGAATAAAAAATTCCTTACCAAATCCTTTTTCTTCTTTCTTCTTTATATCCTGCAAAAATAACTTATATTTTCTTTGGTACTCATTTTTTCTTGGGTCCATGAGAGTTAGCAGAATATGTTGCTTTTATCCAATTTTTCTTAATAGGTCTCCAGACTTGAGAAAGATCTTGTTGCCTAAGTCGAGAATTCTCATTTTTTAGTTCGAAAATCCTTTTAAGAGAAGATTTGAGATTTGAACAAAGCTCATTTATATACTTTGAAACTTTGAGATGAATTTTTGAATTGCTTACCTCGATTTTCTCATCGGATTCTAAGTCTGTGTCCAAGTCAGACTTTGATTCTGAGTCTGTATTTGAGTCAGACTCAGATTTTGAATGTGCCATCAAGTATATATTTTCTTGATCATCATCTTCTTTCATGATTCTTTTATGGCCATTATGCTTCTATTTTCTTCCATCAAAATACGGTGGCCTTGTGTTGCTTTGCCCTTCCATAAGTCCCGGTGCCAACATACTAGCCATAAAAGATCTTTAGCTCAAAAGTAAAAACATTTTTATAAACCGAGCATTTGGCTCTGATACCAATTGAGAGTGCTAGTATGAACAAAATAAAGGAGTTAGGGAAGAGAATAAGAACACAAGATTTATAATGGTTTGACTTAATCCAAGCCTACGTCCACTCTCCCACGATAACAACCTTCTTGGCTGGATTCCACTATGCAATCAACAAGAGATTACAACTTCGAGTGCAAACACTTAGTAGTAGATTACACTATCTCACTAAGTCATTATTTTGATATTTCTCTCATGATTACAAACGTTTAAGCTCTCAAGAGACAAGTATATGAAAGTCGCTCAGACTTTGGAATTATAAATTCTACGCTCCGACTCTTTCTTGCTCATCGGTCCTTCATCTCCTTAAATACTCATCCACTTCCAAACTACCCGTTGGACAGTATCCCGGAGAATCGTCTTCCAATATACCCATTGGACAGCTCTGTATCTAGAAGATTTGGTAGCCGTTGAGTGACAAAGATAGAATCCCAAATTGATTCCGATCGCCCATACAAACGAAATCTTGGTTTCTATAAGTAAAGCTTTTTTGTATAGAAAGTTCTTGTCTTCAAGATCCAATCGTCAATCAAATAGATTGAATCAATCAAATCAATCTTTGATGTGGAATCCAAACCAGATCACTAGCCGTTATATGATTGGGCTTGATTTACGTTCTGTCGAATCTGGATGTAAAGTCTGAGAGCAATAGACTTTACAATCTGAGTCTGTAGACTTTACAATCTGAGTCTGTAGACTTTACAATATGGGTCTGAACACATCTGCTTCTGAACAGATTTAACTTTAAGGTCTGCACCGGTTCAGCTTGAGCAAAGATAGAATCGTCTTACGGTTCAACATTCACGTTCGATGCCTGGAATTAGTCGAGTTGACAGACTTCGATGTAGAACAGACTTTGACACTAAAGTCCGGGCGGTCTTCGACTTTGAGTCTTGAGTCTGGCAATCTTCAGACTTTGACACAAAAGTCTGAAAATTTTCAGAATATACTTTGGGCATGATTTACGTTCAGTCTTCTGGCCGTCTTCTGACTTTGATAATATCTTTTACATGGTCTATTATCTGCATGGTCTATTACTTAACCATAAAACATGTTAGTAGCCTTTGATTTATTTTGTCATCTTCAAAACATCATAAGGGATTTCCCTAACAATTGAAACATAGAATATAGTACTGTTCATTATTGAGATCACAAAAGAAAAGCAATCAACGTATCCAGTCAGTTTCCCGTATAAACATTCATTTTATACTGTTTATCATACGGCAATTTGACATCGACCCACTCCAGCCGGACCTTTCCAGTGTACAGACAAGAGACGACATGTGAATGTGGGCCTTGAAAGGAACTACATGGACGGAGATTGTAATGAACACATGGAAAAAGACAGCATGTGGATATGGCCGTTCAGATTTGTCTATTAACTTCACGTGACTTCTTGACTTCCAAAAGGAATCTTTGGAGATTCAGCTCAATACCCATTCAACATCAACATAGAGAGGTCCCAAAAGAATCAGATCACTAACATTCTCTCCTTGGATTGTACTCTGAGCCTGATAATGATCCATCATGACTAGCTGTATGTAGAGACCAGCGCAAATGAAAGCATAATCCATGCGAAGTTGACAAATGTGAAAGTTACTTATTTACCCGTATTTCTCTTGCAGGCAGATGCTATAAGAGACTAGGATTACTATGGCGTGTTAAGCCCTTCTTCTTTAGGAAGTGAAAAACAAAATTGTCACTGGTCAAGAATGGAGCAACCCGATGATTACTCTGGAGTTTCCCTCTCCTATCAGCCCAAGAAGCTTGAACCTGATGGTCACAACCTCGAAAATTCTGGTGAATGAATCTTTCTTTAGTGAACTTTTGATGTTGGGTATCGAGATAAAGCACCTTCTTTTCGTTGCATGATGTTTGTGTTGAATTATGTTTTTGGATTTTTCTTTGCACTCTGCTGAATAAAAGGTGTCTAATCTGTATATGAATACTGTGACATCCTGAAATTCGACTCCGTTTCGATAAAGTGAAATGGGCATTTTGTCGATATGCTTATGGTCATTTTTTCTCTCAGCTGATCACTCACAAGTTAACTAACCTATTTGGTGAAGCCGTTAAGGGATGTATCTGCAGTAAAATCCCCAAAAGCTACCTAATTAGTTAGATTGGGCTAAAATCACTTCTGATCGATTTTTAATTACGAAATTGAACTCGATTTCGGGAATCGAATTTTAAGCGCGTCATAATTCTTTTATTTAGGACATTGTCTCATCGTTCGTCAATTTATTGACGAGTCTGAAATTTCAATAAAGAAATTATCGGAGGAAAATTGAAGACCGAAAGGAAATAGAAAGAGAAAGAGAAAAGAAAAAAAATAAGAATAAGGCTATTTCTTTTTCTCTCTCTCCCTCTCTTTTCTTTTCTTTCTTTTCTCTATCTCTCCTCTCCCCTTTCCCTCCCCCTCATTCGATTCCTCCCCCCAGCCGAATGCCTGTTGTCTTCCTCTTTCTTTTTTTTTTTTTCTTTGACTAGTCAAACCATTCTCTCTCTCTTTCTCACTCTCCCTCTCTCTCTCGCACTCTCTCTTCTTCCCCATCTTTCTTCTTTGAGCGAACAGAACCAGAAGTGGAAGAAGCCGAGACAGCAGCACGTCGCCCGTCTCGCCGCCGCACCGCCGCTCGCACGCCCACTGCTCGCCGCCGTCCCGCCGACCGCGCACGCCCCGCACTTCGCGCTCGCGCCATCCCTTCCCCCGCGATTCAAGCCGCGCCCGGTTTTGGTCCGCGCCTCCGGCCTCCGGCCACCGCCCGCCCGTCCGTCACCGCATGGCCTCCCCGACGTCCCCCTCACCTTCCGCCAGCCTCCCATTGCCGCCCTAGCCGCCGGATTAGACTCCGCCAGGCCAAATCCGCACCCCACGAAATGGGTTTCCAGCTGGTTCAGGCCCACTTTTTGGCCATTTCCGAGCCCCGAATCCGAGCCGTGATTTGGGAAGAATCGTTCCTCACGTCGCCCCCGTCGGATTGATCCGATTTGCGCACGATTTGGTGAGTAATCTCACTAATCCCAGAATACTTGGCTAATTATCCTTAAGGTTGGTTTAGTTTTAATTAATTATGTTTAGCTTGTCGATTAGAATAAATTAGCAATTATTAGTCAATTGTGATGCAATTTAGATAAATTGATTGCGCAATTAGCAAGTAAACGTGGTATACTATTTATTGGAAGTATCTCGGGAATTTTCTAACCCTAATCAGTCTTCAATTTGGCGATTCAGGCCTAAGTGGGATTTTTGGCATTTAAATATTATTTTCGGAGTTAAATTAATTATTTATTTATTTTTCGAAAATTCAACTGGGATGGCTAGTGACCGGAATATTAGGCTAATGACTGTGGTGAAGTCCATTTATTTAATCGGGCTTTATTTTGAGCTAAATTGAATTTTTGATATTAATTATTTAATTTTCGAAATTAATTAATTAAATATTTATTTTCAAAAAATTCAATTGAGATGGTTAGTGACCGGAAATTTATGCTGGTAATCGTGGTGTAGTCCGTTTATTTAATTGGGCCTTATTTTGAGCTAAACATAATTTTTAATATTTAATAATTAATTTTCGAAATTAATTAATTAATTAATTAATTAATTATTTTTCGGAAATTAAGATAGAGATGGCCGACGACCGAATTTTGTGCTGTTTGTCGTGGCGTAGTCTGTTTCTTTATTTGAGCTTTAATTTGTACTGAATTGATTTAATTGTGGATTTTAGGATATGTTCCTAAATTGATTATTTGGGTAAATTGAGTACGAATTAAGGTTGTGGATAATTACTTTAGAAATGAGATGAATCATCATGAAAGGCACGTGGCTCGGTGATTAGTACGTCGCCTTAGAGAATGGACGGGGCTTGATGATTAGATATGTCACTTTGGAGAATGCACATGGCTCGATGACGAAGTATGTCGCCTTGGAGAATGCATGTGGCTCGGTGACTAAATGTATATATATCACCTCGGAGAATGCACATGGCTCGATGATGAAGTATGTCGCCTTGGAGAATGCATGTGGCTCGGTGATTAAGTGTGGCATCTTAAAAGAGACACGTGGGCTCGGTAATTTGATGCATTACCTCGGAGAATGCACGTGGTCTCAATGAGTACATTTGGCATCTTGAAGAGACACACGGGCTCGGTGACTTGATGCATCGCCTTGGAGAATGAACGTGGGCTCACTGATTCAAAATGACATTTTAAAGAGTATGTGGCTCGCTGATTGGTTTCATCATCTCAGAGAATGCACGTGGCTAGGTGATAAAGAGTATCGCCTCGGAGAATGCACGTGGCTCGATGATTGGTTTTATCAGTTGAGACTGTATAGCAATGACTAGAATGACCTAGAGATGGTCTGACTGACATGTAATCGACTAAGTCGATTGATCATTGCCTTGAGTCTGATGTTGTAAATTGAATGACTAAATGGAAATGACAGTGAGTGGTCTTATTGGTTTGTAATCGACTAGGTCGATTTGATCGATACTTTGATCGGGGATATGATTGCTTGAGTGCCTATTGTGAAGAAATGACAGTGAGTGGTCTTATTGGCTTGTAATCGACTAGGTCGATTTGATCGATACTTCGATCGGGGATATGATTGCTTGAGTGCCTATTGTGAATTGTACTGACTTGCAAGTGGGATCTAAGGCAAAGGTAAGTCCTCTGCCCTGTGCGTGTTTAGGCACCCTATAGTATAATGGTTTACTAATCGGGCTTAGTGGGGTAGAACTCGCTGAGACGTAGTCTCATCCCAGTTTGGGGAAAAACATTTCAGGACCCCGATGAGGAGCTGAGGAGGAGGAGTCTGAGAATGAGAAGTCGGAGGTGAAACCTGAGGAGAAGGATTTTTGAAAGGAGAAGATAATACTGAGAAGAGTCTTGAATATGACCCGGATGGTCTGAGATTCTATCTTATTTTGAGATCTCTATTTTGATGTGAATAGAAATAGAGTAAAAAGTTGTGAAGAGTTATGGAGTACTCTGGTTTGTGTCATGTATAAAATTTTGGTTGTGCATTTCCATATCAAAAATATGGCCTTGCTTTTCCATCACATTGTTTTATTGTTTAGGGATTTATAACTGCTTCCGCATGTGCATAATAATTGAAAGGGTTGGCGATACATTGTCCCAAAATATCGCATTTTGAAATCGACCAAGTAGAATGATGTGTGCGTGCCCGAGGATCGGGCGTGACAAATACCACGGTGAGTTTTACGGCAAAGCCAACTGAAGCGAAGTGCAATTCAAATGGGAAATTGGTTATTAGTTTAACTTTCGCTGAGAGTCAATCATGGTGGTTTAAATTTGAGAGAAAATGCCCAGCTTCGAACTCAACTTACTATTTGCTTCTGCATCTGTTGAAACATGACCAAGCCTCTGAATCAGCTTGCGTGTTAACATAATGACCTTTGATAACTGAGAAAAAGCATGTCTCAGAACCGGTTGTAACAAGCAGTTCGAAAGGTGAAGAGGTTCATTCGCTTTGTTTGATGAATGGCATGATCAATATTACATAACCCATCTTTCATTGGAACTTTTGTTAACTGTTGCCAAGTTGCTCTCAACAATCATTCACCAGTGGATGATGAATTGTCTGCAGATGAAATAAATGATTCTCCAATTGAGAAAGTGAGATTGACCGTTTCAATTGAGGATGATCCGACCTTACCCTGCTTGACATTTCGAACATGGTTTCTGGGAATCACCGCGTGCGCAATTCTGGCCTTTTTGAATCAGTTCTTTGGCTTCCGCCAAAACTCACTCTCTTTGACATCAGTTTCTGCTCAGATTGTGGTACTTCCGCTGGGAAAATTTATGGCGGCAGTTCTACCGCAAGAAGTAATTCGTGTCCCAGGAACAAGATGGTCATTCTCATCGAATCCAGGACCCTTCAACTTGAAGGAACATGTCCTGATAACCATATTCGCCAACGCAGGCTCAAGCGGCGTGTATGCTATCAACATCATCACCATTGTCATTGCCTTTTATCACCGTGATATTCATCCTCTAGCAGCTATGTTGCTTGCACTGACTACGCAGGTATATTTATTAGTAATCACTCCTGGCCTGGGGTTTGACAATCATTATTGTTGATGTTTTCTTGCTCTATGATTATCAACCCTCCATGATGGACCAAAATGTACAAAAATTGCAGATGCTCGGATATGGATGGGCGGGGATTTTCCGGAAGTTCCTTGTTGATTCGCCATACATGTGATGGCCAGCGAACCTGGTTTAGGTCTCCCTCTTCAGGTATGCCTCGAAGACCACTTCTTTATTTGCTTCTTTCTTCTCAGTTACTTCATCCGTTGTCACGAGGCCTATTTTCCCACTCTCCCTCTCTCTCTCTCTCTCTCTCTCTCTCTTCTTCCCCTTCTTTCTCTTCGGGCGAACAGAACCAAAAGTGGAAGAAACCGAGATAGCAGCCCGTCGCCCGTCCCGCCGCTGCACGCCGCTCGCACGCCCACCGCTCGCCGCCACCCCGCCGTCCGCACACGCCCCGCACCCGCCGCACGCTGCCATCCCTTCCCCACGCAATTCTAGCCGTTGCCCAGCTTGGTCCGGCGCCTCCGGCCACCGCCCAGCCCCGTCCGGTCATCGCCTATCCTCCCCGGCTTCCCCCTTACCCTCCGCCGGCCTCCCTTCGTTGCCCTAGCCGCCGGATTAGCCTCGGCCAGGCCAAATCCACAACCCACGAAATGGGTTTCCAGCTGGTTCGGGCCAACTTTTGGGCCGTTTTCGGGCCTCGAACCCGAGCCGTGCTTTGGGAAGAATCGTTCCTCGGGAATTTTGGTAGTATCTCGGGAATTTTATTGGAAGTAGACGTGGTCTACTATTTATTGGAAGTATCTCGGGAATTTTTCGACCCCTAATCGGGCTTCAATTTGGCAATTCGGGCCTAAGTGGGATTTTTGGCATTTAAATATTATTTTTCGGAGTTAAATGAATTATTTATTTATTTTCCGAAAATTCAACTGGGATGGCCAATGACCAGAATATTATGCTGATGATTGTGGTGAAGTCCGTTTATTTAATCGGGTTTTATTTTGAGCTAAATTGAATTTTTGATATTACTTATTTAATTTTTGAAATTAATTAATTATTTATTTATTTTCCAAAAATTCAATTGAGATGGTTAGTGACCGGAAATTTGTGCTGGTAATCGTGGTGCAGTCCGTTTATTTAATTGGGCCTTAGCTAAACGGAATTTTTAATTTTTAATAATTAATTTTCGAAATTAATTTTTCGAAAATTAAGATTGAGATGGCCAACGACCGAAATTTCGCGCTGATTGTCGTGGCCCAGTCTGTTTCTTTATTTGAGCTTTAATTTGTACTAAATTGATTTAATTGTGGATTTTTAGGATATGTTCCTAAATTGATAATTTGGGTAAATTGAGTACGAATTAAGGTTGTGGATAACTACTTTAGAAATGAGATGAATCATCATGAAAGAAACGTGGCTTGATGATTAGATATGTCACCTCGGAGAATGCACATGGCTCGGTGACGAAGTATGTCGCCTTGGAGAATGCATGTGGCTCGGGGACTAAATGTATATATATCACCTTGGAGAATGCACATGGCTCGGTGATGAAGTATGTTGCCTTGGAGAATGCATGTGGCTCGGTGATTAAGTGTGGCATCTTGAAAGAGACACGTGGTCTCGGTAATTTGATGCATTACCTCGGACAATGCACGTGGTCTAAATGAGTACATTTGGCATCTTGAAGAGACACACGGGCTCGGTGACTTTATGCATCACCTTGCAGAATGCACATGGGCTCACTGATTCAAAATGACATTTTCAAGAGTATGTGGCTCGCTGATTGGTTTCATCACCTCAGAGAATGCACGTAGCTCGGTGATAAAGAGTATCGCCTCGGAGAATGCACGTGGCTCGGTGATTGGTTTTATCAGTTGAGACTGTATAGCAATGACTAGAATGACCTAGAGATGGTCCGGCTCATATGTAATCGAGTAAGTCGATTGATCACTGCCTTAAGTCTGATGTTGTAAATTGAATGACTGAATGTAAATGACCGTGAGTGGTCTTATTGGCTTGTAATCGACTAGGTCGATTTGATCGTGCTTCGATCGGTGATATGATTGCTTGAGTGCCTATTGTGAATTGTATTAACTTGCAGGTCGGATCTAAGGCTAAGGTAAGTCATCTGCCCTGTGCGTGTTTAGGCAGCCTATAGTATAATGGTTTACTAATCGGGCTTAGTGGGGGTAGAACTCGCTGAGACGTAGTCTCATCCCACTTTGGGGAAAAACATTTAAGGACCTCGACGAGGAGCTGAGGAGGAGGAGTCTGAGAAGGAGAACTCGGAGGTGAAACCTGAGGAGAATGATTTTTTAAAGGAGAAGATAATACTGAGAAAAGTCTTGAATATGACCCGGATGGTCTGAGATTCTATCTTCTTTTGAGATCTATATTTTGATGTGAATAGAAATAGAGTAAAAAGTTGTGAAGAGTTGTGGAGTACTCTGGTTTGTGTCATGTATAAAAGTTTGGTTGTGGATTTCCATATGAAAAATATGGCATTGCTTTTCTATCTCATTTTTTTTGTTTGTTATGGATTTATAACTGCTTCCGCATGTGCATAATAAATGAAAGGGCCGGTGATACATTGTCTCAAAATATCGCATTTTGAAATCGACCAAGTAGAAGGATGTGTGCGTGCCCGAGGATCGGAGTGTGACAAATACCACGGTGAGTTTTTACGGCAAAGCCAACTGAAGCAAAAGTGCAATTCAACTGGGAAATTGGTTATCAGTATAACTTTCGCTGCGAGTCAATCATGGGGGTTTAAATTTGAGAGAAAATGCCTTGCTTAAAACTCAACTTTCTATTTGCTTCTACATCTGTTGAAACATGACCAAGCCTCTGAATCAGCTTGCGTGTTAACATAATGACCTTTGATAACTGAGCAAAAGCATGTCTCAGAACCGGTCGTAACAAGCAGTTCGAAAGGTGAAGGGGTTCATTCGCTTTGTTTGATGAATGGCATGAGCAATATTACATAACCCATCTTTCACTGGAACTTTCATTAACTGTTGCCAAGTTGCTCTCAACAATCATTCACCAGTGGATGATGAATTGTCGGCAGATGAAATAAATGATTCTCCAATTGAGGAAGTGAGATTGACCGTTTCAATTGAGGATGATCCGACCTGGCCCTGCTTGACATTTCGAACATGCTTTCTGGGAATCACCGCGTGCGCAATTCTGGCCTTTTTGAATCAGTCCTATGGCTTCCGCCAAAACTCACTCTCTTTGACATCAGTTTCTGCTCAGATTGTGGTACTTCCTCTGGGAAAATTTATGGTGGCAGTTCTACCGCAAGAAGTGATTCGTGTCCCAGGAACAAGATGGTCATTCTCATCGAATCCAGGACCCTTCAACTTGAAGGAACATGTCCTGATAACCATATTCGCCAACGCAGGCTCAAGCGACGTGTATGATATCAACATCATCACCATTGTCATTGCCTTTTATCACCGTCACATTCATCCTCTAGCAGCTATGTTGCTGGCACTGACTACGCAGGTATATTTATTAGTAATCACTCCTGGCCTGGGGTTTGACAATCATTATTGTTGATGCTTTCCTGCTCTATGATTATCAACCCTCCATGATGGACCAAAATGTACGAAAATTGCAGATGCTCGGATATGGATGGGCGGGGATTTTCCGGAAGTTCCTTGTTGATTCGCCATACATGTGGTGGCCAGCGAACCTGGTTGAGGTCTCCCTCTTCAGGTATGCCTCGAAGACCACTTCTTTATTTGCTTCTTTCTTCTCAGTTACTTCATCCGTTGTCACGAGTCCTGTTTTCTCACTCTCCCTCTCTCTCTCTCGCACTCTCTCTTCTTCCCCTTCTTTCTTCTTCGGGCGAATAGAACCAGAAGTGGAAGAAGCCGAGACAGCAGTCCGTCGCCCGTCCCGCCGCCGCACGCCGCTCGCACGCCCACCGCTCGCCGTCGAGCCGCCGTCCGCGCACGCCCCGCGCCCGCCGCTCGCTGCCATCCCTTCCCCGCGCGATCCTAGCCGCTGCCCAGCTTGGTCCGGCCACCGCCCAGCCCCGTCCGGTCACCGCCTGGTCTCCCCGGCGTCCCCCTCACCCTCCGCCGGCCTCCCTTCGCCGCCCTAGCCGCCGGATTAGCCTCGTCCAGGCCAAATCCGCAACCCGCGAAATGGGTTTCCAGCTGGTTCGGGCCCGCTTTAGGGTAGTTTCCGGGCCCCGAACCCGAGCCGTGCTTTGGGAAGAATCGTTCCTCGCGTCGCCCCCGTCGGATTGATCCGATTTGCGCGCGATTTGGTGAGTAATCTCGCTAATCCCGGATTAGTTGGCTAATTATGCTTAAGGTTGGTTTAGTTTTAATTAATTTTGTTTACGTTGTTAGATTAGAACAAATTAGCAATTATTAGTCAATTGTGATGCGATTTAGATAAATTGACTGCGCAATTGGCAAGTAGACGTGGTCTACTATTTATTGGAAGTATCTCGGGAATTTTCCGACCCCTAATCGGGCTTCAATTTGGCGATTCGGGCCTAAGTGGGATTTTTGGCATTTAAATATTATTTTTCGCAGTTAAATTAATTAATTATTTATTTTCCCAAAATTCAGCTGGGATGGCCAGTGACCGGAATATTATGCTGATGACTTTGGTGAAGTCCGTTTATTTAATCGGGCTTTATTTTGAGCTAAATTGAATTTTTGATATTAATTATTTAATTTTCGAAAATAATTAATTATTTATTTATTTTCCAAAAATTCAATTGAGATGGTTAGTGACCGGAAATTTATGCTGGTAATCGTGGTGCAGTCCATTTCTTTAATTGGGCCTTATTTTGAGCTAAACGGAATTTTTAATATTTAATAATTAATTTTCAAAATTAATTATTATTTATTTATTTAAAATTAAGATTGAGATGGCCGAAGAACGAAATTTCATGCTGATTGTTGTGGCGCAGTCTGTTTCTTTATTTGAGCTTTAATTTGTAATGAATTGATTTAATTGTGGATTTTTAGGATATGTTCCTAAATTGATTATTTGGGTAAATTGAGTACGAATTAAGGTTGTGGATAATTACTTTAGAAATAAGATGAATCATCATGAAAGAAACGCTGCTTGATGATTAGTACGTCGCCTTGGAGGATGCACGGGGCTTGATGATTAGATATGTCACCTCGGAGAATGCACATGGCTCGGTGACGAAGTATGTCGCCTTGGAGAATGCATGTGACTCGGTGACTAAATGTATATATATCACATCGGAGAATGCACATGGCTCGGTGATGAAGTATGTCGCCTTGGAGAATGCATGTAGCTCAATGATTAAGTGTGGCATCTTGGAAGAGACACGTGGGCTCGGTAATTTGATGCATTACCTCGAAGAATGCACGTGGTCTCAATGAGTACATTTGGCATCTTGAAGAGACACACGGGCTCGGTGACTTGATGCATCGCCTTGGAGAATGCACGTGGGCACACTGATTCAAAATGACATTTTAAAGAGTAGGTGGCTCGTTGAATGGTTTTATCACCTCAGAGAATGCACGTTGCTCGGTGATTGGTTTTATCAGTTGAGACCGTATAGCAATGATTAGAATGACCTAGAGATGGCCGGGCTGATATATAATCGACTAAGTCAATTGATCATTGCCTTAAGTCTGATGTTGTAAATTGAATGACTGAATGGAAATGACCGTGAGTGGTCTTATTGGCTTGTAATTGACTAGGTCGATTTGATCGATGCTCCGATCGGTGATATGATTGCTTGAGTGCCTATTGTGAATTGTACTGACTTGCAGGTGGGATCTAAGGCGAAGGTAAGTCTTCTGCCCTGTGCATGTTTAGGCAGCCTATAGTATAATGGTTTACTAATCGGGCTTAGTGGGGGTAGAACTCGCTGAGACGTAGTCTCATCCCAGTTTAGGGAAAAACATTTTAGGACCCCGACAAGGAGCTGAGGAGGAGTCTGAGAAGGAGAACTCGGAGGTGAAACCTGAGGAGAATGATTTTTTAAAGGAGAAGATAATACTGAGAAGAGTCTTGAATATGACCCGGATGGTCTGAGATTCTATCTTATTTTGAGATCTCTATTTTGATGTGAATAGAAATAGAGTAAAAAGTTGTGAAGAGTTGTGGAGTACTCTGGTTTGTGTCATGTATAAAAGTTTGGTTGTGGATTTCCATATGAAAAATATGGCCTTGCTTTTCCATCACATTGTTTTATTGTTTAGGGATTTATAACTGCTTCCGCATGTGCATAATAATTGAAAGGGTCGGCGATACATTGTCCCAAAATATCGCATTTTGAAATCGACCAAGTAGAATGATGTGTGCGTGCCCGAGGATCGGGGCGTGACAAATACCACGGTGAGTTTTTACGGCAAAGCCAACTGAAGCAGAAGTGCAATTCAAATGGGAAATTGGTTATTAGTTTAACTTTCGCTGCGAGTCAATCATGGGGGTTTAAATTTGAGAGAAAATGCCCTGCTTAGAACTCAACTTACTATTTGCTTCTGCATCTGTTGAAACATGACCAAGCCTCTGAATCAGCGTGCGTGTTAACATAATGACCTTTGATAACTGAGCAAAAGCATGTCTCAGAACCGGTCGTAACAAGCAGTTCGAAAGGTGAAGGGGTTCATTCGCTTTGTTTGATGAATGGCATGAGCAATATTACATAACCCATCTTTCATTGGAACTTTTATTAACTGTTGCCAAGTTGCTCTCAACAATCATTCACCAGTGGATGATGAATTGTCTGCAGATGAAATAAATGATTCTCCAATTGAGGATGATCCATTGACCGTTTCAATTGAGGATGATCCATTGACCGTTTCAATTGAGGATGATCCGACCTTACCCTGCTTGACATTTCGAACATGGTTTCTGGGAATCACCGCGTGCGCAATTCTGGCCTTTTTGAATCAGTTCTTTGGCTTTTGCCAAAACTCACTCTCTTTGACATCAGTTTCTGCTTAGATTGTGGTACTTCCTCTGGGAAAATTTATGGCGGCAGTTCTACCGCAGGATGTGATTCGTGTCCCAGGAACAAGATGATCATTCTCATTGAATCCAGGACCCTTCAACTTGAAGGAACATGTCCTGATAACCATATTCGCCAACGCAGGCTCAAGCGGCGTGTATGCTATCAACATCATCACCATTGTCATTGCCTTTTATCACCGTCATATTCATCCTCTAGCAGCTATGTTGCTGGCAGTGACTACGCAGGTATATTTATTAGTAATCACTCCTGGCCTGGGGTTTGACAATCATTATTGTTGATGTTTTCTTGCTCTATGATTATCAACCCTCCATGATGGACCAAAATGTACAAAAATTGCAGATGCTCGGATATGGATGGGCGGGGATTTTCCGGAAGTTCCTTGTTGATTCGCCATGCATGTGGTGGCCAGCGAACCTGGATAAGGTCTCCCTCTTTAGGTATGCCTCGAAGACCACTTCTTTATTTGCTTCTTTCTACTCAGTTACTTCATCCGTTGTCACGAGCCCTGTTTTCTCACTCTCCCTCTCTCTCTCTCGCACTCTCTCTTCTTCCCCTTCTTTCTTGTTCGGGTGAACAGAACCAGTAATGGAAGAAGCCGAGACAGCAGCCCGTCGCCCGTCCTGCCGCCGCACGCCGCTCGCACGCCCACCGCTCGCCGCCGTCCCGCCGTCCGCGCACGCCCCGCACCCGCCGCTCCCTGCCATCCCTTCCCCGCGTGATTCTAGCCGCTGCCCAAGTTGGTCCGGTGCCTCCGGCCACCGCCCAGCCCTGTCCGATCATCGCCTGGCCTCCCCGGCGTCCCCCTCACCCTCCGCCGGCCTCCCTTCGCTGCCCTAGCCGCCGGATTAGCCTCGGCCAGGCCAAATCCACAACCCACGAAATGGGTTTCCAGCTGGTTTGGGCCCGCTTTTGGGTCGTTCCAGGCTCAGAACTCGAGCCGTGCTTTAGGAAGAATCGTTCCTTGTGTCGCCCCCGTCGGATTGATCCAATTTACGTGCGATTTGGTGAGTAATCTCACTAATCTCGGAATAGTTGGCTAATTATGCTTAAGGTTGGTTGAGTTTTAATTAATTATGTTTAGGTTGTTAGATTAGAATAAATTAGCAATTATTAGTCAATTGTGATGCGATTTAGATAAATTGATTGTGCAATTAGCAAGTAGACGTGGTCTACTATTTATTGGAAGTATCTCAGGAATTTTCCGACCCCTAATCGGGCTTCAAGTTGGCAATTCGGGCCTAAGTGGGATTTTTGGCTTTTAAATATTATTTTTCGGAGTTAAATTAATTATTTATTTATTTTCCGAAAATTCAACTGGGATTGCTAGTGACCGGAATATTATGGTGATGACTGTGGTGAAGTCCTTTTATTTAATCGGGCTTTATTTTGAGCTAAATTGAATTTTTGATATTAATTATTTAATTTTCGAAATTATATAATTATTTATTTATTTTCCAAAAATTCAATTGAGATGGTTAGTGACCGGAAATTTATCTTTGGTAATCGTGGTGCAGTCCGTTTATTTAATTGGGCCTTATTTTGAGCTAAACGGAATTTTTAATATTTAATAATTAATTTTCAAAGTCCACTTCTTTATTTGCTTCTTTCTTCTCAGTTACTTCATTCGTTGTCACGAGTCCTGTTTTCTTGGACATTCAGGGCATTGCACGAGGAAGAAGTCAGGCCCAAAAGAGGATTGACGAGACTGCAGTTCTTCCTGGTATTCCTAATATCGAGTTTCGCGTACTATGTTGTTCCAAACTATCTGTTTCCATCCATAACTGCCCTATCATTCGTATGTTGGATATGGAAACACTCAGTCACGGCACAACGAATCGGTTCTGGACGTCGTGGTCTTGGTATTGGCTCTTTTGCCCTGGATTGGGCTACCGTTGCTGCCTGGAATGGATCTCCATTAGCCTACCCGGGCTTTGCAATTATAAACATAAGCATCGGTTTCTTCCTCACGCTGTACGTGTTAATCCCGATTGCTTACCAGACGAACGCATTCGAAGCCAAGCGGTTCCCCATTATCTCGTCACACGTGTTTGATGCTAACGGAAACAAATACAATGTCGGATTAGTCCTGAACGAGACAAACTTCCAATTCAATCAGCATGGATATGATGATTACAGTAAAGTTCGCCTGAGTATCTTCTTTGCTTTTGCTTATGGATTGAGCTTTGCGACCTTGGCAGCTACAATATCTCATGTCGCTCTCTTCCATGGCAGGTGCATGCTTTTTACTCTTCTGCTGATCATGAGTATCACTAGATGGATCGATAACTACATTGATTCTTTCTTTTAATCACCTGCAGAAAATATAAAGACACCCCACAAAACTTTTACCGTAAACCAGAATAGTATTTATTAATTAAATGATAAAGACCATGAGGTTCACAAAGTTAATGGTGCACAAACTTGCATTGGGGATAAATTATCTCAAAAAACGGATTCCGACATTCCATTTACAGGACTATTTGGCAACAAACAAGGGCAACTTTTCAGGACAAGTTTGATGACGTGCATACTAGACTGATGAAGAAAAACTATGATGTTGTCCCACAATGGTGGTTCTATTCGCTGATGCTGATAATGACCTTACTCGCCTTGGTTGCTTGTGAAGGATTTGGCAGACAGCTTCAACTTCCGTACTGGGGAGTCCTCCTAGCACTCGGATTAGCTGTATTCTTCCTGTTGCCAATTGGAGTAATCACGGCCACCACAAACCAGGTATAGTCAAATATAAATCGTTTCCAATCTTCTGTAAAAATCTCCTCTCGTTATTGATGAGACATGGACTTTCGTGTTCAGCAACCCGGATTGAATGTCATCAGCGAGCTGATAATCGGTTTCATGTATCCTGGGAGGCCTCTGGCAAATGTGGCATTCAAGACATATGGTTACATAAGCATGGTGCAGGCGATAACTTTTCTCTCTGACTTTAAGTTGGGCCATTACATGAAAATCCCACCAAAGTCCATGTTCATTGTTCAGGTAATTTCCGAGTTTCAATACCACACGTTACCATGTCTCGTCTTACGTTTAGTACTGTTGTCAGATAATTATACACGTTCAAACAGTAGGAACTAACATTGACTTATTTCTCCCGAATGAAGCTGGTGGGAACGGTAGTCGCATCTTCAGTCTACTTTGGCACGGCCTGGTGGCTCCTCGCATCTGTGGATAACATCTGCGACCCTTCCAAATTGCCCGAGGGAAGCCCGTGGACATGCCCTGGGTATGATGTATTTTACTATGCCTCCATCATTTGGGGCGTGGTCGGACCACTCAGAATGTTTGGCCGCCTTGGGCCATATGCCAAGATGAACTATTTCTTTCTCTTTGGAATTCTCGCTCCGGTCCCGGTCTGGATCCTCTCCCGAATGTTTCCCGAGAAGAAATGGATAAGGTTCATCAACGTGCCTATCATCATAAGTGGCGCGGGGAATATGCTGCCGGCAACGTCCGTGAATTACATTTGCTGGATAACCGTCGGAGTTTTCTTTAACATATATGTGTTCAGGAGGTACAAAAGTTGGTGGGCAAGGCACAACTATATTTTGTCAGCTGGGCTCGATGCCGGCGTCGCCTTCATGGCCATACTTTGCTATTTCACATTGCAGATTAAGGACATCAACGGGATGAGTTGGTGGGGCCTGGAATTGGATGATCACTGCCCTCTCGCTAGTTGTCCTACAGCTCCGGGCATTGAGGTTAAAGATTGCCCGGTTTTTCGTTGATCAGAGGGCATCTCAAGTTCTTCGCTGATATGAAATGCCAAGGGGAATAAAATCTGTACTTTTCACTTCATGCTCAATTGCTAGGAACACTAATACTGCCCAAATCTTGAAGTGCAAAAGAAGAAAACGAAATAGATTTTGTAGTGTGCATGGATCTTTTGCCCTTATTTTTAACTACAACCGTTAATTTGATGAATCGATCAGCATCATAAGTTGATAACCATGGTGAAGAGAATGAGAGGTGTAGAAGCCAAACCAAAAAGAGGACACGCTTCTGCTGACGTTATCATAATATCAGTGACCCTAACAATCTACATCATGCTAATCTTGCTATAATTCTTGCTAGTAACGAAGCATTTGTTGGTTTTGACAGGCTTTATTTTCTAATTTGAATCTGGAGTTCGCTAAAAATGCTATTGTGATAATTCAATGGAACGAAACCGTGCTGGACAAGAGATGTGCTTATGTGCACGATACTTAGACTCCGTTCATTTTACAGAAAATGTAACATTTCTGCAAAATATTTTCCTAAAATTCATTTTTCAAGAAAATAATTATATTTTTCAGTGTTCGGTAAAAACGTGAAATTGAAGCGGAAAATATTTTCCACCATCTGGTATCCAATTTGATTTTTCTCCATGCAATTCTTTTGATCATTTTTTGTTTTTATTGTGTTCTTTTTTATTTTATATTTAAAAAATTGAATTTTAAATTATTTTTATCCTTCTTTTTTTTTTCTTGCTTTTTTTTTTCCTTTCCTTTTCTTTTCCTTAGTCGATTGCCTGCGACAGCCAATAAGCATAGCCTTAGGCCTTGAGCCTCGCAGATCCGTGACATGAGTGTCACCGATCTAGTCGGGGCCAAGCCTTGCCACCATCTAGCAAAGCACTCGAGCATATTATCGATCCGCAAGGCTCAAGCCTCGTCATCGTCTAGCGATGCTTGAGTGTCACTGAAGTAGCGAGCTATAAGGCCGTCAACTGACCAAAGAAGAAGGAAAATAAAAAGAAAGAAAAGGGAAAAAAATCAAAAAAATCAAAAAAATGAAAATGAAAAGATATTTGTTGAAAGAAATTGAGGTGAAAGAAAATATTGAAAATGTTTTCCTCTTTGTCAAAACTGAAAAACATTTTCTCATTTTTAGAAGACTTTTTTTCTTTGATGTAAAATGTTTTCCAAGACTAGTTCATTTTACATGAAACAAATACTAGAAAATTTAGAAAATATTTTCCTGAAAGTTATTTTCCGTTAAACAAATGAAGCGTTAAGACTAAATTTGAGAATGGGTTGCAGACAAAGATAAAAAGGCCTAATATTCCTAGATCTTCATGTTGTGAACCATTAAAAGTCTCACCTTCTACGATGGAGGCATCCCATCGTTTTTTTCTTATGATGATGCATTTTTTTTTTTTATTGACCTTTCAATATTATTTGCTTATCAAATTAGATTGATATTTTGATATTATTATTTTTTTCCAATAGGAGACCAATTTGAGATGATCTTTTAATATTACTATTTGTCAACGATGGGTCAAATATTAGATAGGGATCCCTATATTGCAAAACTCTTTTAAAATCTTGTCATGAACAATTATTTTTAAACATATGATATGTAGGATATAGGTGTTGTAAAGTAGAATCTATATATGCATAAACCATTGTATTTAACATTTTATTACTAAAACATTTATATTTCTATTATTTCTTGTACATTAGTTAAAGTTATATTATATGAGAATTAGAGATCTGTTGAAGTGATTATCAAAAGCAAATTGTTTAGTATGATATGATAATTTGACACCCAACCACTTGGCCAGGCCCCTCTATCTCTACAGTACAGACTGCACATTACATGTGAATGCGTGCCTTGAAGGGAAGGATAGGGAAGGGGAAATTAACGTATACATGGAAGAAGACAAAGCCTGTGATGCAAAATTTCAGAGGTGAAATAGCCCCATCACAACTTGTGGATATGGCCGTTCAGATTTTTTGTCTTTTAATACCAAATGACTTTGTTGACAAAAAAAGAGGAATCCTTACAAATTCTTCTCACGTTCATCCAACAGCAACTTGAGAAGTCCCAATAGAATCAGACACCAACCTTCTCTCCTTGCACTGTTCCTTCGTCTCGTACTCTTGAGTCTGAGAGTGATCCGTCATGTGCAGCGTGTGTGGTAGAGACTACTGAAAAATGAAAGCATAACTCAACCTGACATGCCAATATAATCCATGCAAAGATGACAAACTTAAAAGTAACTTAACCGATATTCTTCTCGCTGGCAGATGCTATTTAAGAGACTATGATTTTTGTGACATGTTAAGCACTTCTTCTTTAGAAAGTGAAAAACAAAATTGGCACTGGTCAAGAATGGGGCAACCGGATGACAACTATGGAGTATCACTCTCTTATCAGCCCAAGAAGCTTGAACCTGATGGTCACAACCTCGAAAATTCTGGTGAATGAATCTTTCTTAAGTGAACTTCTGACGTCAGTTTTGAGACAAAGCGGCTTCTTTTCATTGTATGATGCTCGTGTTGAATTATTTTCCAGGATTTTTCTTGCACTCTGCTGAACAAAAGGTGTCTGATCTATAAATGAATACTACAGTGAGTTTCAACCGCAATACCAAATGAAGCACAATTAACTGCAAACTTGGATATTATAATTGTTTTGCAGCAAGTGAGTCATGCAAGATAGCTTCTGAATCAGTGTTAACATAATGGCCGTTTGATAATTAATCAAAAACATGTCTCAGAACCGGTTGTAACGAGTAGTTTGAAAGGTGATGGGGTTCATCCATTCTGTTGGATGAAAGGCATGAGTAATTATAATATACAACCCATCATTCATTGGTTCTTACACAAATTGTTGCCTAGTTGCTTTCAACAATCATCCACTATAGGATAATCTGCAGATGAAGTGAATGAAGTGAATGATGCTCCAATCAAGGGAGTGAGATTGACTGTTTCGATTAAGGATGATCCAACCTTGCCCTGCTTGATAGTTCGAACATGGGTTCCGGGAATCACCGCATGCGCAACTCTGGCTTTTCTAAATCAGTTCTTCGGCTACTGCCAAAAAGCACTATCTTTGATGTCTGTTCCTGCTCAGATTGTGGTACTTCCTTTGGGAAAATTTATGGCAGCGGTTCTGCCGAAGAAAGCGGTTTGCATCCCAGGAACAAATGGTCGTTCTCATTGAATCCAGGACCTTTCAACTTAAAGGAACATTTCCCGATAACCATATTTGCCAACGCCAGCTCATATGGTGTTTCTGCCATGAACATCGTCACCATTGTCCTGGCCTTTTATCACCGGCATATTCATCCTCTAGCAGCTAAGTTGCTGACGGTAACTACACAGGTTTATTCATTATTAATCACTCTCGACCTGGGATTTGACAATCATTAGTCTTCATGTTTTCTTGCCCTGTCCACACATTACAGTGATTATGGACCATTTCTGATGGAACAATATGTACCAAAAATTGCAGATGCTTGGATATGGATGGGCGGGGATTTTCCAGAAGTTCCTTGTTGATTCGCCATGCATGTGGTGGCCAGCGAACCTGGTTCTGGTCTCACTCTTCAGGTATGCCTCTAAGACCACTTCTTTATTTGCTTCTTTCTTCTCAGTTACTTCATTTGTGGTACTTTCAGGGCACTGCACGAGGAGGAGGTCAGGCCCAAAAGAGGATTGATGAGACTGCAGCTCTTCCTTGTAGTCCCCATGTCGAGTTTTGCCTGCTATGTTGTTCCAAAATATCTGTTTCCATCCATAACTGCCCTGTCCTTTGTATGTTGGATATGGAAGGACTTGGTCACAGCATGACAAATTGGGTCTGGACGTCATGGTCTCAGTAATGGCTCCTTTGCCCTGGATTGGGCTACAGTTGCTGCCTTCACTGGATCTCCTTTAGCCACCCCAGGTTTTGCAGTTATAAACATAAGCATTGGTTTCTTCCTCACGCTTTATGTGTTTATCCCGATTGCCTACTAGACCAATGCATTCGAAGCCAAGTGGTTTCCCATTATCTCATCACACATGTTTTGATGCTAGTGGAGGCAAATACAACATCAGATTAGTCCTGAACGAGACAAACTTCCAATTCAATGAGCAAGGATATGATGACTACAGTAAAATCCACCTGAGTATCTTCTTCGCTTTTGCTTATGGATTGAGCTTTGTGACCTTGGCAGCTACAGTATCTCATGTTGCTCTCTTCCATGGCAGGTGAATGCTTTTTACTCTCTGTACTGATCACTGAGTATCACTCCCTGGACAGGGAACTGCCTCTATCCGTTCTATTCACCTGTGAATTATATCAACAAATCCTACAAACTTTTGCAGTAAAATAGAATAGCATTTAGTAACTGAATAATGAAAACCATGTGGTTAGCAAAGTTCACGGCACACCAAGTTGCAGAGCCGTGAGGATTAATCATCTCAAAAATGGATTCTAGCATTCCATTTACAGGAATATCTGGCAACAAGCAAAGGCAGCTTTTCAAGATAAGTTTGATGACGTGCATACTAGACTGATGAAGAAGAACTATGATGGTGTTCTACTCACTGATGCTGATATTGATCAGACTTGCCATGGTTGCTTGTGAAGGATTTGGCAGACATCTTCAACTTCCCTACTGGGTAGTCCTTCTAGCAATCGGCATAGTTCTATTCTTCATGCTGCCAATTGGAGTAATCACAGCAACCACAAACCAGGTACAGTCGATATAAATCATTCCTGATCTTCTATGGAAAGTCTCCCCTTCTTAACGGTGAGACCTTGACTTTCATGTTCAGCAACCTGGCTTGAATGTCATCAGAGAGCTGATAAGTCAGGTATATGTATCCTGGAAAGCCTCTGGCAAATGTGACATTCAAGACATATGGTTATGCAAGCATGGTGCAGGCCATAACTTTTCTCTCAGACTTTAAGTTGGGCCATTACATTAAAATCCCACCAAAGTACATGTTGATTGTTCAGGTAATTTCCAAGTCTCAATATCTGCCATCATGTCTCATCTTATGTTTAGTACTATTGTAGAATAATTATACACATTCAAATAGTTGGAACTAACAGTGACTTATTTCTCCTGAATGAAGCTGGTAGCAACAGTAGCTGCATCTTCAGTATACTTTGGCACGGCCTGGTGGCTCCTCACATCTGTGAATAACATCTGTGATCCGTCCAAATAGCCTGCGGGAAGCCTGTTGACGTGCCCTGGGGACGATGTATTTTACAATGCTTCCATCATTTGGTGTGTGCCTGGACCACTCAGGATGTTTGGCCGCCTTGGGGTATTTGCAAAGATGAACTATTTCTTTCTCATCGAAATTCTCTCTCTGGTCCCAGTCCAGGTCCTCTGTTGAGCGTTTCCCGAGAAGATATGGATAAGGCTCATCGAAATGCCTATCATCATAAATGGTGTGGGGAAAATGCTACTGGCAACGTCTGTGAACTACATATGTTGGATAACAGTCGGAGTTTTCTTCAATTTACATGTGTACAGGAGGTACAAGAGTCGGTGGGCAAAGCACAACTACATTATGTCCGCAGGGCTCGATGTCGGTGTCGCCTTCATGGCCATACTTTGCTATTACACATTGCAGATTAGGGACATTAATGGGATGAGTTGGTGGGGCCTGGATTTAGATGATCACTGCCCTCTCGTTAGTTGTCCTACTGCTTCAGGCATTAAGGTTGGAGATTGCCCTGTCTTCCGTTGATCGGAGGACATCCTGATTTCATTGCTGTTATGGAATGTCAAGGAAAAAAAAAAATTCTGTACTGCCATGTGTTCAATTTCTAGGGTCTGATATAGCGTAAAATCTTAGTTTTACTACAACCATTGATCAGCATCGTAAGTTAATAACCATGGTGAAGAGAATGAGAGTGTAGAAGTCAAACCAAAAGGGAAGACACGTGCTTCTGCTGACATTATCCTAATATCAGTGAGTTTAACCATCTATATTATGAATCCTTTACATCATGCCAATCTTGCTGTAATTTTGGCAAGTAATTAAACAAGGGTTGGTTTTTACAGACTTTTCCTCTCTAATTTTGATTCTTGATTTGGCTAAAATGCTGTTCTGATCTTTTCGAAGGAGCAAAACCGTGCCAAACGAGAGTTGCGTATAGATGCACTATAGTTAATGACTGAATTTGAGAGCAAGATGCAGACAAAGATGGAGAGGCCTAGTGTTCCTTGATCTTCACATTATAAACCATTAGATCGTCGCAACACGCAAGCAAAAGTCTGAACTGTTTAATGTACTTCATCTGCATAGATTCATTTCTCGACAAATACTTTGCTGCGTAGTTTACCCCAGGGCAATTCTTTTTCCAACTATAAAGAACATCATCTAGGTTTTGGAATCACCCATACTTCGGTAGTCAAAGGCAAACTTTGCGTGTGAGATGCCTGAAAGTGGCCCTTTTGTTTATTGGCACCAAAGACAGGATCAGCTTTTTGGTAACTAAAAGTGCCGTCTTGGACTATAAGGACAACTAATCTCTAGGCAGATTTCTTTCATTGGCCTGCAAATATGTCTTACGTGCTAAACGCAGGTGACAAGTGCGATGGTGACTAGAGAATCATCGTTAATGTTCATCTGAAAGAAAGGGAAGATCCAAGTATAGCTTTGGAACATTGATCAAGAAAAACCAGCCTACAGTAAAAATGGACCAACTGAACTGTATAGTGATTTCTATATAGATATTCTTGTGACGGTATACAGTGGATCCACCAATTGACAATGTATTCGCCGGCCAGAACTAGTATATAGAAATCCTTCGGCAAGATGGGGTGGACAAGGAACAATTGACAAAAAGAGCGGTGAGGAGAGGCAGAAGATGCATCTGAGTATGATAGAAATGCGAAACAGGTCAGGTCCATGACTGTGTTGAGAAAATTAGAGGAAGGGGAAGGGAAGAAAGAGTAGAATTGCTTCGGAAAATGGTGGTTTTATTTTTTTTTTTTATAGAAATTACACAAAGGCCTTGAACTTAGGTTAAATATATAATGTGATTCATGAACTTTTAATACATATTCAATTTAATCCTTTGACTATTTGAAAATATTAAATATTGATCCTAATCTTGAATTCATAGAAGGATTAAATTCAATATTTTCATATAGTTCAAGGATTACATTGAATATTTGGTTAAAGTTTAGAAACCGCATTGTATACATTAAGTCAAGGTTTAGGGAACATTTATGTCATTATCCCTTTTTTTCAGGCAAATCCATGTCTCGTGAGTTAGACCTTCGCTTTCAACTGCATAGTCTATCCCAAGGCACTCGGACAAAAGTTTCAAGAGATTGCTTGTTATTTGTCTGAAACTTCCATGCTCTGTTTTTCTCTCGGTGCAGAGCTCGCGGCCTATGTCCATGGAGGTCAAGACCTCCGGATGCTAGCCTCGCGTGGTCATAGAACAGGGTTAATATTTTTTTGCATTAAAAAAATATTTTTGTGCAGTTTATTGTCATCACTTTCTCTAATGAGCGTTTATCATTTCATGATAATACTCAAGTTTGATAGATCATTAATTGTCCCATTTTGTGTAATTTTCACAACAAAAATTTTGGTTTTTTCGTTTTTCTTCACGGTCCTCTTCTGAGTTAAACAAATAACATGTGTGAATAAAACCAAATGTCTAATAAATAACCGTAAACTTTGCTAAACCAAATTCGGTTTCTAAATTTTTATTCATCTTGAAGCATAATTGATATACCTTCGCTTATTGTATATAAATCAATAAAATGGTAACTTAGATCAAGAGATTATAACCATATGAACCTCTAAGAGATTACTTTTTAAGATTGAATAAATTCATATGTTCCAAACAGAAAAAATATGTTGCGCTTAAAAATATCTTAAGTCATTACAAAAATGATGTCAGTGATGAAATTAGAAAAAAAATAGAATTATGTTATTTGATGCTTTATAATTAACATATATAATGAATAGATGTTCTGTGTAACAAATTAGAACAATTTTATCTGCATCTTCTGTGAAGATGCTCTAGACAAGAGACATAATTTGAAACCAAATTTTTTGTGTTTCCAAAATTATAGATTATCGTTCTTCATACATGACTATATGTTTACAAAATGTGTTCTAATTTGCCGTTGAAAACACTGTGATGTAAGATAAGATGCGGCCCCATTTGCAACGCAATGTGACTCGTTACTAGTTAAAAAGAGCCAATAATTGCCCGAGAGTGCTAACAACCGTCCATAACTCACTAGACAAGAGCACATGAGCATGTCACGTCGTCCAACCTTGCGCAACTTTTATATAGTAAATATACCCCTTTTCAAATATTAACATTATAAGTTTGACAACAACCCATTCGGCCCCGTGATCTTCTACTGGTCTTTAGAAAGAGCTAATAATTGTCCGAAAATTCTAATAATCACTGATAACTCAATAGGATAAAAGTATGTGAACATGTCGCATCGTTAAATCTGAGCGACTTTTATATAGGATATATACCCCTTCTTAAAGACTAAAATGGTAAATTAATTTGACACCAACCCACTCGCCCTGTGATGGTCTTCTAATCTTTAAAATGAGCCAACAACGTCCGGGAGAGCTAATAAACCATTGATAACTCAATAGACAAAAGCATGTGAGCTTGTAACATTGTTCGATTTTTAGCATGATGACTCAATTTGACAACAGGCTAGAAAAGAATGCATGCGAATGCTTGTCTTGAAGGGAAGGATAGGGGTGCGGAAATTAATGAACACATGGAAGACGACAAAGCTGGTGATGCCTAAATTTCATAAGTCAAACAAGCCCGTTCCCTTTGGAGGATATGGCCGTTCACCAGATGACTCGTCCACTTCGAATGAGGAATCTTTGCAGATTCCTTCTCAAGCCCATCCGGCAGCGACTTGAGAGGGTCCCAAAAGGATCAGATCACCAACAATCTCTCCTTGGACTGTACCTTCGTCTGGTGCTCTGAGTCTCAGACTGATCCATCATATGCAGCTGTGTGCAGTAGACAAAATGAAATGCACCTTGACCAATGCTCTCCTTGCCAACAGATGCTCTATAGGAGCCGGTCATCTCTACGGCGTATTATGCCCTTTGTCTTTAGAAAGTGACAAAAAAAGTTTATCACTGATCAAGAATGGAGCAACCAGATGACGACCATGGAGTATCACCCTCTTATCAGCCCAAGAAGCTTCAACCCGATGATCACAGTTTCGACAGTTCTGGTGAGTGAATCTTTTCTTTAGCCAGCTTTTGATGTTGGGTTTCATGACAAAGCGACTTCTTTTTCATTGGATGATGTTCGTGTTGTATTATGTTTCTGCAATTTTCTTTGCACTCCGCTGATTAAAAGGACTGATCTATATATGAATACCACAGTAAGCTTCAACTGCAAAACCAAGTGAAGTAGAAGTGCAATTCCACATTAAACTTGGTTATCAGTATTATTTTCACGGCAAGTCAGCCATGGTAATTTTAAACTTTTGGAAAGTTCACAGCTAAGAACTCAACTTACTATTTGCTTCAGGATCTGTTGAAATATGACCAAGTCTCTGAGTTAGTGTGTGTTAACATAGTGGCCTTCTGGTAATTGAGCAAAAGCATGTATCAGAACCGGTTGGAACAAGTAGTCTCAATTGATTAATGGAGTGAGCAATAATACATATCCCATCCTTCATTGGAACTTTCATATATTGTTGCTGAGTCGCTTTCAACAGTCATTCACTAATGGATGATGAATTATCTGCAGATGAAGTGAATGATTGTCCAATCGAGGAAGTGAGATTGACTGTTTCGATTAAGGATGATCCAACCTTGCCCTGCTTGACAATTCGAACATGGATTCTTGGAATCATCGCATGCACAACTCTGGCTTTTTTAAATCAGTTCTTTGGCTACCGCCAAAACGCACTCTCTTTGACTTCAGTTTCTGCTCAGATTGTGGTACTTCCTCTGGGAAAATTTATGGCAGCAGTTCTGCCGAAGAAAGTTGTTCATGTCCCAGGAACAAAATGGTCATTCTCATTGAATCCAGGACCCTTCAACTTGAAGGAACATGTCCTGATAACCATATTTGCCAACACAGGCTCAACCAACGTGTATGCCATGAACATTATCACCATAGTCATGGCGTTTTATCACCGTCATATTCATTTTTTAGCAGCTATGTTGCTGACACTAACTACACAGGTATATTCAATAGCAATCACTCTTGGCTTGGGGTTTGACAATCATTAGCGTTCGTGTTTTCTTGCCCTGTCTACACATTACTGTGATTATGGACCCCCCTGACGGAACAAAATGTATGAAAAATTGCAGATGCTTGGATATGGATGGGCGGGGATTTTTCGGAAGTTCCTTGTTGATTCGCCATACATGTGGTGGCCAGCGAACCTGGTTCAGGTCTCTCTCTTCAGGTATTTCTCTGAGACTTTCATATTTGCTTCTTTCTTTTCAGTTACTTCTTCAGGGTCGCAATTCCAATTTAGTTGAACTTTCAGGGCACTGCATGAGGAGGAGGTCAGGCCCAAAGGAGGATTGATGAGGCTGCAGTTCTTCCTCATAGTCCTTATATCGAGTTTCGCCTACTATGTTGTTCCAAACTATCTGTTTCCATCCATAACTGCCCTATCCTTTGTATGTTGGATATGGAAGGACTCAGTCACAGCCCAACAAATCGGTTCTGGACGTCGTGGTCTCGGTATTGGCTCCTTTGCCCTGGATTGGGCTACTGTTGCTGCCTTCATTGGATCTCCTTTAGCTACCCTGGGATTTGCACTTATAAACATAAGCATTGGTTTCTTCCTCATGCTCTATGTGTTAATCCCAATTGCCTACTGGACCAATGCATTCGAAGCCAAGCGGTTCCCCATCATCTCATCGCATGTGTTTGATGCTAATGGAGGCAAATACAATGTCGGATTAGTCCTGAACGAGACAAACTTCCAATTCAATCAGCAAGGATATGATGATTACAGTAAAGTTCACCTGAGTATCTTCTTCGCTTTTGCTTATGGATTGAGCTTTGCGACCTTGGCAGCTACAATATCTCATGTCGCTCTCTTCCATGGCAGGTGAATGCCTTTTACTCTTTGTACTTATCACTGAGTATCACTATATGGAAAAAGAACTACCTTTATTCTCTCTTTTTATCACTGGCAAAAATATATCAAGATATCCTACAAAACTTTTGCAGTAAAACAGAATTGCATTCCGTAATTGAACTATAAAAACAATGTCGTTTTACAAAGTTGGTGGTGCAGAAAGTTGCAGAGCTGTGAGGATTAGTAATGATCTCAAAAACAGATTCTAACATTCCATTTACAGGACTATTTGGCAACAAACACAGGCAGCTTTTCGAGATAAGTTCGATGACGTACACACTAGACTGATGAAGAAGAATTACGATGCTGTGCCACAATGGTGGTTTTATTCACTGTGGCTGATAATGATTGGACTCGCCATGGTTGCTTGTGAAGGATTTGGTGGACAGCTTCAACTTCCATACTGGGGAGTCATCCTAGCAATTGGTGTAGTACTATTCTTCATGTTGCCAATTGGAGTAATCACAGCCACCACAAACCAGGTATAGTCAACATAAGTCGTTGTCAATCTTCAATGAAATTTTCCTCCTGCTATTGTTGAGACGTGGCCTTTCATGTTCAGCAATTCGGATTGAATGTCATCTCGGAGCTGATAGTTGGTTATATGTATCCTGGAAGGCCTCTGGCGAATGTGGTGTTCAAGACATATAGTTATGTAAGCATGGTGCAGGCAATAACTTTTCTCTCTGACTTTAAATTAGGCCATTACATGAAAATTCCACCGAAGTCCATGTTCATTGTTCAGGTAACTTCCGAGTTTCAGTATTTTTAATTACCATGTCTCATCTTATGTTAAGTACTGTTATCAGATAATTATACAAATTCAAATAGTAGGAATTAACATTGACTTATTTCTCCTGAATGAAGCTCGTGGGAACGGTAGTTGCATCTTCAGTCTACTTCAGCACAGCCTGGTGGCTCCTCACATCTGTGGATAACATCTGTGATCCATCCAAATTGCCCATGGGAAGCCCGTGGACATGCCCTGGGGACGATGTATTTTACAATGCCTCCATCATTTGGGGCGTGGTTGGACCACTCAGGATGTTCGGCCGCCTTGGGGTATATGCCAAGATGAACTATTTCTTTCTCTTTGGAATTCTCGCTCCAGTCCCGGTCTGGATCCTCTCTTGGATGTTTCCCGAGAAGAAATGGATAAGGCTCATCAACATGCCTATCATCATAAGTGGCTCGCCATCTATGCCACCGGGAACGGCAGTGAACAACATATGTTGGCTAACCGTTGGAATTTTCTTCAACATATATGTGTACAGGAGGTACAAAAGTTGGTGGGCGAGGCACAACTACATTTTGTCTGCTGGGCTCGATGCCGGTGTTGCCTTCATGGCTATACTTTGCTATTACACATTGCAGATTAGGGACATTAATGGGATGAGGTGGTGGGGCCTGGATTTGGATGATCACTGTCCTCTCGCTGGTTGTCCAACCGCTGCCGGCATAAAGGTTGGAGATTGCCCCGTTTTTCATTGATCGAAGGACATCCTAAATCTTCACAGATATGCAATGTCAAGGAAAAACAGACCTGTACTACTCATAAATGCTCAAATTATAGGGATAGATATAGTGTCAAATCTTTAAGTGGACAAAAAGAAAATGAAGCAGAACTTGTAGTGTGGGTAGAGCTTTTGCTACTGCAGCCATTAATTTGATGAACCAATCACATCGTAAGTTAATAAGCATGCTGAAGAGAATGACAGCATAAAAGTTGAACCCAAAGGATAAGACACTTCTGCTGACATTATCCTCATATCAGTGAGCTTCATTATAGAACATTTACATCCTGTCAATCTTGCTGTAAATTTTGCTGATAATTA
The DNA here is from genome assembly GCA_017140615.1 of Eucalyptus cladocalyx. Taxonomy (NCBI): domain Eukaryota; kingdom Viridiplantae; phylum Streptophyta; class Magnoliopsida; order Myrtales; family Myrtaceae; genus Eucalyptus; species Eucalyptus cladocalyx. The sequence goes on from CM029519.1 coordinate 16,428,140, forward strand.
AACATTGGTTGGCTTTGACAGACTTCCCTTTATTATTTGAATCCTGATTTAGCTAAAATGCTGTTCTGATCATTTCAATGTAGCGAAACTGTGCTGAATGAGAGTTGTGTATATATGCACTATAGTTAATGACTGAATTTGAGAATGGAAGCAGATGAAGATGGAGAGGCCAAATTTTCCAAGATCATCACGTTGTAAACCATTAGATCGTCACAACACACTATTAAAAGTCTTAACTGAATGATGTACTTCATTTTCGTTGACTCATTTATCAACAAACTTTGTGGTACAGTTTAGCCGACATGACAATTTTTTTCCAACAGAAAAGAACATCATTCCAGGTTGGTATCGTGCATATGTTGGTGTTCGAAGGCTAAGTCTGTGTTAGATGCCTGAAAATGAACCCTTTTTTTTATTGGCACTCAAGAGAGAGAATCAGCTTTTAAGTTTGAGAAGTAACACATCATTTGGCAACTAAAATTGTTGTCCAGGACTATAAGGACGAGTAATCTTCAAAGCAGTTTTCTTCATTGGCCTGTAGAAGTCTTGTGTGCTCGGTGCATGTAACAATTGTGACAGTGACTTTTCTTTAGTACGGTTGTTCTTTGTAGATAAGAATCTCAATGATCATCTGAAAGAAAAGGGAAGGCCATGTACAGCTTTGGAACATTTATCAACAGACACTAGTTTACAGTAAAAATGGACCAACTGAACTATATTGATGTCAATATCGAATTGAGGCGTCGGAGCAAACAAGAGTCGTATAAGATTTTGAACCATTCGAAATCCAATTCTTGTCTCCACATACTATGGATCCACCAATCGACAATGAATGCACCGACCTGAACTACTTTATAGAAATTTTTCCAACAAGATGTGGCGGAGAAGGAACAAGTAATTGACAAAGAACCGCGGGCAGAGGCAGAAGATATTGATGGGAATCCAAAAACGATCAGTGATGCTGATGAGAAAATGAGAGCAAAGGGAAGGGAAACAGTGTAGAATTTTCTGGGAGATTGCGGCTTCGCAGTAGGTGGCACTGGAATATGCGGTCGGACTGAAAGTGGTCCTAACGTTAAGGCTTGGGTCACAAGAAAACGATATCAAAAGGGTCCTTTCGAAGATGCGGAAAGACGAGAGCTAACGAAAATCAAGAATAGAGTTGGTGCTGCTTGTGCTTTCGACAAACAGAAGGTAATGGTTTGACTTTGACAACCCAAAGTACTGAAGCAGAAATGGCAAAAGTAATAGAATTGCTTCAAACAATTGCGACATGGCTAGAATTTGACATATCTCCTCGAAAAAGTGTTGTTCCAAAAAAAGTTTAAATATGGGTACATTTTTCTCTTCCCAGATATCTGCACAATTTTGATCCATATAATGTCGATTATTTCATTCCAATGATCGATGATAATTCATAGTAATTTGCAATAAAGTGAATGCAAGATCTTTTAAATGTCGGGTTTTTCGCTTATAAGCAACGGATGTGCACTTTTGCTAGTTATTCTATTATAAACCATCCTTTTTAATTTTCGAGCAAATGAGATAAATAATATGATTAAGAGCCCAACAAAGTTAACCAACTGTCCAATAAAGCAGATGAGGAAAACAACAGTACATTAGACCATGTCCCAGGTTCATTGTGTTTTTCCATGGAAAAAATCTCAGACAAGAGCAATCTAGATCCAGCCCAAATGCAGAACTGTGCGATGATTGTGTTGTGAAATTGAATTTGTACAGATTCGTAATTACTTATAAATTAGGATTACCTGAAAGTAGCTAGTAAACTTCTTTGATTAAAAAACATCCAGATCCCAAAAGCTCCTCAATAAGGCATAATTTAAGTTTTTCCTGGAACATCATGGCACTACATTGTAGTGCACCAAATATAGAGCAAGCATAATTTGATTGATCAACGATGCATATTACTTGCTGCAAGCATTAGTCGAAGCCAAAAGTACTTGAATGGTAACTAAAGTCTGCATCTCAGCGAAAATTACTTAGGAAATAACAACTATGAGTTTAATGTTCACCATAAACTTCCAACATTGATCAAAGAGTTCAGGGAGGAAATAGATAATATGCAGGCCCAGAATCAAAGTGGTCCGGAAAAGGTCCTCCTCAAGGGTCTAAAGCCACCAACTTCACTTGGTCCTGGCCCATGCTGAGAGAAAAATAAGATGAACAGGCTATAATCAGTTCTCATAAATGTGATGACAGTATGGAGAAGGAGAATTTGAGCTAACAAAACTACACTTCAGAGTCAAGAATATATGAAGTTCCGATAATTGATATGTTGAGTTCTTGCATATTAATTTCTTCATTAAGCATGCTCCTTCTCTTTCTCCTAACCGAAAGTATCTCAATAATATCTTTATAGTCAAGGATTTCTGTTCTCGGTATTGGCACGAACCGTGCATCTCCAACCATGCTAGCGGCATTTACAAGACAGACCAATCGTAAATCCGTCCAATTCTGCCTTGTGATGATTGGGTTTAGCTACAAGGGAGGCAAATCAAGTGTAAAAGGGGTGCTTCTTGTGTCCAATAATGACTTGACTCATTACTTTGTATGCTTCGCTTGCTCGTCCTTGGTTCTATAACTTAGACTTTAATCACCGTATTAGGCCAATCCAACGAAATTGGGCATTTCAATTACTTATAATCTTGGAGGAAGAAAAAGCCAGCGAGCGGTGGTGGATGAATGATAAGTATGTGAATTAAATTAATGACCATCTCTTCAGTTCTTAAAGTGCAGATCTGTTATTAATCTAGCATTAGTTGTAAATTCTTTCCAACATCAAAGATAAGCACCTAATAATATTCTTGAAAATCAATCGTAGCTTCAGAGGAAAGGGTTGTCCAAGGATGACTACTAATTCATTCTACATAGAAGACAATGCGGATCAGTTTCAGGAGAACAATATGAGAGAGAGAGAGAGAGAGAGAGAGAGAGTTTAAACATGATTACCGCCAACAGATTTCTGCGATTATCATTTTCCCTGCGCATCCTCACGACCTTTCGCTCCAATTCGAGGATGTGATTCTGACCAATTAGTGGCATCAACAGATTCAGAACCTCGTAAGGAGAAGTATTTTAAACGAAATTCTAGCTTACCAAACAAAATTTGTAGCAAATACTTGTGATCCGGCCTCGCGACTGAGATTACAGCAATTGTTGTTTGACTGGATTGATTATACATATAGGGAACTTTTACCTGAACTTTCTCGTGAGAACGAGCAGCAGCCATTCTGTTCTTAATCTTGTTGAACTCTCGCCTTTGAGCATATTCCAAAGTGCCCCTTTTTAATCTTTTCCCTTTGGGCCATTTGTTTTCAGTTTCGGTGGCATCTTCCTGAAGGATCTGCAAAGATCGGTCATATTCAGTGCGATCCTTATTTCATATATTACTCAGGAAGACTGCTAAATCAACAAACAAAATGCATGAGGAATAATTGTACAATAAAGTAAGCATATAATTCTAACTGCTATTAGGCCAGAAAAAATCTTGGGCGTGACACACAAAATTTGCCTTCCTGGACACGACAATATGCACGAAATTGTCTTTTGGTCACCATGTGTCCTTCAATTCTCTGCCGGCCAGTTACTTTCCAAGGAGGGAAAAAAAAAACATGAACAATGAAAACGATTTACTTGAACAATAAAGGAAAAATATATGAAGAAATAACTACGAAACTGTATTCTCTTTTTATCTAGCAGGCACTAGCGATGTGTTTGGAACGGGTGACCCTGTCCAAATTCAATCACATCAAAGCATGTCTAGGTATTTCAAACTCAGCCCTCTAACTAGGAAGCAGCTAGAAATGCAAAAAATGTGTACACTTCTAACAAAATGCTCATCTTGCTCAATTAGATTATATTCACCATTCAGTGTAATTTACATCAAAAGCTACGACTCCTTTTTCCTTAAGGGAAAATTTCACAAAATGGCTCATGCCAAAATGATCATTTTGACTCAAATCCTAGTTCACAGCACAAATTCTATCTGCTGTAAGTTCATTCAAGATGATTTATCGGGGGTTATCCAGAGTTATTACCTTCCTTTTCTCGATGTCTCCATCTACAACAACTCCATACTTCATATTGTTCGGCTCGCACTGCCGAGCATATTCTGGAAAACCCTTCTTACACCTTCCCTTGACATGTTCAGGTTCATTGTGTTCCTCAAGGATTCGCATGCAGAGGTCATATTTAATGCAGGCGTTATTGTCATCTGGGGGATGATGATCAACAGAACCCAAGTAGTGGTTCTCCAAAAGCTCGGATTCACGTAAAAGCTTGGTCTGCTCCGAAGAGTCTTTTTCTTTGATACAGTTCAGTGAATCCATGATTTACTTTGTAAGGCTGATATGTTCATAAGCTTCCTCAAGCCGAGTTTCACTTATGGCTCAATACCGACGAAGGAAGAAAGGTTTGTAGGACACCATCAAACACACCATCACACTATGCATCACGCAATTATTTCGTGCATTAGGCGCATCACTTGTGAAGGGACGCTAAACCAACAAAGAAAATGCATGCAGAATAATCGTACCAGTCTTTCAGAGCACCTTTTCCTTGTTTGTTTGTCCGGAGTGGCCAAAACGTGTTTTGATATTGAGTGAAATATAATTCTGGGTCCTTTGTGAAACAAAGAGAATCATTCTCGGGCGGGTCACGCTCAGATTGCCATCAAGACACCAGCACATACATTAGCATGTCCTTAGTCACAGTTCTCTTTGAACCCCGGATGGCAATGTACGTAGTAGCTTGTACGAAAACAATTGTAAAGAATTTTCGTTGAACTTTTACGTATCATGATTAATGAACACTGCCATTAGTATAAAAAAGAAATAGCGGTGTTCTTGATTTGATGGTACCATATTTTCAAAGTTCAAGTCAGTTTAAGCTCAACTCGAGCCAATTAGACTAAATTTTACCTGTAAAACAGGTTAAATCATACTAAATATCTTGACAAATTATGATCCATCGAGCCTCAAGCTATGCATAATCAAGCCAAGTCGAGTTAAGTGTTAATTTGTGTAGACTTGACTCTCACCATTAGAATCGATTGGACCACAAACTTAGATAAATTGTCATCCCTTGATTATAATGGGAGTAATCTTCTAATATTTAGTCAAATTCCTGGTGAAAGTACTTTACGGTCCACATAACTCTCAATTTATAAACTACCAAAGAGTATAACATGGCGCAACACCATTATCAACACCTGAGGCTAGGAGTTCTGTGTCGTTATGGGAATAACAATTCCTTTATTGGTGATGATATGACAAGTGAGAGGTTGAAAACTCAGCCTCCAAGTGAAGTAATGATTTCCATTGGAAGCTAAAGCTTCCATTTTGTCCAAAGATTCCTTGAAAAGTGGATGAACAATGTACTGGGAGAAAGAATATCTTGCTTTCATGTGCATAGGCATAAGATTTTGAACCATTCAAAATCCATCAAGATGTGGCGGAGAAGGAACAAGTAATTGACAAAGAACCGCGAGTAGAGGCAGAAGATATTGATGGGAATCCAAAAAAGATTAATGATGCTGATGAGAAAATGAGAGCAAAGGGATGGGAAACTATCACACCCGGATCCTCCGAGCACATACACATCCCTCATCTTGGTCGATTAATAACGATGTCCTAGGACGCATCGCCAACCATTTCTTTATAATATGCATACGAAAGCATTATAAAATCCTTAGACAATAAAATAATGGGATAAAAAAGTAAACCAAGTTTTTCACAAAAAACCTTTTTTATAAACACAAAGGTTTATACACGGAAGTCTAGAAAAAGGAATCAGCTTTCAACAAAAAGAAATGTCCTAAGGACTAACTAGTCAGACATGCTTGCCGATTCTCTAGGCTTCACTTTCTGAACTTCGAGCCTCGGGTCCCTCACCACTGTCAACTAGGGGCTTAAAAATGGTTATATAATAACCAATGAGACAATGTCTTAACAAGTTCAACTCCCTAAGACCCAATTAGAAAGCAAATACGCCCTAAGGGCTGCCTAAGCACACCACCGGTCAAAGGACTTACCTTGGCTTCAGTTCCACCCTATAAATCAAATATCGTTTACAAATGCCTCAAATCACATCAATCAATCAATTGACAACATCATATTACATCATTAATCAATCGACCTAGTCGATTACATGTTAGCACGACCCTTTCTTGGTCGGCTCATCTCTTACTATTTATAAGTCCACCCGTATTAAGACTGCTCAATGTTAAGCTGATAAATTGATAGTATAGCTTGCTTCTGAAATAATCGGGATATTACTCTAACTAAGTTGTCATATCGCCCTTAGGTTAATATAGTATACCGACAATGCTCAATCTAAGCTGATAAGGTATACTGCTCTCTATTAAGCTACCATATCGTCTGTAAGCTGATATAGTATACTGACATGTTCCATCAAAACTAACAAGGTATACTGCTATCTACTAAGCTGATATATCACCCGTAGCTAATATAGTATACTATCCAAATCATACAACCAATTCCATATTTTATCATTCTCGATAAAATAGTTGTGTGTGAGTATACGGTCGGCCTTAGCCAAAATATAATAATTTCACTTCCACAAATCCCACCATTTTATATAGTCCACCAAAATATTTTTGGCATTGTAAACAACGCTCGGTTATTTTCCAATCAATTACTAAAATAATTAATTTAGGAATAAAATCATAAAATCACAATTAAATCAATTCAGCACAATTTAGAGCTTAGATAAATAAATAGATTGCACCATAATAACTAGCATAATATTTCGGTTGTTGACTATCCCAGCCTAATTTCTGAAAAATAAATAAATAATTAAATAATTACGAAAAATATTAAATAAATACAATAAATCCAATTAAAGCCCATAATGCCAAATTGGACGTTGAAACGGACCTGGAAAAATTTCAAGGTTTGTTAAATAAATAATAGCACGTGTCTACTTGCTAATGGCACTATCCAACCACCTAACATACATCGCAGATAATTAAATTAACTAATCTAATTTAATCTATCAACCTAAACCACGTTTAATTAATCTAATCAACCCCTAAGCGTAATTAACTGACTAAGTAAGGTTTAGTGAGTTCAACTCACTTGATTCGCGATCCGTTCGGTTCAAAATGTCGGGAACGCAATGGGGACCGACTTTCTTCAAAGCAGGCCAAACTTTCGAGGCTCGGAACCACCTCAAAATGGGCCAACAAGCTTTTTGGAAACCCACAAATTTGCTCTCTGTTTTGAGTTGCAAAAGAGAGAAACCAAAGCTGAAAGGGGCGGTAAGGATCGGCGAAGGCTGCACAGGCACTCGGCAGGTTGAACGACAGCTCTGACAGGCTTCCACGGCCACTCACAGCAATTGGACAACTTCCTGGATGCACAGAAAGAGGTAGATGTCGGGCTGGGACGCGTGGACAAGCAGCATAGCGCAAGAAACACGCAGCCAGCAATGGCGAGCGCGCGAGGTGATGGACGGTGATGGCGTGTGGTGGCACGGCTAATCCAGTGGCTTGCTGGCTCCTCTGCGGTTTGTTGAGCTCGAGACAAGCACAATGAGGGGAAGAGAGGAGCTGGTCACCGATCTTGGAGGGAGAGAAGAAAAGGGGCCTACCAAGCCTTGTTTTTCCACCAATTTGTTCCCTTGACTATTCCTCCTCCACTAGCACCTCCTTGTAAGTCAACACTCCTAGAATTTATTGTGGCATCCCAAAATTTCATAGCAATTTCTAGAAACATTACGATCTATGGAAATGTGATGGAAGTGTCATTGATTTATGTTGTGACCATTAGACCAAAGAATTGTAATAGACTAAGACCGAGTACTTTAATGGAAATTTATTTTGTATTCATGGGTTATCAAGGTTGGTGCTATAGGACAAATTAATAAGGAGGATTTTGTTCTTGACTATGCACCATATAGATTTGATTCTTATGATTTAATGTTACAAAGTTTTTATGGCTATATGAAATTGTAATTTGGTATTTATATAAGTGGGGATTTAAGGTAAATTATTAAAAGTAAACATGGACTTATTTAAGAAAATTTTGCGCCATTTAAGTTTGGACTTTATGCCCAAGAGTGTTGAGCCTAAAGTGGGCCAAAAGGCCGGCCCATGAAGCCCCATTGGGCGGTCGACCAAGGCTGGCCGGGCCAAAAGGCCGGCCCATGAAGCCCCATTGGGCGGTCGACCAAGGCTGGCCCAAGCCCAGCCGGATGAAGCCCATCATGCATGAAAATTGCCAAGTGGCACCAGCATGCAAGATCAATGATTGTTAATCATTGAAAGGAAGAAAATTAGAGAGAAAGAAGGGGGCGGATTAAGCGAGGAAAGGGAGAGAAAGAGAGAGTGTCACACGAAGAGAGAGAAGAGAGAAAGAGAGAAAGGAAAGGAAGAAAGGAAGAGAGAAAGGGGAGACCGTGCGTGCGAGAGAGAAGAAGGAGGTCCGTTCGCCGCCGATCGTCCGCCTAGCTCGCCGCCATTCTTTCACTGCCTTGCCCCTCCGTTCGTTGCTTGCTGTGTTCGCTTGGGCTAGAGGCAAGTAGAGTCCTAAAACCTACCATTTTCTTGCTGTGATGTGTGTGTAGAAGATGGTGAACTTTGGTTGTGGTGGAAGTGATGAAATTTCGAAGCTTTGGGGAGAAATTTGTTGGCCTAGCATGCTGTTTTCTGGAAAATCAGTCCGACCCTTCATGAGTTTGTGGGCTGCATGCGACTTTTTAGTTAGAATCTCGCTTTAATCTCTTAATGAAAGTTGTATAGAGCATCTTAAGAAGTAACATACTAAAATTTGAGATAAAACGGACAAATATTTCCTGGTGAAACGATTTTCCTTTGGAGAAATTAGATCTGGAATTTGTTGTGCTGACCTTTAGTGATTTTGTAGACTGTAAAGTAGCTTTCTTGCAAAAATCTCACTTTTATTTCTTAATGAAAGTTGTAGGTAATATTCTGAGGTATAACATACTGAAAATTTAGAAGAAACGGAATATGTAGGTAGGTGAAACGAGTTTCCTTTGAAAGAAGATAATCTGGAAAAACGACACCGAGAACAAGGGGAATTAATCATCTATATCTATTAATCTAGAACTATTTGGGTTTTTATTTCTTGACGAAATATTTATCTTTAGGACTTTTCTATAACATATAAAAATTTCAGAATTTTTGGAGGTCATTTGGATATTTAATTTAAATTACTTACGAAACTATGCAAGCTGAAGTTTTGAAATTTTGAAAACTGTGATGCATGGACCGTACTATTTTGTGTGAGATTCTTTTGGTATGGTGTTTTTCATGATATATCTGATTTAGGTCTCATCTATAATGTGTCAAGTTTTCATAATTTATTAATATCATTTACTAATTTTTCTAGAGTTTTAACTAAAGGAGTGCATTATGTTTTATCCGAAAATTGATGCATTTTCAAAAATAAATGAATTTTTTCCATGTGATGTAATGCTTTGAGCAGTTGATTTTGTTGCATATGTGATGACATATGGCATGTTATATGGCATCAAAAGCTAATTGAGACCATTGATATTGTTGTATCAAATGCTATGTTGAAATTGAAATACATGTGTAAATATAAATTGAGATAATAACAAGACCGTTGGAGGTGTGAGCCGACGATGCCTTGGGAGTTTCGAGATGCCCGGAGTGTGTGTGCCGAATGCCCGGAGTGTGTGTGCCGGATGTCCTTGGGAGTTTCGAGAAACCCGGAGGTGTGTGCCGAGGGGATATCTCGTGATGCTAGTTGGGGTACGAGATGCTCGAAGTGTGTGTGCCGGATGCCCGGAGGTGTGTGCTGGAGGTTCCTTGCAATGCTAGGTTGGATGCGAGCGATAAATTGTGGGATGCAAACATTGGTCCCTAGAAAGAAAAATGATGTGATCTAATTGAAAGGTAAAGATCGAGGATTGAATCATGCGCATGGATGTATGCTTGATAGCATGGATGATATAAATCTTGGTGATATAAGTTTGGCTGCTTGATGATACATGTATAAGTGCATGGTGGTATATGCACGTTGCATGATGATATGCATGGCTGCTCGATGATATAAGTACAAGTGTATGGTGATATATGCACGTTGCATGGTTGACGCATTGTGTAGGGTTATGCTTGAATGCATGAAAGATATGTGTTTTATTCTTGATTGTTCTGCTTGACGCATTGTGTAGTTTGATGGATCTTTACTGCTAAGTGGTTGTACTCACCCATTTTGGGGATTAACATTTTAAATTAGAAAGATGTCTTTGCTACCAATTGCACACGGTACCTATTATGGATTGCCATCTAATGTCGAGGTGGAGTGCACAGAGCATTCCTGTACTAGTGTACCTGGTTTGGTGTATGTTCGAGTCCGTGTCTTAGTGATGTACGATGTGGGTCTTGCTAATAGCCTGGTTATCCATGAATTTTTGTTTGCTCATGTCTGGCATGGTGGAGTGATGCTAGGGATGCTGCCGCCGCCACCACCCGATGCACTGAGTTGGGTGTGATGGCATGCATAGCTGATGGGAGCTAACACTTTTTGGGAGATAGCCGACGCTTGTTGATGGAGGGGTGCACATGTTCGTTGTAGGGTCGAGTTTTCTTTTGAGTATAGCCAAGTATAGTTAAAATCTTGGCATTTTTGCTGTATCGACCCAAAATATCCATCTTGAAAATATAAATAAAAGTGACTCGGCTTTGTCTTTTCATTTGGAGCGTAGGTGGTGTGCATTGTATTATTGTTATTGAAGGGAGGATTGGTGAGATACGTTTATGCTTCCGTTGATGAACTATGCTGGGACCTTTACAAAAAAAAAAAAAAATAAAATGGAAGAGTATTCTATTGATCAACCCCTATGAACTGTGGTTTCATTTTAATTATAAAAAGTCATTAGACCGGTATGTAATAGGACGAGTGACAAGTATCTGTGGTGACCCTAACGGATTGGGGGCCGTCGAGGGGTGCCACAATTCCATTGATCAATGATAATTCATAGTAATTTGCAATAAAGCGAATACAAGATCTTTTAAATGTCGGGTTTTTTGCTTACAAGCAACGGATGTGTTTTTTCGCTAGTTATTCTATTATAAACCATCCTTTTTTAATTTTCTAGCAAACGAGATAAACAATATGATTAAGAGCCCAACCGAGTTAACCGACTGTCCAATAAAGCATATGAGAAAAACAACAGTACATTAGACCATGTCCCAAGTTCATTGTGTTTTTCCATGGAAAATCTTGGCGCTCTAACTCAAACAAGAGTAATCTAGATCCAACCCAAATGCAGAACTGTGTGATGATCGTGTTGTAAAATTGAATTTGTACAGATTGGTAATTACTTATAAATTAGGATTACCCAAAAGTAGCTAGTAAACTTCTTTGATTAAAGAACATCCAGATCCCAAAAGCTCCTCAACAATGCATAATTTAAATTTTTCTTGAAACATCATGGCATCACATTGTAGTGCACCAAATATGGAGCAAGCATAATTTGATTGATCGATGATGCATATTACTTGCTGCAAGCATTAGTCGAATCCAAAAGTACTTGAATTATAACTAAAGTCTGCATCTCAGCAAAAAATTACCTGGGAAATAACAACTATGAGTTTAATGTTCACCATAAACTTCCAACATTGATCAAAGAGTTCAGGGAAGAAAATAGATAATCTGAAAATATGAATCAAAGTGGTCCAGAAAAGGTCCTCCTCAGGGGTCTAAAGCCACCAACTTCACTTGGTCCTGGCCCATGCTGAGAGAAAAATAAGATGAACAGGCTATAATCAGTTCTCATAAATGTGATGACAGTATGGAGAGGGAGAATTTGAGCTAACAAAACTACACTTCAGAGTCAAGAATATATGAAGTTCCGATAATTGATATATTGAGTTCTTGCATATTAATTTCTTCATTAAGCCTGTTCCTTCTCTTTCTCCTAACCGAAAGTATCTCAATAATATCTTTATAGTCAAGGATTTCTGTTCTCGGTATTGGCACGAACCGTGCATCTCCAACCATGCTAGCGGCATTTACAAGACAGACCAATCGTAAATCCGTCCAATTCTGCCTTGTGATGATTGGGTTTAGCTACAAGGGAGGCAAATCAAGTGTAAAAGGGGTGCTTCTTGGGTCCAATAATGACTTGACTCATTACTTTGAATGCCTCGCTTGCTTGTCCTTGGTTCTATAACTTGGACTCTAATCACCGTATTAGGCCAATCCAACAGAATTGGGCATTTCAATTACTTATAATCTTGGCAGGAAGAAAATGCCAGCGAGCGGTGGTGGATGAGTGATAAGTGTGAATTAAATTAATGACCATCTCTTCAGTTCTTAAAGTGCAGATTTGTTATTAATCTAGCATTAGTTGTAAATTCTTTCCAACACCTAATAATATTCTTGACAATCAATCGTAGCTTCAGAGGAAAGGGTTGTCCAAGGATGACTACTAATTCATTCTATATATAAGACAATGCGGATCAGTTTCGGGAGACCAATGAGAGACAGACAGACAGACAGACAGACAGAGTTTAAACATGATTACCGCCAACAGCTTTCTGCGATTATCATTTTCCCTGCGCATCCTCACGACCTTTCGCTCCAATTCGAGGATGTGATTCTGACCAATTAGTGGCATCAACAGATTTAGAACCTCATAAGGAGAAGTATTTTGAACGAAATTCTAGTTTACCAAACAAAATTTGTAGCGAATACTTGTGATCCGGCCTCACCGACTGAGATTACAGCAATTGTTGTTTGACTGAATTGATTATACATATAGGGAACTTTTACCTGAACTTTCTCGAGAGAACGAGCAGCAGCCATTCTGTTCTTAATCTTGTTGAACTCTTGCCTTTGAGCATACTCCAAAGTGCCTCTTTTGAATCTTTTCCTTTTGGACCATTTGTTTTCACTTTCGGTGGCATCTCCCTGAAGGATCTGCAAAGATCGGTCATATTCAGTGCGATCCTTGTATCATATATTACTCAGGAAGACTGCTAAATCAACAAACAAAATGCATGACGAATAAATTGTACAATAATGTAAGCAGATAATTCTAACTGCTATTAGGCCAGAAAAAATCTTGGGCATGACACACAAAATTTGCCTTTCTGGACACGACAATATGCATGAAATTGTCTTTTGGTCACCATGTGTCCTTCAATTCTCTGCAGGCTAGTTACTTTCCAAGAAGGAAAAAAACATGAACAATGAAAACGATTTACTTGAACAATAAAGGAAAAATATATGAAGAAATAATTATGAAAGTGTATCTCTTTTCATCTAGCAGGCACTAGTGATGTGTTTGGAACGGTTGACACTGTCCAAATTCAATCACATCAAAGCATGTCTAGGTATTTCAAACTCGACCCTCTAACTAGGAAGCAGCTAGAAATGCAAAAAATGTGGACACTTCTAACAAAATGCTCATCTTGCTCAATTAGATTATATTCACCATTCAGTGTAATTTACATCAAAAGCTACGACTCCTTTTTCGTTACCTTAAGGAAAAATTTCACAAAATGGCTCATGCCAAAATGATCATTTTGACTCAAATCCTAGTTCACAGCACAAATTCTATCTGCTGTAAGTTCATTTGAGATGATTTATCGGGGGTTTAAATCCAGAGTTATTACCTTCCTTTTCTCGATGTCTCCATCTACAACAATTCCATACTTCATATTGTTCGGTTCACACTGCTGAGCATATTCCGTAAAACCCTTCTTGCACCTTCCCTTCACATGTTCAGGTTCATTGTGTTCCTCAAGGATTCGCATGAAGAGGTCATATTCAATGCAGGCGTTAACGTCATCTAGGGGATGATGATCAACAGAACCCAAGCAGTGGTTCTCCAAAGGCTCGGATTCACGTAAAAGCTTGGTCTGCTCCGAAGAGTCTTTTTCTTCGATATAGTTCAGTGGATCCATGATCTACTTTCTAAGGCTAAAATGCTCATAAGTTTCCTCAAGCCGAGTTTCAATTTCTGCTCAATACCGAAGAAGGATGAAAGCTTTGTAAGATACCATCAAACACACCGTCACACTTCTTTCATGCATCAGGCAATTATTTCGTGCATTAGGCGCATCACTTGTGAAGGGAGTTTAAACCAACAAAGAAGATGCATGGAGCTTAGAGCACCTTTTCGTTGTTTGTTTTTCCGGAGTTGCCAAAACGTGTTTTGATATTGAATGAAATATAATTCCGGGTCCTTTGTGAAACAAAGAGAATCATTCTCGGGCGGGTCATGCTCAGATTGCCTTCAAGACACCAGCACATACATTAGCCTTTACGTATCATGATTAATGAACACCGCCATTAGTATCAAAAAGAAATAGCGGTGTTCTTGATTCGATGGTACTACATTTTCGAAGTTCGAGTCAGTTTAAGTTCAGCTCAAGCTAATTAGACTAAATTTTACCTAAAATAGGTCAAATCATACTCAATATCTTGACAAATCATGATCCATCGAGTCTCAAGCTATGCATAATCAAGCCGAGTTAAGTTTATGTAGACTCAACTCAATCACACTCGCACCATTAGAACTTGATTGGATTGCGAACTTAGATAAATTGTCATCCCTGGATTATAATGGGAGTAATCTTCTAATATTTAGTCAAATTCCTGGTGAAAGTACTTTACGGTCCATATAACTCTCAATTTATAAACTACCAAAGAGTATAACATGGCGCAACACCATTACCAACATCTGAGGCTAGGAGTTCTGTGTCGTTATGGAAATAGCAATTCCTTTATTGGTGATGATATGACAAGTGAGAGGTTGAAAGTTCAGCCTCCAAGTGAGTGATGATTTCCATTGGAAGCTAAAGCTTCCATTTTGTCCAAAGATTCCTTGGAAAGTGGATGAACAATGTACTGGGAGAAAGAATATTTTGCTTTCATGTGCATAGGCATGATCTGGGATCCATTCAGCCTCCTTCCTAATAGAAATGGGTAAAAATTGGGTACCGAGGCTGACCAATGCGGTGGCACCAACTAAGACCTGGCCGCCCATAAACGGAACAACAGCTTCTCTTTTGGACTATCTTAGATTAGTAGGCCCATTTGATGGAGTGGAGATTGACTACGCGCAATTGAAAAGGCTTTTTATTAGGTTCATTGCCAATAATGCGAAGCCTGCGTGATTACTCCTGCACGGACGATACATATGTATGTGAGGATCAATTATGCACAACTCGTCCAGTAAAACATAGCGGGTCACCTATCAAATGTTTACTGTGTAATTTGGTTTTATTGCTATGTTATCTTTCATTTGAGATTAGAGGAAATTTCCTTCTCCCTCGGGATGATTTCGAGAATGGGATAATAGCACAAATGGTCATTTAACTTTGGTCCAGTTTGCAATGTAGTCCTCCAACTTTTAATCTTTGCAATGTCGTCCCTAAACTTTGACCTAAAGTATAATATTGTCCATAAACTTTTAATTTGTTCAATATAATCCTTGAACTATGAGTATGTATTCAATAGATTTATTAACTTATATGAAAATATTTAAAATTTTAACAACCACATTGAACATTAGATTAAAATTCAAGGATTACGTTGAACAAATTAAAAATTTAAGGATGATATTGTACATTGGACCAAAGTTTATGAATCATTTATATCATTTTCCCTTCTAGAATTGTGTAAAAATATTATATCTTTAGGTGATTCCCCATTGCTAGCCCCATAAACAGAACCCTAACAAAAACACACACTCTCTCTCTCTTCAACCAACCATAACAACACCACCTCAGCCACTTGGGCCAACCAACTTCAAGCTTCATCACGGCAGTACCAACCCCATTGCCATCGATGGACCACGCGCTACCTAACTCCACGGTCTTCCTTGATCAAGATGAAGTCCATCACTAATTGAGGGCGATGGCCATTGATCGACGATGATTATGACACATATGCATGGGAGTGCACACTCGCGCGTGGGGAGAGAGACAGAGAGAGAGAGAGAGAGTTGCGGACCCCATTTTCTTTATAATGTTAAGAAGGTCCCAAAGTCCCTGTTTTAGTGCCACTCCTTGTCTTCCATAGGCTAAAAACTTCATGTTGCCTGGCAGCCATGCTCACATATTGGCATGCCATAATTACTTTCGTGAAACATCTCCTCTATGTCGCTATAGCTGCAGGATGCCCTTTTTCTTCTAACCTGAAGTCCGCACGACACGATATTTTGTTGTAGTTGCTTTTGAGGACTTCATGCCCACATCAAAGTGTGTGTGTTGTTGTCTATATAGACCCCTAAGTTACTCTAGCTTCAATCATGCCCACTAGTGAGAAAATGGTGCCAAATCAATCAAAACCAAGTGAAAAAGACGGAGAAGAAGGTAGAGTCTGAAAGATCCTGCCCTTTGGAAGAGGGAGAGGCTAAGAGCAGCAAGATCAGTAGCTCTCTTGACAATTGTAACTCAATCATCTTGACTGAAATTGTTGAAAGTCATCCAACACATGTTAGAAGTTTATATTAATAAATTAAATTCTCAGATCTGTCGACACTAGTTTCATAAAATCTTACTACAATAATGATTGTGGATGAATAAAGCAGTACATTCAACTCTTTTGAGAACGTAATCTACAGTATCGAGAGCATGAACTATCATCAATTTGAAAAAAAAATAAAAAATCCATTCTATCTTTAGCCTCACGGGCTTATCCAACCCACATGATCCCTCCCTTTTTCCCCTATAAATAACTATATACGAAAGTTAGTTGATAATAAATGAATGTTTATGAGAACAAAAACACGGCAACCGCTAACTGACTAGCGGCACATTTATTTAATACGCACATGCAACTACCACGGCATGATTTGCCCTGAATTACGCGAACTCTTAATCAAGCGAATAAAAAATCTGCTGATGCCACATAATTTGGGGCGATCAGGTAGTACTCATTAGTCATGCCTTGGACGCAAAATCCAAGATTGACTGCGAATCTCACCCAGCATACGAACGAAGAGGGTCGGGCGATGCAACGTATGTTAAACTGGTCCATTGGGGACCATTTCATTAAAATATAGTTTGGACATTTGCTTTATCGGATGGTCCGCCTTGGACCATGAAATTTATATTCATATGTAGCCATAGTCCTTGTTAGCTTCCAGCTAATAAAATATGCCTAATATTATAAAAGTGAGCGAAGTAGACATGATAATACGAAGAGATAAGATATTGCTATACATCCAATTTCTTTCGAGTGGCGATTAAGAGGTACTTAATGTCCGTCTTTGCTTACCAAGCACATCTCCCATGTGCTACCAAAGGCACGCGGGTCACGTCAAAATTAGGGGATTCTTGTCCTAAAGATGTCGGGCAACTAAGAATAAAACCCTAGACAAATCTTACAACTTCTTGAAGCGCAAAAGCGCAAAAGCGCAAAACCATAGTTCCATCTAGTTGACTATGTAGCAATTTTGACCTGTCTTTTCTCGACTTTAATTTCCACTTAGGATGCTATTATTATTACTTGTAATCAACATGTTCTGGGGCAGTTTCCTTTCGCTAATGAAGCGTCACTTTGCAACAATGAGTATACATAATATGTAATTAATGCATGAAGTGGCGGTTCTCGAAAGTTTTCTAAGGCACATGGCCGGCATCCGTCCAACAGATGGCAATGTTAACATGCAATTTGTAAGATTTTTAAAGGTTCATTTGCATTAAAAGGTGGGGCATGTCGTTGATCAGTGCAAATCATCATGATAGTCATCATCATCCTCCTAATCACATCACTTTCTCCGATATGGGGGCCAAATTGGCAAAAGAAAAGAAAAAGAAAACAGAAAAAAGAAACAAAAAGGAATATAGATTTTAATTTTTGGGTGGGGAATAAAGTTTATAAGCAATAAATATAAGTCGATCCCTCTTAGGTTATGAAGTATTGATTGAAATTAAATTATAAAATCTCTTTGCGTCACGAGATATCAAATGATTGTTGAATAAGTGTTGACCTAGGAAGAACCTAACAGAAATTTTTTGCATGATATAAAATCATGCTATTCTCTCTCTAACCAAAAAATCGAATAGGTTCGTCTTTATGAATTGGGTATTAATCAGCGATGGACAAAAGATGAAGACATGAGCATCTACTAGACATTAGACAAATCCCTAAGCTCATCAAGACATGAAGGTGTCGGAATATCCAAAGATGTAGATCTTATACACCTCTTTTCATCAAAATCAATGTTGAGAAACTTTTATATGGGAATAGTTTATCTATTTGTATATATTAGGCTTGACAAAATTAGTATTAGCCTATTGAAACCTCATATTGAAAAATAACATTTTAACCCTTCACTTGAAAACTAGATCGAAATCACTTAGAGAATGGATGGGGAATCAAAGTATCATGGACAAGACTTGAATCAAATCCAAAAATGAAAAATGTGAAGCTTGGCTTTGGTTAATTAGAAAGTCAAACTCAAATTATTAAGTTTTAAGTAGAGAGAAACTATATGCAAATAAGACTGTTAAAATCCCATTTCAAGCGACGTAGGATGACAATGAACAGATGATATTTGGACCTTGTTCCTATCAAAAATTTTGTGGGTGCATTTATCAACAACAGAATTTTCATTTTAATACAAGCAAATGAGAGAGAGAGAGAGAGAGAGAGAGAGAGAGAGAGAGAGAGAGAGAGAGAGAGAGAAACGCATATTATATCGAGGAGGAGGAGGAGGAGGAGGGTGGCAACATGCTCCATTCATTGGATGTCCATGTGTCATTGTCTCATGTGTCTAAATGAAGATGATATAGTCTGAGAATAATTGGATAGGGTTTTGATCATTAGAGGATAGGTTGTAATCCCTCAAATGTTAGTATTAAGAAATTTCAAGATGATTTTATGCTTTTGGTTTTTTATAAAACTATATCCATCCTGACATGATAAAGATTATGCTCTTTAAAGCTCTCTTTAATTCAACCAACAGATTAATTGCGATATTAGTTTACCCTTTGATGGTGTAACCTAACTATCATATTTTTTTTAATAATATACTTTTAAATAATTGAATTTTCGATTCAACTAAATACATGCGATCATCTATTGAACTATAACATATACCTGTAGATTGCATTTGTATGTCTAATGTAGAGTCTGAAACTTGATATATTTTTCCTTTCGAGTAGTTTATAATGTATTCAAATTGAATTTGATCAAATATAAGCTGGATAAGCATTGTGAATATGAACATTTTTCGGTGAATGACTTCTCTCTCTCTTTCTCTCTCTTAGAACACCATTCTTGCACCAATCACTTGGTGAAAGTAATAATACATGAACACCAAAACACCTAATTCGATAGCATGTCTATACTCGACGTAATATCCAGCTATGACCAAATGAGATATGGTACGTACACGAGAAAACCCTCCTTCATTCTATCCTCGTCTTATCACGTTCATTCGGTTTATCTTAACGACAAAACACAGATTGTAAGTCCATTGCCCCCTCGAATGGCGAAAACTCCGGGGGCCCTTCCTACCAGGGACGCATTAACCCATGTGGATCCCGAGACGATCGCATCAAATCACCAAATCAATGATGCGCCATGAAGACTTGCGCACGCACGGGCACAGCACAAGCTGCTCCGATGCTACAAACAAGCACACGATGACACCGGGCGAACCCTTTGTCTGCGTCCGGCCTCCGAAACCACCAACAAAGCGAGCGATTCCATTACAATCCAAGTCAAGGAGGCCCCAAGGGGGAAAAAGAGGGAAGGGAGGAGAGGACCCAAGTCCCATCATGTCGAGAGATGATAACTTCTCAGACAGCTGAACCGACGGACCACATGCGACACGTGGCCGACATGCAATTCAAAAGAACCAAACCTCCTTCGCCAAATGGGACCGCTGAGAAGGAGAATATACTCGAAAGATAGTGGGGAGAAGAATGATGATGATCCCGAAGATGGAAGAACAGGAACGTTTGACGCAACCCACGGATCGATGCTAAGATCCCTGGACTAAATTGACTTACAAAGTGACTTAATATATTTATGTTAACCGAAGCCAGGAACAAATCACTCTGTGATTCGATCTTGTTTGCAAACCTCTCGTAGTTTCACCATGTTTCTAGCGATGGGTCCCGTTTGGAGCCCACGGTTTCACGAGGAGCACTTAAGATAGAGAGAGGTCAGTCCACTTGCGATTGCATGCTTTTTGTGAATTCAATCATAGAGCCCCAGTGTTTCTCAATTTGTGGGGGAGACAGTTCAAAGAAATACAGGGATTGCTTTTTACCTTTCCTTTGCTACTTGTTTAATGATCGTACATACGTCTCTCTCTCTCTCTCTCTCTCTTCTCGGTTCAGTCTCGGTTTTATGACAGCATCCTTTTATGCATTAACATATGTTGACTAAACCTAACGAACCACCTCTCTACTTTCCTTTTCCCCTCTTTTTTGATAAAAATATAAGTCTTCTCCACCCAATTCTCATGGTGTATACACCCATCTTTCTTTTTCTGGGCCAATTGCTTCATATCCCCGAAACTTCTGCGTCTTTGTTCCATAACGGTTGAGCTCTTCCAGAGATGACTAGCTTGCATGAAGAAGCAGAAAAGTCATCTCTTCTGCTTCGCTGCTGATATAGGTTTCTTGATGTTTCTGGGATTCATGTCCAAACTGGAGCCTGTAAACTACGCACTGACATCAATCTTGTGTAGCCACTCTAGAAGGTTGAAAGCAAAATCTGGCGAAGTTTCACAACCTGCCTAGTTAAACCTTTGTGATTTCGTGGGATCAAAGAAATTCCCAGGTATGTTTTTTCTTACCTCTTTCAGGTTATTCCCATGAATCCCGCCGTAAGCTTACTTGCTGCTTTTTGTCATTCAATAATTAGTGTTATCCACAAGAACATTATTTTGCAAAATCTGCTTAGTGTTTGAAAAGGTGTAGATGTCTAGAGAAAATCTCCTGTTGGGTTATTAGTTAGGAAAATCCAAATAGGATGTGGACAAGAGGAAATTATTTTTGACCTTTTCTCAATGACATTGAGCAACAAATAAAACTTTTTCTAGTGGGCACACTTCAGCAGCGTCTTTCCGAAGTTTAAAAAGAGAACTTGACTCAACAGGCTAGATGACACATAGAGGAGATCAGATTTTCCCAGAAATGAGTCTGAGGTCCTGCAATTTTTGCGCCTAAAAAGGTGACTGAAGCAAAGACACAACATTTCTGATTCTTCACATAAGCATTGGGCCTGACCAGAGGCTGAGGGTGAAGTATAAAGCTAACTTTCTGAAAGGTGGGTTCTGAGGTTTCTGCAATTTTTCTATGCCTTTATTGGTTTAACCAATTGAAAGAAGAACCTCAAGGGCTTTTTTTCCTTTTTAGTTTTGTGTTACATGGCCAGTACTTGCCTTGAATGAGCCTAGCCTACATGTGCATTGTCACTCAGCTGCTTTCTT
This sequence comes from Eucalyptus cladocalyx, assembly GCA_017140615.1. NCBI lineage: Eukaryota > Viridiplantae > Streptophyta > Magnoliopsida > Myrtales > Myrtaceae > Eucalyptus > Eucalyptus cladocalyx. Next base: position 16,449,578 of record CM029519.1, read on the forward strand.
TTATCTCCATTACTCTCTTTTCTGGAAAAGAGGAATAAAGAAAAAGAAATAAACTTGGCCCTAGCCAAGATTTTAGAGGATCACTGGTGATAAAGACAATCCCCAGAGACATAATTGTACAATAGGACCACTAGCACACAACACACAGTTGGACGTGGGGGCAATTCTTGTTTACTTTTTTAAGGGATTGAAGGAAATGTCTGTGTCCTGACAGAGGTTTGAGCAACATATATATCATGCAATTGCAGGTCTCACACTCATCAACCATGTCATCTACAGCTAGTTTCAGATAGCGAAAAGTACATAAAATAATTGTTAAGAAAGAGAGCCTCAGTTAGGTGAAGCCATCCCTTCTGATGTCTGAACCCAATATCAAGATTCTGCAGAAAGAAATTTCTAAGGGTGATTGTTACAAGGTACAGTAGGGGCTTTTATTTTATGCATCTGCATTACATATGAATAGCTAGAAATTGCAAAAATTAGATGTTCAGCATTCTCAAATTAAACTTCTACTATGACTGGCCCAAAAAAAATTGTGTTATTAGTGCATCAATCTCATAGTAGATGAGAAGCAGCCAAGAGATTTTGGACATTGGTTCAGGTACTAAATATTTCTCAATTTTTGGAAAGAAATTCTATAAATCAAAATTCAGCGATGTTAGCACAAGATAGCTACAATACATCTGTTTTGCTAATTCAAATATGTATCGGTGATGCACACAGATCTTGTTTAAAAAGAAGGAAACAGATGCCAAACTATGCTGGAATGTTTGTGCACTTGTCACGACTACTCTTGTCAGAGTTCGGTTAAAACCTGAATTAATAGGTTTTATCTCAAGCAAGACATGTTATTTAAGAAAGATTCAAATCCGATTCCCATTCTTCGCCTGCGTATGTAAGAGGAAAACTGGGCAAGTTTAATATTGCCTTAGCCTTTTCAGAAATTATTAGCTTAGGCTCTTTGTGAGCCAAACTACAATGCAAATTATGCTGAAAATTGTTGGAGCATCAATTCAATTGAATTACAATATATTTCTCGAGATTCAAAATATTTTAAACATTTCTCGGGATATATAAGGAAACCAAAATCTGCAAAACTAGATAAAACATGACCTGTTACGCATAACTTCTTAACTAGTAAATGTCCTCTCCATTATTTTTCCTCTTTAAATTCTCGAAAGCAGTACTGCCTTCTCCTGGTGTGTCAGATTCTATCATTTTCAAAATCAGATTTCCCATAACTCCACAGTAATTGAGGTGCCAATTTTGTTCACAAGCAAAGGGTTGGTCCGTGCCGATGTTGTAATGTATTACTTCCTTATAGTATCTATGAAATGAGCAATAAATGACGCAATAAAGGTAGTATTTATATGGTCGAGAGCGAGATAGCTACTCAGTCAATGCACGTAACTGCTGACCTCATCTTTTTGAAAACCAAAAGTCTCGTCATTTTAAGTCTTCTTTTTCTACAATTGTCAACATTTGTCAAAAAGGGTAGAAAATCCCAAGATTCTTCTTGAATTGAATCCGATTTCTCATTGTCATACTTTAATAGACCAGTTGCTTTTAAAAAGTTTTTGTCACTTACCATAAACAACAGAGGCGAATCTGCACGACTTTAAGCAGAGTGCAGAGTGTTGTCCTAAGAGTTGGAGCCTCTTTCATATCTTGGCATTTCTTCAGGGAAGTGTTAGGGCGGTTCACGTCTAGAGGGAATTTTAACTATAAAAGCAACCCATTTCTGTTGGAAGCATTAATGAAAAGGTGAAGCTGCTTGGTTTTCTGTTCTATTCTTTGTTTTCTTGTTCTCCTCCTTTCTGAGTTCTCCATCAAATTTGAAATGCATTCCCCTTTTTCTGATTTGGGATTTGTGATCTTGCCTTCTCTTTCTCTTCCTTCTTCTTTTTCAATTTGTTCCTCAATGGTTCATTAGCAGATAGTTTTCGGGTTTTGGCATTTCCGTTCCATTTTTTTGGTTCAATTATCTTGGCTATCCCTTTTATTGCCATTTGCTTTTCGGTTTTTACCTGATCGACCTCCGTCTCTGTTGATCTCTATCTTTCAATATTGAGTTTTAAATTGTTGGTGATCCTCAATTCGCATTTGGATTTGCTGATCAGTTTTTTCATTAGAATCTGCCAGTACTGATTGAAAGTTGTGCTTCAACTAATTGATAGGGTATCTCAAATCACCCGGTTTCAATCTTTTTTGCTTTTCTCTTTTGGGCATGAATAGCGTACAGAATAATGGGATTGCTCTGCTTTTGACGACTTCCTTCTTACTTTTGTGCAGAAAGCTCCTGTTTGTTGTTGATCGATTCGTAGCTACACTTTGCTCGGAAGCTATTCCAAATGGATAGACCATAATTGGTGGAATTCTTGGCAGTTTGAAGCACAGTTGCTGGAAAGGTGAGGCTATCAAGACTTAGAATCTGGTCATGAGCCCTGGAATTTGGATAGGAAGAAAAAGGAACCACGAAGATGAAGTTTATGAAACTTGGGACAAGGCCAGACACATTTTACACAGAAGAAGCGACAAGGTACAGATAGTAAACAAAGATGGAGGCCTTTTTTTTCTTTTTAATTTTATTTTGGGCAAATACTGAGGATACTCGCGACTGACATCTTAGTTTTGGACAAACATTTGCAGAACGGTGACTTCAGATACACCGCCAGACCTAATTTTACGAATCGACAACATCAATTATCTTCTCCATAAGGTACAGGTTCAGAAAATCCTACTCAGCATAAATATTAGCACAACTCAATCCTGCTGATATTAGTTTGAATTATGGAGTGGAAATAATCTATGTGTGCGTAAATCAAATAGCAGAAGATGAAACTTCTTGAAAGTCTTTAACACAATCTCATCTTCAGATAAAAAAAAAAAGGAACACACTGAAAACTCATGTGTACAAAACTTTTTATGTTACTTGAATTGTTTATGTCGATTTCTTTTATAACAAAGAGCTTTTAGTTGCAGTTCTCTCTGCTACCGAAATGCGGTCTCTTACAACAGCTTTGCCCAGTGGATGATGGTGAAATTACCATAGATCTCCATGACATTCCCGGAGGTGAAGAGGCTTTTGAGATGTGTGCTAAATATTGCTATGGAATTACCATCAACTTCAGCGCTTATAACTTTCTACCGGCATTTTGCGCTGCCAAGTTCCTCCGAATGACCGAAGCGGTGGAAAAGGGAAATTTCGTGATGAAGCTTGAGGCTTTTTTCCAGTCGTGCATTCTCGAGGGCTGGAAGGACTCCATCATCACGCTTAAGACTACATCAAAATTACCTGATTGGTCTGAATCTCTCGGAATTGCTAGGAAGTGTATCGACTCAATTGTGCAGAAAATTCTCACCCCTTCCCCGAAGGTTAAGGCATTTCTTTTCTTCTTTTATCTACTTTTTCTTCATTTAGACAAATTTTCACTGAAAAAATAAGGCCGGATTTTAACATATATGCAGGTCACATGGTCTTATACTTATACGAGACCAGGATATGACAGAAAACATCGACAATCAGTACCTCGTGATTGGTGGACAGAAGATATTTCTGATCTAGACATAGACCAATTCCGATTTATTATCATTGCATTACGAAATATGCTCCCTTCACAGCTTATTGGTGAAGCTTTGCATGTCTATGCCTCTCGCTGGCTACCAGACATGAGTAGGACTAGCACTATCGGAAGTACCGCATCACAACCAGAAGAAATCACGATGAAGAACAGGCGAATCCTAGAGGCTATTGTAAGCATGATCCCAGCGGAACGGGGTTCTCTTTCAATTAATTTCCTGCTAAGGCTACTGAGTCTTGGAAACTATCTAGGGTCATCTCCATTAACCAAAACTGAACTTGTCCGGAGGTCCAGTCAACAGTTGGATGAGGCGACGGTGAGTGATTTGCTGTTTCCTTCTTATTCCGCATCAGACAAACACTTTTACGATGTGGAATTGGTACGGTCCGTGTTGGAAAGTTTTTGGGTACTGTGGAGAAGGCAGCCTCCTGGATCTTCAGAGAAGGGAGAGTCTATGAGGTCAGTTAGGAAGGTTGGGAAGCTCATTGATTCTTATCTTCAAGTGATATCCAAGGACGTCAACATGCCTGCGTTGACAGTAGTATCTCTTGCCGAATGCTTGCCTGATATTGCCAGGCCACTGCATGATGAACTCTACAAAGCTATTAACATCTACCTAAAGGTAATATATTTGAAGCATTGACACATAGAAAATCAGCGAAATTGAGTAGATGTTCTTAATCTTTACTTTCAAGGTACTCATCTGTTTATTGGATGGCTTAACAATTGGCTTCATGCTACTTCATGTGCTGGCAGGAGCATCCTGATTTGTCCAAAGCCGACAAAAAGTTCCTCTGTCGGATTTTAGATTGCCAGAAGCTGTCTCCTGAGGTACGAGCGCATGCCGTGAAGAACGAGCGCCTGCCCTTACGCACGGTGGTTCAAGTCCTCTACTTTGACCAAGAGAAATCTGCCAGGGGAGCAACAACACCTCACAGCTTGGCTTCGCATGACACCAGAACTAGGGGAAAGGAGACTCTCGCTTCAAGAGAAGATCAAGGCAAGCAAAAGCTAAGCCCGGAAGTTGGATTTCCCAGACCAGATGACACGACGATATCAGTAGCCGAAACCAGCACTACAGATCATCCTAGGATAATGCAACCGGAAATGAAGCTACCGCGAGAATTGGAGAGGAAGCTGGTGATGAGGGAGATGGAGGAAGGAGTAGAAACATCAGATAAGGCAAAGGATGTCGCCGCAGACGAGAGATCGCAAAGAAGCACACTGGACCCCCATAAGATCGGGAAAAAGACTGGTAAAACAGACCGCGGCCATAATAAAGGGCGAGAGAGATAGCAAATTGGCCGATGGTCGTATACATCAGCAGGAAGGCGTTGTATTACACTTCAGGATCTGTAACTTTTCATGTGCCCATCAATTAGTTTGGTTCTGAGTCATTATTTGCAATGTAATTGCGATTTGTGAGTAGACATAGCTTCTATAAGATGAGAGCCTCCATAAACCAAAGAAGAAATTCTACAGGATCTAATCCTAAGCCATTCATATACCAATATACCAGCAACATAGGCTGCTCTATGTACCTCATACACTCCTTTCCTCTAAAGATATGGATTTTTTTCTGTCAGAGTTCCTACTGATGATGTTTGGTGTGGACCTAGAGAGTCAAATTCAGATGAAAATTGAGAAGATAAGCTGTTGGATATGGAAAGGGTTTTTCCTGCCAAAATAAAAGTTCATTCTACTAAAAATCAACAATCTCGTAAATCTATCTATTAAATAGAGTCAAGTAAACAACATTTAATCTCGTAAATCAATTCAGCTTTAAATTATAAACAGCACATTGCGTGCTTTTCAGAGTAAATGAACTTCGAATAGTAATCCTTTACACATATTAAAAATTCAAGTTATTATCACGAAAAATCTCAAATTAATACACTTATAATTTATTTTACCCCAACTTAAGTAACCAATAAAAATTTCAAATTAATACACATGCGATGAATTTACCTTCCGTTAGTTTCCGTTAAATTTTAACGTCAAATAACTAAATTAGATAACAAGGTGTAGCAATTTAGGGTTTTACTCCCTCGTTCGTTGTTAATTTATGGTTTTTCGATGTGTTAATTTTACTCAACAGAAACTAATAGTAGTAAATTTGTTACAAAACTACAATTCTGGATTTTTTATGGTAAAAAATTTAATTTAGGATAGAGCTTTATTTGTTGATATCTTATATATTCCCTTGGTGACCCAAAAAAACGGGGAGAATTCTTTTTTCCAGCAGGTGGGATCTTATAGAACGCTTCAGATACCCCAACAAAAGCTCTCACTTTTCACTTTTCAGCGCTCAAAAAAACTCCTGCAAGAACCCAGCAGAGCAAGAAGGCGAACTCGAGCTCCGGCTCTGCTTCCCCCCCTCAGGTACGTCCGGCTCGTGCACAGCCCCCCTTCGCTCCCTCCGGCCTGCTAATTCCGGTTTCACCCATTTCAAGATTCGACGTGATCGTGCTATAGTTTGCATTGATTTCTTGGGTTGGGGTGTTGCAGAGGCTGGTCATGGCGGAGAAGGGAGGGAAGGGGCATTCGCTGCCCGGCAAAGCGGCCAAGTCCTCGCTCAAGTCCACCACTCCCAACGGAGGTAAAAGTTAGCGCGACCCATTTTCGCTTTCTTCCGATTCTCGCGTCGTTGCTTCGTTTTTCGATCGCATTCTTGTTTTTGTGGCAATCGGCGTCTCTTGCTGTTCTTGGGTTTATGCTAAGAGAATTTTTCATGGTTGTGTGTGTTGACGTGTAGCGTCCGCGAAGGGCAAGGACGATGGTTCTGGGAAACCCAAGAAGGGGAGGAAGGTTCAGTTTGATTCCGAAGGTTTGCATAGCGTTTGGGTTGTTTGATTCTTTTTCGTGGTTGTTGATTATAAGTGGTTTGGAGATGTGGGTTCTGTGACTATCCGGGGTTGGCTTGTGGTGATGTTTCTTTGTTGTTGGTGGCTATTTGCACAGGTCTCGGGGATGGAATTTTCGGGTTTTCATCCGGCAGCAAAGCAGACAGCTTGTTGAATAAATGTCGGTCTCTGAATTCATCATTTTCAGGCTGTTTCTGTGGATTTATTGCTTGGCAGTTCCATGTGGCTTCGGTTGCTTGCGATGTGTTATTTGCTACTTACTGCGTGCTGATTATTTTGTCCTGGCAATCTGTGTATTTTCCTTAGTGAATTTGGGCAAAGGAGGGAAAGGAGATAAGACTGGCAGTGCTGCCAAAAGTTCCGCTCCCAAAGAACTGCCTCCTCTGGAGCTCAGAGTTGAGCAGGGTAGGTGTTTAGCTATACTGCTCCTTTTTTTAGCAGCGCAGATTGAATATCTTACTTATGGGTTGCTTCAACCTCTGACTGTCGGGTATAACTACACGTGTGGAGCTTCGCTTGAATTGGATTGTTTTAGGTATGAAAATCCAAATGAGATCAGTAATTGGCCTAAATTTTTTTATTTGAAAATTTTGGGTTCAAGCGAGATGGGCTTGGCAAGAAGGTGGCAAGAAGGCATTTAATATGAATGGAGAGACAGATGCCTTACAAATTACGTCTACCTTTAGCAGTTAATAAACTTACCCAATCATTGACTCATGCTTGTAAGCATAGGTCTGCATGTTGGCAACCTCTATGATTGTTTCATTTCTGACTTACTAGAGTCATACAGATTGGACTTCAGCAGGTTCATTTTGGACTGTGGAGTCATGGTTTTTCCTCTTCTGGCCAAAGAGCAGAGTTGTATTGAATTTTTCAATTTATTGGGCATATTGGTGATGATGCTACGTGTGAATAATACTTTACCTTTTCATCAATTTAAAGGTTTGGTTTAGACTAGTTACTGTGTTGGGTATGCTCCCTGATCTTGTCAATTTATTGAATTTATAGAACTCCCAAAACATGCCAAATGTCTGATGGACTGTGAAGCTGCTGAAATCTTACAAGGAATCCAGGAGCAAATGGTTGTATTGTCTGAGGATCCAACAATCAAAATTCCTGTGTAAGGAGTACATTCTCATGGGTATTCTTTTGATCCCTCTCTTTCAACATACCTGAGTCAACTGTCCTTTCAGATCCTTTACTCGTGGATTGCAATATGCCAAAAATGGAATTCACTATACGGATCCAGGATCAGTGAGAAGAGCTCTAGAGTATCCTTGTTTTTGAAGTTTCTTTTGAGTGCTTTAATAATGTGATTACCAATTCTCCTAATGAGGTCCCATGCAATGGATAAAACATTGTTAACCATTAACTCATCTCAAAGGCCTCTTACACAATATGGTGTCACTGAGGGCGAGGTACTAATCTCAACTTTTTGGGTAACATTTCTTAAGAAGACGCAGTGCCATTAATCTCAGATTTGGTGCAGATATGTGTCATTGGGAATGTCTGTCCAGAAACTCCAGATGAAGTCTTTGCTCTTGTTCCATCCTTGAAGGTACTCTATGACCATACTTTAAGATCTTTAGCTTGCCATGGACAATTTTTTATATGGCTGGTAACCTGCATTAGTAGAGACAATTTGGGCACCTCTGTTCAAAGCTGTTTTCATTCCTGAAAGGCTTTTCTTTTGTATGTTCCATTAGTGGAAAATTTGGCCTGTGCTGGATAATTGTGAGAATCAAGCATGATGAAACATGCTAATATCATTTTAAATAGAAGAATTGAATGCAAGTTCCAAGTTTTGAGTCAACATTTCATGCTGTGGATTCATAGGGTTCTTTTCTTGACAGAGATTTTCATTTTGAGTCACCAGTTAAAAGAAATTTAGATGATAACTAGGGTCATTGAAGTTTAAGCTTTTTGTTTACAGTTCATGTCGGAGTAATATGTGTATAAATATTCCTGCATGCTGAAAACTAGAGACGTCATAAAAGTCTCTGTATATGTCATTCTGTCTCCTTATGGCATGTTTGCTATTTGGCTTTGCAAGCCATTTTTGTCAACTCATTGATTCCTTATTTAAGTGTTTAGAAAAGGAAATTCGTCTTTACAACTAGGCTACCATTTGGAATCGAGTCTGGTTGTATAATCCCTCCGGCTGCCTCCTTTGTCTTAGACAAAGTTTTGACCCCAAGTTTTGTGCAGTCTAAGAAGAGCAAGCTCGCTGAGCCTCTCAAAGATGTTTTGGCTGAACTGGTTAAGCTCAGAAAGGCAACGTGACACCCAGCAGAGATCTGCAGTAAGATACCACAGTTGCTGATCGACTGACATGGCTTCTTCTCCACTCTTGCTTTTCCTTGGTGCTGATTACCGACTGGTCTTTAGTGTTAACTGCAGGTTTTTTTGTTTATAATATTTACTGTATTTCTGCTCTCGGAATTCAGGGTAGAGTTGTTCGGTGGGTTAGATTGTGTGTATAGCTTCACCTAGCAGAACAAGAAGCAGTATCCTCAGGACTTTCCTGCGTCATTTTGTCACTTGTCGGATTCAGTTTTGTACTTGAATCTAGAGATGTGAGGTTTATTCTTGAGGAAAGTGTTACTAATACTTTTGAAGTGTACTGTGCATATGTGTTGACTCCCTGAACACGATGGTGTCTTTTTATATGATATGCATGACGATCATCTCATGTACTCACCTCATCTTCACGTTGTTTGGAGGCAGTGAATTTGGTGCTTCCATTAGCATTTCGTTGTACCCAGACTATCGTCTCAATGGTAGAGTTCACTGAGTGCGGTTTCTATGCTGTTCATTTCCGATCTTTAGCACTCTCTCTCTCTCTCTCCAGCTGAACATAAAAAGTCCATTCTTTCACTATTAGTTGTCCAATCATGGATCTTTTATGACTAAAGGTCGAGTATTAATAGTCACAGCGTATAACCTTGTCTTTGTTTTTCTATATCATTATTTAGTTATAATTCACAGAGATTATTCCTGAAACTTTTGGGTTAAGAGCTTTCAGATTAAAAGCTGAGTGAACTATCATAGCAGCCATCTTGATTTATGATTGTGGAAAACTCGAAAACCAATGACTCACCAGTTATGGACATTGATCTAATCTTTTTGACAGTAATAAGGATAAGTACAGAAATAGGATCTAAGATTTGTGAAGTTGGTCAATTGACTATTCAACGTGTTGTTTTGGCCACTTGAGGATTTAAAATTAACAAAAACTCAGTTCACCATAGCTGTGATTTATCAAGAAAGCCTCAGCTGCTACCCCTCACTACTTCAAGTGATTGGGGAGACATCAGCTTCAGCAAGCAATAGAGCATGACAATGTTGATGAGCTACATGGGTTAATAAAAGGATGCCAAATCGTGTATCTTAGGGCCTCTTCCCAGAGACTCCCTTACTCATCACCACGGCCACCAGGAAAACCCCAATGGGCATGGTGATGGCCATGTTGAAGCCGTGGTTTATTCGGAAAGTGAATCAAGAGGGTTACGGGCCCGTGCACTTGGCTTTGCAAACAAACATGGGCACTGATGACCCTCACCCTCAAGTTGATCCAAGTCCACGAACACACGGTTTAAAGCCAACTTTGCATTGTGTTGCTGAGAGAAATAGAGACATTGAGCCGGAGCTCCTAGCCGAGTTCCAATCTGTTTGCAAATTGTCCACTGAAAACTTGATGAGCTAGTGTGAAACCACAGTTCACATTGCCATCAAGAACCACAACCTCCAAGCATTCAAGGTGCAGTTTAAATGGGCTTGAGAGAAGTCAATCCGACAATCAATTTTGGATTGGAAAGACCAAGATGGTAACACTGTCTTACATATTGGTGCATTCATAGGTTAGTTCATCAATTGCGTGGTTGTTTGTGCTTTTATTGTTCAATCCTTGAATTGACATAATCCAACTCAGAACAAATGTAATGGTAACAAAGATAACAGGATCAACTCATTCGGTTCTTTTGATGGAGAGAAGAAAACGAATAAGGGGGAATTACTATCACTCCTTCCCTCCCAATCTTCTACTTCCTATTTTCTTTTTGTATTGAATACAGTTTTTACAGCTTGATCCATTATTTTATCTTCTTTTGTTTCCTTAGTGATTACTCTAATCATTTTATTTCTCTCCAAATCACTCGATCCAAACTTGTAATAGACTTTTTATGCTATTCAACTGGGTTGTGAAAGTGAGGTCAAGAAGTAGCGTTTCTTCAAAAAAAAGGGAAATTTAGGAACTCATATTAGGATAGTGACAATATGCGTATGTAAATTATTTTTAAATGTATTCATTTAAGTTACTGGATACATATTGGCCTATTTCAAAATCCAATTAACCATTGGAAATTACAAAATTTAACACTGAATGAGATTAAATTTGCATGATAATCCCGATTAATATTCGATTTAAAAGACTCAATTCAATCAAAACATTCACTTTTTTTTTTAAAATCAGAAAAGCGTACTTCTCATTACTAGGGTAACGATTGTAGGTACAGAAAATAAGAATTGAAACAAAGAAGAGCCCATTGGGCTTCAGAGGGTTTGGACAACCAATTAAAGGCCAAGTATTTATTTTTACGGGCTTTAAATATATATTACGTAGCCCGGATTTAAATTTAGATAGGACAATTTATTATCCTACTCTATATTTGGGAATGCCACTCAGACCGGATAAATTGAGATACATCCAGATAAAATGATTGATTGGAAATTCAAGATGGGGTGGAATAGATCCGGATTGGATTAGAAAAAATTTAATTTAATTTAAGAACAATTTGCTTTCTCCTGTGACGACCAGGGCCATCATTGAAACACAATTTCTCCGGAAAGCGAGTTGCACCGGTGGGAGAGCTCGTCGGAATAGCGAGATCCTCTGTAGTCCATGATTTCTCCGGGGATCCACGCTTTCACTGCTGCTACGCCATCGACACAAGTCTGTGCTAGAACTTCCTGCTGCGCACGCTCCTGCCAACGACAATCCTTCCCCGTCGGCAACTGTTGACCCTAATTCCTTCTGCCAGCATGTTTTTATTTTTCTTAAGCATTGCAATTTTTGTTTTATAATTTTCATATTTTTAATTTTATTGAATTTTTACTTGTTTTCAAATCTTATGTTAAGTGTATCGAATTATAGGATAGGATATGTCCATCTTTACTATTCGGAGGATTTTATATCATACTTTATCTGATCTTATCAGATCTTTCTCCTGACGATCAAATGTGGAGGATAAGTGAGGAAAACATAGCAGTGATATAGAGATCGCCTTGTTTATTGTCTATTAAATGAATTGTAAAGGTATGATTAAAATTGTTTCCCTTCCAACCCCTTTAAAATTCATGTTTAGTGAGCTCTAAATTTCTCTAAGTTGGATGGTTTTGGATATATTATTTCCTTCCAACTCTTTCCATCATGATTGCTCCTACCTTATTACTTAAATCATTATTTTCTGTTAATTGGTAACATCTCTTTCCTTCTTCAAAAATTGATTCGTCTGAACAGATTATAGGAGATAGAAGATAACAAGTACAATCCGACACAGCAATAAAATAACTAATTTGTGGACAGGAAAATTACTCCCAATCAGTTGAATCTCGTGCATATAGGGTATCGGGATACCTCTCCAAGGCTGTCTTTCTCTGCATAGCCAAACAGCTCGTGTACAACATGTAATTGAATTTGAAACTTTTCAATTGATGTGAATTCGCCTATAATGACTCACATGGTAATTCCTAGTTATCACTACTATAATTTCTGGTGATTGGACTGAATTGTACTTTTGAATAGATTCAGGAATTCATTACATTGGTCGAAGTGATTCCGTTCAATAAATAAGGTATACATGCTTCGTTTCTCTCCCAGTGCACATGTGCGAACGGCACATCCAAGTTCTGAATCGAATCGACGTCACCAGGGAACATTTCGGCAACTTCCTAGGATCAAACGATCGGAAATAACTCCCAAGTATCATTAACCATAGCTATTCTTGTCGCGTGTCCATATAATCCATCTTTCCAGTCTTTTAAGGTTTGCCAGAAATACTCTTTTTCAGCAGTTGCATTTAACGGACTCATCTTTTAATTACTTGATTCCTTAAAGACCTCTAATCTTTCTTGAAGTCGGGCTTCAAATAGCTTTTTTTCCTATTTCTATCTCATACAATGCTAAAGGGGAAACGAAAAGCGCCGAGTCGCAGCTTGCAAAACATGAACACTCGAAGCTTACACGCACAAAACACGTAGAGGACGATTTCTCAATTTTTTGTAGCTCTAGAAAGAGCCAAACCATGCTAATCTGCACGATTGTAACTCTTTTTCTAGAAATTTCTACTCTATAGAGTTACAGAAAAGAATTTGAGAACATAACAAAAACCTAGATAAACCTATATTAAAAATAAAATAAAAAAAACAACAACAACTAGATCCTATCGCTTCTTCAAATAAAAAATATGATATCTTAACACTTTTAAGAAGTTAAACTAATAAAAAGCAATAAATTGAAGTATTATATACGCAGTGAATATTCTAAATCAAGTTAATTGAAGAAGGAAATAGCAAAGTTCAAAATCCTAAATTTATCAAATAAAATATGTAAATGGGCCTGAGGTGCCCCACTTCATTGTCCATTTAAAAAAAAAAAAAAAAAAAGATTAATCGTATCTGCAAAATCACACAAAATTTCTTGCTTTAGAAAACCTAGAAAAAAGATCGCGATCAAACTTCAAGATCGATCTATCAATTCCTTCTTTAAATATCTTGGTATAACGAAACCAATTTTGGATCTACTATTATCCTTTCCATTTTTTTTTTACTTCAAATTGAATCTCATCGTGTTTCAAATCAGATCAACATGACAGAGGGCTTTTCTCCGAATCATCTCTCCAATTGGGATTTGCACTAAAGATAGGGGATTTTGTTTAAGGAATTAGGTCTCAGCAAAGTGAAGTATCATGGCAACCTTGTAGTGGCAACCTTAATTGCGGCTGCAACTTAGCAAGCTGTGCTCGCTCCTCCGGGAGGATACTGGCAGAATTCCTCTTCAAATCCCACAGCTGATTCCACTGTTGTTACCACCAATTCCAGCAGCATTGCCCTTGAAAAACAACATCAAGCCAGAAACATCATCTTGGGCGGTCGGAAACTACTATGGTACATGTTCTGGAATAGCCTGGCGTTTTTCACCTCCATCTTCACAATCTCGGCCACCACTTTAATTTGGAGGGCAGCACTTTGCTTTACGCCCCTATATCCCTTCTCTACGCTGCTGACCTTGTTTCTTTCACAACCCCCATTCCTAAATCCAATGCGGCGACAGTAATTCCCGTGACAGTACTTTTTGAATTCGTTTTTCTCGCCGTGTTGGGTCTTCCAGTGTACATGAGGTTAAAGCACCTAGGAGTTCGATGATGAATCGATACCACATGGAGATGCGTCGCCAACTTCCTAGGATCGAAGGATTGAAAGTAATTCGCAAGTATTACTTACCTTAACAATTCTTGTCTCGTCTGCATCTTATCTATGTTTCTTGACTTAAGGTTCGCAAGAATCAGACTCTTTATTTTTATTTTTTTTAATAATTACATATAATGGACTCATCTATTAATTCCTTCGTCACTGAAGGCCTTTAATCTTGCTTGAGTTCGGGACCTCGAATAGCATTTTTCCTAATTCAAATTTATAAAATGTTGCAACAAAAACGAAAAGCACTAAACCACAACTTGCAAAGATGAACGCCCAAAACGTAGACGCACAAAACGCAATGAGTGAAATTTCTTCGATCCACTGTATTTCTGAAAAGAGGCAAATTGCCCGGTCTGATAAAAACACAACAAATAAGCACGATTGCAACTGTTTTACTAGAAATTACAATTAAACAAACGAAATACTAAGAATATAACAAGACCCTAGCTACACGTAAAAAACTGACTAGATCCTAAGATATCTTAACAATAGGAAATTCCTAAATCATAAAAGAAAAGATGTAAATCCAAACTTGAGTTGCCCAACAATTTTCATGTCATTGGAAAAAAAAGGCTCAATCTTGAGTTTTTAGAATAAAGATTATGTGCTACAATTCTCTTGGAATTTGGAACCATATATACAAAATCAATTTTTTCTCACTTAAAGAAAAGATCCCAGCCAAACTTCAACATCGATCTGTCAATTAATTTTTTAAATTTCGTAAAATAGTGAAATCAATTTTTGATCTACTGCTATTTTTTCCATTTTCTATCGCTTCAAATTTCTCAACCAGAATCTCATCTATCTAAATTCATGTCAATAGTAGATGGGATGTTCTCCAAAATCATTTCTCCATCGTCATGGAAAAATATGCTCATTTGAGATTCTTCCTCAAGCTCAGAATCATCGAATTCTTGAAAAGGAAATTCACTACCTTATCAACAGGAATTATAAGGATGTTTAGGTTGTTTACGCTCAACTTGCACTTGATCCCACAAGAAAAATAAGTAAAAGCATCTCCCTTCGATCTACAAGCTAAGAGATTTGCTCTTCGATATTTGAATACATAAGTGCAATGGGAGAAGTTATGTACATCTGCAATAAAATCTTTTTGGTTTGAGTATCCATCTAAAGATAGAATCTTGCAGCAAATTCATGCAACTCTATCAGACAAGCGGTAACGGGGACAATTCTTGGTAGTAATCTCCATAACATGCCCCACGGCATTGACCGTCCATCTATCATAATAATTGCGACCATCGCCTGTACATCTTCTGTGGCGACCAGTACGTCCTTCAAACTCTTCGAAATCCTTTTTACTCGAATATGAAGTCTATGAATAATAAGCAGGACGTTTGGACTATTGAGATAGGTTCATCGAACGGTTGGCCCAGTGCTCAAATTCCATGCGACGCCGCTTCATTGTCCCCACTTAGGTTTCTCTCCAGCCCTAGGACACCAAGTCACTTTGCAATCTTTTCCATAGGCAGCTGCATCCCACCGATTCCAGGTTCCGATGAGATGCTCGCCGTCAAAGCCTGGACCCCCGATCTTTGTCAGCGTGGCAATTTTCACCATTGTCGTCTTTACCAAACATCACATTCCCACAATGAAGTGGTGACAAAGAGAATTGTAAGAATATAACGAAAGACTAGCTAAAAAAAAAAAAAAAAAAAAAAGAAGAATAAAATACCTTCCGATTAAATATAAGATAGCTTAGGAAATTTAAAATGTCAACGAGGCAGTTTTCACCATTGTCGTTGTTCCCAAACATCACATTCATTCTGTTCTTTCATGACAGAGCTTTTGATTTGGATTCACCAGTTAAAAGATCATTAGATGTTATTTAGCTGGAGTTAATGTTGTTTCGAATTTTGTTTACAATTCATGCAGGGGTAATATGTGTATTGATCTTCCTGCACGGTAAAAGCTCGAGACACCTTAAAAATCTCTGTATATGTCATTTTATCTCCTTATGTTTATATCTGCTATTTGGCTTCGTGAGCCATTTCCGTCAACTTATTAAAATCTTATAAGGAATCCAGGAGCAAATGGTCATATTGTCTGAGGATCCAACCATAAAAATTCCTGTGTACTGTAAGGAGCATAGTCTTATGGGCATTCTTTTGATTCACCCCCTTCAACATACTTGAGTCAACCACAGTTTCAGATCCTCTGACCGTGGATTGCAGTATGCCACAAATGGAATTCGGCATGCAGATCCAGCGTCAGTGAGGAGCTCTAGAGTATCCCTGTTTTCTTTAGTTTCTTTTGTGTGCTTTAATTATGTGATTAGTGTTTCTCCTGATGAGCTCCCATGCAATGGATAAAACGGTGTTGAACCATCAACTAACTTGAAGTCCTCTTGCACAACTTCGTGTTGCTGATGGCGAGGTACTAATCTAAACTTTTTTGGGTGCCATTTCTTAAGAAGACGCAGTGCCATTAATCTCAGATTTGATGCAGATATTCGTCATTGTTTATGCCCATCCTGAAACTCCAGATTGCTCTTGTTCCGTCCCAGAAGGTACTCTATGACCATGCTTTGAGATCTTCAGCTTGCCATGGACAATTTTCAATGGGGCTGGTACCTTTCAATAGTAGGGAAAATTTCGAGCAACTTTGTTCAAAGCTCTTTTTTATCCCCGAGAAAATTTCATTTTTCTTGTTCCATTAATGGGAAATATGGCTTTTGCTCGATAATTGCGAGAATCAAGCATGGCGAAACATGCTAATATCATTTTGAACTAAAGAATTGAATGCAAGTCCTGAACTATGAGCGTAAAACCATATGTCTTGGATTCATTCGTTTCCTTTCATGACAGCTTTTGATTTAGAGTCAGCAGTTACAAGAACTTTACATGTTATCCAACTAAAGTTATTGATGGTTCAACTTTTTGTTTACA
Source organism: Eucalyptus cladocalyx (assembly GCA_017140615.1). Lineage (NCBI taxonomy): Eukaryota > Viridiplantae > Streptophyta > Magnoliopsida > Myrtales > Myrtaceae > Eucalyptus > Eucalyptus cladocalyx. The sequence goes on from CM029519.1 coordinate 16,466,405, forward strand.
ATTCATGTAGGGGTAATATGTATTCCTCCATGTCAAGATAATGATAACAGATTTTGGTTCTTGTGATGACAAAAACTCCATGAAGCACAAAAGACATGAAGAAGGCAAGGGCAGACAAAACAAAAGGAAGACCATGTAAAGCGTTGAAGCAGATTCAGCCACCCAAATCAAAGAGTGTCGGCTGCGTCTCTCTTGAAGCAAAATTAGTCGTACCCTTATTAAATTCTAGCAGCTTGCACTTGTCCTCAGGTGTAGAAAATCAAGGGTTATATAAATGCAGCAGTTTTTTGTTTAGTAAAACTTTAGCTATAAATAGAGCGTTTGTGAAGTATTGCATGCAAGCCACAAAAAGCAGAGCGAGCTTCAGAGTAGAGTTGGAGTAAGAAGCCAAACAGAAAGCATTTTCAATAAGAAAGTTGTCCCTCCATTTGTTGGGCTCTCATTTCAAAGTTCATATTATTGTTCTTTTGGTTGCAATACTCCTTGCTTCGTTATATAAGCGTTTAGAGAAGGAAATTCGTCTAGACAATCATTGTACCAATTATCAGGCATCTCTTCTAGCTGTCTTGGACACGTCTTGACCAAAAGTTTCGTGAAGGCTAAGAAAAGCAAATTAGCCGAGCCTCTCGAACATGTTCTGGCTGAAATAGTTAAAGCTCAAACAGGCCACGTGACGGCCCGGTAGAGATCTGCAGTAAGATGCCACAGCTGCTGATTACTGGACATGGCTTTTTTTTTCTTTGCTTTTCCTTGATACTGATAAACGTCCTCAAAGACTTCCATGCATCATTTTGTCATTTGTTGTAATAGGTATTTTATCTTCTTGGAAATTGTGATCCATTTTCTAGACTTTCCTAGATTTACTATATTACAATCTAGAAACTACTGGATAAGTTTTGCAAGCGCTGAAGAGAGCCAAACATGACTAGACCGACTAAAAGAAGCCAAGTTGAAGAAGCAAGCACAAGTTAGTTGTAATAAAATAATAAACTCTGCTTAATCACGAGGAAAGCAGAGCCAAAAAAAGTGGACAAGTAATGTTCACGCAACCCTCAAACTAAAAGAATCCACTATGTGGGTTGATGATGCCCAAAAAGAGGCTTGTAATTCATCCATTTGTGTGTGTGAGGTTTAAGCCCTCCACCGTGGGTAGAGAGTAGAGCTCACATGGTCGACATCTCTTGTAATTCTCCACCAAAACTAAATAAACTATATTCTTGAACTATTCTACTTTGTCTCTTGTCCATATGTCCAACACACACATATTAAATCAAAAACTATCATTGATACCAAAACCATGCTTCCGCACACCAAATTTCAAGATAAACTATTGCAAAGCAATTGCAACACTGCTCATGACAAAAAAAAGAAGCAAAATGGAGCAAAACAAGTTGACACCTGTCTTTGTAGAAGTTTGACTGGCAGTCTACTATATCTCACTATATATTATGTATGCGACAAATCTGGTTCATGCAAATTCCAAGCCAAATTTTACCTTGGAGCTGCCAAAAGAATTCTCAGATATTTACGATGAACTACAAGCTACAACATTTGGTATCGGCCAAGTGCAAGTGCCAAACTCATCTACAGTAACAACAACTAGATAGGATCAGCTAATGACAATAAGAGCACCATAGGCTATGCATTTATACAAAGTATTTATACTAGGATTCAAAATATACTCCAGGCATTCAAAAAACAAGACTGAGTGGCACAATTCACTGCAGAAGTAAAATACGTCGCGATTGCTATGACCACCAATAAAGTAATATGGCTTCGAAGAATTCTAGAAGACATTGGAGAAGCGCAGACATAACCAACTCTAATACTTTGTGACAATAAGTCTGTGATTGCTATATCAAATAATCCAATCTTCCATGGAAGAACTGAACATATTGACATCAAATATCACTTCATATGGAAAGTACAAAATAACAGAGAGATCAAGCTGAAGCATTGCAAGAGTAAACACTAAATTGCAGACACATTCACTAAAGCATTACCATCAGCCAAGTTCAAGACATTGCCGAGTATGCTTGGAATATTACGAAATTGGACCAAAGAGGAGTGTTAAAAGTTGATCCAATTTCTAGAGTTTTCTAATATAAGCACTTACTAGAAAAGTCTAGCAAAATCCTACAAAATATCTAGTGCTTGGGCACCAAGGAAGAGTATGGAGTCCAAGTAGACCACAAAATTATCTCTGCAAATGGCAGAGATATTTGCCCTTGAAAGTTGGTTTACAAGCTCAATAATAGAGCTGACTAAAGGTAAGAAAATCTCTGACTTGAGCAGAGAATTTTGCATGGGCAAGTCGGTGATGTGCGACTACAAATAGGCTTGGTGGACGTCCAATTTAACTTACTCAGAAACTAGCAAACCTCTTCTCCTTCCTTTGTATTTCCCACCAAATAGTAAAAGCCTTCGTGTTATTTCCTCGTGCTCCCCTTGCCGTGAAAGTCCACCTTCATTTACCCATCCTCTCTTGTCACCTTGCCAAGTAAAATCCCGCATACTCACCTAAAATTATCGCTATTAGCTTCCGCAAAACATCATACCTGAATTTAGAGAATGCAAGGTTTATTCTTGAGGTAAGTGCTGCTGATATTTTTAAAGTGCACTGTGCATATGCATTGGCTCCTTGAACACCGTACAGGCTTTTTATGATATGCATGACAATCGTCCCATGTACTACCTCGTCAACTTGAACCGCCATCTCAATGGAAGGGTTCACTAAATGAGGTTTCCATGCAGTTCATTTCCATTCTTTAGCGCTCTCTATGTCCCTTCAGCTGAATATTAAAATCCCATCCATTTCACCATCATTTTCATATCATGGCTCTTTTACAACTAAAGATCGAGTTTTAATAGTGAGTATTTAGATTTAAATGTACAAGCCATCTCCAAAATTAGCTAGTAACTATGTTAACAAATTTTGCATTATGATTTTATTTTATTTTTCCTGAAACAATATGAAGTTTATGAGAATTCCTCAATTTAATGGGTCAAAAGAGATGAGAAGCAAGTAATCAATTATAGCATCGTAAAGTGGTTGGTTCCAAAAAAAAACTCCCTCTCAATTGGACATTTTCCCATCCCCAGCCTCTTAGGGATATCTTGTGTTCGGAAGTTTGTTTCCCTTTGTCTTGTAATTATCGTAAGAATGAATGAAAGAAAGCACCCGCTTTCGACCAAAAAAAAAAAAATTGGTTGGTTCCGGATTAAGAATTTGAAATCCATATTGTCGAGTCGATTTTCAGTTTGTGAAACCGAAAAACCAAACTGATGGACCTTAAAATTGGCTTGCAATTGAACCAACCAATTTCGGGGTACACTTGAGAATCGGCCTACGTTTTATTTTTTTATTTTTTTTAGTTTTACTTAGTTTGGGGAAGACAGTATACAAACGCAGCTATGTTTCTTCCTTTACAAGAGATCTAAGTATTACCCTCTAGCAAGCCAATCCCATGTGTCCAATAGGGTTTTAAAATGCTGTTTGAATCCCAAGATGTCAAGATATCCAAAAATATTCCACTCGTCTCAAGTGTCAAATCATGAAATGATTTTTATTAAAAAAAAATAGATCCAAAACCCAAAGGCTGAAGGGTTCAAAAAAGTGATTAGATGCATTGGTATAAGTGCAATAACAAGTTCCTTGATTATCATATCATAACATCTAAAATACAGGTAAAAGCATTTAAGATCCCAAGCTGTTCAGATACCCAGAGAAAAAGCAACAAAAAGGCAACACTTTCCTTCTGCTTTAGAGATTTCACTTGATGCTGAATGCAAAGAGAAGCCTCTGCGAAGCTTGTTTTGACCGAAAAGGACAACACTATTGACCGTAATAGCCAAAGAACAACCGATCCAACTCGCAGTTATTGTCAAAACAATACCGAGTTTCATAACGAAACCCATTGTTTCTGCTATGGAAGATCGTAGATTTGATTTCCACACAAGGGAACGAGAATTCCATTCCTCCCAATTAGACAAGAACCCCTACCAACTCTACCACACACGCTCGCATTCTAACTACTCACAGTATGGAGTCTTCACAGTAAAAAGACACTGAATTCCGAGTTGCTCACCCCCAGTCGCGACCCGCCTCATGGTAGAAAAAGGAAAAGCAAAAAGAAAAGAAAAGAGAGAGCACTGAGAGATAAGAAAAGCCTCTTTTATCTTCACTCCTCAAAAGAATTCTTCAGCTTTCAAAGAAGCCTTTCGGTGCATGGAATTGACACCAAATGAACAGATTCTTGACCTTTACCCCACCACACCAGTACTCTTCACATGGATTCAGGGGATTATCCCGTAGATGACAGAGGAAATTTAGCTGAGATGGCATTCCACGAAGGAATCGAAAACGAAACCCAATGTAGAGAGAGTATCTCGGAGCGGAGCGGAGAGGAGAGTGTCGAATCGCGAACGAAGTCAAGATCGAGCCGCTGAAGGGGAGAGTGAGTAACTTTGAAGGAGAAATGAGAGGGAGAGGCGGCAAGGCTTCTGAAAAAAGAACAGAAAGATTAACTTGGGAGAAAGCGGTGGACCAGTTGAAACCCTAGAACTTTCGTCTTGCAAGGTCGGTTTTTGGGCAAAATCAATGGTTCAGGGTATAGAAGTGACGGCGGAATTGATCAAGACCGGTTCCCAATAGTTGTATCCCGAATTTAAACCTATTCCCGTGTGAATCGACTTGCAACCGATAAGGTCGGTTCGAGTTAGTTCTTGAATTGAATCGACCTGATTGGTCACTCTTTAATGACATCCGTTTGATTTAATTATTACTTTTTACCAAAAAAAAAAAAAAACATCCGTCTGATTTATGATGTTATGGAAAACTCGGTCGCCAATTGCATTAGAGAGAAATAAGTGATGAAGAACCAACTATTGACTCTCCAATTTATAAATATCAATTTTATGCGTCTCGACGGTAACAGAGATAAGTGTAGGAAAGGGCTTAAATTTGGGGGTTTAGTCAATTAAAGAGTCAAAGTCTTATTTTGGCCACTTGATGACTTAAATTTAAAACAAAAAAGAAGAGCTTTAATCAGATTATCGAGTTTGCCGTTAGTGGAGTTCGAGCATTGAAACCTCATGCTTTATTTTACCACGAATTACCCAAATGACAAGCCGTTTGGGTGTAGAAAAAATTTATCAAGGATAGCCTTAACTGCTACTCCCCACCTAAAGAACACTAATACCAATACATGACCCGACACAACACGTGAACACATTATTTCTCAAAAAAATAGAGAATTTTCACACGTTGGGACGTGCATATTTAGTAATTTTATGATTATTTCAATTAAATTAATTTGATTCAAATTCACAAATAAATAAATAATAATAATAATAAAGAGTTCATAATAAATTTACACTAAAAACATTAATCCCCAATTTGTTAACATCATTCGTTATTTCAATTTGACAAATTTAACTCCATTCTAACAATCCATAAAACTTGAAGTAGAAAAAAGGAACAAAAGGGCAATCTACATTCTAGATTCACGTATCAAGGCATGTCGTAAAATAAGTGAAAAAAGAAAAATTTAGGGAGTTAATTTTATGTCACAAGAGGTAAGAGTCAAAAGAGAATAGAGTATTAGGTTTTTCTTCTTTCCCCATTTATAATTTTTTATATATTTATAATTGCCCATCATTTATTGAAAATTTAAAAATTGACCTCGACCATATTGAAATTATGTGTTAGAATTCTAAACTCACATATTGGAATTCCGGACTCAAGTGTTAGAGAGTGTTTGAAGCGTTGACTAGTTGTCAATTGACCAAGTAGTGTTGGAGAGTGTCGGATACGTGTTGGAATGTCGACACAACACGAAAGTTTCCTAAAAAGAAAGTATTGGTGTTTTTTAACTCTCCACAGCTTCATGTAATTATGGAGAAATGACACCAAAGGATTAAAAAAAAAAAAGACCATAAATTACTGGGTTTATGATTAATTAGACTTCTTCGATTAATTTAAATTATCTTGCTGACTTGGCTCCCGCTTTGCGAACCTTCACATATAAGTTCTCCGCCAATGAAAGATCCCCCAACCAATTAAATTGTTCCTACGTTATAAATCATAAACAATGACTCACCGAATTAAATTTGGTTGACTATGACGCTATTTATAATATGCTGCAAGTTCGCCACTCCTGCTTCCATCCATTATCAAAATCGTACTTCCATCCATCCATCCTCAACCACCCCCCCCCCCCCCCCCCCCCCCCCCTCTCTCTCTCTCTCTCTCTCTCCCAGAAAAAAAAAACAATGGAACTCCAAGAGATAAGGGCCGCCCCTGCAGACACACCAGCCCAAGAAGACAGGGTCGTCCATCAAGGAACAATCCCAGCTGACCCAGCTGATAATGCAGCCCAAGGAGACGGGGTCGTCCATCAAGGAACAGTCCCAGCTGATAATGATGTTATACATCTATATAGCCAAATTGAGGGGAACAAAAATTTCTTAGATGATGGATCCGATAGCCCCTTCCCACATACTCCACTGCATATTGCCGCATACGGCGGGAAAACTAAATTGGCCATGGAGATAGCCACCTTGAGGCCGTTATTCACTCGAAAGTTGAACCACGAGGGTTACAGTCCCATGCACCTGGCTTTGAAAAAAAAGCATTATCACCTTGTTAGGGCACTGATGATCCTTGACCCTGAGTTGATTCGAGTCCGAGGAAAAGGTGGGATCACCCCTTTGCATTTTGTAGCCATGGAAAAAATAGACAATTATGAAGATGCCACGAAACTTCGGGAACTCTTGGCCGAATTCCTATATGCTTGCAAATCATCTATTGAAGACTTGACGAACCAATGCGAGACTGCAATTCATGTTGCCATAAACAATGGCAACACCGAAGCATTCATGGTTTTGTTTGGATGGCTTAAGCGATGCCGTTTGAGACAAATCTTGAATTGGAAAGACGAAAATGGTAACACCGCATTACATGCTGCTGTGCTTCAACAAAAGGCCAAGGTATGTAGTTCATTGATTTCATGGTTGTCCATGCTTTTATTGTTCATTACTTCTGTGGATTTGCCTATGTTACAATTTGGGCAATCTTTAGCTATTGCGTAAATAATTTTGGGTAAAAGGACTAAATTGTAGTTTTTGAAATGATTTTGGACTTCATAACATTGGTTGCTTTATTGCATTTGATAAATAAAATTTATTAAACCTTTCCACCATATACAGCAATCCTTACGTCACTGCCATCATTCAAACTTATACGGCATGAGCTCATTTTGTGCACAATAATAAAGTTTGTGACAAAGCAATGAATGAAATTGAAGGGGTACATACTTCATTTGTAACCTTTGCTTATCTTTCAGATAATTGACTTGTTGATTGAGTATACGGATGTAAATGCGAAGAACTTCCAGGATCAAACAGCTTTCCAAATCTTCAAGGAGCATCGTAGTGGCACTCCAGATCTTTTGAAGAGGTTTTCCAATCAAGTAAATCGAGCACAACGTTTTAATCCTACCGTCTCTCTATCAAAGTTCTTTAGCAGCGAACTAACTAACTTTGAGAAGTATGCAAATTTTGTATTCCATGGTGAATCTGCTCGCAACATGATCCTTATTGTGTCCACCTTAATTGCGGCGGCGACTTACCAAGCGGCTCTCACTTTTCCAGAAGAATCCGGAAAGAAAGGTTGGCATTTTTTTGGTACATGTCCTGCAATAGCATGGCTTTTTTCGCCTCGATTGCCACAATCTGGGCCACCACTTTTACAGAAGAGGCCAACCCTTGGTTTTAAATCCCCATACCCCTTCTCTGCACTGCTTACTTTTTAACTTTTATGGTCCAAATTCCCAAAGCCAATTGGGCCGCAGGAGGTACCCTAGGGTTACTTTTTTTTATCTTTGGGTTTGCCGTGGTGGCTGTTCCCCTTTACATGAATCTAAAGCACAGAAGAGTCCGACGAGGAATCGATGCCATGAGAGGACACGCCGCAACTTCCCGGGATCGAAATAACCCATAACATGCCCGCCCCCTCCCTTCTGGCCCTCGAATTCTCTCATCTTCACGCAGCTTTCTTTTTCATTTTCCATGGAGGGGAGGGTTTGAAATACATCTCTCCTCTCCTCCATTTTTCTTTGACTATTTTAGTTGTCTATTTTCTTTTCTTGCTTTCCTTCCATTTGGGGAACTTTCGTCTTCCTTTCTAATCTAGATCTGAAAGTTTCTCTCTCCCGTCTTGGAAAAGTTTGTATCCAATTGTGTTGTATGATTTTGGGATTTTCGCGTGTATGATTTTGGGATTTCGCTTCTCTCGGGTTTCGTTTTATGAAGATTTTGCTCTCACGGGCATTAGTTATGTGCTCTTTCAATCTTTTTACTCCAACATAGTATTGGGGACATTGAGCCTAGGTACGCACCACCAAAAGGCAAAGCTATTGTGACAAATGGAGATCCCGATGTGTGTTCATTACTGAAGACAGATTTAGTCATCGACCGGAAACAATATTAGTTTAAAAAATTCACACATCTACTCTTTGAGTATGTGGAACTTGTATTGTATTGAAGCTGTGCGGTATTTGGCTTAGTTTGCATTTGTACTGTATTTGTGAAAATGAATGAAATGTTATTTTGACAAAAAAAAAAAAATCATAGGATTGAAGGATTGAATGCAAGTATTATTTACTTTAACAATTTTGGTCATATGTGCATCTAATCGATATTTGCTATCTTAAGGCTTGCATCAAACAGACCCTATAATTTGTGACGGACTCATCTATTATTTCTTTTGAAGACCCTGAATCTTGCTTGAATTCGGGACTTTGAATAGCTTTTCTCATGATTCGACTTTATGAAATGGCGCGATGAAAATGAAAAGCGTCGAGTCGCAACTTGCAAAGAGGAACACCAGAAGCGTACACACACAAAATGCAAAGAGCAGAATCTCTTGATTTTCTGTATTTCTAAAGGGAGGCAAATTGCTTGATCCATGAAACACAACAAATAAGTACGGTTGTAACCTTTTTGTAAAAATTACAACTCAAAAAAAAGAAAAAAGAAAAAGAAATACTGAGAATATAACAAAACCCTAGCTAAACATAAAAGAACAACTAGATCGCATGATGTCTTATAATCAAAGATAAGATATCTTAAAACATTTAAAAATTGAAATGATAAAAACAATAAATCAAATGTTCTATACCAAATGAATGCCCACAATATTATTAAAGAAGGAACTATCAAATATCGTAATCCTAAATCAATCAAATAAAAGACATAAATCCAAACTTGAGTGCCCCACATCATTCTGTCTTTATTAGAAAAAAAGCTCGACCTCAAGTTTTTACAATGTCCGTTCATCTAATGAAGTATATTTTCTATAATCCTCTTGGAATTTTGGAACCACAACAGCAAAATCAATCAAAATATTCTTATTCTGAGAAAAGATCCCAATCAAACTTCAACATCAATCCATGAATTGATTGTTTAAGTTTCCCAGTATCACAAGTTAATTTTGGATTAACCATTATTCTTTCCATTTTCTATCACTTCAAATTTCTCCACCCGAATCTCTTCTCTATCTTAATTTATATCAACAAGAGAGGGCCTTTTCTCCAAAATCATTTCTCCATCGTCATGGAAGACATGCTCACCTCGATATTCTTCTTCAAGCTCAAAATCCTCTAGTTTTGGAAAAGGGAATTCAAAAATTTCGACTTCTTTCTCGAGGCCAAACAAAAACCTTATCAACGGGAATTATAAAAAAGTCAAATCTTTCTTTTGATTGTTGTCATTGAGGATAACATGAAACTAGCTTGGTTGACACATAAGCTCGATCATCAATTTAAGAAAATCGCCGTCTTAACAGATTTTACATTTTATGCCACTTTCAAATCGGCCCTTTTACCTGCTCACCACCAAGAAAAAAAATGCTTCTCCCTACAATCTATAATCTAAGAAATTTGCTAGTCCATATTTGGATATGTACGTGCAATGAGAAAAATAATCTGCATGTAAGTAAGTCTTTCAAGTTCAACTCTCCATTCAAACTGGAAACCTTGCAGCCAATTCATGCAATTCTCTGACACAACAGTAACGGGGACAATTCTTGGTAGTAATTTGCATGACAAGCTCCATCATGTTAGACCGTCCCTCTATCCTAACCATCACCTCCACGCCTCCAGTGGCGACCACCCTTCAAACTCCTCAAGATCATTCTCACGAAGTTTCCAGATATACAGGACGGTTGGACCATCAAAATAGGTTCATCGAACCCTTCAAACTCTTCAAGATCATTCTCACAAAGTTTCCAGATATACAGGACGGTTGGACCATCAAAATAGGTTCATCGAACGGCTAGCTCTGGGTTCAATGTCTCCACTTATGTGTCTCTCCAGCCCTAGGACACCAAGTCAATTTGCATCTTTCCGTAGTCAGCCGCATCCCACCGAATTGCTGCTCCAGGTTCCGTTGAGATGCTCGCCGTCAAAGCCCGGACCCCCGATCTCTGTCAACGAGGGGAGGTTTTCACCGCTGTCATCGTTACCAAACATCACATTTTCACGATCTTCTGGCTTCTAATACCAACCAACGAGTGGAGACGCTCGGTATGAGTCGCAACCCAGGCCCCCAGTGGAGATGCACGAAGGGCCTAGAGAACAATCTCTTGAATTTTTGTTTTTCTGAAATGACGCAAACAGCGTATTATTGACAAAATCTAACAAACGAGTGCGATTGCAACCTGATCCGAGGAATTACTACTATATGGTAGGAAAAAGAAATAGTGAGAATATATCCAAAGACTAGCTAAACATAGAAAAAAAAATGTTAGATACCTTCCAATTAAAGATAAGATAGCTTAACAAATTTAAAAAGTTCAGAATAATAGAAACAAAAAATTCAAATGGTCCATACTAAATGAATATTTGGCGCTAACCTAATTAAGGAAGACAATAGTAAATTCTAACAATCCCAAATTTATCAAACGAAGGATGCAAGTCAATATTTTGCACTTTAAAAAAAAAAAAAAACGTGTTGAACTTAATAATTCTTTAACAAATAAAGTTGGGAATACTAAAATTAGCCTACACTACACTGCAATAATATACTAAGTTATGCAAATATTCCTAGCGTCCAGCTTATTGCTTCCTTGTGCCCATGCTATATCCGAATTCAACAAACGTAACTTGACAAGCCGGTGCGAAACTGCAATTCACATTGCCGTCAAGAACGGCAACCTCCAAGCATTCAAGGTGTTGTTTGAATGGGCTTAAGAGAGTCAATCTGACGCAATCTTGAATTGGAAAGATCAAGGGGGTAACACTATCTTACATATTATTGCATTCGTAGGGTAGCCCAAGGTTAGTTCATCAATTTTGTGGTTGTTTGTGCTTTTATCGTTCGATTCTTGAACCAACATAATCCAACTCCGGAACAAATGTTATGATAATGGAGATTGTGGAATCACCTTGTTCAGTTCTTTGATGGAGGGAAGAAAACGAATTAGGAGGGATTAATGTCACTCCTTCCCTCCCAATCCTCTACTTCCTATTTTCTTTTTGTATTAAATACAGTTTTTACAGCTTGATCCATTTTTATCTTCGTTTGTTTCCTTAGTGAAATGATTTCATTTACTAAAGGGAAAATTCCAGATAAGGATATGAAAGTCCTCTCATTTTCTTGAATAAGGGGCCTAAAATGGACATTGTTCCAAATAAGAGCTTAAATTGACCTTATCAATCTCAAAGAAGAGCCTAACATCGATGGCCGAAGGGCATTTTAGTCTTTTCATTCTTTAAATTTGTCTCCTTTTTTGCCTTTTTCTTTTATTTTCTTTTACATTTTCTTTTTCTTTTTTATTTTCTCTTCTTCCTTCCGCCGGCCATGGCAGAGGTCACCGACCTCAAGCGAGGGCTGCCCTCTCCCTCGCTGGTGTCGGGCAAGGGCAGCCCTCGCCTATGCAGCATCGGGCGAGCGCTGCCCTCACTGGTGTTCTTTCATGACAGAGCTTTTCGTTTGGAGTCACCAGTTAAAAGATCTTTAAATGTTTTTTAACTAGAGTTAATGTAGTTTCGAATTTTTGTTTACAATTCGTGCTGGGGTAATATGTGTATAGATCTTCCTGCACGGTAAAAGCTCGAGACATCTTAAAAATCTCTGTATACGTCACTTTATCTCGTTATGTTTATATCTACTATTTGGCTTCGTGACTGTCAACTTATTAAAATCTTATACGGAATCCAGGAGCAAATGGTCATAGTGTCTGAGGATCCAACAATAAAAATTCCTGTGTACTGTAAGGAGTATATTCTTATGGGCATTCTTTTGATTCACCCCCTTCAACATACTTGAGTCAACCACAGTTTCAGATCCTCTGACCGTGGATTGCAGTATGCCACAAATGGAATTCGGCATGCAGATCCAGCGTCTGTGAGGAGCTCTAGAGTATCCCTGCTTTCTTAAGTTTCTTTTGCGTGCTTTAATTATGTGGTTAGTGTTTCTCCTGATGAGCTCCCATGCAATGGATAAAACGGTGTTGAACCATCAACTAACTTGAAGGCCTCTTGCACAACATGGTGTTGCTGGTGGCGAGGTACTAATCTCAACTTTTTTGGGTGCCATTAATCTCAGATTTGATGCAGATATTCGTCCATGTTTATGCCCATCCAGAAACTCCAGATTGCTCTTGGTCCGTCCGAGAAGGTACTCTATGACCATCCAGAAACTCCAGATTTCAATGGGGCTGGTACCTTTCATTAGTAGGGAAAATTTCGAGCAACTTTGTTCAAAGCTCTTTTTTATCCACGAGAAGATTTCATTTTTCTTGTTCCATTAATGGGAAATATGGCTTTTGCTCGATAATTGCGAGAATCAAGCATGGCGAAACATGCTAATATCATTTTGAACTAAAGAATTGAATGCAAGTCCTGAACTATGAGCGTAAAACCATATGTCTTGGATTCATTCGTTTCCTTTCATGACAGCTTTTGATTTAGAGTCAGCAGTTACAAGAACTTTACATGTTATCCAACTAAAGTTATTGATGGTTCAACTTTTTGTTTACAATTCATGTAGGGGTAATATGTATTCCTCCATGTCAAGATAATAATAAAACAGATTTTGGTTCTTGTGATGACAACTCCATAAGGCACAAAAGACAGGAAGAAGGCAGGGGCAGACAAAACAAAAGGAAGACCATGTAAAGCGTTGAATCAGATTAAGCCAAACCAAAGAGTGTCGGCTGCGTCTCTCTTGAAGCAAAATTAGTCGTACCCTTATTAAATTCTAGCAGCTTGCACTTGTCCTCAGGTGTAGAAAATCAAGGGTTATATAAATGCAGCAGTTTTTTGTTTAGTAAAACTTTAGCTATAAATAGAGCGTTTGTTAAGTATTGCATGCAAGCCACAAAAAGCAGAGCGAGCTTCAGAGTAGAGTTGTAGTAAGAAGCCAAACAGAAAGCATTTTCAATAAGAAAGTTGTCCCTCCATTTGTTGGGCTCTCATTTCAAAGTTCATATTATTGTTCTTTTGGTTCCAATACTCCTTGCTCCGTTATATAAGCATTTAGAGAAGGAAATTCGTCTAGACAATCATTGTACCAATTATCAGGCATCTCTTTTAGCTGTCTTGGACACGTCTTGACTAAAAGTTTTGTGAAGGCTAAGAAAAGCAAATTAGCCGAGCCTCTCGAACATGTTCTGGCTGAAATAGTTAAAGCTCAAACAGGCCACGTGACGGCCCGGTAGAGATCTGCAGTAAGATGCCACAGCTGCTGATTACTGGACATGGCTTTTTTTTTTCTTTGCTGTTCCTTGATACTGATTACCGTCCTCAAAGACTTCCATGCATCATTTTGTCATTTGTTGTAATAAGTATTTTACCTTCTTGGAAATTGTGATCCATTTTCTAGAATTTCCTAGATTTACTATATTACAATTTAGAAACTACTGGGTAAGTTTTGCGAGAGCTGAAGAGAGCCAAACATGACTAGACCGACTAAAATAAGCCAAGTTGAAGAAGCAAGCACAAGTTAGTTGTAATAAAATAATAAACTCTGCTTAATCACGAGGAAAGCAGAGCCAAGAAAGTGGACAAGGAATGTTCACGCAACCCTACAGCCTGCAAACTAAAAGAATCCACTATGTGGGTTGATGATGCCTAAAAATAGGCTTTGTAATTCATCCATTTGCGTGTGTGAGGTTTAAGCCCCCCACCGTGGGTAGAGAGTAGAGCTCACATAGTCGACATCTCTTGTAATTCTCCACCAAAACTAAATAAACTATATTCTTAAACTATTCTACTTTGTCTCTTGTCCATATGTCCAACACACGCATATTATACCAAAAACTATCATTGATACCAAAACCAAAACCATGCTTCTGCACACCAAATTTTCAAGATAAACTATTGCAAAGCAATTGCAACACTGCTCATGACAAAAAAGAAGCAACTAAAGGAAAATGGTGCAAAAAAAGTTGACACCTCTCTCTGTAGAAGTTTGACTGGCAGTCTACTATATCTCACTATATATTATGTATGCGACAAATCTACTATTGGTTCATGCAAATTCCAAGCCAAATTTACTTGTCAAAAGAATTCTCAGATATTTACGAGGAACTAGAAGCTACAACATTTGGCATCGGCCGAATGCAAGTGCCAAGCTCATTGGCTACACTAACAACTAGGTAGGATCAGCTAATGACAATAAGAGCACCACAGGCTATGCATTTATACTGGGTTTCAAAATATACTCTGGGCATTCAAAAAACAAGACTGAGTGGCACAATTCACTGCAGAAGTAAAATACGTCGCGATTGCTATGACCACCAATAAAGTAATATGGCTTCGAAGAATTCTAGAAGACATTGGAGAAGCACAGACAGAACCAACTCTAATACTTTGTGACAATAAGTCTGTGATTGCTATATCAAATAATCCAATCTTCCATGGAAGAACTGAACATACTGACATCAAATATCACTTCATATGGAAAGTACAAAATAAGAGAGATCAAGCTGAAGCATTGCAAGAGTAAACACTAAATTGCAGACACATTCACTAAAGCATTACCATCAGCCAAGTTCAAGACATTGCCGAGTATGCTTGGAATATTACGAAATTGGACCAAAGAGGAGTGTTAAAAAGTTGATCCAATTTCTAGAGTTTTCTAATATAAGCACTTACTAGAAAAGTCTAGCAAAATCCTACAAAATATCTAGTGCTTGGGCACCAAGGAAGAGTATGGAGTCTAAGTAGACCACAAAATTATCTCTGCAAATGGCAGAGATATTTGCCCTTGAAAGTTGGTTTACAAGCTCAATAATAGAGCTGACTAAAGGTAAGAAAATCTCTGACTTGAGCAGAGAATTTTGCATGGGCAAGTCGGTGATGTGCGACTACAAATAGGCTTGGTGGACGTCCAATTTAACTTACTCAGAAACTAGCAAACCTCTTCTCCTTCCTTTGTATTTCCCACCAAATAGTAAAAGCCTTTGTGTTATTTCCTTGTGCTCCCCTTGCCGTGAAAGTCCACCTTCATTTACCCATCCTCTCTTGTCCCCTTGCCAAGTAAAATCCCGCATACTCACCTAAAATTATCGCTATTAGCTTCCGCAAAACATCATACCTGAATTTAGAGAATGCAAGGTTTATTCTTGAGGTAAGTGCTGCTGATATTTTTAAAGTGCACTGTGCATATGCATTGGCTCCCTGAACACCGTACAGGCTTTTTATGATATGCATGACAATCGTCCCATGTACTACCTCGTCAACTTGAACCGCCATCTCAATGAAATAGTTCACTAAGTGAGGTTTTCATGCAGTTCATTTCCATTCTTCTAGCGCTCTCTTCGTCTATTTAGCTGAATATTAAAATCCTATCCTTTTCACCATCATTTTCATATCATGGGTCTTTTACAACTAAAGATCGAGTTTTAATAGTGAGTATTTAGATTTAAATGTACAAGCCATCTCCGAAATTAGCTAGTAACTATGTTAACAAATTTCGCATTATAGTTTTATTTTATTTTTCCTGAAACGATATGAAGTTCATGAGAATTCCTCAATTTAATGGGTCAAAAGCTTTGAGATGAGAAGCAAGTAATCAATTATAGCATCGTAAAGTGGTTGGTTCCATATTAAGAATTTGAAATCCATATTGTCAAAGTCGATTTTCAGTTTGTGAAACCAAAAAACCAAACTGATGGACCTTAAAATTGGCTTGCAATTGAACCAACCAATTTCGGGTACACCTAAGAATCGGCCTACGTTTTATTTTTTTATTTTTTTTAGTTTTACTTAGTTTGGGGAAGACGGTATATAAACGCAGCTACGTTTCTTCCTTTACAAGAGATCCAAGTATTACCCTCTAGCAAGCCAATCCCATGCGTCCAATAGGGTTTTAAAACGCTGTTTGAATCCCAAGATGTCAAGATATCCAGAAATATTCCATTCGCCTCAAGTGTCAAATCATGAAATGATTTTTATAAAAAAAAAAAAATAGATCCAAAACCCAAAGGCTGAAGGGTTCAAAAAAGTGATTAGATGCATTGGTATAAGTGCAATAACAAGTTCCTTGATTATCATATCATAACATCTAAAATACAGGTAAAAGCATTTAAGATCCCAAGCTGTTCAGATACCCAGAGAAAAAGTAACAAAAAGGCAACACTTTCCTTCTGCTTTAGAGATTTCACTTGATGCTGAATGCAAAGAGAAACTTCTATGAAGCTTGTTTTTGGCACAAAAAATAACGAAAGTATTCACAGTAACAGCTAAAGAACGAACACGTCCAACTCACAAACACTACCAAGTTTTATAAGACAATATTGTTTCCGCTATGGAAGATCATAGATTTGGAATTCACACAAGGAAACCGGAATTCCATTCCTGGTAATAAGATACGAACCTCTACCAACTCTACCACGCATGCTCACATGGAGTCTTCACAGTAAAAAGACACGAAATTCCACCAATTTGCTCACCCCTACTCGTGACCCACCTCACATTAAAAGACCTAAAAACAGAAAAGCAAAAGAAAAGAGAGAGCACTGAAAGGTAAGAAAAGCATCGCTTTCATTCCTCAAAAGTCGTTCTCTCAAAGTAAGTGTTCAAGTGGCAAGAGTTCTTCCACTTCCCAAGAATCAGCACATGACATCGATGCTAAATGAATAAAATCTTGACCTTACCCCACTACACTAATGATCGTCACACAGAGTCGAGGGATTATCCCATAGATGGCGGAGGAAATTTACCTCAGATAACATTCCACGAAGTGATCCAATTTGTTTCCGGGTAGACCAGGGAACTGCCCTCTAGCAAGCCATGCGTACAGTACGCTTTTCAAATGCTGTAGATGATCATTGCTTTCAGCTATCAATTTATCCCATGAATCCCAAGATGTCATGCTATCCAGAGAAATATATAATTCCATTTGCCTCAAGTATTGGATCATGCAATGATTTTTAACAAAATAGATCCAAAGCCCTAAGGCTGAAAGGTTCTAAAAAGTGATTAGATGTTGATATAAGTACAAGAACAAGTTTCTCAAACATCATATCACAACATCTAAACTACAGGTGAAAGCATTCAAGATCCCAAACTGTTCAGATACCCAGAGCAAAAGTAACAAAAAGGCAACACTTCCCTTCTGCTTTAGAGATTTCACTTGATGTTAAATGCAAAGAGAAACTTCTGTGAAGCTTGTTTTGGCCAAAAAATAACGAATCTATTCACAGTAACAGCCAAAGAACAAACAAGTCCAACTCACAAACACTACCAAGTTTCATAAAGACCATATTGTTTCCACTATGGAAGATCATAGATTTGAATTTCACACGAGGAGACCGGAATTCCATTCCTGCTAATAAGATAAGAACCTCTACCAACTCTACCACGCACGCTCACATGGAGTCTTCACAGTAAAAAGACACGAAATTCCACCAATTTGCTCACCCCTACTCGTGACCCACCTCACATTAAAAGACCGAAAAACAGAAAAGCAAAAGAAAAGAGAGAGCACTGAAAGGTAAGAAAAGCACCGCTTTTATTCCTCAAAAGTCGTTCTCTCGAAGTAAGTGTTCAAGTGGCAAGAGTTCTTCCTCTTCCCAAGAATCAGCACATGACATCGACGCTAATTGAATAAAATCTTGACCTTACCCCACCACACTAATGATCCTCACACAGAGTCGAGGGATTATCCCATAGATGGCGGAGGAAATTTACCTCAGATACCATTCCACGAAGTGATCCAATTTGTTTCCGGGTAGACCAGGGAACCGCCCTCTTGCAAGCCATCCGTCCAGTACGCTTTTAAAATACCTCAGATGATCGTTGTTTTCAGCTATCAATTTATCCCATGAATCCCAAGATGTCATGATATCCAGAGAAATATATAATTCCATTTGCCTCAAGTATTGGATCATGCAATGATTTTTAACAAAATAGGTCCAAAGCCCTAAGGCTAAAAGGTTCTATAAAGTGATTAGATGTTGATATAAGTACAAGAACAAGTTTCTCAAACATCATATCACAACATCTAAACTACAGGTGAAAGCATTCAAGATCCCAAACTGTTCAGATACCCAGAGCAAAAGTAACAAAAAGGCAACACTTCCCTTCTGCTTTAGAGATTTCACTTGATGCTGAATGCAAAGAGAAACTTCTGTGAAGCTTGTTTTGGACAAAAAATTACGAATCTATTCACAGTAACAGCCAAAGAACAAACACGTCCAACTCACAGTTATTGTCAAAACAACCAAGTTTCATAACGACCCCCATTGTTTCTGCTATGGAAGATCATAGATTTGTTTGAATTCCACACAAGGAAACGAGAATTCCATTCCTCCCAATTAGACAAGAACCCCTACCAACTCTACCACACACGCTCGCATTCTAACTACTCACAGTATGGAGTCTTCACAGTAAAAAGACACTGAATTCCGATTTGCTCACCCCCAGTCGCGACCCGCCTCACAGTAGAAAAATGGAAAAAGGAAAAGCAAAAGAAAAGGAAAGAGATAGCACTGAGAGATAAGAAAAGCCTCTTTTATTTTCACTCCTCAAAAGAATTCTTCAGCTTTCAAAGAAGCCTTTCGGCGCATGGAATTGACACTAAATGAACAGATTCTTGACCTTTACCCCACCACACCAGTACTCCTCACATGGATTCAGGGGATTATCCCGTAGATGGCAGAGGAAATTTAGCTGAGATGGCATTCCACGAAGGAATCGAAAACGAAAACGAAACCCAACGTAGAGAGTATCACGGAGCGGAGAGGAGAGTGTCGAATCGCTAACGAAGTCAAGATCGAGCCGCTGAAGGTGAGAGTGAGTAACTTTGAAGGAGAAATGAGAGGGAGAGGCGGCAAGGCTTCTGAAAAAAGAGCAGAAAGATTAACTTGGGATAAGCAGTGTACCAGTTGAAACCCTAGAACTTTCGTCTTGCAAGGTCGGTTTTTGGGCAAAATCAATGGTTCAGGGTATACAATTGACGGCGGAATTGATCAAGACCGGTTCCCAATATTTTTATCCGGAATTTGAACCTATTCCCTCGTGAATCGACTTGCAACCGATAAAGGTCAGTTCGAGTTGTTTCTTGAATTAAATCGACCCGATTGGTCACTTTTTAATAACATCCGTCTAATTTATGATGTTATGGAAAACTCGGTCGCCAATTGCATTAGAGAGAAATAAGTGATATCGATTTTATTTGTCTCGACGGTAATAGAGATAAGTGTAGAAAAGGGCTTAAATTTGGGGGTTTAGTCAATTAAAGAGTCAAAGTCTTATTTTGGCCACTTGATGACTTAAATTTGTTAAAAAGAAAAGCTTTAATCAGATTATCCAAATGACCTTATGCTTTATTTTTCCATGGATTACCCAAATGACAAGCGTGTTCATGGGTGTAGAAATAATTTATCAAGGACAACATTAACTACTACTCTCCACCTAAAGAGTATCAATATCGATATATGACATGACACGAAATGAGAATATATTGTTTCTAAAAAATAGAAAGTTTTACACGTTGAGACACGTATATTTATTATTTTTATGATTATTTCAATCAAATTAATTTGATTGATTCACAAATAAATAAATAATAATAAAGAGTTTATAATCAATTTACACTAAAAACATTAATCCACTATTTGTTAATATCATTCATTATTTCAATTTGACAAATTTAACTCCATTCTAATAATCCATAAAACTTGAAGTAAAAAAAGAAAAAGAAAATAATCTACATTTTGAATTCGCATGTCAAGGCGTGTCAGAAAAGAAGAGAAAAAAGACAATTTTCGGGAGTAAATTTTGTGTCACGAGAAATAAGAGTTGGAAGAGAAGAGAGTATTAGGTTTTTCTTCTTTCTCCATTCATAATTTTTTTACATATTTATATTTTTTAACCCATCATTTATTAAAAATTTATTAAAAATTTTAAAATTGACCCCGTCTGTATTGAAATTATGTATTAGAATTCCAAACTCGCCTATCAGAATTCCGAACTCGAGTGTAGCGTTAACTAGTTGTCAATTAACCAAATAAGATTGGAGAGTGTCGGATACGTATTGAAATGTCCAACACAATACGAAGGCTCTTAAAAAAATTGGTGCTTCCTAACTCCCCACAGCTTCATGCAGTTGTGGAGAAATGACACTAGACGACTTAAAAAAAAAAAAAAAAAAAAAAAAAAGACCATAAATTACTGGGTTTAGGATTAATTAGGATTAATTAGACTTTTTCGATTAATTTAAATTATCTTGCTGACTTAGCTCTCACATTGCGAACCTTCACATATAAGTTCTCCGCCAATGAAAGATCCCCCAACCAATTAAATTGTTCCTACGTTATAAATCATAAACAATGACTCACCGAATTAAATTGGTTGACTATGACGCTTTTTTTTTTTTTTGGTCAATAACTATGACGCTATTTATAATGCTGCAAGTTCGCTCCTCCTGCTTCCATCCATCATCAACTAGCAAAATCCGACTTCCATCAATCCATCATCATCGTGCAAACCAAAACAACACCCCCCCCCCCCCTCCTCAAAAAAAAAAAAACAAAAAAACAATGACCGATCAAGGGACAAGTGCCGCCTCTGGAGGAAACGGAGACCGAGACAGTACGGCCTCCCCTCCAGTATTACCCCCTCCAGTACCACCATCCCCTCCAGTACCATCCCCAGATGCTGATGTTGACGCTCTATACAACAAAATTAGGCTGGACGAAAATTTCTTAGATGGTGGATCCGGTAGCCCCCTCCCACATACTCAACTGCATGTTGCCGCAGACGAGGGGAATACTAAATGGGCCATGGAGATAGCCACCTTAAGGCCGTTGTTCACTCGAAAGTTGAATAACGAGGGTTACAGTCCCATGCACTTGGCTTTACAAAAGGGGTATTATGACCTTGTGAGGGCACTGATGACCCTCGACCCCGAATTGATTCGAGTTCGAGGAAAATGCGGGATCACCCCTTTGCATTTTGCAGCCCAGAAAATACCAAACGATTTGCAAAAAAGGAGACAACTCTTGCAACTCCTGGCCGAATTCCTATATGCTTGCAAATCATCTATTGAAGACTTGACAAACCAATGTGAGACCGCAGTTCATCTTGCTGTAAGAAGTGGCAACATCGAAGCATTCAAGATTTTGTTGGGATGGCTTAGGCGATGCCATCTGACACAAATCTTGAACTGGAAAGATATAAATGATAAAACCGCGTACGATATTGCCAGGTCTGGAGAAAACAATGAGGTATGTAGTTCATTGATTTCATGGTTGTCCGTGCTTTAATTGTTCATTAATTTTGTGAATTCACCTATGTTACAACTTGGGCAATCTCTAGCTATTGCATAAATAATTCTGGGTGAAAGGACTAAATTGCAGTTTTTGAAAAGATTATGGACTTCATAACATTGGTTGCTTTATTGCATTTGATAAATAAAATTTATGAAACCTTTCCCCATGTACAGAAATCCTTATGTCACTGCCATCACTTATATGACACGTGCTCATTTTGTGCACAATAATAGAGCTTGTGACAAAGCAATGAATGAAATTGAAGGGATACATACTTATTTTTGTAACCTTTGTATATCTTCCAGATCACTGCCTCGTTGGAGGAGTACATGGGTGTAAAAGACGGCTGGTGTGACACAATCTTGGAAAAGTGCTGTCGTCTTACTCTGGGCACTCCAGATTTTTCGAGCAGGTCTACTCCTAAACCCGCTCTATCAGACTTCTTGAAAAGAGAACTAACTGCCTTTGAGAAGTATGCAAATTTTGTATTCCATGGTGAATCTGCTCGCAACGTGATCCTTATTGTGTCCACCTTAATTGCGGCGGCGACTTACCAAGCAGCTCTCACTTTTCCGGAAGAATCCAGAAAGAACAATTGGCATTTTTTTTCGTACGTGTGCGGCAATAGCGTGGCTTTTTTCGCCTCGATTGCCACAATCTGGGCCACCACTTTTACAGAAGAGGCCAACCCTTGGTTTCACATCCCCATACCCCTTCTCTGCACTTCTTACTATTTAACTTTTATGGTCCAAATTCCCTACACCTATAAGGCCTTACAAATTTTTCTAGGGTTACTTTTTGGGTCATTTGGGCTTGCCGTGTTGATTACCCCACTTTACATGAATCTAAAGCACAGAACAGTCCGACGAGGAATCGATGCCATGTGGGGACGCGCCGCAACTTTCTAGGATCGAAATAGCCCATAAAATGCCCGCCCCCACCCTTCTGGCCCTCGAATTCTCTCATCTTCACGCAGCTCTCTTTTTCATTTTCCATGGAGGGGAGGGCTTGAAATAGATCTCTCCTCTCTTCCATTTTTCTTTGACTATTTTGGTTGTCTATTTTCTTTTCTCGCTTTCCTTTCATTTGGGGAATTTCATCTTCCTTTCTAATCTAGATATGGAAGTTTCTCTCTCCCATCTTGGAAAGGTTTGTATCCGATTGTGTTGTATGATTTCGGGATTTTCGCGTGTATGATTTTGAGATTTCACTTCTCTCGGGTTTCATTTCATGAAGATTTTGCTCTCACGGGCATTAGTTATGTGCTCTTTCAATCTTTTTGCTCCAACATAGTATTGGGGATGTTGAGCCTAGGTGCACACCACCAAAAGGCAAAGCTGTTGTGACAAATGGAGATCTCGATGTGTGTTCATTACTGAAGATGGATTTAGTCATCGACCGTCAATTTTAGTTTAAAAAATTCACACATCTACTCTTTGAGTATGTGGAACTTGTATTGTATTTTGCATTTGGACTGTATTTGTGAAAATGAATGAAATGTTATTTTGACAAAAAAAAAATTCATAAGATCGAAGGATTGAACGCAAGTATTATTTACTTTAACAATTTTCGTTGTATGTGCATCTAATCAATATTTGCTATCTTAAGGCTTTCATGGAACAGACCTATAATTTGTGACAGACTCATCTATTATTTCTTTTGAAGACCTTGAATCTTGCTTGAATTCGGGACTTTGAATAGCTTTTCTCATGATTCAACTTTATGAAATGGCGCGATGAAAATGAAAAGCGTTGAGTCGCAACTTGCAAAGAGGAACACCCGAAGCGTACACGCACAAAATGCAAAGAGCAGAATCTCTTGATTTTCTGTATTTCTAAAGGGAGGCAACAAATAAGCACGGTTGCAACCTTTTCGTAAAAATTACAACTCAAAAAAAAAAAAAAAAAAAAACAAAGAAATACTGAGAATATAACAAAACCCTAGCTAAACATAAAAGAACAACTAGATCGTATGATGTCTTATAATCAAAGATAAGTTATCTTAAAACATTTAAAAAATTAAAATGATAAAAACAATAAATCAAATGTTCTATACCAAATGAATGTCAACAATATTATTAAAGAAGGAACTATCAAATTCATAATCCTAAATCAATCAAATAAAAGACATAAATCCAAACTTGAGTGCCTCACTAAAAAAAAAGCTCGACCTCAGGTTTTTACAATGTCAGTTCATCTAATGAAGTATATTTTCTATAATTCTCTTGGAATTTTGGAATCACAACTGCAAAATCAATCAAAATGTTCTTGCTCTGAGAAAAGATCCTAATCAAACTTCAACATCAATCCATGAATTGAATGTTTAAGTTTCCCAATATCACAAGTTAATTTTGGATTAACCATTATTCTTTCCATTTTCTATCACTTCAAATTTCTCCACCCGAATCTCTTCTCTATCAAAATTTATATCAACAAGGGAGGGCCTTTTCTCCAAAATCATTTCTCCATCGTCATGGAAGACATGCTCACCCCGATATTATTCTTCAAGCTCAAATCCTCTAGTTTTTGAAAGGGGAATTCAAAAATCTCGACTTCTTTCTCTTGAGGCCAAACAAAAACCTTATCAACAGGAATATTAAAAATGTCAAATCTTTCTTTTGATTGTTGTTATTGAGGATAACATGAAACTAGCTTGGTTGGCACATCAGCTCGATCATCAATTTAAGAAAATCGCCGTCTTTAACAGATTTTACATTTTATGCCACTTTCAAATCGGCCCTTTTACCTGCTCGCCACCAAGAAAAAAAATGCTTCTCCCTACAATCTATAATCTAAGAAATTTGCT
This sequence comes from Eucalyptus cladocalyx, assembly GCA_017140615.1. Classification (NCBI taxonomy): domain Eukaryota; kingdom Viridiplantae; phylum Streptophyta; class Magnoliopsida; order Myrtales; family Myrtaceae; genus Eucalyptus; species Eucalyptus cladocalyx. The sequence continues at coordinate 16,490,994 of CM029519.1, forward strand.
AGTCCATATTTGGATATGTACGTGCAATGAGAAAAATAATCTGCACGTAAGTAAGTCTTTCAAGTCCAGCTCTCCATTCAAACTGGGAACCTTGCAGCCAATTCATGCAATTTTCTGACACAACAGTAACGGGGACAATTCTTGGTAGTAATTTGCATGACAAGCTCCATCATGTTAGACCGTCCCTCTATCCTAACCATCACCTCCACGCCTCCTGTGGCGACCACCCTTCAAACTCCTCAAGATCATTCTCACGAAGTTTCCAGATATACGGGACGGTTGGACCATCAAAATAGGTTCATCGAACCCTTCAAACTCCTCAAGATCGTTCTCACAAAGTTTCCAGATATACAGGACGGTTGGACCATCAATATAGGTTCATCGAACGGCTAGCTCTGGGTTCAATGTCCCCACTTAGGTGTCTCTCCAAACCTAGGACACCAAGTCAATTTGCATCTTTCCGTAGTCAGCTGCATCCCACCGAATTGCTGCTCCAGGTTCCGTTGAGATGCTCGCCGTCAAAGCCTGGACCCCCGATCTCTGTCAACGAGGGGAGTTTTTCACCGTTGTCATCGTTACCAAACATCACATTTCCACGATCTTCTGGCTTCTAATACCAACCAACGAGTGGAGACGCTAGGTATGAGTCGCAACCCAGGCCCCAGTGGAGATGCACGAAGGGCCTAGAGAAAAATCTCTTGAATTTTTGTTTTTCTGAAATGACGCAAATAGCGTATTATCGACAAAATCTAACAAACGAGTGCGATTGCAACCTGATCCGAGGAATTACTACTATATGGTTGGAAACATATATAGTGAGAATATATCCAAAGACTAGCTAAACATAGAAAAAAAAAGTGAGATACCTTCCAATTAAAGATAAGATAGCTTAACATTTTTTTTTTTTTTTTGGGTCAGAAATGTAAACATTTCATTAAGTAAGCAAAGATGAGAGGCCTGGTAAATGGGCATCATTACATAAGAGGTCTAACAAAGTTTGAGGAGGGTATAAGACCCAATTCAGAGACACGTAATTTTTCTTGTGGGCTTTGGCGACCCAATCTGCAACAATATTGGCATCTCTAGAGCCATGGACTATCTGGACATTTGGGAAGGCTCGCAGTTTTTCTTTGCACTTACTGACAATAGGTTGAATTTCCCAACTCAACTGATCTGATTTGTTCATTGCTTGGACTAGTTGCGAACTATCTGACTCAAAGATAAGTACTTCGTGTCTTTTGGGGAAGAAAAAGTTAATGGCTTCCCATAAAGCTAGGGTTTCAGCCATCAAGGGAGAAGAGGCTCTAATCGCTTCAACCACACCTCCCACCATCCTCCCTCCCAAGTCACGGCAGACGCAAGCTACAGAGTTCCCCAACGAACCAGGTTCGAACGTCCCATCTATGTTAATCTTCAAAGCTCCGTCCTGTGGTGGAATCCATGTCTGAGATGGTTCAGCTTCGTGGGTTCTAGATCTGCCTTTTCCGTGGGTCCTCCAGCCGGCACCGCTTCGGTGGTTCTCTTCTCTTTGCCAAGATCACAGCTCCCCTCTTCCTGCTCTGCTCCCTGAACCAGCGTGGCCTTCTGCTTCCAGCGCACTATACCTCTGTCTCAACTCACCGCTTGGTCCAAGGCGCATCTCTCCGTTCGATTCACCTGGTCTCCTTCCCGATCTATCATTTGCTTTGGCTCCCTGCACTCGAGTAAGAGATCGCGGCCTCCTGGTTCCAGATCCGCCTGCTCTGCACTCATCCTCCCCAGTATTTCGCTTATTCGAGGTTCTAATCTGAGATAGCTCTTCACCAATTCCTACTCTGCTGCAAGATCCGACGTTTTCCTCTGCTCCAGGCATTCTGTTACCCAAGCTCCATTCACTGCTCAGCTCTAGTCGCAGGTCTACGCTCGACTCATCTGCTCTGGTTCCCGGTCTATCTTAAGTTCTGACTCCCAGCATTCTGTTAGCAGGTCGCGGCTCCCCACCCGGCTCTCTGTTCTCCTGTTGCAGCTCTCTAATTTGCTCGCTACTTCCTGTTTGGGCTACTTTGTTCTTAGATCCAGCACTGGTCTATCTCTAGATCCACCCATCCTTGGATTCCATCTTTGATAGCTTTTCAATGCCGCTTGTGCTGAATCTATGATGGCCGATGCCTCTAGTTCTCTATCCCAAAAGATGGCCTGATTTCGGGCCTTCCAAATAGACCATAACATTACAGCTACCAAATTCAAGTTCGGAGAGTTAGTTGCCTTTTCTTTGAGTTTGCAGAACCATTCTTCTATCCTTGTCAAACCCTGACTTGAAATCTTAATGTTCATCACAGGATTGACCCATATTTGTCTTGTCCACGAACACAACAAGAAGAGATGTTCCACCGATTCCCTTTCATGAGTGCATAATGGATAGATGGGATCAGGTAATATTTTCTTTCGAAATAGGTTATCCTTTGTTGGTAGAGCGTTTTGGTATAAGTTCCACATAAAAATTTTTACCTTGGGTGGGGTGTGCAATTTCCAAATGTCTTTCCAGAGTGAGGGGGGAGGCTGAAACGACGTTGTGGCTTGATTCACCTGACATTGCTCTATATCCTCATTTATGTGGTTATACCCACTTTTAACTGTATATTTACCTGCCTGAGTACCAGTCCATACCAGCTGATCTGTTTTTGTTTGAGGCTTGATTGGAATAGTCAGAATTTCTTCGGCTAGACGTTCATCAAAGTGTGCTACTATTGTCATTTCGTCCCATCTGCCTTGTTCTTTATCTATGAGTTCTGAAACCAAGACTGGTTCATTAACATTCACTAGGCCCTCTATAATTCCTCTTTGCAGCCATTTATCTTCCCTGGTTTTAATCTTTGAACCATCTCCTACTTTCCACATGACTTGGGGTACTATCAAATCCCTCCCTAAGATCAAGCTTCACCATCCCCATGAAGGTCGAAGGCCCTTCGCTGCATGCCAAAAATCTATATGGGGATAATATAGACCCTTAAACAATCTGCTCCAGAGAGAAGATGGTTGTTGTCCCAACCGCCAAACCTGTTTCCCTAACATTGCTTTATTGAAGGAGAAAAGATCTCTGAAACCCATTCCACCTCTATCTTTTCTGGTTTTCAATAAATCCCATCTCTTCCAATGAATACCTTCTTTCTTTTCATTAGTCTTCCACCGAAATGAAGCAATTTTCTGTTCAATAGCCTTGCAAATAGAAACCGGGATTTTAAATACTGACATTACGTACTGTGGTAAGGCTTGAACCACCGTTTTCAGCAGGACTTCTTTTCTAGCCTTAGATAGCAACTTATCTTTCCAACTTTCTAGTTTTGAACCGATTCTCTCGAGGATCCATGCAAACATCTGTTTTTTGGACGCTCCCTAATCTGAAGGAATACCCAGATATTTACCCATTTTGTCAATAATAGGAACCCGCAATTCCCTAGCCATATTATCTTTCAATGATTGAGGGCAACCCCTGCTGAAAAAAATTCCCGATTTATTCAAATTTATCTCTTGTCCAGCTGCTAAGCAATATTGATTCAGAATCATGGCAAGATTTTGACATTCTAGAATAGTTCCATTCATGAAAAAAATCGAGTCATCGGCAAATAATAAGTGAGACAGAGTAGGACAACTTCGATTTAGCCTAATCCTTGTAATACTTCCATTCTCCACAGCTTGCTTCATCAATGAGGACAAAACATTTGCCATAATAATAAAGAGATAAGAAGATAAGGGATCCCCTTGCCTTAGTCCTCTTGAAGGTTGAAAGAATTGTAGAGGTTCTCCATTGAATTTGACGCTAAATGTGACCGTAGTAACACATTGCATTATCCATCTCACCCATTTCTCATCAAAACCAGTTTTTAAAAGGCATGCCTCCAAAAAATCCCATTCCACTTGATCGTAAGCCTTCTTCATGTCTAATTTGAGAACAGCTTGGAATTTCTTTTTCCTGCTCCTGATTCTAATTTGATGTAGTACTTCCTGGACAATAAAGATGTTATCCTGTATTTGCCTTCCACCAACAAATGCGCTTTGTTCTGGTGCTATAATTTCTGGTAGTAGAGGTTTTAGTCTATTAGCCAGCACTTTGGAGATAATCTTGTAACCAAAATTGCATAAACTAATTGGACGATACTGATCCAATCTCTCTGGATTTGGAACCTTCGGGATAAGGGAAATATTTGTTCGATTCAGCGCTTGTGAAAAAGAGCTTGTGGTCAAAAAGTTCTCAATCTCCTTAAATATGTCCCATTTTAATGTCTTCCCAGTGATGATGATAGAATAGTCCATTAAGACCATCTGGGCCTGGAGCTTTAGTTGCTCCTAGCTGAAATGCTGCTTCAGTGACTTCTTCTAAAGTAACTTTAGCAAGTAATATTCTGTTCATATCAGTTGTTACAACTGCAAGTATTTGATCTACCACTGGTGCAAAGTTTCGAGGACCATGGGACTGATATAACTCTTTGAAGAATTGCACAGTATGTTCTCTCAACTGATTTTACTCAACCAGCCATGTATTTTCTGTATTTTGTAGCATAGAAATCCTGTTTCTCTGTCTTCTTTGAATGGTTGTCGCATGGAAGTATTTTGTATTCTGATCTTCCCATCTCAGCCAATTAATTCTAGAGCGTAATCCCCAGTACATTTCTTCTTGCCTCCCAATCTCATCAATTTCACCCTGTATCTTTTTAAATTGTTCCCTGTTAAATGAATCTGAAATATTATTAGTTAAGTACTCAAGCTCCCGCTTCAACATACTAATTCTCTTCTTTCCATTCACAAATTTCTCTTTACTCCATTTGGATAGCACTTTTTGAACATCATTAAGCTTCCCAACTAAATCTGTTTGGTGCTGATTTGTAGTTTCCCAAGACTTTAACACCCCTTCTCTGCATTCGGCACTCTCAAGCCAAATGCCTCAAATCTGAAAATTCGTTTTCTTCAAGCTCGAGTTGTTTGAAAAGATAGGATGATAGGACTATGATCTGATCCTTCAGCAGGGAGAGCAAAAGCCTCAGTTTCAGGGAACATCAGCCGCCATTCTATCGTGCACACCACTCTATCTAATTGTTCTTTCACATATTCTTCCCATTCTCTATTATTTGCCCATGTAAAGACACATCTCTTGCTGTCTATGTCCATTAGACAGCATGCATCGAAGCAGTCCCGAAAAGCAGTCATCCTGAAATTTTCAGCCATTCGTTTCCCCACTTTTTCCCAATGGAACCTCACTTCATTAAAATCCCCCAAGCACACCCAAGGCAAAGTGTTTGTAGAGCTGATTTGTCGCAAGCTCTCCCAAAGTTGCAACCTCTTCGGGTAAGTATGTGGAGCATGAACAAAGGTAATCGGCATTTTTTTACCTGTGACCCCCTCTTCACACTTTAGATTCACAAAGTTTTCAGTCATTGAGTCAATATCCAATGAAATCCGATCATCCCACATAAGAGCCAATCCTCCCGCCATACCCACTGGATCAACTACTAAACAGATCTGAAATTGAAGTCTTCTCTTTACTCTTTGCACAAAGTCAGCTTTATCTTTTGTTTCCATTAGAAAAACCAAAGAGGCTGAATTAGAAATTAAGAGGCACTGTTTGTTTGTATTTTTTTTTTGTTTTTGAACACTTTTTCTATTCTTTTTGTTTTTAACAAAAAAACAACACATTTGGATGCGTTTGCTCCTTTTTCGCTCTTTTGTTCTTTAAACAAAAAGTTAAAACGAGAAATAAAAACAACAAATTGTATTTCTTATTTTAAACACATTTGAAGAACAAAAAAGGAACAAAACCGTGTTCCTTTTCTATTTCTTGCTTAGCCCTTCGAACACTGCCTCTCCTCCTGTGAGCCTCGTCTCCAAACAGGCTTCGGTCGGCCGGCGCCGATCGTTCGGCTTCGGAAGCCGGTCTCCCGCCTCGGCTCGGCTTTGTTGACTCGCCGCTCCTAGTCGTCGTCGTCGTCGTTGCCGTCGCCGTCGTCGCTTCAAGGAGAACGAAGCACCCCACCTTCGATGCTCGAGATTCGCCATCAAAGCCTTCTCAGAAATCCTCAAGCTCCTCTCGCTAGCTCGGCCATGTTCGGTGCTCACGACGCCTTCGCCGCGTGATCTTCAGCTGCTACGGCGGTTTCCCCCGCCGGCTCCGGAGAGACGATGGTGAGCAAGTTCCTCTGCGACTTCTGGTGGTTCCTCCTCCTCGCCGCGGCGGTAGCGTTGATCCACATCCAGGTGATTCCTTGGTCCCGATTCTCACGCGATCTGGAATTTTTGCGGTTTTGTGTGACCGATCCACGTGCATATGTGCTCGCGGCTGCTTTTGTGTGGTTTTGTAGGTTTTTGTTGTTCGCTTCTTTCTTAAACGTCATTTCGCGTGTAAAACAGAAGACTGATGCGAATAAATGGAACAAAAGTTGTTTCGTCTGCTGAATTTTCAGTTTGCTAATGCTGATGGACTGAAAATGCGGGCGAATTCAATTGCACCTTTATCTTAGCTTATGTATTTTGACCAGAGATTCTGTTCCATTTGCGCGTGCTTGCATCAGTCGCTGAACTAAAGTAATTTACAAAATCATGCGAGATAGAAGGACTAAGGCTTCTTTCCTAACATGTGAAAGAAGTGTTCGATGTAGAACAAATGAGAAGGGGTTGATAGCACTAGATTGTCTACTCCTAGTAAAGATGTAGAAAATTATAGTGTTTGTGGGCCGTCTATTAATTGCAGAAAGTCTCGTAACTATAGAATAGCGTGATTTTAGATGTTCGTTGCCTTCTGTGCTCTGTTGTGGGGTTACTTTGTAGGAATTTTGCTTTGATGACCATGGACATGTGGTACTTTAGGAATTTCAGCAGGAAAATTAAGAGATGCTTTGATTCAAGAGGCAAAATATGGGTCCATTAACTCAGGTATTTGATGCTGTAGCTGTAGTATTTTTGGTGAAACTCGTTTTTCTTTCCTCTGCTGGTCTGGTTTCTAGTAAAGGACAAGACATCTTATGATCGAGTACAGAATTGTATGGCCTTGTGCCCCATTCATAAATTTTAACTCATCAAGTTACCATCAAGAATTATAGTAATCCAATCCTAAAACATACTAATTTTCTATAACCACACTTAAACTATCTTTTTTGTCAGATTCACCTTCAATTGCTGCCTTTTTAGCCCTTTAGCTCTCCAATTTCATGTATAAACTGTTGTTCGATGGTTAGGGAGATGCTTATCTTATGATTATCACAAACAGATATCCAAAACGGTTCTTGGCCAGGAAAAAGGATTTGTGCTAAACTTTTCTTTTCTCCAGTTTCAGTTAAATCTTTCAGTTCAGTTTCTTCCCCAACATTATCGTCTTTTTTTTGGCTTTAAAGAGATGCTCCAGCATCAAGCAATGTACATATGTATGTAGCATTCATGTTGGCTTCCGTGATCAATTCTTCTTGCGTTGGTATGTTTATCCAATGGTTGTCCTTACTTCATTTGTTTATCCACCAAAATTATATGTTTCCTCGTTTGACTTTTATCTTTCTGTTTTTGTTTTTTTCCCTCTCTCCCGCAGATGTGTCTTTTCACGACACACTTGGAACATGCTGATCAACTTGCTGCTGCTGGAAGTCTCCATCCTATTACCTCATCCTGGTATCTACTTCTGGATCGATGGCCATTTGAACCTCTAGCTTTGTTCCAAGAGATACACATTCAGTTATTAAGATATGTACTCGGTAAATTTGTTATTATCATGTGCAGCCAGCATCTAGACTTTTAAGTTATGTAATTATAAGCTTAGGTGAATTTAGATCTGCAACTCCCTCCGCCTAGTGAATTTGAAAAAGAAATTTGAGTGTGTGGTGGAACTCTTTCCTTGCTGTGTGGGAGGAACCTTTCTGAATTTGTCATATTGAGCAAAATTTTTGAAAACGCTGAGTGCTGAATCTCTCTTTCATCCAACGTTTAGTAAATTTACTGTCTTGCTTGAAATATCAATTGGGAAGAGTCAATCCATTCAAGTGAGAATATGATACCCCATCAAATGATGGTAGTAATTCTCATATATTGTGTTTTTAAGGTTAGTCAAGAAGTACTAATGGTGGATCCATTACATTATTTGGTTAGTTTTGTCTTCGGATGGTTTTATTGTGCTGCTGTCCTTCAGGAGGAGTAGCTTCTGAGAGGATTCACACTTAAATGATGCTAGTAATTCCCATGTATTGTGTTTAATGATTGATCCAAGAAGTTTTAATGGGGGACCTTTTTAGACAGAGGGATGCTATAGTTCATTTTATTTCAAGTTTGAAGCTTCTTTTATTCATCTTCACAGCCTTATCAACCTTTTCTTGTTGAAGATATGTGTTTCCTTCTCCATCTCTCTTTTCTTGTAATCTTTAAATACATTTTGCGGAAATCCTTTATCGATCTGATTTCTTTCCTGGACTGGGATGGCTGTTGACCAGATCTACATGGAAGGAATTATCCCCAAAGTGGCCTAAGGCATATCCTTATTGGTTTGATATATTGGTTTTAGATCACATATGTTTATAGCTCATGTGTCTCCCGAAATTTTCTTTGACAACACTAACTTTCTGGGATGACTGGTTGAGGCTACAAGAGAACCACCAAGGTCGACAATTTATTCGGCCAGAACACGTATACTCTGATGTGTGGTCACTTCAGTCTTGTGCAGTTAGTTTGCAAGTTTGGCATGTATAATATAGTATGTAAATTTATAACTGATTATTCACAGCCATGCTCATGGTAGAGGGCTTATAACGGCTCCCTTACGCATTGTCCTTGCTTGTATTAATGATTCTAGAGTTGGATACTCTCTTTCTCTCTTACTCGCACAAAAGATATGATGCTTTCTCCCACGTGCAGGATGGTGTACCAAGGACAGCATATGAAGGAGCAGTAATCTCCCGGTATTCACCACCACGGCATGTGTTTCTAGTGGGTCCGGATTCTTTCAGGCTGCTTGGGATCAAACGTGTTTGATGCATTGAGGTGAGGTTCCACGGCGCTGGTAAATCATGGTGCCAGACCTGAGCTTCCTCTTTCCTCCTCAACGCCTAGTGTAACGAGTACACTATCAGAGGAACCACCGGGAGCATAGCAACTGGAGCTCGCTGATGAGCAGAAGTGTAGAGGGCTGACGATTCCTTTTGCGATTTTGATTGAGGAGAGGGAGGATTCTTCTGAACGGCAGTGTCCAGTCCATACATATGCCTTTAAATGGCCGAAGCAAGCCGTCATTCATTGGAAGAGAGCCATAGGTCATGTTAGCTTACTTTTACACTTAATAGCACGTAACCTCAACAAATTTTGTTGCTCCCGAAGAAACATACATCTGTCTCTCGCCATGTTTCCCGCTCTTTTGCCCCCGCTTTGGCGGGTTGGAGCACGGAGGACTAAAATGTAAGAGACCCACACAGTCGAAAGTGGGAGTTCATGCCTGTCTTTGTATGCAAAACACGAGGAACTTCTAGTCATGTGTGTTGTGAACAAAATGGTGAGAAAATTTTGGTACAAAGTTTATTTATAAAATTTTCTTCAAAGCATGCACTTATAACCATGTTCAGAATGTTTGACTTTACTCACCATGAACAAAATTAAATTGATGAGCATTTTATGATAATGAGAATTCAAAACCAAGTTTACACTTTATTTTAAATAAAAAAACAATAGGGAAAATTTTGGTACAAACTTAAAATTTTTTCTTTCAAGTAAGCAAATATGATTAAGTTTAGAATGTTTGTTTTCACTTAATATGAACAAAATTAAATTGATGAGCATTTCATGAGAATGATAATTCAATACCAAGTTCACACTTTATTTTAAAAAAAAAAGAACAATTGAAAAAAAAAAAAAATTGGAACATAAATTTTGTACATTACCAAACGTGTTTATGTTCTTTTTCTATTCCAAACAAATTTTTTTGCGATTACCAAACGTGTTTATGTTCTTTTTATATTCCGTAAAAACAGAAATTTTATACAGCTACCAAACGCATTTTTTTGTTTAGAAATTATTCCCTGGAACGGAAACATTTTTTTCATTTCGTTTCCTTAACAATTTTTAAATGTAAACGTTACCAAACGCACCCTAAGGCTCTTAGTTCTCGGAATGTCAAGGGTGTGCCCAACCCTTGATAGTTCCATCTTAATATATTCATGGTTCATTTGGTGGCTTATTAGGGATAGCCACCACAGCCCATGCTGCAACTTCTTCAGTCATCTAAATGGGAGTTTCAAGGAGCTGAGTCTCATCTAACCAGCCTTGTGCTGGAGTTATTGGTGCTTGAATGTTGACTCTTCTTTGTTTCTTGGAAGAGGGAGTTTTTGGTTGTGAAAACGTTTTCTTTCTAATGCTGTTTGAGGTAGTTGTTGTCTGGAAATTAGGATTGCTGAAGTACTTCAGACCAGTGAGCAAAAGTGCTATTTTCCCTGAGTTATACATCGTTATCTCGTTTGTAATATTAGAATAAGGATCCATCAGCATCTGTTCTGGAGCTCCCTACTGAATATTTTGATTATTAATGAGGGGGATAGGCTGATGATCTTCCATAACTTCAGTTTGTCGTGGCTGCTCAAGGGTTTCAGGAACAACCTCTTCTACATTTGGTGTTGGTGATACTTCATCATAAAACACTTTCTAGAATGGACTATGATCAGAAGTTTCTGCTTTTAGCCAGCTTCCAAAGCACCCTCCTAGCTCAGTTGTGAATTTTTCCTCATCATAAGGTATGTCTTTACAATAATTAGCATAATGGCCAATTTTTCCACAAGAGTAACAGAAAAAGGGCAATCGCTCATATTTAAAGTCCAGCCACATTTTTTATTCTCATGGCGCATCAATTGTCCTACTCGCAATTCAGCCTCCACATCTACCTCCACTCTTGCTTTCCCAATTTTCTGAAAAGCAGGGCCTCTAGCATCTGTTTTCACTTCCATAACTTTCCCCATTGAACTTGCTATCTTCTTTATCATACTTTCAGAATTCCATTCTAGAGGAAGGCTGAAGATTCTAACCCAAAAGGCACATATCTTAAATTCATAACAATGTGGAGGGGTATCCGGCTCCCAAGCTTTTAACAACAGTAAATGATTAGAGAATGACCAAGGACCTCCCTCTAGGACTCGGTTTTCGTTCCCTTCATTACGAAAAACAAAGCTGATTTTCCCATTTTCTAAGGGTTTCACCTCTACATTCTCATTTTTCCACGCATTTTTCATCGTTGTTGTAAGAGCTTGAAAGTTAATATTAGGGTTTTTGTAGAGTTGCCCAACGAGGGAAAAGCGACACTCTTGAATTTTTTCTTCCGATATATCCTCATCAAGAATATGCATATCGTTCTCATACGTCATCTTACCCAATTTATTGTAGAGATGGGCGAGACGACCCATAGCTTCTTCTTCCCCCGCCATCGCCGTTGAGGATCTGCTACTAGGGTTTGCTGGTCGAAGGATCTGAACCTTTCCCCGGATCTGGAAGAATAGCTCCTTGGAAGGCAAGAGGAAAAGCTCGCTTCGAAGAACCTTCGTAGAATAATCCCTGCCACTGGTGATCGAAGGTATTTCTCCTGGATTTGTGGAAATGGATGAAACAGTGAAAAGCCTCTGCTGGTGATGGAGGGAAACTCTCTTGGGTTGGTGGAAATAGATGAAACAATGAAGAAAAGGCTAGATTATGGTGGGGGATTAGGGTTTGAAAAGGTGAAGGTAGGGGCTGCCATAGCTACACCATCGGTAGAGGGGAGAGCTCCGAATGTGGAGAGTTGCGTCAAATTTCCAATTATGGAAATTCAAGTTAAAATAATAAAAACAAAAAATTCAAGTGGTCCATACTAAATGAATATTCGGCGCTAACCTAATTAAGGAAGACAATATTAAATTCTAACGATCCCAATTTTATCGAACGAAGGATGCAAAGTCAATATTTTGCACTCTTTCTTAAAAACGTGTTGCACTTAATAATTCTTTAACAAATAAAGTTGGGAATACTAAAATTAGCCTATACTACACTGCAATAATATACTAAGTTATGCAAATATTCCTAGCGTCTAGCTTATTGCTTCCTTGTGCTGGTAGAACTAACATCTTCATAACATATCTTGATTCTTGGGCTTTTAAATATGGTCAAGGGCATTCATTTTTATAAAAAATTAGTTATTGTGCCCATGCTATACACGAATTCAACAAATGTAACTTGACAAGCCGGTGCGAAGCTGCAATTCACATTGCCATCAAGAACGGCAACCTCCAAGTATTCAAGGTGTTGTTTGAATGGGCTTAAGAGAGTCAATCTTATGCAATCTTGAATTGGAAAGACCAAGGGGGTAACACTATCTTACATATAATTGCATTAGTAGGGTAGCCCAAGGTTAGTTCATCAATTTTGTGGTTGTTTGTGCTTTTATCGTTTGATTCTTGAGCCAACATAATCCAATTCCGGAACAAATGTTATGATAATGGAGATTGTGGAATCACCTTGTTCAGTTCTTTGATGGAGGGAAGAAAACGAATTAGGAGGGATTAATGTCACTCCTTTCCTCCCAATCCTCTACTTCCTTTTTTTTTTTTTTTTTTTGTATTAAAAACAGTTTTTTTAGCTTGATCCATTTTTATCTTAGTTTGTTTCCTTAGTGAAATGATTTCATTTAATAAAGGGAAAATTCCAAATAAGGATTTGAAAATCCTCTCATTTTCTTGAATAAGGGCCTAAAATGGACATTGTTTCAAATAAGAGCTTAAATTGACCATATCAATCTCAAAGAAGAGCCTAACCTCGATAGCCGAAGGGCATTTTAGTCTTTTCATTCTTTAAATTTGTCTCATTTTTTGCCTCTTTTTTTTTTTTTTTCCTTTTCTTTTACATTTTCTTTTTCTTTTTTATTTTCTCTTCTTCCTTCCGCCGCCATGGCAGAGGTCACTGGCCTCAAGCGAGGGCTGCCCTCGCCCTCGCCCTCGCCGGTGTTGGGCAAGGGCAGCCCTCGCCTATGCAGCATTAGGCGAGCGCTGCCCTCACTGGTGTTCTTTCATGAAGAGCTTTTGATTGGAGTCACCAGTTAAAAAATCCTTAAATGTTATTTAACTATAGTTAATGAAGTTTCGAATTTCGGTTCACAATTCGTGCTGGGGTAATATGTGTATAGATCTTCCTGCACGGTAAAAGCTCGAGACATCTTAAAAATCTCTGTAAATGTCACTTTATCTCCTTATGTTTATATCTGCTATTTGGCTTCGTGAACCATTTCTGTCAATTCATTAAAATCTTATACGGATTCCAGGAGCAAATGGTCATAGTGTCTGAGGATCCAACAATTAAAATTCCTGTGTACTGTAAGGAGTATATTCTTATGGGCATTCTTTTGATTCTCCCCTTTCGACACATCTGAGTCAACCACTGTTTCAGATCCTCTGACCGTGGATTGCAGTATGCTAAAAATGGAATTCAGTATGCAGATCCAGCTTCTGTTAGAAGAGCTCTAGAGTATCCCTGTTTTTCAAGTATCTTTTGCGAGCTTGAATTTTTTATTACTGTTTCTCCTGATGAGCTCCCATGCAATGGATAGAACGTTGTTGGACAATCAACTTAACTTGAAGGCCTCTTGCACAACTTGGTGTCGCTGATGGCAAGGTACTAATCTCAGCTTTTTTGGGTACCATCTCTTAAGAAGACGCAGTGCCATTAATCTCAGGTTTGATTAAGATATTTGTCATTGTTTATGCCCGTCCAGAAACTCCAGATTGCTCTTGTTCCGTTCGAGAAGGTACTCTATGACCATGTTGTGAGATCTTTAGCATGCCATGGACAATTTTCAATGGGGCTGGTACCCTTCATTAGGAGGGAAAATTTCGAGCACCTTTGTTCAAAGCTCTTTTTAATCCCCGAGAAGATTTCATTTTTCTTGTTCCATTAATGGGAAATATGGCTTTTGCTGGATAATTGTGAGAATCAAGAATGGCGAAACATGCAAATATCATTCTGAGCTGAAGAATTGAAAGCAAGTCCTGAGCTATGAGCATAAAACTATATGTCTTGGATTCATTCGTTTCTTTTCTTGACAGCTTTTGATTTGGAGTTGGCAGTTACAAGAACTTTAGGTGTTATCCAACTAAAGTTATTGATGGTTCAACTTTTTGTTTACAATTCATGTAAGGGTAATATGTATTCCTGCATGTCAAAATAATGATAAAACAGATTTTGGTTCTTGTGATGACAAAAACTCCATGAAACATAAAAGACAGGAAGAAGGCAGGGGCAAACAAAACAAAAGGAAGACCATGTAAGCGTTGAAACAGATTCGGCCACCCAAATCAAAGAGTGTTGGTTGCGTCTGTCTTGAAGCAAAATTAGGCGTACCCCTAATAAATTCTAGCAGCTTGGACTTGTCCTCAAGTGTAGAAAGTCATGGGTTATATAAATGGAGCAGTTTTTTTTATTGTAAAATTTCAGCTATAAATAGAGCGTTTGTGAAGTATTGCATGCAAGCCACAAAAAGCAGAGTGAGCTACAGAATAGAGCTATAGTAAGAAGCCAAACAGAAAGCATTTTCAATAAGAAAGTTCTCCCTCCATTTGTTGTGCTTTCATTTCAAAGTCCATATTATTGTTCTTTTGGTTCCAACACTGCTTGCTTCCTTATATAAGTGCTTAGAGAAGTAAAGTCGTCTAGACAATGACTGTACCAATTATCAGGCATCTCTTCCAGCTGTCTTGGACAAGTCTTGACTCTTGACCACAAGTTTTGTGAAGGCTAAGAAAAGCAAGCTAGCGGAGCCTCTCGAAGATGTTCCAGCTGAACTAGTTATCACACAAACAGGCAATGTGAACCGTAGTTGCCGATTGACTGATATGGCTTATTTCTTACTTTTCCTTGATACTGATTAATATTCACGTAGCGGAACAAGCAGCGGTATCCTCAAAGACTTTCATGCATCATTTTGTCACTTGTTGAAATAAGTGTTTTAGCTTGCTGGAAATTGTGATCCATTTTCTAGAACTTTCTAGATTTACTATATTACAATCTAGATACTACTGGATAAGTCTTGCAAGAGCTGAAGACGGCTAAAGGTACATGAGAAGACTAGCTTGCGAAGGAGAACATTCTGGAAACCACGAGAGTGGACTAGAAGAAGCCAAGTTGAGGAAGCAAGCACAAGTTGGTTGTAATAAAATAATAAAATAATAAACTAAGGCTGCTTAATCATGAGGAAAGCAAAGCCAGGGAAGTGGACAAGGAATGTCCACGCAAGCCTACAACCTTGCAAATTAGAAGAATCCACTAGGTCGGTTGATGATGTTGGAGAAAACTCATTTATTATTTTGAAGTTGACAAAACGTTTCCATCAGTCTAGTCTGAAGACTTCTAGACTCAAGCGTTCCAGACTCTGTCGTCAAAGTTTGAAAACCGCCAGACTCAAGACTCAAAGTTTGCCCTCACTAACAGTTTCCAGACCGAAGACTGAAGACTTGTTCAGATGCAAATCTATCTTCAACGGATTCGATTCGTATAATTTTTGAAGATCTTATGGCTAGAGATAGCATCTACTTGATTAATTATTGGATCAAATCCGATATGCAAATCTTTTGAATAGTGAAGTATACTTGGAAGGTTCTATTTATGGAAACCGAGATCCTGATTGTATTGGCGAGCATGATTGATAGGCTATCATCACATTCCTTAAACAACTCGAGATATCCTTAATTGATTATGTCCAACGAGAAGATTGGAAGAACTCATTTGGTAAGTGCCAACGGTCGTAAAGGCATTGAGGAGTATTTAAGGATGACTGTTCAGTTGTTTGAGTGTGTGTGTAAGAAAAATTTCAAAGTCTGAAGCTTCTTAGTTCTTTGCTATATCAATAGTTGAGCTTTACTTGTACTTAAAAGAGAGATCAAATACTTGTGATACTTTGAGAAAGTGTAATAAAGTTTCTACACCGCAAAGTCAAGGACGTGAGACTGTAGCATCTCTTTTGATTCATAGTGAAATCCAGCAAGTGGGCTGTCAGCGCAGGAGAGTAGACGTAGGCTTGATTTAAGCCGAATCACTATAAACTTTGTATTTCCATTCTCTTATCCCTAAACTCCTTATTTCAATTTACAGCTCCATATAACTATATAATGTTGTTTACATTGCTAATGAATTATTTTGAAGTTTCGTAAAAATTTCATTATCACCTATTCACCCCCTTTAGGTGATCTTACTAGCCATTTCAATTGGTATCAGAGCTTGTGTGCTCATTTTATTGAAGTGCTTTTACTTTTGAGCTAAAGATCTATGGCTAATATTTTGGCTCTAGGTTTGGTTGAAGGCCAAAGCAACACAAGACCTCCTTACTTTGATGGAAAAGAATATAATGTTTGGAAAAACAAGATGAATGCATTCTTAAGATCGAAAGATCCTTTGGAATGGGATGTGGTAGAAAAATGAATCATTCCTAAAGTTGCATCAGTCTCAAAAAGAGGAAAAGAAGTTGTAGACGCTGGCGAAATGGCACAAGAAGAAATAATCAAGAGACAAGCTCTTGATGCTAAAGCGATCTATTCTTTATACTGTGCTTTATCTCCTGCTGAGTATAACAGAATTTTATCTTGTGAAACAGCTAAAAAAGTCTGGGATAGGTTGCATGTTACCTATGACGTAACTGATCAAGTTAAAGAAACAAAAATCAATATCTTGCTTGGACAGTATGAAGCCTTCAAGATGAAACTAGAAGAATCAATTACTGACATGTTCAATTGTTTTACAGAAATTGTAAACGGTCTCATATCAGGAACAACCAATCTCAGGACCAATGAAGGTCAATAAACTGTTGCGTGGACTATCCAAAGATTGGAATCACGTGAAGACTTCAATAAGAGAAACCCAAAGGATCATGCCTCTTATAGTTGATGAACTTGTAGGCACACTTCAGTCATACGAAGTGGAGCAACTCAACGAAGAAGAAGATCCCAAAGGTAAGAAGTTAATTGCTTTAAAATCTAACGATGATTTTGATGATACAGATTCTGAAGATGATATGGATGATGAAGAGCTAGCACTTATGATAAGGAGATTCAGGAAACTGAACATAGTAGTGACATAGAGATCGCCTTGTTTATAGTCTATTAAATGAATTGTAAAGGTATGATTAAGACTGTCTCCCTCTCAACCCCTTTAAAACTCATGTTTAGTGTGCTCTAAATTTCTCTAAGTTGGATGGTTTTGGATACATAATTTCCTTCCAACTCTTTCCATCATGAGCGGTAACATCTCTTTTGTTCTTCCAAAATTGATTCATTTGAACAGATTATAGGAGATAGAAGCTAACAAATACAATCCGACACAGCAATAAAATAACTAATTTGTGGACAGGAAAATTACTCCTTATCAGTTGAATCTCGTGCATATAGGCTATCGGGATACCTCTCCAAGGCTGTCTTTCTCTGCATAGCCAAAAAGCTTGTGTACAACATGTAATTGAATTTGAAACTTTTCGATTAATGTGAATTCGCCTATTATGACTCACATACTAATATAATTTCTGGTGATTGGACTAAATTGTACTTTTTGAATAGATTCAGGAATTCATTACATTGGTCGAAGTGATTCCTTTCAATAAATAAGGTCTACATGCTTCGTTTCTTCTCCCAGCGCACGTATGCGAACGGCACATCCAAGTTCTGAACCGAATCAATGTCACCAGGGAACATTTCGGCAACTTCCTAGGATAAGGATCAGAAATAACTCCCAAGTATTATTAACCATTGCTGTTCTTGTCGTGTGTCTGTATAATCTATCTTTCCAGTCTTTTAAGGTTTGCCAGAAATACTCCTTTTTATCAGTTGCATTTGACGTACTCATCTTTTAATTTCTTGATTCCTTAATGACCTCTAATCTTTCTTGAAGTCGGGCTTCAAATAGCTTTTTCCCTATTTCTATCTCATACAATGATAAAGGGGAAACGAAAAGCGCCGAGTCGCAGCTTGCAAACATGAACACTCGAAGCTTACATGCACAAAACACGTAGAGGACGATTTCTCAATTTTCTGTACCTCTAGAAAGAGGCAAACCATGTGATCTGACAAAACACAACTAATCTGCACGATTGTAACTCTTTTTTCTAGTAATTTCTACTCTATAGAGTTAACAGAAAAGAAATTGAGAACATAACAAAAACCTAGATAAACCTATTGATGGTTTTAATTATTAATGTGATGGGCCTAAGTTGGCCCGTCCGCCCATGTTGGGCCTAAAAGCCCGGCCCACAATATTAGGGCCCATGGATAGAGGGATATGATGAAGGGATACATTTCTTTTTGGAGAGGACGTATATAAGGGGGAAATAAAGAGGGAGGAACGCACCTTTTGGCAGTACGTACGTTCCTCCTCCCTCTCTCCCTCCAAAAGAAAGAACAAAGACAAAAGAGACGATACTCTCTTCCCTTCAAGGCCAATTGACGTCATCGGATCGAACGGGATCAGTTTATCTTCCTCATATCGGCGTCGGTGTTTAATCTTTGGCTAACAAGGTACGTTCGATTCTGTGATGTGCCTTAGGATCGGTGATACATGTGATTTTCCCAGGCTCGTCTTCCGCACTTGTTTTAGGGGTTCGATTTAGTGTCGAATCATGTTTTGGGGAATCAGTAATTCCCAACACCTATATTTAAAAAAAAAAGAAACAACTAGATCCTGTCGCTTCTTCCAATAAAGAATATGATATCTTAACACTTTTAAGAAGTTAATCTAATAAAAAAACAATAAATTCAAGTATTATATACGAAGTGAATATTCTAAATGAAGTTAATTGAAGAAGGAAATAGCAAAGTTCAAAATCCTAAATTTATCAAATAAAAGACGTAAATGGGCCTGAGCTGCCCTACGTCATTGTCCATTTAAAAAAAAAAGATTAATCATATCTGCAAAATCACACAAAATTTCTTGCTTTAGAAAACCTAGAAAAAGATCTCAATCAAACTTCAAGATCGATCTATCAATTCATTCTGTAAATTTCTTGGTATAACGAAACCAATTTTGGATCTACTATTATCCTTTCCATTTTCTTTCACTTCAAAAATTTGAAATTTCATCGTGTTTCAAATCAGATCAACATGAGAGAGGGCTTTTCTCCGAATCATCTCTCCAATTGGGATTTGCACTAAAGATAGGGGATATTTTTTAGGGAATTAGGTCTCAGTAACTGTAAGTGAAGTATCATGGTAACCTTGTATTGGCAACCCTAATTGCAGCTGCAACTTAGCAACCTGTGCTCGCTCCTCCGGGAGGATACTGGCAGAATTCCTCTTCAAATCCAGCAGCATTGCCCTTGAAAAACCACATCAAGCCAGAAACATCATCTTGGGCGGTCGGAAACTGATATGGTACATGTTCTGGAATAGCCTCGCGTTTTTCACCTCCATCTTCACAATCTCGGCCACCACTTTAATTTGGAGGGCAGTACTTTGCTTTACGCCGAGGGCAGTACTTTGCTTTACGCCCCTAAGTCCCTTCTCTACGCTGCTTACCTTGTTTCTTTCACAACCCCCATTCCTAAATCCAATGCGGCGACCGTAATTCCCGTGACAGTACTTTTTGAATTCGTTTTTCTCGCCGTGTTGGGTCTTCCCGTGTACATGAAGTTAAAGCACCTAGGAGTTCGATGATGAATCGATACCACATGGAGATGCGTCGCCAACTTCCTTGGATCGAAGGATTGAAAGTAACTCGCAAGTATTACTTACCTTAACAATTCTTGTCTCGTCTGCATCTTATCTATGTTTCTTGACTTAAGGTTCGTAAGAATCAGACTCTTTATATATATATATATATATTTACATATAATGGACTCATCTATTAATTTTTTCGTCACTGAAGGCCTTTAATCTTGCTTGAGTTCGCGGCCTCGAATAGCATTTTTCCTAATTTAACTTTATAAAATGTTGCAACAGAAACGAAAAGCACTAAACCGCAACTTGCAAAGATGAACGCCCAAAACGTACACGCACAAAACGCAAAGAGTGAAATTTCTTCAATCCACCGTATTTCTGAAAAGAGGCAAATTGCCCAGTCTGATAAAACACAACAAATAAGCACGATTGCAACTGTTTTACTAGAAATTACAACTAAACAAACGAAATACTAAGAATATAACAAGACCCTAGCTACACGTAAAAAAATGACTAGATCCTAAGATATCTTTACAATAGGAAATTCCTAAATCATCAAATAAAAGATGTAAATCCAAACTTGAGTTGCCCCACATCATTTTCATGTCATTGGAAAAAAAGGCTCAATCTTGAGTTTTTAGAATAAAGATTATGTGCTACAATTCTCTTGGAATTTGGAACCATATATGCAAAATCAATTTTTTCTCACTTAAAGAAAAGATCCCAGCCAAACTTCAACATCAATCTATCAATTAATTTTTTAAATTTCGTAACATAGTGAAATCAATTTTTGATCTACTGCTATTTTTTCCATTTTCTATCGCTTCAAATTTCTTAACCTGAATATCATCTATCTAAATTCATATCAACAGTAGAGGGGCTTTTCTCCAAAATCATTTCTCCATCGTCATGGAAAACATGCTCTTGTTGAGATTCTTCCTGAAGCTTAAAATCCTCGACTTCTTGAAAAGGAAATTCACTACCTTATCAACAGGAATTATAGGCTGTTTAGGTTGTTTACGCTCAACTTGCACTTGATCCCACAAGCACCGAAAAAAAAAAAAAAAGAGAGAAAAAAAAAGAAAAAAGAAAAAGAGTATCTACCTTTAATCTACAAGCTAAGAGATTTGCTCTTCGATATTTGAATACATAAGTGCAATGGGAGAAGTGATTTGCATCTGCAATAAAATCTTTTTGCTTCGAGTATCCATCTAAACATAAGATCTTACAGCAAATTCATGCAACTCTCTGGGTCACGCGGACAACGGTAACAAGGACAATTCTCGGTAGTAATCTCCATGACAAGCTCCACGGCATCGACCGTCCATCTATCATAATAATTGCGACCATCACCTCTACACCTTCTGCGGCAACCAGCATATGATTACGTCCTTCAAACTCTTCGAAATCCTTTCCACTCAAATAAGAAGTCTCCGAGTAAGCAGGACGTCTGGACCATCAAAATAGGCTCATCGATTTGTTGGCCCCGTGCTCAGATTCCACGCAACGCCACCTCATTGTCGCCACTTAGGTTTCTCTCCAGCCCTAGGGCGCCAAGTACTTTGCAATGTTTCCCATAGTCAGCTGCATCCCACCAATTCCAGGTTCTGTTGAGATGCTCGCCGTCAAAGCCTGGACCCCCAATCTTTGTCAGCGAGGCAGTTTTCACCAGTGTCGTTATTACCGAACATCACATTCCCACATAGAAGTGGTAACAAAGAGAACTTGTTAGAATATAACGAAAGACTAGCTAAACCTACGGGGAAAAAAGAGAGGAATAAGATACCTTCCAATTAAATATAAGATAGCTTAGGAAATTTAAAAAGTCAACGAGGCAGTTTTCACCATTGTCGTTGTTACCAAACATCACATTCATTCTGAGTTCGCTCAGAAATGTCCCCATCCTTTATGGACAAACCCAAACTTCTTTGTTCGCATTCCTTTAAAAAAGAATGAAGATATAAATCCAACCAAGGCGAGTCATATGAGAATGAATCCAAAACATCTGATTTTAGCTCAAAGGGAATGCTCAGAATTGCTGCAACAAGGCCTCATTGAGGTCTCACATTTTCAATGGGCTTGTGAAGCCTTTTATGTCAACAAACGTGCTGAGCAAAACTGAGGAAAGATGAGACTGGTAATTAATTACCAACCGCTTAACCTTTTCCTCCAAGATGACAAATTCCCTTTACCCTCTAGAAACTCTCTTTTTGCTGAATTATCCAAAGCCCAAATCTATTCCAAATTTGATCTCAAAGTTAGATTTTGGCAACTGGGCATTCATCCTGAAGACAGACCCAAGACAGGGTTCTATATCTCAAACCAACATTTCCAATGGAAAGTTCTTCCTTTAGGCCTAAAAGTTGCACCATCTCTTTTCCAAAAGGCCATGTGTCGAATCTTCCAGCCAATCCTCTCAAGTGCAGCAATATACATTGATGATATCCTGCTCTACAGTCCTGATGAGCAGTCCCACTGCCTACTTCTTGAATAGTTTGCAGAAATTGTAAAAAAGCATGGAATCATGCTTTCTCAAAGAAAGATGAACATCGCCCAGACATAAATTGAATTTCTTGGTATGCACCTTAACAAAGGAACATACTATCCAGGGCCACAAATTACTCAAAAATTGCTGAAATTTCCTGAAGAAAACTTCACAACAAAGCAAGTTCAACAATTTCTAGGGATAATCAATTATCTCAGAGATTTTGTTCAGAATATTGCACAACTGTTGATCCCATTGCACGCAATGCTAAAAAAGAACCCCCCACCTTGGGGAAAATTGCAGACTAATGCAGTTGCTGAACTCAAAGAGATTATGCAGACTCTTCCTCCACTACAAATCCTATCAACAGGAAAGAGAATTCTCCAGACTGATGCCAGTGATGAATATTGGGCCGCCATCCTGTTTGAAGAAATTGACAGTAAGAGGCATCTGTGTGCTTACAAAGGTGGAAAATTTTCTTAAGCAGAAATGCATTATCATTCCACTTTCAAAGAAATCTTAGCAGTGAAAAATAGGATAAAAAAGTTTGAGTTCCATCTCATTGGTCATCATTTCCTAGTAGAATTGGATATGACATCTTTCCCTCAGATGATCAAATTCAAACAGAAGCAGATCCCAAATTCTCAACTACTTCGATGGGCTGAATAGTTTTCAAAATATTCTTTTGAAACCAAACACAATGCTGGAAATAAAGAATGTACTTGCTGACTTCCTGTCAAGACCAAAAGCACCAGCTGAAATCAATATGTATATCATGAGGCATGTTTTCCATACTGCTCATCACAATGAGAAGTATAAGATTGAGAAAGTCAAAGACTGGCCAAGCTGGCGATACCCCCCGGAGATCATCGAGCAAATCCAGAAAGACAGCCTTACTGAAAATCTGGATAAACTCATGTGGCAAAGCCACACAGATTTGCTCAGACTCAATGGAGGTTCTATTCTTTATCATTTTGAATTAAATGCAGACTATCCGTTCATACATCCTTTGATCTGGAAGGAAGATGATTTTCCTGATCAACTCCGATGGTTATTATGGTACTTAACAAATAAGTACTTAATAGCTATTGAAGTTCCAACCAGAAGATTCATCGCCAACCTTACTAGGATATTTGGACTCGGAAGAGGTAAGATTGAAAATGAGAGTGACAAAAATCTTTTAGATTTCCTTAATTGGTTTTATCCTCCAACTCACTGGAAATGGCTCTTGGAGAAAGAATTAAGAACTACACAGCTAAACCTTGAAGTCCATACCCTTCTGTTTTTTCAAAGACCATGGGCTTTTCTCACTAATAATGGTAACATCATCAAAGCCCCCCTGAGTATAGGTACCTCATTTTATAGACCTGTTCCACATAGTATAGAGGCTCGAGTTCACAAATCTTATCCAGGACCTGTTGGTTGCTGTGAGCACTAGTATCGAGAACTCTAGAGAATCCTATGCCAGGAAAATAAAACCATTCCTCCATATGCATGGAATTATAATGTACCCACTGCATGGGATCATTATGACCTAGCATCAGAAGCCAAAGAAGCACTCGAAGAATTCAGACAAGCTGCATCATCCGAGGAACATGCATCACAGTCCTCACAAGATCCCTATGCTAGATGGGGAGGCCCTCTTTCCCAAGACCCCTATAGCCAAGGACCTTTGTCCTTATCACAGAACATGGACACATCTTTTTATGCACAACCATCTAATTGGCCACAGCCAAGCATTCCTACCGACACTGCAGAAGATGACAATACAGACTGGGCTCAGGAAGAAGCATCCCACTGGGCTCACGAGGAAGCATCTGCATCCACAACACACCAACTGAACCAGATCCTCACACTAGAAGACCTTGAAGCACTCGAACAAAAATATGATGAACATTGTCTTGCAACAGTCCACAGCTCAGATGATTCAGATTATGACTACAATACTCGTGACGGACGAGACCGTTGAACAAGACCACTATCCGTACAAGTACTGTAGCAAGTTACTGTTCACTTTTACTGTAGCAATAGGCTGGGGAAATTGCTGTTCACTGTCACTGTTCATACCGTGCGAATAATTCCCTACCGAGATTTTCGGAAGCCTTTGTTTGTTCCCAAACCCGTGAGCTTGGTCCTTGTTTGTGTGTGATCTCTTATTGCCTATAAAAGGCGAGGATGATGTAATGTGTTGGGCAGAGTCCCTTAAGTAAAGTGAGTGTTTTGTGAGATTCTCTCATGGCCTTCTAAACTCCTTCTTCTCCAGTCTGGTAGGATCCTCTGAGAAATGCAGCTCGAATAGTTAGAAATGTTTCCATCCTGGTTCTATCTGGGTGTCTTTAAGCTCTGAATTAAAGGGCAATGGTTTTCTGCTAAAAGGCTGTCCCTGAAGGGCTTGAACTGGTTGTTCGCCCACTATGGGAAAGCATACCTGCAGGAAGACTTGGTCCTCCCTGGTTCTAAGTCTAAGTCCATTCAATCAACAGTGGGGTCAGTTTGAGCTAATTGTTTGTTTAATTGAGAAATTGAGTGAAATTGGAGAAGTTTTGGTATTTAACTTGAAAATACCCGGTGTTGGCTTTTAGCACCATAATTGGTTTGTAGGACTAGATGAATCATTGGATTTTATTGGATTGTTTATCCAGTTCTCTAGTTTATTATGGAATCGACAACTTTGGCAAGCAAATATTTATCTATGTATCAGCTTTGGTGAGCAATTATTATATACATATATACAGCTTTGGCGAGCTACTATCTATCTATACAGCCTCGGCGAGCTACTATCTATTTATACAGCTTTGGTGAGCTACCGTCTATTTATGTATTGCAGCTTTGGTGAGCAGTTGTCGTTGATTAACGAATTGTTAGACGGTAATGGATGATAGATAGTATGTATTGATAGATAGTATTGATGGAATTGAATGATAGATAGCATTGATTGATTGATTGGATTGGATTGGGGAATTGACTGAGTGAATTATAAATTGTACTGACGTGCAGGAAGGAACTAAGGCAAGGTAAGTCCTCTGATTTACGTGGCTAGGCCACTCCTTAGTGTATTTTCTTCCTAATCGAGTCTTAGGGGGTAGAACTGACTGAGACATTGTCTCACCCCGTTGTGGACTCAACATTTTCAAGTCCTTAGATGGCGGTCGTGGAGGACCCGAAGCCATGGAGTAGAAAGGAGGTGAAGACCAAAGGATTGGTGAACTTGTTTGACTAGCTTGTCATAGGACAATTCCTTTTTGTTGAGCCGGTTTAGTTTATAAATAGACCAGTACTGTATATAAACCTTGGTGTTTATAAAGACGTGTTTTGGTTATGATTGTTTGCCTGCTTTTCTATCCCAAAGTTTTTGTTGTCAGGGGATTTGTATGCTTTCGCATGCATAATAAAATGAATGGGTCGGCGACGCGTCCTGGGAAAGTCGCATTTGTATCGACCAGAGTGAGATGTTCGCGTGATCGGGGTTCGGGGCGTGACATGTCCACTCTCCCACGCTGACAGCCCACTGGCTGGATTCCACTATGAATCAAAAGAGATTGTACAGCTTGTGATCTTTGACTTCCTCAGTGGAGAGTCTCAGCTAGTCTCTTCATAAAGTCTCACTATGTGCTTCTCTCTTTTGTATACAATTTGAGCTCGATAAATGAAAGAGCAAGGAACTACAGAGATTAAGACTTTGAAATTCTTCTTTCATGCACACTCTTGAACAACTAGAGAGTCCGCCCTAAATACTCCTTCATGCCTTCACGACCGTTGGCACTTTCGAAAGGAATTCTTCCAATTTATCCGTTGGACAAAATCAATTAAGGTGATCTCGAGTCGTTGATTGATTGGTGATAAAAGCCCGTCAATCATGTTCGCCCATACAATCAGGATCTTTGGTTTCCATAAGTAGAATCTTCCAAGTTTGCTCGTCTTTCAAAAGATCTTCAAATCGGAGTAGAATCCAATAAGAATAATCAATCACGTTGATGCTATATCTAACCATAAGGTTTTCCAAAAACCATACGAATCGAATCCTTGAAGATAATCCAGCATCTGGATAACTCTTCATTCTTCGTCTGGAAACTGTCAATGAGGGTAGCCTTTTGAGTCTTGAGTCTGGCAGTCTTCAGACTTTGACGGTAGAGTCTAGAGTTCTTCAGACTTTAACACTTGAGTCTGGAAGTCTTCAGACTAGACTGACATAAATGTTTTGTTAGCTTCAAAATAATAAAGGAGTTTTCTCCAACAGCAAGAAGCCAAACAAAAAGCATTTTCAATAAGAAAGCTGTCCCTCCATTTGTTGGGCTCTCATTTCAAAGTTCATATTATTGTTCTTTTGGTTCCAATACTCCTTGCTTCGTTATATAAGCGTTTAGAGAAGGAAATTCGTCTAGACAATCATTGTACCAATTATCAGGCATCTCTACTAGCTGTCTTGGACACATCTTGACCAAAAGTTTTGTGAAGGCTAAGAAAAGCAAATTAGCCGAGCCTCTCGAACATGTTCTGGCTGAAATAGTTAAAGCTCAAACATGCCACGTGACGACCCAGTAGAAATCTACAGTAAGATGCCACAACTGCTGATTATTGGACATGGCTTTTTTTTTCTTTGCTTTACCTTGATACTGATTACCGTCCTCAAAGACTTCCATGCATCATTTTGTCATTTGTTGTAATAAGTATTTTACCTTCTTGGAAATTGTGATCCATTTTCTAGAATTTCCTAGATTTACTATATTACAATCTAAAAACTACTGGATAAGTTTTGCAAGAGCTGAAGAGAGCCAAAGGAACGTGACTAGACCGACTAAAAGAAGCCAAGTTGAAGAAGCAAGCACAAGTTACTTGTAATAAAATAATAAACTCTGCTTAATCACGAGGAAAGCAGAGCCAAGAAAGTGGACAAGGAATGTCCACGCACCCTACAGCCTGCAAACTAAAAGAATCCACTATGTGGGTTGATGATGCCTAAAAATAGGCTTGTAATTCATCCATTTGTGTGTGTGAGGTTTAAGCCCTCCACCGTGGGTAGAGAGTAGAGCTCACATAGTCGACATCTCTTGTAATTCTTCACCAAAACTAAATAAACTATATTCTTGAACTATTCTATTTTGTCTCTTGTCCATATGTCCAACACACGCATATTAAACCAAAAACTATCATTGATACCAAAACCATGCTTTCACGCACCAAATTTTCAAGATGAACTATTGCAAAGCAATTGCAACATTGTTCATGACAAAAAAAGAAGCAACTAAAGGAAAATGGAGCAGAAAAAGTTGACACCTCTCTCTGTAGAAGTTTGACTGGCAGTCTAACTAGCAGTCTACTATATCTCACTATATATTATGTATGTGACAAATCTACTATTGGTTCATGCAAATTCCAAGCCAAATTTACTTTGGAGCTGCCAAAAGAATTCTCAAATATTTATGAGGAACTACAAGCTACAGCATTTGGGTTGGGACTAGCCTTCTATCCCGGTGAACAATCAGCCAAGTGCAAGTGCCAAGCTCATTGGCTACACTAACAACAACTAGGTAGGATCAGCTAACGACGATAAGAGCACCACAGGCTATGCATTTATACTGGGTTTCAAAATATACTCTGGGCATTCAAAAAACAAGACTGAGTGGCACAATTCACTGCAAAAGTAAAATACGTCATGATTGCTACGACCACCAATCAAGTAATATGGCTTCAAAGAATTCTAGAACACATTGGAGAAGCACAGACAAAACCAACTATGATATTTTGTGACAATAAGTATGTGATCGCTATATCAAATAATCCAATCTTCCATGGAAGAACTGAACATATTAACATCAAATATCACTTCATATGGAAAGTACAAAATAATAGAGAGATCAAGCTGAAGCATTGCAAGAGTCCACACTAAATTGCGGACACATTCACTAAAGCATTACCATCAGCCAAGTTCAAGACATTGCGGAGTATGCTTGGAATATTACGATATTGGACCAAAGAGGAGTGTTAAAAAGTTGATCCAATTTCTAGAGTTTTCTAATATAAGCATTTACTAGAAAAGTCTAGCAAAATCCTACAAAATATCTAGTGCTTGGGCACCAAGGAAGAGTATGGAGTCCAAGTAGACCACAAAATTATCTCTGCAAATGGCAGAGATATTTGCCCTTGAAAGTTGGTTTACAAGCTCAATAATAGAGCTGACTAAAGGTAAGAAAATCTCTGACTTGAGCAGAGAATTTTGCATGGGCAAGTCGGTGATGTGCGACTACAAACAGGCTTGGTGGACGTCCAATTTAACTTACTCGAAAACTAGCAAATCTCTTCTCCTTCCTTTGTATTTCCCACCAAATAGGAAAAGCCTTCGTGTTATTTCCTTGTGCTCCCCTTGCCGTGAAAGTCCACCTTCATTTACCCATCCTTTCTTGTCCCCTTGCCAAGTAAAATCTCGCATACTCACCTAAAATTATCACTATTAGCTTCCACAAAACATCATACCTGAATTTAGAGATGCAAGGTTTATTCTTGAGGTAAGTGCTGCTGATATTTTTAAAGTGCACTGTGCATATGCATTGGCTCCCTGAACACCGTACAGGCTTTTTATGATATGCATGATAATCGTCCCATGTACTGCCTCGTCGACTTGAACCGCCATCTCAATGAAATAGTTCACTGAGTGAGGTTTTCATGCAGTTCATTTCCATTCTTCTAGCGTTCTCTTCGTCTATTTAGCTGAATATTAAAATCCTATCATTTTCACTATCATTTTCATATCATGGGTCTTTTACAAGTAAAGATTGAGTTTTAATAGTAAGTATTTAGATTTAAATGTACAAGCCATCTCTGAAATTAGCTAGTAGCTATGTTAACAAATTTCACATTATGGTTTTATTTTATTTTTCCCGAAACAATATGAAGTTCATGGGAATTCCTCAATTTAATGGGTCAAAAGCTTTGAGATGAAAGGCAAGTAATCAATTATAGCATCGTAAAGTGGTTGGTTCCAGATTAAGAATTTGAAATCCATATTGTCAGAGTCGATATTCAGTTTGTGAAACCGAAAAACCAAACTGACGGACCTTAAAATTGGCTTGCAATTGAACCAACCAATTTCAAGGTACACCTGAGAGTCGGCCTACATTTTCTTTTCTGTTTTTTAAGTTTTACTTAGTTTGGGGAAGATGGTATACAGACGCAGCTATGTTTCTTCCTTTACAGGAGATCCATGTATTACCCTCTAGCAAGCCAATCTTATGCATCCAATAGGGTTTTAAAATGCTGTATGAATCCCAAGATGTCAAGATATCCAGAAATATTCCATTCGCCTCAAGTGTCAAATCATGAAAAGATTTTTATAATAATAAAAAAAAAAGATCCAAAACCCACAAGCTGAAGGGTTCAAAAAAGTGATTAGATGCATTGGTATAAGTGCAATAACAAGTTCCTTGATTATCATATCATAACATCTAAACTACAGGTAAAAGCATTTAAGATCCCAAGCTGTTCAGATACCCAGAGAAAAAGTAACAAAAAGGCAACACTTTCCTTCTGCTTTAGAGATTTCACTTGATGCTGAATGCAAAGAGAAGCCTCTGCGAAGCTTGTTTTGGCCAAAAAATAACGAATCTATTCACAGTAACAGCCAAAGAACAAACACAACCAACTCACAAACACTACCAAGTTTCATAAAGACCATATTGTTTCTCCCATGGAAGATCATAGATTTGCATTTCACACGAGGAGACTGGAATTCTATTCCTGCTAATAAGACAAGGACCTCTACCACGCACGCTCACAAGGAGTCTTCACAGTAAAAAGACACGAAATTCCTCCAATTTGCTCACCCCTACTCGTGACCCACCTCACTTTAAAAGACCGAAAAACAGAAAAGCAAAAGAAAAGAGAGACCACTAAAAGATAAGAAATGCACCGCTTTCATTCCTCAAAAGTTGTTCTCTCGAAGTAAGTGTTCAAGTGGTGAGAGTTCTTCCGCTTCCCAAGAATCGGCACATGACATCGACGCTAAATGAATAAAATCTTGACCTTACCCCACCACACTAATGATTCTCACACAGAGTCGAGGGATTATCCCATAGATGGCAGAGGAAATTTACCTCAAATACCATTCCACGAAGTGATCCAATTTGTTTCCAGGTAGACCAGGGAACCACCCTCTAGCAAGCCACGCATCCAGTACGCTTTTAAAATGCCTCAAATGATCGTTGTTTTCAGCTATCAATTTATCCCATGAATCCCAAGATGTCATGATATCCAGAGATATATATAATGCTATTTTCCTCAAGTATTGGATCATGCAATGATTTTTAACAAAATAGATCCAAAGCCCTAAGGCTGAAAGGTTCTATAAAATGATTAGATATCAATATAAGTACAATAACAAGTTTCTCAAACATCATATCACAGCATCTAAACTACAGGTGAAAGCATTCAAGATCCCGAACTGTTCAGATACCCAGAGCAAAAGTAACAAAAAGGCGACACTTTCCTTCTGCTTTAGAGATTTCACTTGATGCTGAATGCAAAGAGAAGCCTCTGTGAAGCTTGTTTTGGCCCAAAAAGAACAACACTATTGACCATAATAGCCAAAGAACAACACATCCAACTCATAGTTATTGTCAAAACAATACCAAGTTTCATAACGACCCCCATTGTTTCTGCTATGGAAGATCATAGATTTGAATTCCACACAAGGAAACAAGAATTCCATTCCTCCCAATTAGACAAGAACCCCTACCAACTCTACCACACGCTCGCATTCTAACTACTCACAGTATGGAGTCTTCACAGTAAAAAGACACTGAATTCCGATTTGCTCACTCCCAGTCGTGACCCACCTCACAGTAGAAAAAGGAAAAAGGAAAAAGGAAAAGCAAAAGAAAAGAAAAGAGAGAGCACTGAGAGATAAGAAAAGCCTCTTTTATTTTCACTCCTCAAAAGAATTCTTCAGCTTTCAAAAAAGCCTTTCGGCGCATGGAATTGACACTAAATGAACAGATTCTTGACCTTTACCCCACCACGCCAGTACTCCTCACATGGATTCAGGGGATTATCCCGTAGATGGCGGAGGAAATTTAGCTGAGATGCCATGCCACGAAGGAATTGAAAACGAAACCCAACGTAGAGAGTATCTCGGAGCGGAGAGGAGAGTGTCGAATCGCGAACGAAATCAAGATCGAGCCGCTGAAAGGGAGAGGCGGCAAGGCATCTGAAAAAAGAGTAGAAAGATTAACTTGGGATTAGCAGTGGACCACTTGACACCTAGGACTTTTGTCTTGCAAGGTCAGTCTTTCGGTAAAATGAATGGTTCAGGGTATAGAATTGACATCCGAATTGGTCAAGACCGGTTCCCAATATTTTTATCCGGAATTCGAACCAATATTTTTCGGTAAAATGAATGATTATGGAAAACTCGGTCGCCATTGCATTAAAGAGAAACAAGTGATGAAGAACCCACTAGTGACTCCAATTTATAGATATTGGTTTTATTCATCTCGACAGTAATTGAGATAAGTGTAATAAAGGGCTTAAGTTTGGGGGTTTAGTCAATTAAAGAGTCAAAAGTTTTTATTTTGGCCACTTGATGACTTAATTTTTTCTTTTTAAATGGCTATAATCAGATTATCGAGTTCACTGTTAGTGGAATTCGAGCATTGAAACCTTATGCTTTATTTTACCACAGATTACCCAAATGACAAGCGCGTTCGCGGGTGTAGTAATAATTTATCAAGGACAGCCTTAGCTGCTATTCCCCACAGCTTCATGTAGCTGCGGAGAAATGACCCCAAACGATATTAAAAATAAAATAAAAAATATATATATATATATATATCAGACCAGAAATTACTGGATTTAGGTTTAGTTAGACTTCTTCGATTAATTTAAATTATCTTGCTGACTGAGCTCCCACATTGCGAAACTTCGCATATAATTTCTCCGACAGAGAAAGATTCCCAACTAGTTGCGTTGTTCCTTCTTGATTGTCCCGAGACCTACCTATTGCTCTTAGGCTTGGAAGAAGTTGCTTGTAGGGGTGATTGGTTCCCGGTTTGGTCTAGTTCCAAGGTGGAACCAGGAACCAGACCGGAAGCACCGGTTCCCAAAATTGCGAACTGTGGATCGGACTGTTTGGTCCTAGGACCGAGAACCGGACTGGACCAATGGTTTCGGTCCGGTCTGGTTCGGTCCAAAAAAATCAGCTCTACTTTTTTGCACTAAAGAGTGACCGCGTTCCGAACCGATCAATTCAATTCGATTCTCGGGCGATTCAACAAAACTAATCACACATGTTTCCATGTGGAAAATATTCAAACTTCACTTGTGTGATTCACACTTCGTGTGTTTCACACTTAACTTTAACCATGAAGGCCGTGAACAATTTAGCGAAAAGGTTGTGCTTGGCTTAGATTTTATAAACAATCTCTCTTATGGGTCTCTTGGAGCCTTAGTTCCATATCGAGTAGAAGATGAAACTAACAAAGAGATTTTTTTCTATAAATAAAAGAGTAACAAAAGGGGTTTTAATGGTCTCTTGGCTACATAAGAGGTTGCTACCTCAAATTGCAATTTTGGTTGCAATAAGTTATCATGTTTATATATTTTATTTATTCTATTTATATTAATTATATATAAAAAAAAAATTGGTTTGGTCCGATCGGTTCGGTTCCCACCTTGGAACCGGGAATCGGACCGACCGCCACCGGTTCCAAGATTAGGAACCGGGAACCGGACGCACCGACCGTGGGAACCGCCCAAAACCAACCGGTTCTGTCCGGTCCGGCCGATTCTCGGTTCGGGCGGTTCCCGTTGCACACCCCTAGTTGCTTGGCCTCCGTGATTTGATCCAACATCATTTTAAGTGGCGTGTTGGTAATGGGCTATCTGTCTCTTTCTGGTTTGATCACTGGCACCCACGTGGTCCGCTCTACAAGCTGTTCTCTGACTGAGAAATCTACTGCTTTGGTATACCAAGGCTCGTTTCGGTAGCTACTGCTTTAACTGCCTTGCCCCTCCCTTCTGTTGTTGCGACCTCCATAGTGAGTTGGGATGATCCCCTTCCAAACCTCAATGATGCTAGTGACCGTCTTCTTTGGCTTGGTCATTCCTCAAGGGTGTTTTCTACTGCCTTAGCTTGGAGCCTTCTAAGGCCAAGGGGTGTCGTGGTCCCCTGGTCGAGATTTATATGGAACCACTCGTTACCTCCTCGGTATCAGACCCATTTATGGTTAATCTCCCGCAATCGACTGCCAACCCAGGTATTGTTGCTTGCTTATGAGAGAATCCCGGATGTTTCTTGTGCTTTCTACTCTTCTATGCCGGACTCGGCTGACCACCTATTATTTGGATGTTCTATCACTAATCACCTTGCATCCTTTTGGGCGGCTAAGTGTAACCTACCTTGGCGGAATCATGCTTGGAAGGACAATCTTTTGTGGGTTATCGAACACATTTCTGATGCAACCTTCCACCAATCCTTGACTCGCTTTGCCTTTGGTGCATTATGTTATCTCATTTGGAAAGTGAGGAATAACATTATCTTTCACAATGAAAGATTATTCCTCCCGGCTTTAAAGGACCACCTTCGTAAAGCCATCAATGATAGGGCTTTAACCTTCCCCAAGGTCCCGGACAACCCTTGTAATAGAAGACTCCAAGTTAGCTGGGGCATCCACCCCTCTATCTTTGATTGATTATGCTTACTGTTGGCTGCCCCCCGCCCCATCTTTGATTGTTCCTCGACCTGATGGTTGGTGAAGCTGCCTCCTTTGCTACATTGCTGCCCATCTTGCTGTTGCTGGATGATGCTTCTAATGGAACTCTCTCGGGTCTTCCCTGTTGGTGTGGTTGTTTCCAACTTGGTGTCCCTCTTGCTCTTTTCGTCTGTGTCTTTTCCTTATGTGGGTCACAGTGTTGTGTGTTCTTCCCCCCTCGTCTCATTTGTTGGCCGCTGTTTTGGCTTTCTTTTGCTGCTGTTTTTATTTGCATTGTATCTCTCTCGCAGCTCTTCTCTCCCCTTTTCTCCCCCCTGGCCCCCTGCCACTCGTTTGGACTTCCTGTCTTTCTGAGTATAAGTTGGTGCCGGGGCCCCCTTGCTGTACAGCTGTACAGCTTTTTGTGCAAAAGTCTATATACTTCTTACCTTTTACCAAAAAAAAAAAAAACAATGACTCACCTTTTTGCGTTGACGATGGCGCTATTTATGATTCTGCAAGTTCGCTACTCCTACTTCCATCCATCATCATCACCGAGCAAATCCCCTCTCCTGCTACATTCCCCTCCTCAAACAATGACCATTCAAGAAGCAATAGCAGCTGATAATGTTGATGAGCTATACAGCTTAATTGAGAGGAACAAAAATCTCTTAGATGATGCAGGCCCCTTCACAAATACTCCACTACACAATGCCACAGAGAAGGGGAAAACTAAAGTGGCCATGGAGATAGCCACCTTGAAGCCGTCGTTCACTCGAAAGCTGAATTGCAGGGGTTATAGCCCCATGCACTTGGCTTTGCTAAATAAGCATTATCACACTGCGAGGGCACTGATGACCCTCGACCCTGAAGTGATCCGAGTCCGAGGACGAGACGGGCACACCCCTTTACATATTGTAGCTGGGGAAAAAATGCAGGATCAAGAGGAGCTCCAGGAACTCTTAGCAGAAATCCTGTCTACTTGCAAATCGTCCATTGAAGACTTGACGAACCAGTGTGAGACTGCAATTCACGTTGCTGTCAAGAAGGGCAACACCAAAGCACTTGAGATTTTGCTTGGATGGCTTAAGCGAGTTTGTCTAACAAAAATCTTGAACTGGAAAGACCAAAATGGTAATACCGTCTTACATATTGCTGTATCTGGACAGCAGGCACCTGAGGCTGTATCCGGACAGCAGCAACTTCCTGTGCAACTTCCTGTGGCTGTATCTGCGGCTGTATCCAGACAGCAGCAACTACCCACGGCTGTATCCGGACAGCAGCAACTTCATGTGGCTGTATCCGGGCAGCAGCAACTTCCTGTGGTTGTATCCCAAGAGCAGCAGCTTGAGGTATAGTTCATGCCGATATACGTCATTGATTTCGTTGTTGTACGTGCTTGTATTGTTCAGTCCTTGAATTCGACATAATCTAATCCAAAAACAATTGTTATGGTAATGACATGGTAGGGACTGAAAATTCATGGTTTTAGAAACATTCGAAGAGAAGAGACTTGAACGGAACCCCCTTGTTTGGTTTGTTTCGTAGGAGAGAAGAAAATGAATTATGGGAGGGATGGATATCACTCCTTCCCTCCCAATCTTTTAATTCCAATTCTCTTCTTGAAAATTTTCCCGAGCACAAGGTCATGGTAATATTATTTATTTCAGACCAAAAAAAAAAAAAAAAAAAGGTCATGGTAGAGTGGGCTCCACCCCTATATTCAGTACGTTTTTTGCAGGTTGATCCATTCGTTTATCTTCGTTTGTTTCCATAGTGATTAATCATTTCATTTCTCTTCAAACCCCACCATCCATACATATATAGTTGACTTTTTATGCCATTCAGATGGGTTGTGAAAATTAGGTCAACAAGCACTGTTTTTCTTTTGCTTTAGAAATAAATCAAATACTAAGTATTAAGAAGTTGATCGTATTCAGTGATGTACTTTTCATGGTCATCTTATATTTTCAGCGTTGTACTTTTCTGTTTTAGCACAAGCCCATAGTTCATTTCAAGGCTGCTAGTGCGAAAACAACGTTTTCGGTTGGAGCGATACAGAGATCACATTGTTTACAGTTTATTTAGTGGAGAGAAAAGATATTATTAAAATTATTTCCCTTCGAACCCTATGAAACTTCGTTTTTATTGAGCTCTAAGTAACTCCAAGTCAGATGGTTTTGGATGAAGAATTTCCTTTCAACTTTTTTCATCGTAATCAACCTGTCTAACAAAACATTAACCTAATCCATTCTTTTCTATTACTGTATTTCTCCTATTGATTAGCAAAATCTCTTTTATTCTTTCATAATCAGTCCATCTACGAGATAGAAGTTAATGACATTGATGCTAACACGGACAATCCAACTTGACCATAAAATAATTTCTTCATGGATGTGAGAATTACTCCCTATTCAGTTGAATCTTAGCAAATCATTTACAAAAAATCATTTCAGTTCCTCACTTTAAAATCATTTACAATATGTAATTATAAACATTCAGTTGGCTTAATTAAGTCCTAAACTTATAGGAAAATATGATATTTCGGGTCCTCACTTTTGCAGAATTCACCAACATTACTACTCACATGGACAATTTCTAGTTATGACATAAATAATTTCAAGTAAAAGGATTGAATCGCACTTTTCGAGAAAGATCTGAGACTTCGTTACATTAGTTGAACTGACAACATTTGATAAATAAGGTTTAGTAAACATTTTCCTTTTGTGCATGTATCCATAGCATCATTCAAACTTATATGGCAGGAGGTCACTTTATGCACAATGATAAAGCTTAGTCACAAAGCAATGATTGAAACTGAAGGAATACATATTTCATTTTGTTTCATTTGCATTTCTTCCAGTTCATTTTGTTTCATTTGCATTTCTTCCAGATCATCAATCTACTGGTTGGGTATACGAACGTTCATGCAAAGAACTTACAGCACAAGACAGCTCTGCAAATTTGCCGAGAGAATCCTAATCGCAATCAAGATGTTGAGGAAAGGTTACGCCATGAAGAAGATCAAACAAGAGATTCTACTCCTACTCTCTGATTATCACAGTATTTTAGCATGAAACTAACTGTGCTCGAGAGGTGTGCAGGGTATTTTGGCACCAAAAACGAAAAAGTTCGCAAAATAATCCTTATAGTGTCTACCTTGATTTTGACTGCCACTTACCAATCCGCTTTCACTCCTCCGGGAGGATATTGGCAGGATTCCTCTCCAGATAACCCAGCCAATTCCACTGTCGTTACCACCAATTCCAGCAGCATTGTTACTGGAAAACCACATCAAGCCGGAAATATTATCGTGAGTGGCTTTGATCTATGGTGTTTTACTATCCTCAACAGCTTAGTTTTTACCGCCTCCATCGGCACGGTTTGGGCCACCGCGATTACATTCTTCCCCGACACTTTAATGGTTTACATTTCTTTAGTGCTTCTCGGCATTACCTACTTTGTTCTTATTGCAATGGAAATACCAAGGTCCGATAAGCTCATAGCAGGGATCCTATTTGGATTTTATATGTGTGCTCGTTACTCAGCATGTTGCTCCTCCCCCTTTATGTGTGGTGGAAGGACTACCGAGTTCTATCCAGAATCGATGCCAGAAGGGGATGCGTCGGCAGCTTGCGAGGATCGAAGGATCGGAAATAGTTCGCAAGTATTATCTACTTTAACTATTCCTGTCGCATGTGAGGTTTGCAAAATATACTCTTTTTATTAGTTGCATGTAATGTACTCATCTTTTAATTCCTTAATGCCAATAGACCTTTAATCTTTGCTTGAAGTTGGGATTTGGCTTTCCGAATGCTAATCCATTATGACGCAATGGAAACGAAAATAATTGAATAAACATGAATACCCAAAATTTGCAAGTACAAAGCAAAATGTCTGAAGAGAAATGTCTCGATTTTCTATAATTTAGAAACGAGGCAAATTGCCTGATCCCATAAAACACAATAAAAATACACTCTTGCAACCCTTTTTTAAGAAGTTCACTACTTAGTATAACAAAATCGTAGCTAAACCTAAAAAGCAATTAGATCCTATGGTATCTTACAATCAATGATAAAATATCATAATGCATTTAGAAAGTTAAATTAATAAAAACAATGAATTCGAATACTCTATACTAGAGACATCCCAAGCTAACCTAATCAAAGAATGAAATATCAAATTTCAAAATACTAAAATTTTCAAATATCTAATCTTATGATGCCCCACAACGTTCTCTATTTATTGAAAAAATAAATACGCTTGACCTTGAGTTTTTAGAATGTCGGTCATCTGACATAGCATATCTTGTACAATCCTCGTAGAATTCCGAACCATATCTGCAAAATGAATCAAAATTTTTGGCTTTAAGAAAATATCCCAACCAAACCTTTAGATCCATCCAACAATTGATTCTACCAGCTAAAAAATTTGTTTGTATATATTTGCATACGTACGTGCGAATAAAGAAGTGATTTACATCTGCAGTAACATTTCCCAAGTCCAAATATCAATTAAAACAGAGAACCTTGCAACGAATTCGTGTAACACTTTAAGACAAACGGTGGTGGTCACAATCCTTGGCGGTAATCTTTATGACAAGCTCCACCATGGCTGTACTAGTTAAGCTCAAATAGGCGACGTGCTACGCAAAGATACTGCAGTTGCTGATTGACTGACATGGCTTATTCTCCATTCTTGCTCTTCCTTTGATAGTGATTACCCCCTGTTATTTAATATTAACTGCAGGATTTTCTTTAAAAATTTTACCGTATTTGCTGCCCCCAGACTCAGTGTAGAGTAGTTCAGTGGATAGATTGTGTGCAGAGCTTCACCTAGCAGAACAAGCAGCGGTATCCTCTTGACTTTCCGGCATCACTTGCCAGACTTGGTACTTTACTTGAGTATAGAGATGCAGGGTTGGTCCTGAAGGAAAGTGTCACTGATATTTTTAGAGTACTTTGCATATGTGTTGACTTCCTGAACATGATAGTTGCTTCTTATGATATGCATGACAATTAGTCTCGTTCTCACCTCATCGTCTTGAGCCAGCGAAGCGGGTGCCATAAGCATTTTGTTCGCTGTACTCGAACCACCATCTCAATGAAAGAGTTCACCAAGTGATGCTTTTATGCAGTTCATTTTTCGTTCTTTAGCAGGCTTTCTGTCTTTCCAGTTAAGAATTAAAATCCATCCTTTCACTATCATTTTCCTATCATGGGTCTTTTATAACTAAAGGTCAAGTCTTACTTATCATAAGACATGAGGTCTTCAGATGTTAATATACATAATCCATCCCCAAAATTAGCTAGTAGCTATATTATTTAATTTTGTGTTACGATTATATTTTATTTTTTCTAAAACAATGTAGTTCACGAGAGTCCCTAAATATTTTGCATTAAAAGCTATGAGATTAAAAATCATATAGTATTTAGGCTAAAAATATGGAATCTATCATGTTAAAACTAATATCCCATGAATCCCAAGATGTTATGATATCCTCAAAAATATGTAATTCCATTCGCCTTGAGCACTAGACCATGCAATGGTTTTTAGAAAGTAGATTCAAAGCCCAGAGGCTGAAGGGTTCTAAAAAGTGAATAGATGCATTGACATAAGTACAAGAACAAGTTCCTTAATATCATATGACAACATCGAACTACAGGTGAAAGCACAAGATCCCAAACTGTTCAGATACCCAGAGCAAAAGAAATGAAAGAAAACAACACTTGCTTCTTCTATACAGATTGCACCTGACGCTGAACGTAAAGAGAAGCTTCTGTGAGGCTCGTTTTGGCCCCAGAAGAAGGAAACAAAGGGAATATATATATTTAAAAAAAAAAAAAAAGAACTATTGACAGTCTTGTATAGTTCACAGATCTGAATTTCACGCAGGAAAGGAAAATTCCACTATGAATTAGATGAGAACCTCTACCAACTCTACCACACGGACTCACATTATAACTACTCACTGTAAAAAGACATCGAATTCCAATTTGCTCACCGCTACTCGAGGACCACCTCACATTAAAAAACCAAAAAACAGAAAAGCTAAAGAAAAGAAAAGAGAGAGCATTGAGAGGTAAGAAAAGCACCATTTTCACTCCTCAAAAGTCATTCTCTCGAAAAGCCAGTGTTCAAGTGGCAAGAGTTCTTCAGCTTTCCATGAAACCTTTCCGCATAAGGCATCGACACTAAATAAGTAAAATCTCGACCCTTTACCCCACCACACTAGTGCTCCTCGCAAGAAGTAATCAAAAACGAAACCGACTTAGGGAGAGTACCTTGGGTTTGAGAGGAGAGTGGCGAATCGCAAACAAATTCGAAATCGATCCGCTAGAGTGCGGAGATGGAGAGTGATGAATCACGAATGAAGTAGGGATCGAGCCACCTAAAGAGGTGCAACCGTGTGGCGACAAAGATTACTTGACAAATCTGAGAGAGAGTTCGAGTGTGAGAGACAGAGGGTGAGGAGAAGAGAGAACCTGCCTTGCGAGGTTAATTTCCGGATGACCGGTTGAGGCTATAAAAATGGGATCGAGTAGGACAAGGTCCGTTCCCAACTTTTTCATCCGAAAACCAAATTGGTCTCCGTGTGAATTGGCCTAGAACTGGTATGGCCTGTTTGGTTCGATTCCTGAATCGAACTGGCCCAATTGCTTTTCCCTAATATCGTCTAATTTATGTTTATGGAAAACTTAATTGTCAATTACATCAAAGAGAACAGGTGATGAAAAACTCACAAATGACTAACCAGCATATTATTATGATTTAATCTTCTGGACGGTAATATGGATAAGCTTAGGAGTATGACTTGAGATTTGGGCCGTTATTCAATCAAGGACTTAAAAATCAAAGCTCCAATCAAATATTGCATTCGCCATTGCTGGAGTTACCATCATTGCGTACCTTGTCGGCTGTAGTTGTGATTCATCAAGACGGCCTCTGCTGCCATACAACGCGGCTTCAAGTAGTTGAGGAGAAATGACAACCAACGACAATAAAAGTAAAAATAAAAACAAATTCAGACGACAAATTATTGGCTTAGGATTAATCAGTGTTATTGGATTAACTTACATTATCTTGTTGACTTGGCTCACGCATTAAGAAATTTCGCATGCACGTTCTCTAAAGAGAAAGATCCCCAACTAGTTGCATTGTTCCTACGGGATGGATCATCAACAATGAATCGCCTAACTAAACTTTGGTTGACCAAGGCACTATTTATGATTCTGCAAGTTCGCTACTCCTACTTCCATCCATCATCAATGAGCAAACCCCCTCAGCACCTACGTCTCCCTCCTCAAATAATGGACCCTCGGTTTCAACAACCCATAGAACATGATGATGTTGATGAGCTACATAGGTTAATTGCAGAGAATCGAAAAATCTTAGATTGTGTACCTAATGACCCCTTCCCAAATACTCCTCTACACATCGCTGTAGCAGCTGGGAGAACCCAAGTGGCCGTGGAGGTAGCCAACTTGAAGCCATCATTTGGTTGGAAGCTAGATCTAGAGGGTTACAACCTCATGCACTTGGCTTTGCAACACAAGCATTATCACATTGCAAGGGCACTAATGAACCTCGACCTCAAGTTGATCCGAATCCGAGCTCAAAATTAAAAAAACTTAAAATTAAAAAAACAAAAAAAAAACTTAAAATTAAAAAATTAAAAATTAAAAAAATTAAAATTTAGAAAACTTAAAATTTTAAAAAATTAAAATTTAGAAAACTTAAAATTTTAAAAACTTAAAATTTTAAAAAATTAAAATTTAGAAAACTTAAAATTTTAAAAACTTAAAATTAAAAAAAATTAAAATTTAGAAATCTTAAAATTTTAAAAACTTAAAATTTAAAAAAAAAATTCAATTTTAAAACTACTAAATAATTTTTTTTAAATTTAATTTTTTAATTTTAAGTTTTTTTAAAATTTTTTTTTTTAAGTTTTTAAGTTTTTTTTTTTAATTTTAAGTTTTTTAGAATATTTTAAATAAAATTAAGTTTTAATTTAATTAAATTAATTTTTATATTAATTATTTACACATTAGACACAAAACGACGTCATTTTTTCATTTTCTCGCCACGTCAATGTGTAAAACGATGCCATTTTGCACCCAACTCGCCAGAAAATTGCCATGTTAGCCATTTGGCTGAATTTTGGTCGGAGTGGCACTTAAGTATTCCACTTTACTCCGAAACTGGCACTTAAGTGTACCTTTCCGAAGTTATGACACTTAAGTGTCCATCTGTGCTAAGTTATGGCACTCCAGGTGTCCCAAACTCAAATTTTACTTTATTCGCTTCACTCGGACTCAGAGTAGAGTAGTTCGGTGGGTTAGATTGTGTATATAGCTTCACCTAGTAGACTATTGGAACAAGCATCGGTATCCTCAAGACTTTCCTGCATCATTTTGTCACTTGTTGGAGTCAGTACTTCACTTGAGTTTAGAGATGCAGGGTTCAACCTTAAACAAAGTGTTACTGTTATTTTTAAAGAGTACTGTGCATATATGTTGGCTCCCTGATCATGATAGTGGCTTTTTATGATATACACGACAATCAGTCTTATGTACTCACCTCATCATCCTGAGCAAGTGAAGTTGGTGCCATGAGCATTTTGTTCATTGTACTCGAACCGCCATCTCAATAAACTAGTTCATCAAGTGATGCTTTTATGCAGTTCATTTTCATTATTTAGCATTCTCTTCGTCTCTCCAGCTGAGCATTAGAATCCATCCTTTCGTTATCATATTCCTATCATGGGTCCTTTATAACTGATAGTCAAGTTTTAATAGTCATGGGATATTAGGTTTTTAGATTTAAATATATTATCCATCCCCAAAATTAGCTAGTAGCTCTGTTATTTAATTTCGAGTTATATTTTATTTGTTCTAAAACAATATGTAGTACACGAGAGTTCCCGTATCTTTTGGGTTAAAAGCTTTGGACAAAAGAACGCTTCAAGTACCATAACTTGGCACAAAGAGACTCTTAAGTGCCATAACTTACACGAAAAATACACTTAAGTGCCACATTTTAAGAAAAGTGAGACACCTGAGTGCCATCTCCGGTGAAGTTGGCCGGATATCATACGTGACATTAAAATATTAATATTTATTGTCAATGTGTCTCCCTGGAGAGCTGAGTCAACTCGAATTCACCCGAAACAACATCGTTTCGGGTGTTGGCAAAATACAACTCTTAAATTCACCAAAAAGACGTCGTTTTGGCATAATTTGAATTTTAATATATTATAAAAATTATTAAATTTAAATTTAAAAATAAATTTATTTAAACATTTAAAAAAATAAATTTAAAATTTTTTCAAAAATAAATTTAAAAACTTTAAAAGTTTTAAAAATTTTAACAATTTTAAAAATTAAAAAATTTACAAAAAAATTTAAAAAGTTTAAAAAATTACATAAAATTTTAAAAATTTTAAAAAGATTTACAAAAAATTCAACCCTTAGCTGTCTCTTTTTTCTAAATTTTTTTGATAATTTTTTGTAAATTTTTTAACTTTTTAAATTTTTTAAATAAATTGAGTTTTAAATTAAATTTAATTAATTTTTATATTAAATTTTTTACCACGTCGGCACCAAAACGACGTCGTTTCGGGTGTTGGCCATAATAAAGCCTTAAATCAGCCAAAATGACATTGTTTTGGTATAATTTGAATTTAAATATAATATAAAAATTAGTTAAATTAAATTTAAAAATAAATAATAATCTAATTTATATTCATTTAAAAAAAAATAGAGGAAGAGGAGGAGGAAGGCGCCAGCGGTTGAGGGCGAGCCCTCGCCGCCACCGCCTCCCACCCGTTGTCGAGAAGGTGGGGAAGGGTCGGTCGGGGCCGCCTCTTTTTTTTTTTTTTTCTTTTTTTTTTTTAATTTTCTTTAATTTTTTTTAATTTTTCTTTAAATTTCAATTTTTTTATTTTTTACATTTTTTTAATTATTTTCTAAATTTTTATTTATTTTTAATTTCTAATTTTTAATTTTTTAATTTTTTAATTTCTTTAATATTTTTTAAAAAAATTAAAATTATTTAATATTTTTTAAATGTTTTAAATAAATTTAAATTAAATTAAATTAAATTAAATTAAATTAATTTTGATATTAAATTTTTTACCACGACAACACTAAAACGACGCCGTTTTACACTCATTTCGCCGGAAAATTAACACATCAGCGTTTTGGCTGAATTTTGGTTGGATTGTCACTCAAGTAATCCATTTTGCTCCGATTTTAGCACTTAAGTGTATCTTTCATAAGTTATGGCGCTTAAGTGTATCTTT
Organism: Eucalyptus cladocalyx; assembly: GCA_017140615.1. NCBI lineage: Eukaryota > Viridiplantae > Streptophyta > Magnoliopsida > Myrtales > Myrtaceae > Eucalyptus > Eucalyptus cladocalyx. The sequence continues at coordinate 16,535,097 of CM029519.1, forward strand.
TTGGACCTAGACTTAGGATCAGGGAAGGAGAGTAAATTTCCCTGCGGTATGCATCCAACATTGGGCGAACAACCCGTTCAAGCCCTTCGGGAGACAAATGCCCTTTTAGCAAAAAAAACCACTCACCCTTTAATCCGAGCCTAGAGACACTCAGAAGATGCCAGGATGGAAACGTTTCTAATCTACCCAAGCTGCATTTCTCGAAGGATCCTACAGCCGAGAAGAAGAGAGATTTAGAAAGCCATAGAGGTTTTTCACAAAGCACACTCTTTTCTTCAGGGGACTCTGCCCAAAACGATACAACAACAATGCCTTATATAGGCAAATAAAGGTAAACAAGGACACACAGGGACCAACTCACGGGTCCAGAAACAAACAGAGGCGCCGAAAGCCTTCGGGAGGGAATTATTCGCACACTATGAACGATGGCATGCGTGAACAGTACATTCCCTAGCCTAGTGCTACAGTAAAAGTGAACAGTAATTTGCTACAGTGAAATTGTACGGACTCAACGATCTTGTCCGTCATGAGCATTATAGCTACATACTGAGTCGTTATCTGAACTGTCTTCTAAGAGATGTGCTTCATACTTCTGCTGGAGGGCTTCAAGGTCTTGAGGTGAAAGAATTTGGTTCAGCCTTTGAGATGAGGAGGCTTCATGAGCCCAATGGGATGCTTCTTCTGCTGCCCAGTCTGTGTTTTCATCAGTAGTGTTGTCAGGAAAGTTTGGCTGAGGCCAGTTGGAGGGCTGTGCATAGTAGGCTGTGTCCATATGTTGGGATGAGGACGAAGGTTCTTGTTCGTAGGGATTCTGGGACAAAGGACCTCCAAAGCGTGCATATGGGTCTTGAGTGGACTGGACAATGTCATCTTCATTTGTCATTTCGTGCTCTCGGGACGATGCAGCTTGTCTGTATTGCCTGAGTGCGTCTTTAGCTCCAGGTGCTAGGTCATAATGATCCCACGTAGTGGGTACATTATTCCAAATATCTGCAGGAATGGTCTTGTTTTCTTGGCATAGAATTCTCTGGAGTTCTCGGTATTCATGTTCAGAAGTTCTAATAGATCTTGGATAAGATTTGTGAATCTTGGCTTCTCGGTTGTTCGAGTGAGGTTTATAGGCTGTGGTTCCTATTTCAAGTGGTGCATCGAGAATACTGCCATTATTTCTAAGGACGGCTGCCCAGTATTCATCACTGGCGTCAGTTTGAAGAATTCTTTTTCCTGTCGATGGTATTTGTAATGGTGGGAGATTCTGCATAATCTCCTTAAGTTCAGCAATAGCTTTAGTTTGGATTTTTCCCCAAGGCGGGGAGTTCTTTTTCAGCATGGATTGCAAATGAATCAGCAGCTTTGCAATGTGTGGGACAAAAACCCTGAGATAATTAATTATCCCAAGAAATTGCTGAACCTATTTTGTTGAGAAGTTATCTTCAGGAAACTTCAGTAGTTCTTGAGCAATATGTGGCCCTGGATAGTATGTCCCTTTGTTGAGGTGCATACCAAGAAATTCAATTTCTGTTTGGGCTATATTCATTTTCCTTTGAGAAAGCATAATGCCATGCTTTTTCACTATTTCTGCAAATTTCTCAAGGAGTTGGCAGTGGCTCTGTTCATCAGGACTGTAGAGCAAAATATCATCGATATATACTGCTGCAGTTGACAAAATGGGTTGGAAAATGCGACACATGGCCTTTTGGAAAAGGGATGGGGCAACCTTTAAGCCAAAAGGAAGAACTTTCCACTGGAAGTGCTGGTTTGGGATACAGAATCCTGTCTTGATTCTGTCTTCAGGATGAATACCCAATTGCCAAAATCCGGCTTTGAGGTCGAATTTGGAATAGATATGGGCCTTAGTTAAGCCACTAAAGAGAGAATCTCTGGATGGTAAAGGGAACTTATCATCTTGGAGAAAAAGATTAAGAGGTTGGTAGTTAATTACCAATCTCATTTTTCCTCTGTTCTGCTCGGCTCGCTTATTGACATAAAAGGCTTCACAAGCCCATTGAGAATCAGATACTTCAATAAGGCCTTGTTGCAATAATTCTGAGCATTCCCTTTGGGCTAAAGCCAAGTGTTCTGGCTTCATTCCCGCATGGCTCGCCTTTGTTGGGTTGATGTCTTCATTTTTTTTTAAGGGGAGGCGAACAAAGAATTCTGGATTTTCCCATAAAGGATGAGAACATTTTTGAGCAAATTCTGAGTGGGATTCCGAACAAGATTCTAACAGCTTCTGCATGATTGGATCTAACAAACTCATTTGGATGGAAAAGAGTCTCTGAATATCAACGAACTCAGAGAATTGATTTTTGTATCTAAGACCCTTTCCGGGAATGATGCGGAGTTGAGAGATTTGAGTCATGATGTCCCACCCAATTAGCAAATCTTTATTGGGGAGGTTTGATCCAAAGATTTTTGCCTTTATGGAGCAGGGGAAAGAAGCTGGACGATTCTTGGAGTAGTTCTGACACTTGTGGTGAAAGTACCTCCAGAAGCGGAGTTGAAGTATCGGATATGAGGAGTCCAATACTCTTCAGGCAGAACTTTAGTGTCCAGAATGGAACAACTTGCTCCAGTATCAATCAGAGCAATGACATTGATGGGTTTGGCGAACTTTGAGGTGAAGATTTTTACAGGGAAATGGGGGCAGTGAGTTTGACTTGAGAATATGTCAGGATTTGGTTCTGAAGATGTGGGAGATATGTGAAAAATGTCTTCAGATTCTGATTCGTCAGACTCAGTCTCATTGGAAGATTGGTAGAAGGGGATAACACAAAGTGTTTGCTCTGTTGGTTCTTCATCAGCAGAGAACAATGATTCAATGTCATCATTTTCAAGGGACATACCTGTTTCATTTTCAATAAGATGATTCTGACCTTTTTTCGCCTGGGGACAATTTTTGGCAAAATGTCCTTTCTTGTTGCAAATGTAGCAACGGCTTGATTTCTTATGGCCTGTGTGGTCCTTTCTCTTGCGTAGGTATCGCCATTTCTTCTTTTTCCAGAAATGCTTGGATCCATGTTTGGATGTTTTGATCGAGTACTTCTTGTAGTGCTTTTTCTTCCGGGAATAATGGCCACAAGTACCATCACAATCCTGTTTGGAGCATTTGATTTTTAACTTCTGATGGGAACAGGCTGATTCAAGACGCTTGTCATCTGTGATGTATGTTTGGACCATTCGACGCTTTAAGCATAAATCTTCAAGGCATAAATGGACTTCTTGCTGAATTTCTCCCATGGGAACGTCTTGTATCCTTCTTTGCTTTCCAAAGAAAGATCTTTCAACCATCGTGATAGTTCTTTAGGAATAGAAGTGATGAAGACATGCTTTAGATTTGGATCTGCGCCAATCTGGTAGAAGAGCTGAAGCATTAATCGATAATGCTTATCAATATGCTTTTTCTTAAGGGAGCAGCATCTTCTTTCGAAGAATTCTCTTCTTTTTAGCTCTTTGAGATCTCCGGGGGTCCCCACAAAAGTATGATATAGGTAAGTAAGGGCATGGCTGAAATTGGGTGACAACAGAAACGTAAGCTGGTCTTGTTCTGTGAGTCCTTGCCACCAAAATTTAAGGCTTCTTGTGAACCTTGTAACAAAATTGTAAAGGACATCATTCATATCATGGTTGGTGATGGACTGTGTACACAACCAATTATGAAACTCTTCAAGTCTATGTGGCCATTTTGGATAAGGAATATCGTCAATGGAGAAGAATTGTTTTGCTGCCATGGACACATGCCTGGTGGAATTGTTTCTAATGGGACTACTTGTCTGTCCAAATTCTGGATCAGAATAGTTTGATTGCATGTCGTAGTCTGAAAGAGTGTCAGCCATGAATATTTGAGAAGTTGGTGGAATGGTAAGGGGAGAATCGACTATTTGGTCTGAGAAGGATGAAGAATAAGAAGAAAGAGATACTGAATCTGATGTAGTATCAGAAGTTTGTTTAGTGGACAGAATCTGTTTTTCTAAGATAGCAGGATCAGGCTTAGGCCTTTGGGTAATAGGATCAATTTCTTGTTTACCCAAATCCTTCAAAAAGGATTCTAATGGATTTGATAACATCATCTGGTCTGGCCTTTCTCTTATAACAATTGAGCTTGATTCTGTAGGTGGTGTCTTCTCCTTCCCTTTTCCTTTTTCAAGGCTTTGAGACGACTTCGTATATCGAGTCTCTTACGGAGGATCTTCGGGATATTGGCAAAAACAGACACTTGTGGTCTTTGGAGATACATACCTAGTTTGAACGGGAGGTGCTAATGGATCGAAAGGTCGAACCTTCCTTCTTCAAGAAGTTGAATCTGTTTCTTAAGTTTGTCTATTTCTGGCTTTGGACTTTCAAGATAGTGGTACCCAAGATGTTGTCCCGATTCCAAGGCTTGAAGCCTTTTCTGGAACTCAGAAAGTATCTTCTTAGTACCTTCATCGTATCTTCGGAGATCTTGTTGCACATTTCCAATCTTGGAATCAATAGCCTTGAAGGCATTGTTACGTGCCAATGAGTCTCGATTGCCCGATTTAGAACGGCTTCAACAGCAGGAGTTTTCTTCTGTCTTCCATGTTCGTCCACGTCTGTGGGAGTAGGTATTTTGGGAACATGGCGATACCTGCCATGTGGATCAATAAACTCTTCTGTAGAAGGGAACGAGAGTTTAGAACTTTCCTTGACAATAAGAGGAAAGTCGGTATCTTGGAACATGGCAATAGAAGAAGTGGGTGGTGTTTCGCTTTGGAACTTCGAGGGGTAAGAGTGTTTCTTAGCCCACTTGAGAATTGGTTTGTAGAATGGAGAGAGAGCTTGTTTTTTCTGGGGAGGAGAAGGTGGAGGTGATTTTGGTGGATCTGGCGAGGTTCGAGATGTAGTATGGAACTCTGGTGGTGGAGGTGGTGCATAAGACACCATAAACTGGTATTTATCACATTCACCCAGAGTATCTACGGAGGAATCTCCGTCTAAGTACCTCTGGTACATCTTATCCTTGGACTTTTTCCGTTGTGGAGGAGGTCTTGCATGAGGATCTACCTCGTCAGGAGAATTTATACAGTGGGAGCATTGGCAAAAAGGATCCCAAAAACAATGACCATAATTGTCTTTGTAGTAATGAACAGGATGTCCATCACCGTTAAAGTGTCGAATATGCTTTTTTGGATCTGGTTCGGCAATGGATTCTGGAACACATGGCTCGATCATGAGGATGGTCCGGAAGATAGAAGGACCTTCTTCTTTTTCTTTGCCAAATTTGATGGAAACAGTTCCATCTTTTTCCGTACAAATTCGAGTATGTTGGAACGGCTTGTTATCTTTGGTGTAGCTTTTCATAGTTGGTGATCCAAGTTTACGGAAGAAGCTTGGTCAACGTATCCTTTGGGATCTGTCTAGGAACATGGATGCGGGACGCTTGGTCATTTACGCATGGAGATGAACAACGCATCTTCATTACCATTGTTGAAGTTGAGGTCGAGAGCATGGTTCGAACTTATCGATACCGGTGTTTGAGCTTTTCATAGTTGGTGATCCAAGTCTACGAGTCACAAAGTTCCGGCATTCGAGTGCTTGGCCAACGTATCCTAACAACGCGGGAAGGTGAGAGCAAGTCGAGCCATGGTTTCGTTTTTGATATTATCCATTCCATGCGCTTGATAGGTGAATCCAGTGCTGAGAAGATCTTTACACACCATGACAGATCCAGAAATTCTCGAAGCACCTATTTCTCTTGTTCCTTCTTCTTCATCCTCAGTTCTCTTAGAATTTCGTGTTTCAAATGCTTCTAAGATAGATTATCTCTACGAAGTTTCTCTTAGTGATGAAACCAAGATCTCAGAAACTCAGCTTCCCCTTATGAACCCCTATTCAGCTTTTGCTAAATCCACCTCATCATTCTCACCTATCCGCTCTATTCGACAGTTGATTCACCAAACCCCGAGCAAGTAAAGGAGTACGTTCAGTCCTCCAAATTCGACCAGCATCCCATCCCAGCTACTGAAAAAGAGTACTTTGTTACTCTTCAAATCCCTCCAGAATTTCCCAGACAATGGGTCCAACAGGGATATTCTCATGTTCACTATGGAGCTGTTCGTCTTGCTCTCACCTTCCATGGTTGTAAAGGTTTGCCAGTAGTGGCAAGAATCGCTTTGTTAGATACCAGGTTTTTACAATACCAGCATGCTTGCATCGGTACTATTCAAACCACTCTATATGCCGAAACAGTCTTTGTGACCCTGTATCCAAACTTCAACATCGCTCTTTCAGATCCCCAACTTCTCTCTTTTCTAAAAATTTCAAGTACAGCTCACTGGAGCCCCCCAAACGGCTGAATCCGTAGCCACAACCCTACATTACCAGATGGTTTATCGAGTTCAGAACCATGCTCTCGACCTCAACTTCAACAATGGTAATGAAGATGCGTTGTTCATCTCCATGCAGAATGACCAAGCGTCATGCATCCATGTTCCTAGACAGATCCCAAAGGATACGTTGACCAAGCTTCTTCCAGAAACTTGGATCACCAACTATGAAAAGCTACACCAGCATAACAAGCCGTTTCAGTCCACAGACTCAGAATTTGTACGGAAAAAAGATGGAACTGTTTCCATCAAATTTGGCAAAGAAAAAGAAGAAGGTCCTTCTATCTTCCAGACTATCCTCATGATCGAGCCATGTGTTCCAGAATCCATTGCCGAACCAGATCTAAAAAAGCATATTCGACACTTTAACGGTGATGGACATCCTGTTCATTACTATAAAGACAATTATGGTCATTGTTTTTGGGATCCTTTTTGCCAATGTTCCCCTTTGTATAAATTCTCCTGACGAGGTAGATCCTCATGCAAGACCTCCTCCACAACGGAAAAATTCCAAGGATAAGATGTACCAGAGGTACTTAGACGGAGATTCCTCCATAGATACTCTTGGTGAATGTGATAAATACCAGTTCATGGTGTCTTATGCACCACCTCCACCACCAGAGTTCACTACTACATCCCGAACCTCGCCGGATCCACCAAAATCACCTCCACCTTCTCCTCCCCAGAAACAGCAAGCTCTTTCTCCATTCTACAAGCCAATCCTCAAGTGGGCTAAGAAACACTCTTACCCCTCGAAGTTCCAGCAGAAACACCACCCACTTCTTCTATTGCCATGTTCCAAGATACTGACTTTCCTCCTATTGTCAAGGAAAGTTCTAAACTCTCGTTCCCTTCTACAGAAGAGTTTATTGATCCACATGGCAGGTATCGCCATGTTCCCAAAATACCTACTCCCACAGACGTGGACGAACATGGAAGACAGAAGAAAACTCCTGCTGCTGAAGCTATTCTAAACTGGCAATCAGAGACTCTGTTGGCACAGAACAATGCCTTCAAGGCTATTGATTCCAATGAGAGTACCAAGAAGATATTTTCTGAGTTCCAGAAAAGGCTTCAAGCCTTGGAATCAGGACAACATCTTAGGTACCATTATCTTGAAAGTCCAAAGCCAGAAATAGACAAACTCAATAAGCAGATTCAACTTCTTGAAGAAGGAAGGTTCAGACCTTTCGATCCATTGGCACCTCCTGTTCAAACTGGGTATGTATCTCCAGCACCACAAGTGTCTGTTTTTGCCAATATCCCAGAAGATCCCTCCAGAAGAGACTCAGATATACGAAGTCGTCTCAAAGCCTTGAAAAAGGAAAAGGGAAGGAGAAGACACCACCTACAGAATCAAGCTCAATTGTTATAAGAGAAAGGCCAGACTAGATGATGTTATCAAATCCATTAGAATCCTTTTTGAAGGATTTGGGTAAACAAGAAATTGATCCTATTACCCAAAGGCCGAGCACGATCCCGTTATCTTAGAAAAACAGTTCATCCCTTTGAACAAACTTCGATACTACATCGATTCGTATCTCTTTTTCTTCTTATTCTTCATCCTTTCGAGACCAAATAGTCGATTCTCCCCTACCATTCCACCAACTTCTCAAATATTCATGGCCGACACTCTTTGGACTACGAAATGCAATCAAACTATTCGATCCGAATTTGGACAGACAAGTAATCCCCCATTAGAAACAATTCCACCTAGGCATGTATCCATGGCAGCAAAACAATTCTTCTCCATTGACGATATTCCTTATTCAAAATGGCCACAAAGACTTGAAGAGTTTCATACTTGGTTGTGTACACAGTCCATCACCAACCATGACATGAATGATGTCCTTTACAATTTTGTTACAAGGTTCACAGGAAGCCTTAAATTTTGGTGGCAAGGACTCACAGAACAAGACCAGCTTACGTTTCTGTTGTCACCCAATTTCAGCCATGCCTTGACTTACCTATATCATACTTTTGTGGGAACTCCCGGAGATCTCAAAGAGCTAAAAAGAAGAGAATTCTTCGAAAGAAGATGCTGCTCCCTTCAGAAAAAGCATCTTGATAAGCATTATCGATTAATGCTTCAGCTCTTCTACCAGATTGGCGCAGATCCAAATCTAAAGCATGTCTTCATCACTTCTATTCCTAGAGAACTATCACAGATGGTTGAAAGATCTTTCTTTGGAAAGCAAAGAAGGATACAAGACGTTCCCATGGGAGAAATTCAGCAAGAAGTCCATTTATGCCTTGAAGATTTATGCTTAAAGCGTCGAATGGTCCAAACATACTTCACAGATGACAAGCGTCTTGAATCAGCCTGTTCTCATCAGAAGTTAAAAATCAAATGCTCCAGACAGGATTGTGATGGTACTTGTGGCCATTATTCCCGGAAGAAAAAGCACTACAAGAAGTACTCGATTAAAAAATCCAAGCATGGATCCAAGCATTTCCGGAAAAAGAAGAAATGGCGATACCTACGCAAGAGAAAGGACCACACAGGCCATAAGAAATCAAGCCGTTGCTACATTTGCAACAAGAAAGGACATTTTGCCAAAAATTGTCCTCAGGCGAAAAAAGGTCGAATCATCGATTGAAAATGAAACAGTATGTCCCTTGAAAATGATGACATTGAATCCTTTTGTTCTTTGCGATGAAGAACCAACAGAGCAAACCCTTTGTGTTATCCCCTTCTACCAATCTTCCAATGAGACCGATTCTGACGAGTCAGAATCTGAAGACATCTTTCACATATCCCCCACATCCTCAGAACCAAATCCTGACATATTCTCAAGTCAAACTCACTGTCCCCATTTTTCTGTAAAAATCTTCACTTCAAAGTTCGCAAAACCTATCAATATTATTGCTCTCATTGATACTGGAGCAAGTTGCTCCATTCTGGACACTAAAGTTCTGCCTGAAGAGTATTGGACTCCTCATACCCGATACTTCAATTCCGCTTCTGGAGATACCTTCTCCACAAGTGTCAGAACTACTCCAGTTACTGTCCAGTTCTTTCCCCAATGCTCCATAAAGGCAAAAATCTTTGGATCAAACCTCCCCAATAAAGATTTGCTAATTGGGTGGGACATCATGACTCAAATCTCTCAACTCCGCATCATTCCAGGAAAGGGTCTTAGATACAAAAATCAATTCTCGAGTTTGTTGATATTCGAGACTCTTTTCCATCCAAATGAGTTTGTTAGATCCAATCATGCAAAAGCTGTTAGAATCTTGTTCGGAATCCCACTCAGAATTCTCTCAAAAATGTTCTCATCCTTTATGGGAAAATCCAGAATTCTTTGTTCGCCTCCCCTTCAAAAAAAATGAAGACATCAACCCAACAAAGGCGAGTCATGCGGGAATGAAGCCAGAACACTTGGCTTTAGCTCAAAGGGAATGCTCAGAATTATTGCAACAAGGCCTTATTGAAGTTTATCGATTCTCAATGGGCTTGTGAAGCCTTTTATGTCAATAAGCGCGCCGAGCGGAAACGGAGGAAAAATGAGATTGGTAATTAACTACCAACCTCTTAATCTTTTTCTCCAAGATGATAAATTCCCTTTACCATCCAGAGATTCTCTCTTTAGTGGCTTAACTAAGGCCCATAGCTATTCCAAATTTGACCTCAAAGCCGAATTTTGGCAATTGGGCATTCATCCTGAAGACAGAACCAAGACAGGATTCTGTATCCCAAACTAGCACTTCCAGTGGAAAGTTCTTCCTTTTGGTTTAAAGGTTGCCCCATCCCTTTTCCAAAAGGCCATGTGTCGCATTTTCCAACCTATTTTATCAACTGCAGCAGTATATATCGATGATATTTTGCTCTACAGTCCTGATGAACAAAGCCACTGCCAACTCCTTGAGAAATTTGCAGAAATCGTGAAAAAGCATGGCATTATGCTTTCTCAAAGGAAAATGAATATAGCCCAAACAGAAATTGAATTTCTTGGTATGCACCTCAACAAAGGGACATACTATCCAGGGCCACATATTGCTCAAGAACTATTGAAGTTTCCTGAAGATAACTTCACAACAAAACAGGTTCAGCAATTTCTTGGGATAATTAATTATCTCAGGGTTTTTGTCCCACACATTGCAAAGCTGCTGATTCCTTTGCAATCTATGCTGAAAAAGAACTCCCCGCCTTGGGGAAAGATCTAGACTAAAGCTGTTGCTGAGCTTAAGGAGATTATGCAGAATCTCCCACCATTACAAATGCCATCAACAGGCAAAAGAATTCTTCAAACTGACGCCAGCAATGAATACTGGGCAGCCGTCCTATTCGAAGAAATTGATGGTAAGAAACACGTCTGTGCCTACAAAAGTGGAAAGTTTTCCCAGGCTGAAATGCATTACCATTCCACTTTTAAAGAAATTCTAGCAATCAAAAATGGAATCAAAAGGTTTGAATTTCATCTCATCGGCCATCACTTCCTGGTCGAACTAGACATGGCATCTTTCCTCGAGATGACCAAGTTTAAACATAAAAAGATTCCAAACCCTCAACCGCTTCGATGGGCTGAATGGTTTTCAAAATACTCTTTTGAAACCAAACATATTCCTGGGAAAAAGAATGTTCTTGCTGACTTTTTGTCAAGACCCAAAACACCAGCAGAGATCAACATGTACATCAAAAGGCCTGCCTTTCATATGCTCAATCATGGAGTCAAATACAAGATTGAGAAAATTAAAGACTCGCCAACCCAGAAATATCCCCAGGAGATTATTCAGCAAATCCAGAATGACAGTCTTACTGAGAACATGGAAAACCTCATGTGGCAATGCCAAACAGACCTTTTCAGATTCAATGGAGGTTCGATTCTTTATCATTTCGGGTTAAATTTGAATTATCCTTTTATCTATCCTCTTATCTGGAAGGAAGATGATTTCCCTGATCAACTTGAAACGCTGTTATGGTATTTAACCAATAAGTACTTAATAGCCATTGAAATCCCCACAAGAAGATTCATTGTTAATCTAACCAGGATATTCATGCTCGGGAGAAACGTCGAAAAAGAATGTGACAGAAATCTTTTAGATTTTCTAAATTGGTTCTATCATCCTACATGCTGGAAACAAGACTTGGAAAGAGAACTGAGAACCATGACACCAAATCCTGAAGTTCACATCATCCTGTTTTTTAGACGTCCATGGAATTTTTTTAGAAATAATGGCGGTATTCTCGATGCACCACTCGAAATAGGAACCACAGCCTATAAACCTCACTCGAACAACCGAGAAGCCAAGATTCACAAATCTTATCCAAGATCTATTAGAACTTCTGAACATGAATACCGAGAACTCCAGAGAATCCTATGCCAGGAAAACAAGACCATTCTCGAAGATGTCTGGAATAATACACCCACTACGTGAGATCATTATGACCTAGCACTAGATGCTAAGGAAGCACTAGGACAATACAGACAAGCTGCATCATCCCAGGAACATGAAATGACAAGCCAAGATGACATTGTCCAGTCCACTCAGGACCCCTATGCACGCTTTGGAGGTCCTCTGTCCCAGAATCCCTACGAACAGGGATCTTCGTCTTCATTCCAAAACATGGACACATCCTTTTATGCACAGCCATCCAATTGGCCTCAGCCAAGTATGCCAAGCATTCCTGCCAACACTACAAGTGAAAATACAAACTGGGCAGAAGAAGAAGCATCCCATTGGGCACATGAAGCATCCTCATCCCAGAGGATAAGCCATATTCTTTCACCCCAAGATCTTGAAGCTCTCCAGCAGAAATATGAGGCACATCTCCTAGAAGACAGTTCGGATGACGACTCAATATGTAGCTACAATGCTCATGACGGACAAGATCGTTGAGTCCGTACAAATTAACCGTAGCAAATCTTTGTTCACTTTTACGTAGCACTAGGCTAGGGAATGTACTGTTCACAGTATAGTTACTGTTCATAGTGTGCGAATAATTCCCTCCCGGAAGTTTCCGGTGCCTCTGTTTTGTTTTTTGGACCCGTGAGTTGGTCCCTGTATGTCATTGTTTCCCTTTATTTGCCTATATAAGGCATTGTTGATGTATCGTTTTGGGCAAAGTCCCCTGAAGTAAAGAGTGTGCTTTGTGAAAAACCTCTATGGCTTTCTAAATCTCTTCTTCTCCAGCCTGGTAGGATCCTTCGAGAAATGCAGCTTGGATATATTAGAAACGTTTCCATCCCGGCATCTTCGAGTGTCTCTAGGCTCGGATTAAAGGGTGAGTGGTTTTCGCTAAAAGGCTGTCCCTGAAGGGCTTGAACGGGTTGTTCGCCCAATGTTGGATGCATACCTGCAGGAAATTTACTCTCCTTCCCTGATCCTAAGTCTAGGTCCATTCATGCTAGCACTCCAAAAGTCCACGTGTCAAAGCTTTGGGATTAAAAGCAAATGAACTATTATAGCATTTAAGACCACTCGTCGCGGTGGCTCAGCTGGGTAGGCACTAGACTTCCATCGAGGAGATCTAGTGTTCGAAGCTTCCTACATGTAGGAGGGCTAACTTGAGACTCTTTGTGACTTACCCGGTGGCACGTGTGTGGTGGCTAGCATGTGTTGCCCCCAGTGATTTACTTTCGGCTGCCGGCCGTGCGGTGTTCCCTAGGTCACCAAAAAAAAAAAAAACTATTATAGCATTTAGCAGCAATTGGTTTCAGGGTGTTTATATTCTAGTCTAGAAATATGAAATTTATTCTATTAAAGCCAATTCTTAGTCTTTGGAACTAGAAACCAAACTGACCCTAGAAATAGCTTGGAACCAAACCAACCAGTTTTTGGATAAACCCGAGAACCGGCCAATGTCTTTATTTATTTATTTATTTATTTATTTATTTACTTCACACTTAGTTTGAGGGAGACGATATACGGACACAATCATGTTTCATCCTTTAAAAGAGATCCAAGTATTCTCTCTAGCAAGCCAATCTCATGCGTCCAGTAAAGGTTTAGAATGATGTCGATGATTGTTCTCCATAGCTTTCCATTTATCCCATGAATCCTAAGATGTCATGATATCCAAAAAAATATGCAATTCCATTTGCCTCAAGTATCAAATCATGCAATAATCTTTAAAAACTAGATACAAACCCAAAGGCCGAAGGGTTCTAATAAGAAATTAAATGCATTGATATAAGTACAAGAACAAGTTCATCATTATTTATCACAGCATTAACTACAGTAGAAAGTATTCAAGATCTCAAACTGTTTAGATATCTAGAGCAAAAGAAACAGAAACTTCCTTCTGCTTTACAGATTTCACTTAATGCAAAGAGAAACTTCTGTGAAGTTTTTTTTTTTTTTTTTTTTTATGACCTAGGAAACCCTGAAAGCCGACAGCCGACGGGAAGAACCTGAGGTTGACGCAAGCTGGCCACCAACTTCTGTGAATTTTGATTTGGCCAAAAAGAAAAAAAAAATGCAGCCAAAGAACAACACATCCAACTCTCAGTTATTGTCAAAACACTCCGAGATTTCTTATGGGCCACATTGTTTCATAGATCTGAATTTCACACAAGGAAAATTCCACTCCAAAGTAGACAAGAACCTCTACCAACTTTACCATACAGGCTCACATTCTGACTACTCAGCATTGACTATTTACAGTAAAAAGACACCGAATTCCTGCTTGCTCACCCCTACTTGTGACCCACCTCACATCAAAAGACGAAAAACACAGAAAAGCAAAAGAAAGAGAGAGCACTGAGAGGTACGAAAAGCCTCTTTTATTTTCATTCCTCAAAAGAGTTCTTCAGCTTTCCAAAAAACCTTTCAGTGTATGGCATCGACGAAGAAATCAAAAAGGATTCAAGGGACTAGCTTAGATACCATTGCACGAAGAAATCGAAAAGAAAACCCAACGTGGACCTCGGAGTGGAGAGGAGAGTGGCGAATCGCGAATGAAGTCGAGACCGAGCCGCTGAAGAGGGAGAGTGAACAACTTAGAAGGAGAAATATGAGAGAGAGAGAGAGAGAGAGAGAGAGAGAGAGAGAGAGCAGCAAGGCATCTAACAAAAGAGTAAAAGATTCACTTTGAGGTTAGCAGTGAACCGGTTGAACCTCGAACTTTGTCTTGCAAGGCCCGCTTTTCTGTAAAATTAATCGGTTCAGCGTGAAGAATTGAGAACCGATTTGATTGAGGCCGGTTCCCAATCTTTTTATTTGGAAATCAAAACCAATTATCATGTGAACTGACTTGCAACCAATTAAGCTTGTTTAGGTTGGATCCTGGATTGAACTAGGCCAATTGCTCACTCCTACTAGCATCCATCTAATATATGATTACCGAAAGCTCAAGTGCCAATTACATTAAAGAGGAATAAGTGATGAAGAACCCACTAATGACTCACCGATTTATAGCTATTGGTTTAGTCTCCTCAATGGTAAAAGAGATAGGTGTAGAAAAGGGCTTAAGATTGGGCATTTAGTCAATTGAAGAGTCAAATTTTTATTTTGGCCACTTGATGACTTCAAATATATATAAGGCTCTAATCAGATTATTGAGTTCGCTGTTAGAAAAAACTGGAGCAATAAAATTCTTATACTTCTCACGGTCTTAAGTAGATACCATCTTTGTGAAACTGCTAAGGCTATTTTAATGTTACACCAAACCGATATTAACAAAAAAAAAATTATATTGGACCACAAATTATTGGCTAAGGATGAATTACACTTGTCAAAGTAATTTAAATTTTTATCGACGACTTGACTCCCGGCATTGCGAAACTTCACATGCAAGTTCTCTAAAGAGAAAGATCCCCCAACCAATTAAATTGTTTCTCCCGATATATCAAACTTCACGTGGAAGTTCTCTAAAGAGAAAGATCCCCTGACCAATTGGATTGTTCATACAGGATAGATCATAAACAACGACCCTATATATGATGTTCGCAAGTTCGCTACTCCTACTTCCATCCACCATCAACGAGTGAAGCCCCTCTTCTCCTACATTTCCCTCCTCAAACAATGGCCCTTCAAGAAGCAATAGTAGCTGACGATGTTAATAAGCTATACAGATTAATTGAGGGGGACATATATCTCTTAGATCAAGGATCCGAGGGCCCCTTCCCAAATACTCCACTACACGATGCTGCAGACCAGGGGAAAACTAAAGTGGCAATGGAGATAGCCACCTTGAAACCATCGTACGCTGAAAAGCTGAATTACGGGGGTTATAGCCCCATGCACTTGGCTTTGCAAAATAAGCATTATCATCTTGTGAGGGCATTGATGACCCTCGATCCTGAGTTGATTCGAGTCCGAGGACGAGGTGGGATCACCCCTTTGCATTTTGTAGCTGGGAAAATAGGAGACGATGAGCAAGAGAACATGGAGCTCCTGGAACTCCTAGCCGAATTCCTATTTTATTGCGAATCGTCTATCCAAGACTTGACGAACCAATGGGAGACTGCAGTTCACATTGCCGTCAGGATGGGCAACACGGAAGCATTCAAGGTTTTATTTGGATGGCTTAAGCGAGTTCATCTGACACAAATCTTGCAATGCAAAGATCAATATGGTGACACCGTCTTACATATTGCTGCATCCGAAAGGCAACCCGAGGTATAGTTCATCGATTTTGTGGTTATTTGCATTGTTATTGTTGAATCCTTCAATTCAACACAATTTTATCTAGGAACAAATATAATGGTGATAAGTATATGGTTTTACAAAACACTCGAGAGTGAGGAGATCTAAACGGAACCATCTTGTTTCATTTCTTTTGTTGGAGAGGAGAAAAGGAATTAGGAGGGATGAATATCCTTCCCTCCCAATCTTCTACTTCCAATTCTCTTTTTGACAATTTCCCCCACGAGAGGGTATGCTCTACCCTAGAATTGGATGCAGTTTTTACGCAGGTACTTTTTATGCCATTCAAATGGGTAGTAGAAAAGGTCAACGAGTAGTACTTTTTATAATAAAAAGAGTCAAATACTCATATTAAGATAGTGGTTTTATGAGTATGTAGATTTTTTTAAATTAGTTTTCGTTTAATTTAATATATACATATGAGATCAAACTTGTATGATGAGCCTAGTTAGTATTTGTCTCAGAAGACCCACTTCAATCAAAACATTCACTTAATCTAGAAATCAACATAATTGATAGTAATCAAAACCTTCCCCATTAATCGATATAAACCTAGCAACAGTAATCGGAGTTATATTTGGTAAGAAATTAATCATATTCAATAATGCGTTTTTAAAAGATTTTTTATTTCTATTTTCAACACTTAAGAATATCAACGCTAGCACTTTTTTTCAATTCTATCAAAGCAAACCCATAATTTCATTTCAAAAACTGCTAGTGCGAAAATTATTTTAAGGTCATGATGCTTCTAATTAGAGTTCATTTTAATTGGCCTAACAATGTTTTGATTGGAGGATAAAGTTGTCCAGAGTTCATTTAGCGGAGAAAAGGTATGACGAAAATTGTTTCCCATGAACTCCTATAAAGCTCGGTTTTTAGTGAACTCTAAATCTAAGTTGGACGGTTTTGGAAGAATAATTTCCTTTCCAGTCTTTCCATCATAGTCGCTCCTACCTAACACAACGATAAATTAATCCATTCTTCTCTATTCTTTTATTTTTCCTATTCATTAGTAAAATTTCTTTTGAAATCAGTCCAGCCGACCATATTGTACATAATAGAAACTAGTGAAATGGAAGCTAAGAAGGACAATTAACATAACCATAAAATAGTCACATTGTGGATAGGACAATTACTCTCTGATAAGTCGAATCTTATGCATAAAGGATATAAATGTACCCGTCTAAGATAGTCTTTCTCTTTATAACGAAAAAAACCCATATACAAAATGTAATTTAATTAAAAATCTTTCGGTTGACATGGTTAAATCCTAAACTTTGATAGGAAATCATATTTATTGGGGTCATTAATTTTGTGGATTCTTCTACCTTTACAACATGGGCAATTTCTAGTTATCATGTATATAATTTCAGGTGAATAGACTAAATCGCATTTTTTGAAAAGATTTTGGACTTCATTAAATTGGTTGCAATGATTACATTTGATAAATAAACATTATTAAACTTTTCCTCCTTTACCTTGGTCGTTACATCACTATTATCATTCAAACTTATACGGCATGAGCTCTTATTGTGCATAATGGTAAAGTTTGCAACAAAACAATGAATGAATTGAAGGGATACATACTTCATTTTATAACCTTTGCATTTCTTCCAGATCATCAAGCTCTTGATTGGGTATGCGAATGTAAATGCGAAGAACTTCCAAGGTAAGACAGCTTTCGAAATCTTCCAAATGAATCCTAGCGGCGGTCCAGATGTTTCAAAGAGGTTTTGTCGTCAAGGAAGTCGAGCAAGATATTTTACTCCTACTCTCTCTCTATCACAGTTTTTTAGCAGGGAACCAACTACCTTTGAGAGGTGTACAAATTTTTTCAGAATCCAAGATGAATCCACTCGCAACATAATCCTTATAGTGTCTACCGTAATTCTGTCTGCCACTTACCAAGCTGCTTTCACTTCTCTGGAAAGAAATGGGCCGGATTCCTCTTCGAATCCCATGACCAATTCCACTGTCGTTACCGCCAACTCTAGCAGCACTACTCTTGGAAAACCACTTCAAGGCGTCGACCCTAGCATGATTGATTGGTTTCTACTTTATTACACGATCTGCAATAGCGCGGCTTTTTTCGTCTCGGTTGCCATAGTCGGGCTCAGCATTTCTACACTAGCTGCCAAGTTTTACCTCTATGTTCCTCTAATCCTTGTTGGCGCTGCTTACTTTTATAATTTATCTGTCCAATCTTTGGGAACCGGCGGAACAATCTCCCTAGCGGCACTTTTTGTGATGTGTTTGCTCCCCGTGATGATTCTCCCCTGGCTAATGATAGAGCTCAAGACAGTTCGACGAAGAATCGATGCCACAAGGAGACGCGTCGCAACTTCCTAAGATCAAAGGATTGAAAGTAATTCCCTAATATTACTTACTTCGGTAATTCTTGTTGCATGTGCATCCGAATCTATGTTTCTTGTCTTAAAGTTTGCAAGGTAAAAATCTTTTTATTAGTTGCGTGTAATGGACTCATTTATTGTTTACTCTGAAGAACTTTAATCTTGCTTGAATTTGGGACTCCAAATATCATTTATCCTGATTCAACTTTATAAAATAGCGCAGTGAAAACGAAAAACGTTGAGTCGTAACTCGCAAAGAGGAATGCCCAAAGCATACACGCACAAAATGCTAGGAACGGAATCTCTTGATTTGCTATATTTCTAAAAGGTGGAGAATTGGTTGGTCCGATCAAACACAACAAATAAGCATGACTATAACCTTTTTTTCTAGAAATTACAACTCCAGAAAAAGAAATACTTAGAATATGAAAACATCCTAGCTAAACGTAAAAGAATGACTAGATCCTATAATTGATAAAATATCTTAACACATTCAAAAAATTATAGTAATAAAAGCATTAATTTCAAATATTCTATTACCAAATGAATCTCCAAATTTTATTAAAGAAGAAAATATCAAATTTCATAATCCTAAATCTATCAAATAAAAGACATAAATCCAAACTTCAGTACAATTCATGCAACTCTCTAAGACAACGGTAACGGTGACTAATCTGTGGTGAACAGCCCACAATTACACCCTCCAAACTCCTCGAAATCTTCGACCAAAGTAATAATAATAATAACTCCTCGAAATCCTTTTCACTCGAATATAAAGTCTCCAGATAATTAGGACATTTGGACCATCGAAATGGATTTCTCGAACGGTTGGCGTGGGCTGAATACACCCAGGCTCAATTTCCACATGTCGTCACTTCTTTGTCCCCACTTAGGTTTCTCTCCAGCCCTAGGACACCAAGTCCATTTGCAATCTTTTCCATTATCAACTACATCGCACCAAATTGCTGCTCCAGGACCCCCACTCTTTGTCAACGAGGCAGTTTTAAACATTGTCGTTACCAAGCATAAAATTGCCACGATCTTCTAGTTTCTAATATCAACCGACAAATGAAGACATCAAGCATGAGTTGCAGCTCACACTTATGCAGGCCCCCAACGTAGATGCACGAAGGGCCTAGAGTATTTCCGTACTTCTCAAGAGAGGCAAACAGCATATTTTGACAAAACCTAAAGAACGAGTACGATTACAACCCTAACCCTAGCAAGTACTACTTAATGTAGTAACAAAGAAAAGTAGTATAATATAACCAAGGACTAGCTAAATCTAGAGAAAACAATTAGATACCTTCCAATTAAACATAAGACACCTTAGGAAATCTAAAAAGTGAAAATAATAGAAACAACAAACTCAAATGTTCCATACTAAATGAATATTCGAAACTAAGTTAATTCAAGAAGAAAATATTAAATTCTAAAAATTCCCAAATTTATCAATCAAAGGACATAGGGAAAATTATCAAAAAAACCATAAACTTATTATAATTGTACTAATTCAGTTATAAACTTTATTTTTTGGCCAATTTAGTTATAATTTTTTTTGCTTGTGTGTTAATTCAGTCCATCCGATCAATTATGGTTGGCCGGCGTTGACGTGGCTGATTGAGCTATGCTAACATAGACAATTTTTTAATAATATTTTATTTTTTGAATATTTTTTCTTTCTTTTTTTTCCCCTTATTTTTTCCTTCTTCCTCTAGCTAG
Organism: Eucalyptus cladocalyx; assembly: GCA_017140615.1. Classification (NCBI taxonomy): domain Eukaryota; kingdom Viridiplantae; phylum Streptophyta; class Magnoliopsida; order Myrtales; family Myrtaceae; genus Eucalyptus; species Eucalyptus cladocalyx. The sequence continues at coordinate 16,555,108 of CM029519.1, forward strand.
TCGCCACAGGCCAAGGGAGAGGGTTGGTGAGGTTAGCTTCGCTTGATCTAGTAGGGCCTTGCCCAATGATGGCAAGGCCGGCCTTGCCAATGGCCAACATCCAGTAAGGTTTAGAATGATGTTGATGATTGTTATCTACAACTACCAATTTATCTCATGAATCCCAAGATGTCATGATCACCACAAAATATGTGATTCCATTCCCCTCAAGTATCAGATCATGCAATGATTTTTAAAAAGTAGATCCAAACCCTGGAGGCTGAGGGGTTCTAATAGGTCACTAGATGCACTGATATAAGTACAAGGACAAGTTCCTCAAATATACATTGCAACATTAAACTATAGGTGAAAGCATTAGCCTTTTCACACGCACGCATGAACACAAGGGTCGACGGGACAAATAAGCAACTGTATTCACTATGAATGAGCTAGTTACAATGAGGGGGAGAGACCCCTATTTATACAAGTCTGGTTCATATCTCAGCCGTTGATCGTCCCTCAGATCCAACAGTAGATTTTGAATCCATATCATCATTACAAAGCTACACAGGAAGCCACTTAATGGCTGTAGCCCTTGGGAAGCCCATGGGCGTGTATTAGAAGTAAAATCAAGGCAACAGGGCTGCTTGTACGAGAGTAGCTGAACGGTCACAGGCTGCACATGGGCTGGCCGAACATTGCTCATGGGTTGTCAATGGGCCTTTGTCTAGATTGCGCATGGGCTGGCCGTGCACGGATCGTGGATCGTTCATGGATCAATCACAGGCTGTTCTTGGACAGGCCCTTGTGCGTGACATGGCCTATTACAGATGGTCTTAGATCATGCTTCGTCTGTGGACCGTGTCATAATCCTCGTAGTGTCACAACTTTCCAAGATGTGTTCGCTCCTCTGGACAGATACTAGCAGGATTTCTCGTCAAATCCCACAGCCAATGCCACTGTTGTTGCTCTTGAAAGGCCACATCAAGCCGGAAACATTATTTTGGCAAGTTGGAAACTATTGTGGTACATGTTCTGAAATAGCCTGGCGTTTTTCACCTCCATCTTCACAATGTCGGCCACCACTTTTAATATAAAGGACAGCACCTTGCTTTACGCCCCTATATCCCTTCTCTGCGCTGCTTACCTTGTTTCTTTCACAGCCCCAATTCCTAAATCCAATGTGGCGACAGTAATTTTCATAACAGTACTTTTTGAATTCGTTTTTCTCACCGAGTTGGGTCTTCCCGTGTACATGAGGATAAAGCACGTAGGAGACGAATCGATGTCGTAGGGAGATGTGTCGCCAACTTGCTACGATCGAAGGATTGAAAATAATTCGCAAGTGTTACTTGCTTTAACAATTCTTGTCTCATGTGCATCTAATTTATGTTTCTTGACTTAAGGTTCGCAAAAATCAGACATTTTTTTTTTAAATTGCATAAAATGGACTCATTTATTAATTCCTTCGTCATTGAAGGCCTTTAATCTTGCTTGAATTCAGGAGTTCGAACAGCATTTTTCCTAATTTAGCTTTATAAAATGTGGGGATAGAAACGGAAAGTACTTAAACACAAATTGCAAAGACGAACGCCCGAAGCATTTTCACACAAAACACAGAGGGAAATCTCTCGATCCAATGTATTTCTATAAAAAGAAAAATGTCTAGTCCGATAAAACACATCAAACAAGCACGATTGCAACCCTTTTTTCTAGATATTATAACTAAACAAAAGAAGAACTGACAATATAGTTCTTTTCAGAAATAGTTCTATTATGAGAAACAGTTTTTTTTCAGAAATAGTTTTTTTCTATTTCTACTCTGAGGAAAAATTTCTGAGTAAAATAACATGTTTGGTAACTATACAAAATTTCTATTCTTGAAATAGTTGAAATAAAAAAAAATAGAAATGCATTTGGTACAATTTTTTATTTTTTGTATTTATTCGTTTTTTATTCTTGCTTTGATCATTGACTTTGACCATTATTGATCGCCGTCTTTCGTCGCCGCAACTAACCGCTGCCACACGACCACCGCCCATAACCCACCAGCCGCTGCTGACCATCGCACAATTCGCGTTACAGTTTTATTTAATTTTTCCTAAAAACAATATGTAGTTCATGATAATTCCTCAATTTGGTTAAAAGCTTTGAGCTGAAAAGCACGTAATCTATTATAGCGTCGAGGAGTGATTGGTTCCAGATTAGGAATCCAAAACCTATACTGTTAAAGCTGATTTTCAGTTTGTGGAACCAGAAACTAAACTGGTAAACCTTGGAATTGGCTTGTAATCGAACCAACCGATTTCAGCGGACACTTGAGAACTGGCCTACATTTTTTTCTTTTAATTTCAATTAGTTTTTTTGGCTGTAAGGTTTAGAATGTTGTATGTGATTGTTCTCCAAGGCTATTGATTTATCGCAAGCCCAAAATGACATGATATCCATAAAAATATATAATTCCATTCGTCTCAATGTCGGATAATGCAGCGATTTTTAGAAAGTACATCCAAGGCCCAGAGGCTGAAGGGTTCAGAAAAGTGATTAGATGCATCGGTATAAGTATAAGAACAAGTTCCTCAAATATCTTATCACAACATAGGTGGAAGCATTCGAGATTCCAAATTGTTCAGATGCCCAGAGCAAAAGAAACCAAAAAAAAAAAAAAAAAAGAAGAAAACAACAATAACACTTTTCCTTCTGCTTTAGAGATTTCACTTGATGTTGAATGCAAAGTGAAACCTCTGTGAAGTTTGTTTTGGCCGAAAGAAGAACAACACTATTGACGAAACAGCCAAAAAAGAGACATCCAACCTACAGTTATTGTCAAAACACTACGAAGTTTCATAAAGACCACATTGTTTCCAATTAGACAGGAACATAGATTTGAATTTCATACAAGGAAACTAGATTTCCACTCCTCCCGATTAGACAGGAACCTCTACCCCATGTTAGAGAATCAAGATCAGAAGCAAAGTCTCAAGACCAGAAGCAAAGTCTCAAGATGAATCAACCACAGCAAAGTCTCAAGATGAATCAACCACAGGAGGTAAAGTCCTCGACTATTATAGATGTGGATTACCAGAAGGCAATCAAGAATTAAGAAGAGCTGAAGGAATTGATATCTCATGGATAACGAGTTTCATCAACGGTGGAGATCATACAAAAGTCAGAGACACGGATTGCCAAAGTTTCAAGATAACTGTTCTGTTTTGGTTTAGCTGTAAAGTTTGTTAGTTAAAAGTTAGTTAGTTCGCTTTTCTAGTTGTTAGTCCTCTGTTTTTCCGTCTTTATATAGAGATGTATTGTAATCAGTTGAAGGCTAAGAAGAACATAACAATCCAGAGAGCTTCTGCTGTATTCTTCAATTTCCTTTTGTTCAAATGAATGGAAATACAGTATCGTAAACTTCTTCACAGATCATCTACAGTCATTCTTCATCTTCATCTTCTGTACTCTTGATTTCATAAGTTCTCACCCCACAGGCTCACATTCTAACTATTCACGGCATTGACTATTCACAGTAAGAAGACACCGAATTCCAATTTGCTCAGCCCTACTCGCGACCCACCTCACATTTTCACTCCGCAAAAGTCGTTCTCTCGAAAAGTCAGTGTGTGAGCGGCAAGAGTTCTCGCAGCTTTAATGGTCACCATACCCCACCACCCTACTGCTTCTCACGCGAAGTCACGGGATTATCGCGTAGATGGCGGAGGAAATTTAGCGCGGATGCCATTCCATGAAGAAATCGACAAACGAAACCATCGTCGAGAGTACGTTGGAGCGGAGAGGAGAGTAGCGAGTCACGAATCAAGAGAGGCGGGGCAAGGCATCTGATAAAAGAGTAACAGATTAACTTGGGATCAGCATTGAACCAGAACACTAGAACTTTGTCTTGCACAGCCGGCTTTTTCTGTAAAATCAATCCGTTCAGGGTATAGAATTAGAAACCGGATTCGATCAAGACCGGTTCCCAATCTTTTTATCCAAAAAGCAAACAAATTCCTGTGTGAACTAGCTTGGAATCGATAAGCCAGCTCAAACCGCTCGATTGCCCACTCCTAATAGTTTCCGTCGAATTTATAATTATGGAAAACTCAATTTCCCATTGCATTAAAGAAGAATGAGAAATGAAGAACTCATTACTAACTCACCAGTTCATAGATATTGGTTTAATCTTCTCGACAATTAAAAAAATAAAATGTAGAAAAGGCTTAAGATCAAGCACTTAGTCAATTGAAGAGTCAAATGTTTATTTTGGCCACTTGATGACTTCAAATTCAAAAAAAAAAAAAATGCTCTATTCAGATTATTGAGTTTCCTGTTGTAGAATTCGAGCAATGAAATTCTTATGCTTCACACAGTTTTAAGTAGATATCATTTTTGCGAACGGGATTGGGTAGCTATAATTTATCGAAACCGTTGAGGCCGTTTCGAAATTACACCAACCAATGTTAACAAAAAATAAAAAATAAAAATCAGACCACACATGTTAGATTAATTTTAATTACCTTTGACAACTTACTCCTGGCAGTGTGAAATTTCGCATGCAAGTTCTCTGAATAGAAAGATACCTCAACTTTGGTTCTATTTATAATGTTTGCAAGTTCGCTACTCCTACTTCCATCCATCGTCAACAAGCAAACCCCCTCTTCTCCTACATTTCACTCCTCAAACAATGGCCCTACAAGAAGCAATAGCAGCTGATGATGTTAATCAGCTATACAGATTAATTGAGGGGGACAAATATCTCTTAGATCGTGGATTTGAGGGCCCCTTCCCACATACTGCACTACACGATGCTGCATACCAAGGGAAAACTAAATTGGCTATGGAGATAGCCACCTTGAGGCCGTTGTTCACTCGAAAGCTGAATTGTGGGGGTTATAGCCCAATGCACCTGGCTTTGCAAAATAAGCATTATCCTACTGTGAGGGCACTGATGTCCCTCGACCTTGAATTGATTCGAATCCGAGGACGAGGTGGGATCACCCCTTTGCATTTTGTAGCTGGGAAAATAGGAGACAATGAGCAAGAGAAGGTGGAGCTCTTGGAACTCCTGGCAGAATTCTTATCTACTTGCAAATTGTCTATTGAAGACTTGACGAACCAATGCGAGACTGCAATTCATGTTGCTGTCAGGACAGGCAATAGAGAAGCATTCAAGGTTTTATTCGGATGGCTTAGGCGAGTCAATCTGACACAAATCTTGGACTGGAAAGATCAAAATGGTGACACCGTTTTACATATTGCTGCATTCGAAAAGCAGCCTGAGGTATAGTTCATTGATTTCGTAGTTAGTCATGCTTTAATTGTTCAATCCTTCAATTCAACACAATCTTATCTAGGAACAAATAGAATGGTAATAAGTTCTTGGTTTTGGAAAACATTCAAAATGAGGAGATTTGAAAGGGACCACCCTATTTAGTTTCTTTTGACGGAGAGAAGAAAAGGATTCAAGAGGGATGGTTATTACTTCTTAGTCCTTTCCTGCCAATCTTCTACCTCCACTTCTCTTTTTGACAATTTTCCCGTGCATTTGATCCGAAGAGGGTTGGCTCTACCCTAGTACTCAATGCAGTTTTTACATAGGTGGATCCATTCTTTTTATCTTCATTTGTTTCCTTAGTGATTAACCTAACCATTTCATTTCTCTCCAAATCACTCACTATCCAAACATTTAACATACTTTTTATGCCATTCATATGGGTTGTAAAAATTAGGTCAACAAGTAGTGCTTTTATAATTTAAAAAAAAAAAGAGAGAGTCAAGAACTCATATTAAGATAGTGATTACATGAGTATGTAGATCGTTTTTAATTGTTTTGTTTAATTTAACATATACATATTGGCATGTTTGAAATTTAAATTAAGTGCTCAAAATTAAAAATTTAGTAATGAATGAGATTAGGACCTGAGCAGGTCCTTAAACTGCTCATGAGGGAAATGGAGGGAGAACCTCCTTGGGGAGAGTGACCCCTTACACCCCTTCCAGGCCGGGATCTAGGCCTGGATAAAGATTCCAGCCCCATTGGCTAACCCGGCCACTCCTTTATAGGAAAGAAGGGCAGCCACGTCTAATCCCCGCGACGCCTTCCCCCAGGGAAACTTGGGGCATGGTATAGGGAAATGATGGCGCCAGTTGAAAGATTGGTGGCTGGTAAACTTGTATTAGTTATTGACTTAAAAGACTGATTCAGTCAAAACATTCACTTAATCTAGTAATCAATATAATTGATAGTAATCAAACTCTTCCCATTTATATTGTTAAACCTATCAATAGTAACAACAATTCCATGTTTGGTAAGAAATAAATCAAATTTAATGATGTATTTTAAATAATCAAGAAAGAATTTTTTTTATTTCTATTGTCAACATTTAAGATTATCAATACTAGCACTTACTTTTCAATTTCATCAAAACAAGCCTTTCACTTCAAAAGTGGGAAAACTATTTTAAGCCCGCGATGCTTCCAATTTGTGTTCGATTTAATTGGCTTAACAATGTTTTGGTTGGAGGTTATAGAGGAAAAGGAAGAAAAGAAAGGCAGTGATATAGAGAGATCACCTTGTCTATAGTTTAGTAAATGGAGAGAAAAGTTATGGTTAAAATTGTTTCTCTTCGAACCCCAATAAAACTCATTTTTTAGTGTGCTCTAAATCTTTCGGGTTGGATAATTTTTTATGAGTAATTTCCTTCAAACTCATTACATCATAGTAACTCCTACCTAACACAATGATAACTTAATCATTCTTTTCCATCATTTCATATTTCCTATCAATTACCAAAATCTCTTTCCTTCTTTCAAAATCAATTCACCAGTACATATTGTATGAGATAGAAGCTAGGGAAATGGATGCTAACAAGGACAATCCGACGCAACCGTAGAATAATCACTTTGTGGACAAGAAAATTAATCCTTGATCAATTGAATATTATGCATAGAAGATATAATATATATATATATATACACATATATACATAAACACGCACTCCCCTGTCTAAGGTAGCCTTTGCCTTCATAGCAAAAACCACATGTACAAAATATAATTAAATCCCAAACCTTTTAATTGACGTGATTAACTCCTAAACTTTTCTGAAAAATCATAATCATTCCAGCCATCACTTTTGTGGAATTCTCTATGTTGCGACTCACATGGGCAATTCCTAGCTATCATGTAAATAACTTTTAAGTGAAAGGATTAAATTGCACTTTTTGGAAAAGACACTAGACTTCATTATATTAGTTCATACAATTTGCATTTAATAAATAAGGTTAAATAGACTTTTCCCCTTGTACATTCGTCATTGCATCACTAGCATCATCAAACTTAGATAGTTATATGGCATGAGCTCACTTTGTGCACAATAATAAAGCTTGTGACAAAGCAGTAATTGAAAATTAAAGGGAAGCATACCTCATTTTGTTCCATTTGCATTCTTCTAGATCATCGAGCTCTTGATTGGATATACGAATATATATGCGAAGAACTTCCAAGGTAACACAGCTTTGGAAATCTTCCAAGTGAACCGTAGTGGCAATCCAGATGTTGCAGAAAGGTTTCACCATCAAGGACTTCAAGCAAGACGTTTTATTACTACACTCTCTCTATCACAGTTTTATAGCATGGAACTAACTTTCTTTGAAAAGTACATAAATTGGTTCCGCGTCCAAGATAAATCCGCTCGAGAAGTAATGCTTATAGTGTCAGCCTTAATTGCAGCTGCAACTTACCAAGCTGCGCTTGCTCCTCCAAAAGGATACTGGCAAGATTCCTCTTCAGAACCCTCGGCCAATTCCACTGTCATTACCACTAATTCCAGCAGCATTGCCTTTGGAAAAACACATCAAGCCGGAGACCTTATCCTGAGTGGTTTGGATCTATATGTGTACGCGATCTGCAATAGCCTGGCTTTTTTCGCCTCGATTGCCACAATCTTGGCCACCGCTCTTACATTGGGGGTTGGCTCTTTCGTGTGTTCCATCTATGGGCCCATATGCCTTCTCTGCCTTACCCACTTATGTTCCTTGTTAGTCCAAATTCCGAAAACCAATGCAGGAAATTTTTTAGGGGTACTTTGGGTTTTCTCTTGGCTCGCCGCGTCAAGTCTCACCTGGTACGTGACGATAAAGCTCCAAAGAGATCGACGACGAATCGACGCCACCCGGAGACGAGTATAGGATCGAAGGGTTCAAAGTAATTTCGCAAGTATTATTTAGTTTAACGCTTCTTGTCATTGGGGCATCTAATCTATGTTTCTTGTCTTTAGATTTGCAAGATCCAACTTTGTTGCTTGTAATGGATCCGTTGATTCCTTTGTCACTGAAGACCTTTACTCTTGCTTGAATTGAGGACTTTGAATAGCTTTTTTCCTTATCCAATTTTATGAAATGATGCAGTGAAAGTCACAACTCGCAAGATGGACACACAAAGCGTATAGGTACAAAGCGCAATGAGTGACATATCTTGATTTTCTATAATTCTGAAAAAAAAAAAAGGCAAACTGAGTGACCCAATAAAACACAACAAATAAGTACAGTTGCAGCTCTTTTTTCTAGAAATTACGACTCAGAACAGAAATACTAAGAATGTAATTGTCATCACCTAACTTTTCCATTCGAAGAGGAAAAGACATAGGTTTTGGGGTATAATCCAAAGGCATGCCCGAAGCACTCAATTAGATGTAGGCTATTTTAAACCACGCGACATTTGAGTATTCAATATTAAGTCAAATCGATGCTACGAGGCTTTTCAATCAATATATTGAAAGTGCGTATCAAGCAATAATCAAAATAGAATTGCACAAATAATGACCTATCATAAAACTTGAAGGGCTTGTTCAATTTCGAGTGAAAAGAATTTTTGATAAAAAAAATTTCACATATTTTAAAAGAAAATACTCAAGATCTAATTTCTAAGCTTTTTCCTAATTTTGAGAAGAAATAACATATTTTTCCGAAATTTTTCAGATTTTTAAATTTTATTAATATTATATTACGGATCCTCCGCATCCTCCCCGAGTCAGGACCGGCTCAGGCCCATGGCTGAGCCCAGTCCAGCGACCCTAGAAAACAACAGCACGGCCCACAAACTAAACTAAGCTTATAAAACAAAAATTGGCCCAACCAATACAAGGCCGGCCCCCCAACTGAAGCCGAGTAATCCTCGTTGTGGCAACCGTAATTGCGGCCGCAACTTACTAAGCTGTGTTTGCTCCTCCGGGAGGATAACGGCAGGATTTCTCGTCAAATCCCACAGCCAATTCTACTGTCTTTGTCGCCAATTCCAGCAGCATTGCTCTTGAAAAGCCACGTCGAGCCAGAAACATTATCTTGGCCAGTTGGAAACCAATTTGGTACGTGTTCTGGAATAGCCTGGTGTTTTTCACCTCCATCTTCACAATCTCGGGCACCACTTTTAATTTAGAGAACAGCACTTTGCTTTACACCCCTATATCCCTCCTCTCCGCTACTTACCTTGTTTCTTTCACAATTCCTATTCTTAAATTCAATGCCGGGACAGTAATTTCAATAACAGTACTTTTTGAATTAATTTTTCTCGCCTCTCCCTGTGTACGTGAGGATAAAGCACCTAGAAATTCGACGACGAATCGTTACCACAGGAAGATGTGTCGCCAGCTTCCTATGATCGAAAAATTGAAAGTAATTCGCAAGTATTGCTTACTTTAACAATTCTTATCTCGTGTGCATCCAGTCTGTGTTTCTTGTCTTAAGGTTCGCAAGAATCAGACTCTTTTATTTAATTGCATGTTATGGGCATCTATTAATTTCACTGAACGCCTTTAATCTTGCCTGAATTCGGGACTTCAAATAGCATTTTTCCTAATTCAACTTTATAAAATGTTGCAACAGAAACGAAAAGCACTAAACCGCAACTTGCAAAGATGAACGCCCAAAACGTAGACGCACAAAACGCAATGAGTGAAATTTCTTCGATCCACTGTATTTCTGAAAAGACGCAAATTGACCGGTCTGATAAAAACACAACAAATAAGCACGATTGCTACTGTTTTACTAGAAATTACATCTAAACAAACGAAATACTAAGAATATAACAAGACCCTAGCTACACGTAAAAAACTGACTAGATCCTAAGATATCTTAACAATAGGAAATTCCTAAATCATCAAATAAAAGATGTAAATGCAAACTTGAGTTGCCCCACATCATTTTCATGTCATTGGAAAAAAAGGCTCAATCTCGAGTTTTTAGAATAAAGATTATGTGCTACAATTCTCTTGGAATTCGGAACCATATATACAAAATCAATTTTTTTCTCACTTAAAGAAAAGATCCCAGCCAAACTTCAACATCAATCTATCAATTAATTTTTTAAATTTCGTAAAATAGTGAAATCAAATTTTGATCTACTGCTATTTTTTCCATTTTCTATCGCTTCAAATTTCTCAACCAGAATCTCATCTATCTAAATTCATGTCAATAGTAGATGGGCTTTTCTCCAAAATCGTTTCTCCATCGTCATGGAAAACATGCTCATTTGAGATTCTTCCTCAAGCTCAAAATCATCAAATTCTTGAAAAGGAAATTCACTACCTTATCAACAGGAATTATAAGGATGTTAGGTTGTTTACGCTCAACTTGCACTAGATCCCACAAGAAAAATAAAGAAAAGCCTCTCCCTTCAATCTACAAGCCAAGAGATTTGCTCTTCGATATTTGAATACATTAGTGCAACGGGAGAAGTCATGTACATATGCAATAAAATCTTTTTGGTTTGAGTATCCATCTAAACATAGAATCTTGCAGCAAATTCATGCAACTCTACCAGACAAACGGTAACGGGGACAATTCTTGGTAGTAATCTCCATAACATGCTCCACGGCATTGACCGTCCATCTATCATAATAATTGACCATCACCTGTACATCTTCTGTGGCGACCAGCACACGATTAGTATGTCCTTCAAACTCTTCGAAATCCTTTTCACTTGAATATGAAGTCTATGAATAATAAGCAGGACGTTTGGACTATTGAGATAGGTTCATCGAACGGTTGGCCAGTGCTCAAATTCCATGCGACGCCGCTTCATTGTCCCCACTTAGGTTTCTCTCCAGCCCTAGGACACCAAGTCACTTTGCAATCTTTTCCATAGGCAGCTGCATCCCACCGATTCCAGGTTCCGTTGAGATGCTCGCCGTCAAAGCCTGGACCCCCGATCTTTGTCAGCGAGGCAATTTTCACCATTGTCGTCTTTACCAAGCATCACTTTCCCACAATGAAGTGGTAACAAAGAGAATTGTAAGAATATAACCAAAGACTAGCTAATCCTAGGAAAAAAAAGAAAAAAGAAGAGGAATGAGATACCTTCCGATTAAATATAAGATAGCCTAGGAAATTTAAAAAGTCAACGAGGTAGTTTTCACCATTGTCGTTGTTCCCAAACATCATATTCATTCTCTTCTTTCATGACAGAGCTTTTGATTTGGATTCACCAGTTAAAAGATCATTAGATGTTATTTAACTAGAGTTAATGTAGTTTTGAATTTTTGTTTACAATGTTGAAAATTTCCTATAATAATAGCTTACATTAATTAATTTTTTATTTATTTTAAATAATCGATTAATGGATATTTCAATATCTATCTAACCCTTAAGTGATCTTATTGAATTGGGTTTTGTTATCTATTAATAACAGGCCTAGATAAGCAGCAAAATGTAGGCAATTCTGTTTAACTAAAGCCCGTAATAGGAGAAGCTCAGTTGACACACTATTGATTATGATTTGTTAGGTCTCATCTCTAGCCTATAAAATGGTAGGTTATGCTTATCAGTCGCTTAATCTCATTAAAGCTATTATACTGAAATATGTTATAGAGATGAAGATCTAACATTCCAATAGATCTCTAATTATACACATATTGATCTTCTTTTTTTTCAAGTGAAAAAATGGCCCAAATAGGTACATTTTATTTCCGATATGCATATCGATTTTGGTATTTCCCAATCATATATGGATATGATTGTTCTCGATTAATTAGTTGTTTATGTAGATAATTTTCTACATGTGGTATCAAAACATATCATATATGTTTGTAGAACTCAAAATTATTTTCTTTTTACGAACAAATTCAAATTTTTTTCCTTTGTGATTATTTTTTCATGTGGATTTTTTTGATCGATCGATTCTGAAACCTTAGGGTTTTTGTTCTACATGTTAAGATCTTTCCAACCATATATAATTTGTATAGTTTGGTTAAGAATTGAGTGAGAATTTTGAATATGAAATTCTAGGGTTTTATACCTTGAAAAAGTTCTAGAATTTTTAAATTACTTGCAATTGATTGATGTTTGTTATGAATTATCGCATGGGTATTGTTATATATGTTTTAGAATCTTTTAGTTGCATTAAGGTGAGTTTTTTGGGTTTAAACTTGAGAAAACCAAATTTCGGCCATGGGTGTTAGATTCGAAATTTTTTAAACTTGATTATGTATGATTTTTTCGTTTGTTCTTCATTTAATTCATTCTAGTCAATTTATAATGATGTTAGAAGCAAGACCCATGGAAAAACTTCATTAAAAATCAACCTTAATAAGTGTTTTTTGAGGTTCGGGTTGAAACCGGATCATGTGACTTGGTTTGTAGAAATTCGGGACCCAGCTAGAGGTCGAAGAAGACCTCCAGCCGGGTCAGGCCAATATATGGGTGTAAGCCCATTTTTTTGTTCTTGGAACATGGACTCAATTCTGCGAGCTGGGCCTAACGCGGCTATCATCTGGCCCACCCATTCCAAGCGAGAGTTGGGCCATGAGGCCCATGCGAAAGTTTGGGCATCGTGCGGTACTAGAGAGGAGGGGACCACGTGTGTCAAGCGAAGGTTTGGACCGCACAAGTCCAATGAGTTTGTTTTCTAATTTTCTTTTTACTATGCCTAATGTTAATTTAACAAATATTTGGTATGATAAATTATAATTTAGGCATATTTAAATATCTATTTGGAATTATTTATTGTTATCCATATTTAATTACATGAAATATAAGGAATATAAAAAAATTGAAAATTAATTAAAAATTGTGGCAAAAATTGTTATTTGATAAATGCAATATGATCTTCGCCAAGAGCAAGTACCAAGCTCCTACACTGACAACAACTAGGTAAGATCGGCTAATGACAAGAAGAGCACCACAGGCTATGCATTTATACTGGGTTTTGGAATATACTCCAACCATTCAGAAGAATGATACAATTCACTACAGAAGTAAAATACGTCGTGGCTGCTATGACCACCAATCAAGTAATATGACTTCAAAGAATTCTAGAAGACATTGGAGAAGTATAGACAGAAATGACTCCGATACTTTGTGACAATAACTCTGTGATTGTATTTTTCTAATATAAGCATTTACTAGAAGTCTAGCAAAATCCTACAAAATATCTAGTGCTTGGGTGGCAAGGAAGAGTATGGAGTCCAAATAGACCACAAAATTATCTCTCCAAATAGCAGAGATATTTGCCCTTGAAAGTCAGTTTACAAGCTCAATAATAGAGCAGACTAAAGGTAAGAAAATCTCTAACTTGAGCAGAGAATTTTGCATGGGCAAGTCGGCGATGTGCGACTATAAATAGGCTTGGTGGACGTCCAATTTAACTTACTCAGAAACTAGCAAACCTCTTCTCCTTCCTTTGTATTTCCCACCAAATAGGAAAAGCCTTCGTGTTATTTCCTTGTGCTCCCCTTGCCGTGAAAGTCCACCTTCATTTACCCATCCTCTCGTCCCCTTGCCAAGTAAAATCTCGCATACTCACCTAAAATTATCACTATTAGCTTCCGCAAAACATCATACCGGAATTTAGAGCCGCAAGGTTTATTCTTGAGGTAAGTGCTGCCGATATTTTTAAAGTGTACTGTGCATATGCATTGGCTCCCTGAACACCATATAGGCATTTTATGATATGCATGACAATCGTCCCATGTACTAGACTCGTCGACTTGAATTGCCATCTCAATGGAATAATTCACTGAGGTTTTCATGCAGTTCATTTCCATTCTTTGAGCGCTCTCTTCGTCTATTTAGCTTAATATTAAAATCCTATCCTTTTCACCATCATTTTCATATCATGGGTCTTTTACAACTAAATAGCGAGTATTTAGATTTAAATGTACAAGCCATCTCCGAAATTAGCTAGTAGCTATGTTAACAAATTTTGCATTATGGTTTTATTTTATTTTTCCTGAAACAATATGAAGTTCATGAGAATTGCTCAATTTATTGGGTCAAAAGCTTTGAGATGAAAAGCAAGTAATCATTTATAGCATCATGGAGTGGTTGGTTCCAGATTTTTTTTTTTTTGGTCGAAATAGAAACTGATATATTATGCTGTAGAAATTACATCATGCATATAGTCAGCATACAAAAGATCGCGCATAAACAAAGGTGGGTAAAAAACCCAATTGGCAGATAGCAGGTTAGCTCCATGGGCTTTTGCGGCCCGGTCTGTGACAACGTTTGCCTCCCTTTTGCAATGGGAAACCCTAAGATTAGGGCATCGAAGGAGCCAATTTTCAGTTTGTGAAAATGAAATACCAAACTAATGGACTTTAAAATTGGCTTGCAATTGAACCAATCAATTTCGGGGTACACTCAAGAGTCGGCCTACAATTTCTTTTTTTAGTTTTTTGAGTCTTACCTAGTTTGGGGGAGATGGTACACAGACGCAGCTATGTTTCTTCATTTACAAGAGATCCAAGTATTACCCATCCAAGTATTACCCTCTAGCAAGCCAATTGTCACGCCCCGATCCTTGGGCACGCACCCATCCCTCACTTGGTCGATTGATAGTGACATCCTAAGGATGCATCGCCAATCTATTGGTTTTATATACGCATGCGGAAGTATATAAATAATCCCTAGACAATAAAATAATGAGATAGGAAAACATGACCAAATTTTTAAACCAAAATAAGCCTTTTTATAAACACATAGGTTTATTTATAACATCAGGTCTCTTACAAAAATATCGGCTTAATCAAAAAGGGTTTGTCCTATAACTAACGAGTCAAACAGATTTACCGATTCCATTTTCTTCACTCTCCCAAACTCCGAGACTTATGGTCCACCACCAACATCATCTATAGACTTGAAAATGGTTATATAATAACCAGTGAGATAACGTCTCAACGAGTTTTACCCTTTAAGACTGATTAGAAAGAAAATATGTCATAGGGATTGCCTAAGTACAATCACGAGTCAGAGGGCTTATCTTGGCCTTAATTCCTTCCTGCAAGTCAGCTAAATTCATAAATATTAACAGGTACATCGTTCACTCAATTCAATTAGATCAAATCATCAATCAATCAATTACATGTCATCAATATCACTCTCTAGTCATCTCAAGTATTCCATCTCAAATCTTACTCCCGGCTCAACGAGTAGGATCTATTCAATCCTTAGCTATAATTCATGGTCCAAATAACACAACCTATCTTTAGGTGGTAACCACGGCCTAGTGGACGTAACCTTTATTAGGTGGCAAATCACGACCATATTAGGCATGACTTCTATCAAGTGGTGAATCTTAGCCCAATGGGCACAACCTTTAATAGATGACAAATCATGGCTCGATTGGGAACAACCGATTCTAATTCGATGGTAGATCTTAGCCCAACTAGTGCAGCCATACTTCGGCAGCTTTCTAGGTCCACTACAACATTTCATGGTTATTTCCCACTAAAATACTAACATTCTCCAATCTTGGAATGATTTCCCCACAATCACCACTTCACTTAATTTTCGCAAACCAATGCTCAATTAAATAAACAAACTAAACCACAATATCCAGCATAAAATTTCAGTTGTTGGCTATCCCAGCCGAATTTCCAAAAAATAAATAAATAATTAATTAATTAAAATTATTAAATAAATGCAATAAATCTAATTTAGGCTTGTAATGCCCAAATGGAAGCCGAAAGGGACTATGAAAAATTCATGAGGTTCGTTCAATAAATAATAGCACGTGTCTACTTGCTAATTACACTATCCAATTGCCTAACATGCATCAATGGATAATTAGTTTAGTAATATAATATAATCTACCCACCTAATTACATTTAATTAAATATAATCAACCCTTAAACATGATTAATTTACTAAGCGAGGATTACTTAGTGAAACTCACTTGTTTATTGCGAAGACTGAAACACCGCGACGATAACGTGACGGCGGCCAAAATCCAAATTTTCGCAACGTCGGCGAACACTTGGGCCGGGCCTACAAGCCTCGCAAGCCCACAAAATTTCTGGGCTTAGACTTGGGCTTGGGCCTGCTTCTTGGGCTTCAAGTGAGCTGGAAATGGGCTGAACTTAAGTTGGGCTGAAGTCTGCTTCGAGTGGGCTGCGTGCTCACGGACTTGGCCTGCTGCTAAAGACCACGGTTTCAAATGGGCTGGACTGTGCGGAGACTGAGCTGCAAAGAAGCAGCCTCGGGCTGGGCTGCTTCGCTGCCCGTGTGCGAATCAGTGGAGGCGGTGGAGAAGCGGTCGAAGGAAGCACGGCCAGGAGTCAGCTAGTGGAGGCAGGTGGTGCACGAAGGGAACCACTGGGTCAACAAACCGCCAAGGGATCACAGAGTTGACCGAGTGCGCTGGCAGCCAAGAAGCGAAATGGAGAGAGGGTGATCATGGGCTTGTCGGTGGGGACGTTGGCAAGAGAGTTGGGCCGCGACGCTGGGGAAATCTGCCGAGGAGTACACGTGGAGATGGGCAGGGGAGAGAGTTCGGTGGAAGGTGTGGGTTGACTGAAGGAGACAACCGAAGATGGCTGGCAGAAACGGTGGAGGGAGAACTCGGTGGCTTCGGGCTTCGTGGAGTCGACTTTGAGGGAGTTTGCTGGGCTGTTGACTCGGTCGAGACGTGGACAACGACGGAGCAGCTTCGGACGAGATGAAAATGAAAGAAACGCAGCTGGTGGAGCTTCGGATGAAGAAAATAAAGGAAAGCAGAATCAGAAGTTTGTGCGAAGGAGGGGCCGGTAGAGTCGTGATCGAGAAGTCTTGGAAAAAGGGGGAAAAGGCCAAAATATATCCCCCCCAAAAAAAATAAAAATTGGCCACTTGATGATTTAATTTTTTTTTTTTAAAGGGCTATAATCAGATTATCGAGTTCACTGTTAGTAGAATTCGAGCATTGAAACCTTATGCTTTATTTTACCACAGATGACCCAAATGACAAGCGCGTTCGCGGGTGTAGTAATAATTTATCAAGGACAGCCTTAGCTGCTATTCCCCACAGCTTCATGTAGCTGCGGAGAAATGACCCCAAACGATATTAAAAAAGAAAAAAATCAGACCAGAAATTACTGGGTTTAGGTTTAATTAGACTTCTTCGATTAATTTCAATTATCTTGCTGATTGAGCTTTCACATTGCGAAACTTCGCATATAATTTCTCCGACAGAGAAAGATCCCTAATTAGTTGCGTTTTTTCTTCTTTATAAATTATAAACAATGACTCGCCTTATTAAATGGCGTTGACCATGGAGCTATTTATGATTATGCAAGTTCGCCACTCCTACTTCCATCCATCATCATCACTGAGCAAATCCTCCTGCTACATTCCCCTCCTCAAACAATGACCCTTCAAGAAGCAATAGCAGCTGATAATGTCGATCAGCTATACAGCTCAATTGAGAGGAACAAAAATCTCTTAGATGATGCAGGCCCCTTCACAAATATTCCACTACACAATGCCACAGAGGAGGGGAAAACTCAAGTGGCCATGGAGATAGCCACCTTAAAGCCGTCGTTCACTCGAAAGCTGAATTGCAGGGGTTATAGCCCCATGCACTTGGCTTTGCTAAATAACCATTATAACACTGCGAGGGCACTGATGACCCTTGACCCTGAAGTGATCCGAGTCCGAGGACGAGACGGGTACACCCCTTTACATTTTGTAGCTGGGGAAAAAATGCAGGATCAAGAGGAGCTCCAGGAACTCCTGGCAGAAATCCTGTCTACTTGCAAATCGTCCATTGAAGACTTGACGAACCAGTGTGAGACTGCAGTTCACGTTGCTGTCAAGAAGGGCAACACCAAAGCACTTGAGATTTTGCTTGGATGGCTTAAGCGAGTTGTCTAACAGAAATCTTGAACTGGAAAGACCAAAATGGTAATACCGTCTTACATATTGCTGTATCCGGACAGCAGCAACTTCAGGCCGGACAGCAGCAACTTCCTGTGGCTATATCCGGACAGCAGCAACTTCTTGTGCAACTTCCTGCGGCTGTATCCGGACAGCAGCAACTTCCTGCGGCTGTATCCGCAGCTGTATCCGGACAGCAGCAACTACTCACGGCTGTATCCGGACAGCAGCAATTTCAGGCTGGACAGCAGCAACTTCCTGTGGCTGTATCCGGACAGCAGCAACTTGAGGTATAGTTCATGCCGATATACTTCATTGATTTCATCGTTGTACGTGCTTGTATTGTTCAGTCCTTGAATTCGACATAATCTAATCCAAGAACAATTGTTATGGTAATGACATGGTAGGGACTGAAAATAAATGGTTTTAGAAACATTCGAAGAGAAGAGACTTGAACGGAACCCCCTTGTTTGTTTTGTTTCGTAGGAGAGAAGAAAAGGAATTATGGGAGGGATGGATATCATTCCTTCCCTCCCAATCTTTTAATTCCAATTCTCTTCTTCAAAATTTTCCCGTGCACAAGGTCATGGTACGTTTTTTACAGGTTGATCCATCCGTTTATCTTCGTTTGTTTCCATAGTGATTAATCATTTCATTTCTCTCCAAACCCCACCATCCATACATATATAGTTGACTTTGTATGCCATTGAGATGGGTTGTGAAAATTAGGTCAACAAGCACTGTTTTTCTTTTCCTTTTGAAATAAATCAAATACTAAATATTAAGAAGTTGATCGTATTCAGTGATGTACTTTTCATGGTCATCTTATATTTTCAGCGTTGTACTTATCTGTTTTAGCACAAGCCCATAGTTCATTTCAAGGCTGCTAGTGCGAAAACTAGTTTGAGCTCCTGATGCTATTATGAGTTCTTTTTTTAATTGGCCCAACAACGTTTTCGGTTGGAGCGATACAGAGATCACATTGTCTACAGTTTATTTAGTGGAGAGAAAAGATATTATTAAAATTATTTCCTTTCAAACCCTATGAAACTTCGTTTTTACTGAGCTCTAAGTAACTCCAAGTCAAATGGTTTTGGATGAATAATTTCCTTTCAACTTTTTTCATCGTAATCACTCCTGTCTAACAAAACATTAAACTAATCCATTCTTTTCTATTACTGTATTTCTCCTATTGATTAGCAAAATCTCTATTCTTCTTTCATAATCAGTCCATCTACGAGATAGAAGTTAATGACATTGAAGCTAACATGGACAATCCAACTTGACCATAAAATAATCCCTTCATGGACGTGAGAATTACGCCCTATTCAGTTGAATCTTAGCAAAATCATTTGCAAAATGTAATTATAAACATTCAATTGGCTTAATAAAGTCCTAAACTTATAGGAAAATATGATATTTCGGGTCCTCACTTTTGCAGAATTCACCCATGTTACTAATCACATGGGCAATTTCTAGTTATGTTATAAATAATTTCAGGTAAAAGGATTAAATTGCACTTTTTGAGAAAAACTTGAGACTTCATTACATTAGTTGAAATGACGGCATTTGATAAATAAGGTTTAGTAAACATTTTCCTTTTGTACATGTATCCGTAGCATCATTCAAACTTATATGGCAGGAGGTCACTTTGTGCACAATGATAAAGCTTAGTCACAAAGCAATGATTGAAACTGAAGGAATACATATTTCATTTTGTTTCATTTGCATTTCTTCCAGATCGTCAATCTACTGATTGGGTGTACGAACGTTCATGCAAAGAACTTACAGCACAAGACAGCTCTGCAAATTTGCCTAGAGTATCCTAATCGCAATCAAGATGTTGAGAACCGGTTACGCCGTCGAGAACATCAAACAAGACATTCTACTCCTACTCTCTCATTATCACAGTATTTTAGCATGAAACTAACTGTGTTCGAGAGGTATGCAGGGTATTTTGGCACCAGAAACGAAAAGTTCGCAAAATAGTCCTTATAGTGTCTACCTTGATTTTGACTGCCACTTACCAGTCCGCTTTCACTCCTCCGGGAGGATATTGGCAGGATTCCTCTTCAAATAACCCAGCCAATTCCACTATCGTTACCCCTAATTCCACTGTCGTTACCTCCAATTCCAGCAGCATTGTTACTGGAAAACCGCATCAAGCCGGAAATCTTATCTTGAGTGGCGTTGGTCTATGGCGTTTTACCATCCTCAACAGCTTAGTTTTTACCGCCTCCATCGGCACGGTTTGGGCCACCGCGATTACATTCTTCCCCTACACTTTAATGGTTTACTTGTCTTTAGCGCTTCTCGGCGGTACCTACTTTTCTTTTATTACAATGGAAATACCAAAGTCCGAAAAGCTCTTAAAATGGATCCTATTTGGATTTTGTGAGTGCTCGTTATTCACCATGTTGCTCCTCCCCCTTTGTGTGTGGCGGAAGCACAACCGAGTTCTCTCCAGAATCGATGCCAGAAGGGGATGCGTCGGCAGCTTGCGAGGATCGAAGGATCGGAAATAGTTCGCAATTATTATCTACTTTAACTATTCCTGTCGCAAGTGAGGTTTGCAAAATATACTCTTTTTATTAGTTGCATGTAATGTACTCATCTTTTAATTCCTTAATGCCAATAGACCTTTAATCTTTGCTTGAAGTTGGGATTTGGCTTTCCGAATGCTAATCCATTATGACGCAATGGAAACGAAAAGAATTGAATAAACATGAATACCCAAAGTTTGCAAGTACAAAACGTCTGAAGAGAAATGTTTCGATTTTCTATAATTTTGAAACGAGGCAAATTGCCTGATCCCATAAAACACAATAAAAATACACTCTGGCAACCCTTTTTTAAGAAGTTCACTACTCAATAATGTAACAGAAAAAAGAAATGCCGATAATATAACAAAATTGTAGCTAAACCTAAAAAGCAATTAGATCCTATGGTATCTTACAATCAATGATAAAATATCATAATGCATTTAGAAAGTTAAATTAATAAAAACAATAAATTCGAATACTCTATACTAAAGACATCCCAAGCTAACCTAATCAAAGAATGAAATATCAAATTTCAAAATACTAAATTTATCAAATGTCTAATCTTACGATGCCCCACGACGTTCTCTATTTACTGAAAAAAGAAATAGGCTCTACGTTGAGTTTTTAAAATGTCGGTCATTTGATATAACATATCTTGTACAATCCTTGTAGAATTCCGAACCATATCTGCAAAATGAATCAAAATTTTTGGCTTTAAGAAAATATCCCAACCAAACCTTTAGATCCATCCAACAATCGATTCTTTAATTCTATAGGGATAATGAAATCAATTTTGGATGTACGATTATTCTTTCCGTTTTCCATCGCTTCAAATTTCTCCGCCGGAAACTCAACTGCATAAATTCAGCTAAACATGAGAGGGGGTTTTCTCCAAAATCATCTCTCCATCGTCATGAAAAATATGCCCAACCCTGAGATCTTTCCTCAAGCTTAAAATCCTCCAAATCCGATTCTTGAAGAGGAAAGTCAAAATCTTCGACTTACTTACTCTGAAGGTCAACAACAACCTTATCAACGGGAATTACAAGAGTATCGATCTTTTCTTGGTTGTTGTTATTGAGTTTAACATGAAACTGGCTGGCTTGTTTGCACATCAGCTCGATCATCGATCCACAAAAATCACCGCCTTCACGGATTTTGCCTTTGATGCCACGTTCTAACTAGCGCAGGAAAAAAAAAAGCATCTCCCTCGAATCTACCAGCTAAAAAAGTGATTTACATCTGCAGTAACATTTCCCAAGTCCAAATATCAATTAAAACAGAGAACCTTGCAACGAATTCGTGTAACTCTTTAAGACAAACGGTGATGGTCACAATCCTTGGCGGTAATCTTTCTGACAAGCTCCACCATGGCTGTACTAGTTAAGCTCAAACAGGCGACGTGCTACGCAAAGATACTGCAGTTGCTGATTGACTGACATTGCTTCTTCTCCATTCTTGCTCTTCCTTTGATACTGATTACCACCTGTTATTAAATGTTAACTGCAGGATTTTCTTTAAAATTTTTACCGTATTTGCTGCCTTAGACTCAGTGTAGAGTAGCTCAGTGGGTTAGATTGTGTGCAGAGCTTCACCTAGCAGAACAAGCAGCGGTATCCTCTTGACTTTCCGGCATCACTTGCCAGACTTGGTACTTTACTTGAGTATAGAGATGCAGGGTTGGTCCTTAAGGAAAGTGGCACTGATATTTTTAGAGAACTTTGCATATGTGTTGACTTCCTGAACATGATAGTTGCTTCTTATGATATGCATGACAATTAGTCTCGTTCTCACCTCATCGTCTTGAGCCAGCGAAGCGGGTGCCATAAGCATTTTGTTCGCTGTACTCGAACCACCATCTCAATGAAAGAGTTCACCAAGTGATGCTTTTATGCAGTTCATTTTCGTTCTTTAACAGGCTTTCTGTCTTTCCAGTTAAGAATTAAAATCCATCCTTTCACTATCATTTTCCTATCATGGGTCTTTTATAACTAAAGGTCAAGTCTTAATTATCATAAGACATGAGGTCTTCAGATGTTAATATACATAATCCATCCCCAAAATTAGCTAGTAGCTATATTATTTAATTTTGTGTTAAATTATATTTTTTTTTTCTAAAACAATGTAGTTCACGAGAGTCCCTAAATATTTTGCATTAAAAGCTATGAGATTAAAAACCATATAGTATTTAGGCTAAAAATATGGAATCTATCATGTTAAAACTAATATCCCATGAATCCCAAGATGTTATGATATCCTCAAAAATATGTAATTCCATTCGCCTCGAGCACTAGACCATGCAATGGTTTTTAGAAAGTAGATTCAAAGCCCAGAGGCTGAAGGGTTCTAAAAGGTGAATAGATGCATTGACATAAGTACAAGAACAAGTTCCTTAAATATCATATGACAACATCGAGCTACAGGTGAAAGCACAAGATCCCAAACTGTTCAGATACCCAGAGCAAAAGAAATGAAAGAAAACAACACTTGCTTCTTCTATACAGATTGCACCTGACGCTGAACGTAAAGAGAAGCTTCTGTGAGGCTCGTTTTGGCCCCAGAAGAAGGAAAAAAAGGGAATATATATGTAAGAACTAATGACAGTCTTGTATAGTTCGCAGATCTGAATTTCACGCAAGGAAAGATATATTCCACTATAAATTAGATGAGAACCTCTACCAACTCTACCACACGGACTCACATAATAACTACTCACTGTAAAAAGACACCGAATTCCAATTTGCTGACCGCTACTCGAGGCCCACCTCACATTAAAAAACCAAAAAAACAGAAAAGCTAAAGCAAAGAAAAGAGAGAGTACTGAGAGGTAAGAAACGCACCATTTTCACTCCTCAAAAGTCATTCTCTCGAAAAGCCAGTGTTCAAGTGGCAAGAGTTCTTCAGCTTTCCATGAAACCTTTCCGCATAAGGCATCGACACTAAATAAGTAAAATCTTGACCCTTTACCCCACCACACATTTGCTCCTCGCAAGAAGTAATCGAAAACGAAACCGACAAAGGGAGAGTACCTCGAGTGTGAGAGGAGAGTGTATATCGCAAACAAATCTGAGATCAAGCCGCTAGAGTGCGGGGATGGAGAGTGACGAATCGCAAATGAAGTAGAGATTGAGCCACCTGAAGAGGCGCAATCGTGTGGCGACAAAGATTACTTGACAAATCTGAGAGAGAGTTCGAGTGTGAGAGACAGAGGTGAGGAGAAGAGAGAACCTGCCTTGCGAGGTTAATTTCCGGATGGCCGGTTGAGGGTATAAAAATGGGATCGAGTAGGACAAGGCCCGTTCCCAACTTTTTCATCCGAAAACCAAATTGGTCTCCGTGTGAATTGGCCTAGAACTGGTATGGCCTGTTTGGTTCGATTCCTGAATCGAACTGGCCCAATTGCATTTCCCTAATATCGTCTAATTTATGTTTATGGAAAACTTAATTGCCAATTACATCAAAGAGAACAGGTGATGAAAAACTCACAAATGACTAACCAGCATATTGTTATAATTTAATCTTCTGGACGGTAATATGGATAACCTTAGGAGCATGACTTGAGATTTGGGCCGTTATTCAATTAAGAACTTAAAAATCAAAGCTCCAATCAAATATTGCATTCGCCATTGCTGGAGTTACCATCATTGCGTACCTTGTCGGCTGTAGTTGTGATTCATCAAGACGGCCTCTGCTGCTATACAACACGGCTTCAAGTAGTTGAGGATAATCACAACCAACGACAATAAAAGTAAAAATAAAAACAAATTCAAACGACAAATTATTGGCTTAGGATTAATTAGTGTTATTGGATTAACTTATATTATCTTGTTGACTTGGCTCACGCATTAAGAAACTTCGCATGCATGTTCTCTAAAGAGAAAGATCCTTGTCGCGACCTCTTTTTTTTTCGGCGCCCGCAATCGGGTATGGGCGCCTAAGGAGGCTAATGGCTCGGCTGAAATTAATTATGCCCGGACTCTCCCAAGTCCACCAATTCACGACTTAATAGTTCAAGTTTTTAACCTGTAAATCAAATTTTAAATTGGAGTCGCCACTAATCGATTTGGGGTGGGTTGATTAGAAATCCAAGTGAAGTATCGGGAGAAATACTAACTCTGCGCAACCAGAGAAATTAGGATCGGGACTTGATTACACTAGTTAATCACTAATGCCATTTCGGTACCTAATCTTGTTTAAACCATGAGTTTTTGGATGTTCGAGGGATTTTCCATGCATTTTTTGGAGGAAAAACATTTTCTAGGTCTTTTTCTAATTTTTTTTGACACAAAATGGATTTTTTTTGGGATTTTTTGGTATTTTTGGGAAAATACAAGTTTTTTGGCTTTTTCTAAATTTTTTGGCTTTTTTATGAATTTTTTGGCCTTTTTGGATTTTTGGCATTTTTTGGAAAATATGGAATATTTTTGATTTTTTTGATTTTTTGGAAAATAAAAATATTTTTATCATTTTTTATTATTTTTCGATTTTCTGGAAATTAAAACATTTTTTAATATTCTTGGAAAATAAAATATTTTTTGGATTTTTGTTTTTTTTTTTAAATTTAATTTTTTTAAAATATATTTCGAAAAGAAAATATATTTTTTGGCATTTTGGAAAATAAGTTATTTATTTTTTATTAAAATATTATTTTAAAATAAAAACCGACCGGGTCGGATCACGGGTTGGTTCGACCTAGGCCGGCAACTCGGGTGCGGGCCCGACTCGGATTTTTTTGGTGGTTTTTTTTTCTTTTTATTTTATTAAAATGGCGTCGTGGCGGGCGTTCGGGGACACCGGCCCGGCCCAATGACTCGGATCCACTACTCGCTCCACGGCCCGGCTCGCTGACCCGCTCCCCTGGCGAAACCCTACCTGGATCCGGCCCGGCTTTCGACCCGACTCGCAGCCGCCCTCTTGGATTGCAAACCCTACCCGATTTTCCGGGTCCGGATCCACTTCGCGACCCGAAAAATCGCAAACCCTAGGGTTGCGAATTCGCGGCGCCGGAGAGGAGACCGAAGCGGTCCTGAGGCGAGGACGGCCATGGTGGTGACGGCAAAGGTGATCGGACTATGGAGAGGGAGATGGCGACAGCGACGGGGACAGCGTGATACCTGTTCGTAGCAACGGTGCGGTGAGGGCGGCAACAACGGCGAGACTCACGGCGAACAACAGCAACGTGTGCTCCTGGACGGTCAGATTTGGCCGGACCCACGCCGGATTTCCCTCTCTCTCACTTGGGATTGCTCGACGAACTCCCCGAAGTCTCTCGGGGACCCCTCCGAGCTCACCACGCCATGGCCGACCCTATGCTCGAACTCCCCGAAGTCTCTCAGGGGACCTCGAGCTTCGGCCGACCTCCCTCCTTCTTGGATCTCTCTGTGCGTGTCTCTGTTTTTTTGGTCTCCCCCTTCGTCAACGGTGGCCCCCCTCTATTTATAGGCGCGGGAGCGGCCGGTTGGCAAGGCCTCGACCCGCCGGTTGGACCGTTGTCCCATCCACCATCATCACCTCCTCCGGTCACGTCCCGTCGACGCCACCTGCTCCTCTACTCCGCACGCGACTGCCGTCTGCTCATGCTTCTCCGGCGTCGCGCCCACCCACGCGTGCTCTTCAGTGGCGCGAGGAAGAAGACGACGCGGAAGGGCTGAGCTTGAGGCGACGATGGGCCGAAGGCCCATGCGGGGGGGTTGCTTCTTTGCTTATGTTTTGCTTCTTTTTTGTTTTTTGCTTTTCTTTTCATTTTTTTCATTTTTTTTGTTTATTTGTTATATAATAAAGAAAATAATAACTTAATAAATAAAACAGACTTAAACAAAATTAAGGCGTCAACAGCTACCCCTCTTTGAAGGTGAATTCGTAGAGGTTGCATTCAAAGACAAACTGATGCCTAAATTTTATCTATGCATGCGCAGCAGATTATACTTTTACTTGGAACCTATTGTTCTATGCAAAAAAAGTAATATAACATTACATATATTAAGACAGATAAGAAGATACCTGTAGTTACTTACCGGGAGTGAGTGAGATAAGATGCGAACCCCGAGTTTGGCAAGTATCAAGGTGTCATCTTACCTGGTGATATGAAGAGGTTGCTTTTCCATGGTTCAAACCATTCTTCGGCCGTCTGTTAAAACAATCAATGATTTGTCTAGGACCCGAACCTTTCTTCCGGGACCCGAACCATTCTTCGGTCGCCTGTTTGAAGCAATCAGTGATTTGTCTTGGAACCGAACCATTCTTCGGTCGCCGTGACGGGAGATTGCTCCTACAGGACCTGAACCATTCTTCGGTCGCCTGTTAGAGTAATCAATGATTTGTCTCGGACCCGAACTATTCTTCGGTCGTCGTGACGGGAAATTGCTTCTCCAGGACCCGAACCATTCTTCGGTCACCTGTTAAAACAATTAATGATTTGTCTAGGACCCGAACCTTTCTTCGGTTGCCTTGACGGGAGATTGCTCATCCAGGACCCGAACCATTCTTCGGTCGCCTGTTGGAGTAATCAGTAGTTTGTCTTGGAACCGAACCATTCTTCGGTTGCCTTGACGGGAGATTGCTCCTATAGGACCCGAACCATTCTTCGGTCGCCGTGACGGGAAATTGCTTCTCCAGGACCCGAACCATTCTTCGGTCGCCTGTTAAAACAATTAATGATTGGTCTAGGACCCGAACCTTTCTTCGGTCGCCTTGACGGGAGATTGCTCCTCCAGAACCCGAACCATTCTTCGATCGCCTGTTGGAGTAATTAGTAGTTTGTCTAGAACCCGAACCTTTCTTCGGTCGCCTTGACGGGAGATTGCTCCTCTAGGACCCGAACCATTCTTCGATTGCCGTGACGGGAAATTGCTTCTACAGGACCCGAACCATTCTTCGGTCGCCTGTTGGAACAATCCATGATTTGTCTAGGACGCGAACCTTTCTTCGATCCCCTTGATAGGAGATGCACCGACCTTTCTCAGGGCATCTCATTTATGGGTGTCTGTTTTGTGTCGAGGACATCAGTTGGTACCCGACCTTTCTCGGGAGATACGCCAACCTTTCTCAGAGAATTTGTTTTGTTGGGGTGTCTAACTTCTGTCAATGACACTAGTTGGAACCCGACCTTTCTCAGGACATCGATTTATGGGGCGTCTGACTTTCTGTCAAAGACACCAGTTGGAACCCGACCTTTCCCGGGAGGATGTGCCGACCTTTCTGAGGGCATCAATTTTGGAAGATACCTGGACATTCACAAGCATATCAAAGAGTACTTGGATATTCACAAGCACTAACCTAAAGGATATTTAGGTCTTTACAGGCGTCAGAAGGGGCATTTGATTGATCACAAGCATAAACTTTTGGAGGATACCTGGAGGTTCGCAGGCATTTAAAGGGGTGGGACACCTAGACGGTGGTGCCAAGCAAAGCAATGGAATGCTTGAACAGCTGCTATATTATTTGGGGACAACTCGAGCAGGTTGAGCGTCATGAAAAGAAAGTACCTGGACAACAGTGGGTACTTAACGATATGGGAATACCTAAACAGCAGTAGGTATTCAACAATAAAGGGATACTTGGTCAATCACAAGCATTAATACTCTAAGGACAACTCGAACAGGTCGAGTGTCAAGAAAAGGGAGCATCCGAACGATGACCGGTATTCAAAGGCAATGGGATGCTAAGACAATTGCAAGCATCCAAACTCAAGGGATGACTTGAATAGGTTGAGTGCTAACAGAGGGAGCACTCGGCAAGTGGTGGGTACTCAAAAACAAGGGGGTACTTAGATAGCAGTAAGCACCCAAACTCAAGGGACAACTTGAATAGGTCGAGTGTCAATAAGAGAGTACCTGGACAGTGATAAGTACTTTAAGACAAATGGGGATAGCGATATGCTTACCTGGCAATATCTCTGATCTTTGAGAGTATGTTTGCTATTTGCACAATATGCACACATGATTGTATATACTGTAAATAAATTCAAATGTGATTTATGCATGATAATTTTATCAGTTTCGTATCATTCGAATTCCATTGGGGAAGATTTTGAAAGACAACATTTATTTGGAATATAGATGCTTTGAGCATGCCAGATGAGGGACTTTCAGTCTGAAAGGACTTTTCACTCATTCTCATGGAGAAGGCTATCCTGACCATTGATGCAGGATTTATAAGGACCACACTATCTCACATCATGTCAACAGGGGTTCGAGTATTCTCGCAAATAGTACGAATTTACCAATGTGAGAGGTCTTTGTTGAAATTGTGATGAAGACTTGTTTAGCGGCTCATCAAAGGGGACCATCAAGGTCAAGGCTTATGAACAGAGTGTCGCACGATCGTCTTCGAGTCTGCAAGTCAAGAATCCTGTGAAAAGAGATAGAGTAATCTTGCTCGTACTTCTTCGAGAGAGGTTTATAGACATATGAAATCTTACGTTAATTAAAGTGCCCCTAGTTTGAAGAGACTTTTACAATGGGATGAAACGTAGATTTGGCTTATGTGTAAAAGGGGTGAGAGCCAGTGATTGCCTTGGCATTTGTCACCGGTCTTTCTTCTCACGGTTTGATGAAGGTTCTATGGACCACAACAGCAATTTCTCTTGGGGATACAAATGACTTTGTTTTTGTTTGGGGCATCGGCCTTGCTTTTACCAGGCACACTACTTTTTTTTCATGCCCCTATTTCTCATCTCAATTTTTCATTCATGGGCATTGACCTTACTTTTACTAGGTACATTGCCTTTTTTATGCCCCAGTTTTTGTTCTTTTGCTTGAGGAACTGATCTTGACAAGTTCAAGCAAATGCTTTTGCTAGACTATGGAGTCTTCATTTTTTGTTGGCACTTCTGATTATGCTGCTCAAACGACAGTGGCTTCTGCTTTGCCTCAATGTGAGGGTGGATTTACAGACTCAATTGAGTTGTACAATGGATACAAGTGCGTAAATAAGGAATTGCTCTTCATAACTCTAGGGCACTTAAATTAACGCGAGTGTTCATATGTAATAAAGACA
Organism: Eucalyptus cladocalyx; assembly: GCA_017140615.1. Taxonomy (NCBI): domain Eukaryota; kingdom Viridiplantae; phylum Streptophyta; class Magnoliopsida; order Myrtales; family Myrtaceae; genus Eucalyptus; species Eucalyptus cladocalyx. The sequence goes on from CM029519.1 coordinate 16,584,744, forward strand.
CTCAAAGATTGATGCAAGTGCGAGCAAGAAAATTTCTATCCCCTTTCTCACCTTGTGATGTTTATTTGCTTTTGACTTGCCCCAGTGTGGGGTGGTTCTTTGTCGGGAGTATAGTAGAAATTTGTCAATGTATGGGGCTCAAAGTGAGCGATGGAGTGCCTCTCACTGCTTTGATCATCGTATTATTCGCGAGAGAACTCTTTACCCTGTAGTCATGGAATTTTCTGCACTCATCTTACAAGTGTATAGATGGGGGATTGTGTGTAGGATATGGCTTGCCTGCCATCATTCTCACGTGCCTCATCCAACATGCTCAATCAATCTTGTATTCTTCAATTAGCTGTCTATTCTAATAATTCTCAATGGAATCAATGATTTAGACAGACAAAATCATCATGCAAAATTCACCTAGAAAAATGCATGCAGTGTATGATATGATGGAGTTTGTACTCTCAAAATGAATGAATGGCTTTTTACTCAAGAAGAACTTATTAACAGCTTTAGGGGTGTTTACTTGGTAGAACGGTATTCACAAATGCGTTGAAATTTGAACATTTAAAAGAGTTATTTACAAAAGGTTATTCACAAATGGGTGTCGATGGATGTCCATGTTGATTAGGGATATGACGCGTGAATAATCAGCTAAAGGTTGAGAATTTGATCGGGTGTCTTTGCTTTTGTCCCGGGTTTGGATCACTTGGTTTGCCCCATTTAACCATTAAGCCTGGCCCTTGACTCCCAATGCTTCCTGTCAATATAAGTTTAGAGAGTGAGTGTTAGAAATGACACCAAGTTGCATTTCCCCAGAGTTTACATGAGCTGGCTTCTAGGGATACTTGAATGTTGATGATAGTCTCTTTGCAGTTCCATGCTTCTTTCGACCGGCCTTTCTTACTTGTGGCCATGTGGGCATGATTGCTAGTTGTTGATTCACTTTCAACACCTTCCTTTTGTGGAACTTCCCCTTCTGTCTTTGATTAGCAGCATTAGGCAAAGTCATGTATCTCAGGCTTCTATGGAATTTGAGATGGACAACAAAACTTCCACCTTTCCAATAGCAATTGCTTCTTGCAAGGGCATGCGTTTGGAACGAGAAGTGAGGTTTCCGGATTCTAAGATTGTTGACTGGGACAGAAGGTTCCTTCTAACTAGGCTGGCTCCTGAATGACGCATCTTTTACACCAAGCTAGGCGAAATTGACATGGGTTACTCTTATGCGTCTACCTAGGTAATGTCGATTTGCTCAAGCTATGCCATCGAGTTTACTACTTGATTTTCGACACTTCTTTAAATGCTGGTGATTACCATTCATTTTTCTCCAAATACACGATTTTCATGACGGTGTAAATACATCACTCATATATAAAAGGTACATAGGCATTTTTAATATGATAGAGAAGTGTTTGGCAATGCCAGACAATGAACATCATTCAAGGGTAGTACTTTTTTACAGCATCGGAATTAACTGGTTTAGAAAACTCTCGCCCATCCATCTCATTAGGATCAAGGCTCCTCCGGGGAGTATCTTCTTTATTACATAAGGACCCTTGTAATTTGGGGTGAACTTGCCTCTAGGCTCTGGAAAGATTGGCAGCGTCTTTCTCAAGACTAGCTCATCTACGTCGAAGTGCCTGGGTTGCACCTTTTGATTAAATGATCGAGCTACCTTTTGCTGATAACACTGACCGTGACAAAGGGCTTTCAGTCGCTTTTCATAGATCATGTTCAGCTGCTCGAGCCTTTGTTGTGTCCATTCCTCCTTAGATAATCCAGCCTCGGGATAAAATTCATAGGGGAAGGATTTCTACTTCCACGGTAAAAGCGCCTCCATACCGTAAACTAGGGAAAAAGGGGTTGCCCCAGTAGAAGTTCGAATTGAAGTTCGATATGCTGTTAGTGTGAAGGGTAGCCTCTCGTGCCAGTCGCGGTAATTTTCAGCCGTCTTGGCTAGGATTCTCTTGATGTTCTTGTTGGCAGCCTCTACAGCCCCATTCATTTGTGGGCGATAAGGGGATGAGTTCGATTTGGATCTTGAACTTAGAAAATAATTGATCAATCGGCTTGTTGTTCAGATTTGTCCCATTATCGGTGATGATGGAATCGGCATGCCATATCGGGCGATTATGTCACGTTTGATAAACTTCATAACATTCCGTGCAGTTACACTTGCATATGATGTAGCCTCGATCCATTTTGAAAAGTAATCAATTGCAACCAAGATGAACCGATGCCCGTTTGACGCCTTTGGGTTAATTGGGCCGATTACATCGATGCCCCACATTGAAAATGGCCATGGCTCAGATAACTAATGCAATTCAATTGGAGGGACATTTATCTTATCCCCGTGAATTTGACAACGATGACAACTTCGTACATGCTGAGCACAATCATTCTCTAAGGGGAGCTAGTAATAACCCAGTCTCATTATCTTCTTGGCCAACATACGTCCATTCATGTGAGGGCCACATACTCCCTCATGTATTTCTTGCATTATTTGTGTGGCTTCTGCCGCATCCACACATCTTAGCAGGACTAAGTCATACGATCTTTTGTATAGATTTTCACCGCTGACGAAAAACTTTGAAGCCATTTTCATTAGGAATTTTCGATCAGAGGGAGTGCTTTGTTCAAGGAACTCCTGCTTCTGGACGTATTTCATGATGTCGTAATACTAGGGTCTCCCGTCGGGCTCTTCAATTTTGGCCATGTAGTAGACCTGTCTTGCCAGGACTTCGATTTTTAAAGGCTCAACTTCTAACCCTCATTGCTTGCAACATAGATGATAGTGTTGCTAATGCATTAGCGAACTGATTATGAATTCTAGGTAGGTATTCAAATGAGATGTCTTGGAATTTTCCCACCAATTTTTCTAGGTAACCATGATAAGGCACAAGTTTGGCGTTTTTTGTCTTCCATTTGCCCAATGTCTGGAGGATTATTAAGGTAGAATCACCAAACACCTTTAGCTTCGTCACTCCCATTTCAATAGCCGCTTGCAGGCCGAGAATGCATGCTTCATACTCGGCTATATTGTTGGTACATGAAAACATCAATTTTGCAGCCACAGGATAATGCTGTCCATTTGGGGATATCAAGACTGCCCCAGTGCCGGAGCCTGACAAATTTACAGCTCCGTCGAAGAACATATTCCACGTGTCTTCTTCTATTGCGAAAATTCGATCGTCCAAGGGATTATCCTTGCATACTTCTTTAGGACAGTCTGCTAACATATCGGCAATCACCCGCCCTTTAACTGATTTTTGAGACATCGCTTGAATGTCGAATTCCGAGATCAAGATTTGTCATTTGGCCAATTTTCCTACCAACGCTGGGCGACTGAGCAAATACTTAATCGGATCACTTTTGGTTACGAGGAAAGTCTGGTAATGTAAGGCATACTGTCGGAGTCTATGCAACACCCATACTAATGCGGCGCATGTTTTTTCTGATTTGGAGTAGTTTTGCTCTGACGTGGTGAACTTTTTGCTCAAATAGTAGATGGCTCGCTCCTTCTGGTCATGGGGTTCCTTTTGTGCCAGCATTGCACCTAAGAACTCACTGTTTATTATAAGGTAAAGAATTAAAGGGTGCCCCGGGATTGGAGGTACTAGAATTGGGGGTTTCATCAAGTATTGCTTTAGGTCTTCAAATGCCAGTCGGCAATCATCATCCCATTTAATTTGTGCGTCTTTCCTAAGAAGTTTAAAGAAGGGTTTTGTAGTTTCAGAAAGCTGGGAAATGAATCGAGCAATGTAAATTAATCTCCCCAGGAGGCTCCAGACTTCTTTTACAGTCGAGGGAGGAGGCATCTCAAATATCGCCTTGGTTTTTGATGGATCTACTTCTATCCATTTACAGCTCACAATGAATCCAAGTAATTTGCCAGAAGTTGCCCCAAACACACATTTCGCTGGATTCAAGCACAACTTAAACTGGCGAAGTCGCTCAAATAGTTTCTCCAGGGTCTTCACATGGTTTTCTCCATGTCTGGTTTTAGCGATCATGTCATCGACATATACTTCAATTTCTTTGTGCATCATGTCATGGAAAAGGGTGACCATGGCTCTTTCGGTAAGTTGCTCCAGCATTTTTCAGGCCAAAAGGCATGACCTTATAATGGAAAGTTCCCCATGGAGTAATGAATGCCGTTTTTTCCTTGTCTTCCTCCTTCATCTTTATTTGGTTGTATCCCGAGAATCCATCCATAAAAGAGAACAGTTTGAACCATGCAGTACTGTCTACCAAAACGTTTATGTGGGGTAATGGGAAGTCATCTTTCGAGCTTGCTTTGTTCAAGTCACGATAGTCGACACAAACACGTATTCGACCATCCTTCTTCTTCACTGGCACAATGTTTGCTACCCAGTTTGGGTATCGCGAGACTTCGAGGAAACCCACTTCGAGGAGCTTCATTACCTCTTCTTCAATCTTTTTTGATAATTCCGGCTTGGTTCTTCTTAGCTGTTGTTTCTTAGGGGCTATATCAGGGTTGGTTGGCAAACTATGCTCCACGATCATTGGATCAAGGCCTGGTATATCCGCGTATGACCATGCGAATACGTCTTGATACCTTTTTAAAAGAGCAATCAGGTTTGCAACTTCTTTTTCAGGAAGGTTGGCGCCAATCTTTATTTCTCTTGGACCTTCTGTGTTGCCTAAATTGACAATGATGGTGTCTTCAGTGGTAGAGGGCCTTGTTTCTTCATGACGCTCCCAGTCTTGTTGAATTTCCTCGGAATCATCAAAGTCATCATCTGAGCTATCAGAATTGCTATCATGGCTATCCACGATGTTGGTTTGGACCACCCCCATACCCTTATCTACTGCTAGATTATTCATGTGTCATAAAGTAGATAGGCTAAGAGGACAAATAAGGTTAGTAGTATGCATGCTCTTTTTTTGGAAATGTGATAAATTGTTCTTGAAGATTTAGGATAAGGAAACATGAGGAGACCCGGGCCTTGGATTTCTTCTTTCATTTGATGGTTGGCTATCATCAACGGGCCGGTTTGGTGTGTCTCCCCATTCCCTCAAAATGTTTTCAACTTTATTTATTAGTAGACGGATTTACAAAGTGATTTCAAAAAATGGTTCCCCGGGTGGAACTGATGTTGAAAACAAAACAAGCCAAACTCTTAAAAAATATGTACAGGCTCCCACGTAGGGGAGTATGCGAAGGAAATAAAAAGGATTCTACTCGAGCGGGTCTGCGCCCATTTCCCCTGGCAGTCCTTCATTGATACCGCCCATGAAGAAGTCTTCATACCAGCTGCCAACCACGTCTCCCTGTGCTTGCGGCTTTGTAGATTCCAGATCACATAGTAGTCAAATTTACCACTTGGCTGACCCAAAATGTCCATGATCATCTCTCCTCTACGTGCTTCCTTAGCATGCTCAGGGAACATGGTACGAGTGCTGGGTACCACGAGGAGGTGATCCTTGCCAAAACATAGCCATGGAGAGCGGAAAGTGAATACTCCAGCATCTAAAAGATCCTGGACCTTGTCTTTTAGGAAGGTACAGCCATCTAACAAGTGTCCTAATTCCCCCGAATGATAATCACATTGCTTGGATGGATCATAATCAAGGAAGTACTCGGGAGTAGGATGACTCAGTTCCCTGGTGATTAGCCCTTGCTCTAGGAGGATGGGAAAAACGATGGTCATCGATTTAGGAAGAGGTGAATATTGCCTCATGCTTTTTGAGGACTGAGATAGTCGGACCCCTTGCCAGATCGCATCAATAGGGTCTTCTTCATTTACTACCAAATCCTCATTATGACGGGAGCGGAATGCACGGGTAGCTTGAGCGAAGTTTTCTGTCAAGTGATGTATTGTCTTGCGTAGTTCATCAACTTGGCGTTGAAGCTGGATGAATGAGAAGTTATCGCCTGCTCCTTCTAACTGCTCTTCCTCAATAGCACATAGAGAAATGTCTCCAAACATGGTGGTCATGTCATCCGGCCCCTCTTTCTTTGAGGGCCAAGTTGTGCCCTCTTAGATTACGGGCAAGTTTGAGCTCCCGGGGTTAAACCAATTTGGAGTATTGATCACTCCTTCCTCTTCACGCATCATCCGGGCTGGGCCTGGGAAAGTTTCCTCGAGACGGGGGTATAAAAGGCAACTTTTTTCTTTGTTTTTCTATCCGAGAGGTATCCTAAACTGACAGTGTAGGGTCTCATCAGGCTTCAATAGGTTGACGGATGCCCTGGCCTTCCTTACCAAGTCCTTTTCTTGGAATGAAACCGTGTCCAACCATGATTTTTCCTACCATGATCACAACACTTGATACTTCGGGGACGAGGGGCAATGTCCCTCGTGTTTCGTGTACAGTAGACACGAGCTCAAACGATTGATAGCTAGCTTCATTCTTGTCACCAGGCTCAACATAAGGAATGGATGTCTCGTGGTAGATACGGTGGTCTTCTTCTCCTTGGACTGTGATTAGCTTTCCTCCAACCACGAACTTCACACTTTGGTGGAGGCTTGAAGGTACTACTCCTGCGACGTGGATCCATGGGCGCCCTAAGAGGAAATTGAATGCAGTGGAGATATCCATTACTTGGAACAAAATTTTGAATACAGTTGGGCCAATTTGAACGTCGAGCTCAATCTCTCATATTGTTTCCTTCTTTGTTCTATCAAATGCTCGAACGGAAGTCTTGGGTACTTGGATCCGTGATCTGTCTATTTGAAGGCAACAGAGTGTCGCTAGTGGACATATGTTAAGAGCAGATCCATTGTCAATCAGCACTCGAGCAACGTGAGATGCGTTGCATTTGACTGATATGTAGAGGCCTTTGGTGTGTCCTCTACCCTCCTCAGGGATTTCTTCATCAAAGAATGCCATTTGATCCTTCAGTAGGATGGTGCTAACAAATTCCTCGAGTTTGTCATGTTCAATTGTTTCAGAGACATGTACCTCACTTAATACCTTCATAAGGGATTTTTGGTGCTTAACAGATGTCTGAAGCAATTCCAGCAGAGAGATCTGTGCTGGTGATTTTCGTAATTGCTCCACCAAATTATATTCGCTGGCCTTAACTACGGCCAAAAACTCCTTGGCTTATTCGTCGGTGATGGGCTTAGCAGACTGCGTATTTGCGTGAGCATAGGTTCGCCCAAATCTCGTGACTAAACCCACATCAAGGTCATAAGACCATGGTACCACATTGTTATGTTCATATTTGTAAGGCTAGGGGATTTCAATGATTATAGCTGCTTCCGCTATCGATGCTTCGATTATATCCTCCGGTGGGGTGGAATCTTTCTTATTTTCTGCATTTAGCGCGGCACATTACTCATCCCAGTTGATGAGGACTTGCGATATAGTGGAAACTATGCTGGTGTGACCAACATGCATGATTACTCCGGCTTCTATCATTCTTGATACCCTTGCTTTCATTGTCGCAAAAGGTGGTATTTCGTCATTGGAATAATACCCGGTTTCCACTAGCCCTCGATAGATGTCAACAATAGGGGTACTAACATTTCTGATTTGACTAGCTTCAAAATCGAATATCGCATTTACTTTGTCATCATGATCAGGGAGCGGATTGCTTTGGACATTTGGCTTCGTCGTCTGGAATGAGAAGGCTTTAGTATCCAGCAGGTTCTGGATCCAATGTTTAAGGATGAAGCAATCATCAGTTGAATGGCCTACTTCTCCCATGTGATAATCGCATTTTTTGGACGGGTCGTAGCTAGCAAAGCTTTCAGCATTGGGTCGTATCGGCTCAATCGAGAGGAGATTCTTGTTCCGGAGGATTGCCAAAACTTCGGAAGGAGATCCAGGAAGCGGAGTGAATTGTCTTCGGTTGTTGTAGCGTTGAGGCTGACGGCTATTGGTTTGATGTTGGCCTGTGCTTGTCTGAACAGTCGGGAGGTGACCGGTATTTGCGGTGTAGGTGGCATTGACATCGCTCAGGGGCTCTTTATCCTTTTTCATGCCGGATCTTCTGCCGACAGGTGTAGGCTCGGTGAACCAGCCATCTCTTAACCCTATCTTTATCTGCTCTCCCACTGGAATGAGTTAATTGAATGATTCAGTGATTGTAGTCACCATCCGGTTGCGGTATTCATAGGGGAGGGTTTTGATGAACATTTTTCTTAATTCAAAGTCAGTCGGTTCGGGACTGATCTGGGCAGCGAGATTCCTCCACCTGATAGCATATTCTTTGAAAGATTCCTGCTTCTTCTTTTCCGTGCGATCGAGATCCTCATGAGAAGGGGTAATGTCCATTATGAATTTGTACTGCTTGAGAAATGCCTCGCTTGCTTCACTCCATGTTTCGATGAGGTTTATGTTTTTCTTGATGTACCACCTCAAAGCAGGACCTACTAGGCTTGACTGGAACAACTGGATCATTAAAGGCACATTATTAACGTATTGGGTCATTCGAACCAAGTACATTTGCAAATGAGCCCTTGGGCAGGTTGTGCCATCGTATTTCTCAAATTCAGGCATCTTAAACTTTTCGGCCATTTTGACTTTGGAGTAGATGGAGAGGTCTGTTGGAGTAGGATCCTGTAGGCCTTGCAGTTGCTTTAGCCTTTCTTCAAGTTTCTCCAGACGCTTATCATGCTCGGTCTTAGATGAAATGTTGGGTTTTACTTTCTCAACCACGATTTGGTGTGCGTTGTCCTCCAATTCAGGCATGCTATCATCGGTTTCTCTTCCTTGTTCTCCTCAGGTGGATGATTGCATAATACTACTTCGATTGAGGCTGGGGTAGGAGTCAATTTGCGCTGAATGGAATCTACTTGCTTTGAGAGTTGTTGAAGCACATTGAAGACCTGCTTCAATTCTCTTTCCATAATCTCGACACGGCTTGGTACATTTTCTTCAGCCATCTAAGCTTTTGGATTTGGTGAATATGGCTATGTTGTGATTACTTGCTAACACAAGAAATGGAGAAAACATAAATAAAGGAAACACATGGAACACTGGCTCATGGCAAGGCTCGAGTCATTCTTATTTATTAACAAGAGATTTATACAATGCCAAAAGGATTTTTGACACAAGTCAGGACAACCCTAGACATTCACATTAAAACACACATCAAAAAGCCACGACGCCCATTTTTATATGCGATGGGAAGTCTCGATCTTGTGATGCCGTTTGCTCTTTTGAGATAACTTTGATATGCGCCTCTTGCTGGTCTCCAAACTTTCTTCAAGAGACTTGATCATTTCTTGCTTGGTAAGTTTGCTGCTTGCATCAGGGATTACCGGCTGCAACTTCTCAGGAATCCCATGGTTGAGAATGTAAAAGGTGGATGCATGATGGGCTTTTTCCTGTCCCTTCAATCTTCTGGGTACGATAATCCTCTCTGGGTGGCATCTATCCCATGCATTCTGAATTATGTTGATTTCCTCTGAGTAGTCATAACCGGTGGGGTTGAAAGAAACCCGAAACAGTCCTATCTTGAGTGGTGGCGGGACTTCTTGAAGGATCCTGTACTGGCGAGCTACCCTATATGGATAGTATGAGGTAGCTCCGGAGAGGCCTAGCAGTGGGATGTGATCGTAATAATCAAGCGCGAAACGTGCCTCGCTCGCAAGGAACCACTTAGTTCGCCATATGAATGTCTCTGGGACTGGGTTTTTTAATAAATTAATCCATCGAGAATATTCTTCATTGAGAGAATATTTCTCCAAGCTTTGGAACTTTTGCAGTGGGTGCTTGAACTCATTGATTTCAAATATTTGCATGAGGTGCCCAAATCCTTTGATATGGGAAAAGAACCACATTTGTAAAATTTCTGGGGTAGCTCTCATGATCTTTTCTTTTTGATCTTTGAAACAATTAAGGGATAAAAATGTTTCGGCTAAAACCATGTTTACATATCCCGCTCCAAAAGTGATTTGATTTATTATCCCCACGATTGAAGGATTTATGGCATTCTTTCTATGGGGAAAGATAATAAATCCAAAGAACGCCAAAATGAAGATCTTGGTTTTTTGGGACATTGACTGTTTTTCAAAGCATTCGGTTAAGGATGATAGCGGGAAAGTATTGTTGTTAGTTCTAACAATTTCTCTTACTGAATGATTTTTAAAAAAACGTGATAGACTGACTATGGGGTCAATGCCAATTTGTGGCTTAGCAAGCTCCGCTCCCAGGGGCATTCCTATGGGGAGATCGTATTCCTCCAAAGTGGGAGTCAGTTCAAATTTGCCAAACACGAAAGTGGATGTTTCCGGACACCAGAAATGTGGCAGGGCTTGCATGATCCCAGAGTGAATATTGATTTGGAGCAATGGGAGGAGATGACCAATCCTCATTTTGACACGCTCTTGGCCGAGCGATCTAACCGATTCCACCACCACGAGGAGTTCTTTCTTTGGGGCAGGAATGAACTTGATATCGATTCTTCCCATCGCATTAAAAAAGAGGCTACACAACCTAACCCTATTTTGCCATGAGCCATAAAAGATTAAGTAAAAGTAAATAAATTACTTCGCTTCTAAATAAAATGGCAAGGGCAAAGACATACAAATGGGATGTGCAGCTCGATTTCTAACTCAGAAGGCTTGATGAAATTAAAAGGGTATCCGCTCGTCGCAGTCTCGCGTTAGCAACATACCCCCTTAACCTCGGCTAAGAAATTTGGGGAAAAGAAAAGCAACCTCTACATCGCAGTCTCGCGTTCGAGGTCGTATCTTTCTTAACACCATCCTAAAAATCCTATGGCGGCCCAGGTTCGGCGGCCGGGTTGTGTGTGCCATGTGTAGTGTCTAAAACAGTAAAGCATGTATAACAGTTTATAATCACAAGATAATCTATTTTAAGCAAAGTTAAAATAAGTTTCTAAACTACTGACCTGCATAAAGAAAAAAATAATAATAAGTCAGTAAAGAATTTAAACAAGAAAAAAATGGCCTAAGTCCTCAAGTTCCCCAGCGGAGTCGCCAAGCTGTTGCGACCTCTCTTTTTTTCGGCGCTCGCAATTGGGTACGGGCGCCTAAGGAGGCTAATGGCTCGGCTGAAATTAATTATGCCCGGACTCTCCCAAGTCCACCAATTCACAACTTAATGGTTCAAGTTTTTAACCTATAAATCAAATTTTAAATTGGAGTCACCACTAATCGATTTGGGGTGGGTTGATTAGAAACTCAAGTGAAGTATCGGGAGAAATACTCACTTCTGTGCAACCAGAGAAATTAGGATCGGGGACTTGATTACACTAGTTAATCACTAATGCCCTTTCAGTACCAAATTTTGTTTAAACCTTGAGGTTTTTTGGATGTTCGAGAGATTTTCCATACATTTTTGGGACGAAAAACATTTTATAGGTCTTTTCCTAATTTTTTTTGACACAAAAGGGATTTTTTTTTGGGATTTTTTGGTATTTTTGGGAAAATACAAGTCTTTTTGGCTTTTTCTAAATTTTTTGGCTTTTTCATGAATTTTTTTTTTTGGCCATTTTTTGGATTTTTTTTATATTTTGGAAAATAAAAATATTTTTATCATTTTTTATTATTTTTCGATTTTCTGGAAATTAAAATTTTATTTAATATTCTTGGAAAATAAATATTTTTTGGATTTTTGTTTTTTTTGGAAATTTAATTTTTTTTAAAAATATATTTCGAAAAGAAAATATATTTTTTGGCATTTTGGAAAATAAGTTATTTATTTATTATTAAAATATTATTTTAAAATAAAAACCGACCCAGGTCGATCCACGGGTTGGTTCGACTTGAGCTGGCGACCCGAATTGCGGGCCGACTCGGATTTTTTTGGTGTTTTTTTTTTTTTTTATTTATTAAAACGGCGTCGTGGCCGGGCGTTCGAGGACACTCGGCCCGGCCCAACGACCGGATCCACCACTCGCTCCACAGCCCGGCTCGCTGACCCACTCCCTTGGCGAAACCCTACCCGGATCCGGCCTGGCTTTCGACCCGACTCGCAGCCGCCCTCTTGGATCGCAAACCCTACCCGATTTTCCGGGTCCGGATCCACTTTGCGACCCGGAAAATCGCAAACCCTAGGGTTTGCGAATTCGCGGTGTCGGAGAGGAGACCGAAGCGGTCCCGAGGCGAGGACGGCCACGGTGGTGACGGCAAAGGTGATCGGACTATGGAGAGGGAGATGGTGACGGCGACGGGGACAACGCGATACTTGTTCGTAGCAACGGTGCGGTGAGGGCGGCAACGACGGCGAGACTCACGGCAAACGATAGCAACGTGGGCTCCTGGATGGTCAGATTTGACTGGACCCACGCCGAATTTCCCTCTCTCTCACTCGGGATCGCTAGGCGAACTCCCCGAAGTCTCTCGGGGACCCCTCCGAGCTCACCACACCACGGCCAACCCTATGCTCGAACTCCCTGAAGTCTCTCAGGGGACCTCGAGCTTCGGCCGACCTCCCTCCTTCTCGAATCTCTCTGTGCGTGTCTCTATTTTTTTGGTCTCCCCCTTCGTTGACGGTGGCCCCCCTCTATTTATAGTCGCGAGAGCGGCCGGTCAGCGAGGCCTCGACCCGCCGGTTGGACCGCCGTCCCATCCACCATCATCACCTCCTCCGGTCACGTCCTGTCGACGCCACCTGCTCCTCTTCTCCGCACGCGACTGCCGTCTGCTCATGCTTCTCCGGCGTCACGCCCACCCGCGTGTGCTCTTCAGTGGAGCGAGGAAGAAGACAACGCGGAAGGGCCGAGCTTGAGGCGACGATGGGCCGAAGGCCCATGCGGGGGGGGCTGCTTCTTTGCTTCTGTTTTTGCTTCTTTTTTTTTCGCTTTTCTTTTCATTTTTTTTGTTTTTTTTGTTTATTTATTATGTAATAAAGAAAATAATAACTTAATAAATAAAACAGACTTAAACAAAATTAAGGCGTCAACAATCCTTAACTAGTTGCATTGTTCCTACGGGATGTATCATCAACAATGAGTCCCCTAATTAAACTTTGGTTGACCAAGGCACTACCTATGATTCTGCAAGTTCGCTACTCCTACTTCCATCCATCATCAACGCGCAAACCCCCTCAGCACCTACCTCTCCCTCCTCAAATAATGGACCCTCAGCTTCAACAACCTATAGAACATGATGATGTTGATGAGCTACATAGGTTAGAGAATCGAAAAATCTTAGATTGTGTACCTAATGACCCCTTCCCAAATACTTCTCTACACATCACTGCAGCAGCCGGGAGAACCCAAGTGGCCATGGAGGTAGCCGTCTTGACGCCATCATTTGCTCGGAAGCTAGATCCAAAGGGTTACAACCTCATGCACTTGGCTTTGCAACACAAGCATTATCACATTGCAAGGGCAATAATGAACCTCGACCTCAAGTTGATCTGAATCCAAGGACGAAGTGGGATCACCCCTTTGCATTATGTTGCCAGGAAAGATGAAGACAATGAACTAGAGCTCCCAGCCTAATTCCTCAATGCTTGCAGGTTGTGCATTGAAGACTTAACGAGTCAATGCGAGACAGTGGTTCATATTGCTCCCGAGAACCACAACCTCATAGCATTCAAGGTTTTGTTTGGATGGCTCAAACGAGTCTGTCTAACATGAATCTTGAACTGGAAAGACCAAGATGGTAACACTATCTTACATATTGCCACGTCTAAAGGACAGCCCGAGGTATAGTTCATCAGTTTCGTGGTTATTTGTGCTTTTATTGTTCGATCCTTCAACTCGACATAATCTTATCCAAGAACAAATATAATGGTAATGAGTTCATGGTTTTAGAAAACATTTAGAATGAGGAGATATGAAAGAAACCACCTTGTTTGGTTTCTTTTGTCGGAGAGAAGAAAAGGAATCAAGGGGGACGGTTATTACTCCTTAGTCCTTCCCTGCCAATCTCCTACTTCCACTTCTCTTTTTGACAATTTCCCTGTGCACTTGATCAAGGGAGGGTTGGCTCTACCCAAGTATTCAATGGAGTTTTTACATAGGTTGATCCATTCTTTTTATCTTCATATTTCCTTAGTGATTAAAGTAATCATTTCATTTCTCTCCAAATCACTCACCATCCAAACATTTAATAGACTTTTTATGCCATTCAGATGGGTTGTAAAATACAACCAAAAAAAAAAAAAAGATGGGTTGTAAAAATTAAGTCAACAGCTAGTGTTTTTTAATAATAAAAGAAGTCAAATACTCATATTAAGATAGTGATTATATGAGTGTATAGATTGTTTTCAATTGTTTTCGTTTAATTTGGCATGTTTGAAATTTAAATGAAGTGCTCGAAATTAAAAATTTAGTAATGAGTGAGATTAAACTTGTATTAGTATTTGACTTAAAAGACTCCATTCATTCAAAACATTCACTTTATCTAGGAATCAATATAATTTATAGCAATCAAACTCTTTCAAATTATATTGTTAAACCTATCAATAGTAACAACAATTCCATGTTTGCAAAGAAAAAGTCAAATTCAATGATGTATTTTTAATTATCAAGAAACAATTTTTAATTTCTATTGTCAACATTTAAGATTATCAATACTAGCGCTTACTTTTCAATTTATCAAAACAAGCCAATAGTTTCACTTGAAAAGTGGGAAAACTATTTTAAGCTCGTGATGCTTCCAATTTGTGTTTGATTTAATTGGCTTAATAATGTTCTGGTTGGAGGATATAAAGGAAAAGGAAGAAAAGAAAGATAGTGATATAGAGAGATCATTTTGTGTATAGCTTAGTGAATGGAGAGAAAAGTTATGACTAAAATTGTTTCTCTTCAAACCCCCAGTAAAACTCATTTTTTAGTGTGCTCTAAATCTTTCAAGTGGGATAATTTTTTATGAGTAATTTCCTTCCAACCCGCTACATCATAGTCACCCCTACCTAACACAATGATAACTCAATCCATTATTCTCTATCATTTCATTTTTCCTATGGATTAGCAAAATCTCTTTCCTTCTTTCAAAATCAGTCCACCCAAACATATTGTACATTATAGAAGTTAGTGAAATGGATGCTAACAAAAACAATTCGACACGACCATAGAATAATTACTTTGTGGACGAGAAAATTAGTGCTTGATCAATTGAATATTATGCATATAATATATATATATATATAGACACGCACAAACGCATACACCTGTCTAAGGTAGTCTTTCTCTTCATAGCAAAAGCCATATGTACAAAATATAATTAAATCCCAAGCCTTTTAGTTGACATGATTAAGTCCTAAAATTTTATGAAAAATCATAATCATTCGGACCATCACTTTTGTGGAATTCCCTATGTTACAGCTAACATGGGCAATTCTTAGGTATCACGTGAATAATTTATAAGTGAAATGACTAAATTGCACTTTTTAAAAAAGACTCTAGATTTCATTATGTTGGTTGATACAATTTGCATTTTATAAATAAGGTTAAATGAACTTTTCCCTTTGCACATACCTCGGCATCATCAAACTTATATGTGGCATGAGCTCACTTTGTGCACAATAGTAAAGCTTGTGAACCATACTTTATTTTGTTCCCTTTGCATTTCTTCCACATCATCAAGCGCTTGATTGGATATACGACTATATATGCGAAGAACTTCCAAGGTAACACCGCTTTTGAAATCTTCCAAAGGGATCCCAGTGGTGATCCAGATGTTGCGAAGAGATTTCACCATGAAGGACGTCGTTTTACTACTACACTCTCTATCACAGTTTTATGGCACGGAAGTAGTGCTTATAGCGTCAACCTTAATTGCAGCTGCAACTTACCAAGCTACGCTTGCTCCTCCGAAAGGATACTGACAAGATTACTCTTTAGATCCCCCGGCCAATTCCACTGTTGTTACCGCCAATTCCAGCAGCATTGCTCTTGGAAAACCACATCAAGCCGACGACCTTATCCTGAGCCGTTCGAAACTATTTGGGTACACGATGATCAATAGCCTGGCTTTTTTAGCCTCGATTGCCGCAATCGCCGCCTCATCTTTAACACTAAAGGCCGGCGCTTTCGTGTTAACCTGCTCTGCATTTCTTACTATTGTACAGTTTTAATCCAAATTCCAAAAGCCGATGCAGCGGCAGGATATTATATAGAGGTACTTTGGTATTTCTCTTTTGACGGTAAAGCTCGAAAGAGATCAATGACGAATCGATGCCATGTGGAGACAAGTCTAGGATCGAAAAGTTCAAGGTAATTTCACAAGTATTACTTACTTTAGCACATCTTGTCGTGGGGGCATCTAATCTATGTTTCTTGTCTTAAGGTTTGCAAGAATCCAACTTTGTTGCCTGTAATGGACTCATCTATTGATTCATTCGTGACTGAAGACCTTCACTCTTGCTTGAATTGAGGACTTCAAATAGTTTTTTTCCTTATCCAAATTTATGAAACGACACATCGCAAGATGGACTCACAAAGCATAAAGGCACAACGCGTATAGACGCAAAGCGCAAAAAGCGATATATCTTGATTTTCTATATATCTAAGAAAAGGCAAACCAAGTGACCCAATAAATCACAACAAATAAGCATGGTTGCAACTCTTTTTCTATAAATTACAACTCGAAACAAGAAATACTAAGAATATAGCTGCTGCCACCTAATTTTTCCGTTTGGAGAGGAAAAGACTTAAGTTTAGGAGTCTTATTTAAAGGTGTGCTCAAGGCACTCGATTAGGCATGAGTTCTCCTAACCCCTTACTAGCACGACATCTGGGTATTCGATCTTAAGTCAAATTAATGCTATAAGAGTTTTTAATCAATATATTGAAAGTGCATATCAAGTAATAATCAAAATAGAAATACACAAACAATAATTTAACATTTGCCTCTAAAAACAAACCACATCCTATTTTAAAGCCGTAAGGGCTTGAGTGAAAAAAAAAATATTATCAAAGATTTTCACACATTTGAAAAGAAAAATCATTCAATATCTAATTTCTAAGCTTTATCCTAATTTTTAAAAAATAAAATCATTTTCAAATTTTTCTGATTTTTTATGGATCCTTTGCATGTCAGGACCGGCTCAGGTCCATGGCTGGACTGGGCTCAGTGAATGAGCCCAGTCCGGCAACCCTAAAAACAAAGCTTTACACATTGAGCCCGGCCTAGAACAGCAACCTAGCCCAACCACTAAATATTAACAAACAACAGCCCGACCCACAAACTAAACTAAGCTTACAAAACAAAAATTGGCCAAACCAAAACAGGGCCGGCCCCCCAACTGAAGCCGAGCAAACGCCTATCAATCAATGTACAAATCAACAATCCCGATCTTCCTTGGATTAGAACAGATGACGAGCCCATGTCCTCCATGTGGTCCTCTCGTCCAAGCCTTAATTATGCATTTAGGTCTGTGTAAATGATGGGTTGGGTAGAAACTGAGAGGAATCCAAGGAGCTACACGACGACAACGACGCCGGAGAAGGAGGCCTTGCCATTGTCGAAGTCCCATCCGAGTGCTCCATCTATCTCTATCTTTGTATTCCCCAATCGTGAAGGAATCGCTCGTTGTCAGAAGTCAAAAGCAAAGCCTTTCAGCATTTTTAGATGTAAACGCCTATCAATCAATGTACAAATCAACAGTCCCGATCTTCCTTGGATTAGTACAGATGACGAGCCCACGTCCTCCATGTGGCCCTCTTGTCCAAGCCTTAATTATGCATTTAGGTCTGTGAAAATGATGGGCTGGGTTGAAACTGAGAGGAATCCAAGGAGCTACATGACGACGACGACACCGGAGAAGGATGCCTCCCCACTGTCGAAGTCCCATCCGAGTGCTCCATCTCTCTCTATCTCTGTATTCCCCGATCGCGAAGGAATCGCTCGCCGTCAAAAGTCAGAAGCAAAGCACGCTCGTTCTCTTCTTTTTCAACAAAAGTTTGAAAGGACGAAGTAGGGAGGTTGGTCCTCCCGCGCAATCGATCATCCCCTGCTCAACGCCTTATTAGGAACTACACGTGTTGGACTAGGCTCAGTGAATGAGCCCATTCCAGCGACCCTAAAAGTAAAGCTTTACACATTGAGCCAGGCCTAGAACAGCAACCTAGCCCAACCACTAAACATTAACAAACAACAGCCCGACCCATAAACAAAACTAAGCTTATGAAACAAAAATTGGCCCAACCAATACAGGGCCGGCCCCCCAACTGAAGCCGAGTAAACGCCTATTAATCAATGTACAAATCAACGGTCCCGATCTTCCTTGGATTTGTACGGATGACGAGCGCACGTCCTCCATGTGGCCCTCTCATCCAAGCCTTAATTATGCATTTAGGTTCGTGAAAATGATGGGTTGGGTCGAAACAGAGAGGAATCCAAGGAGCTACACAACGATGACGACGCCGGAGAAGGAGGTCTCGCCACTGTCGAAGTCCCATCTGAGTGCTCCATCTCTCTCTGTCTCTGTATTCCTTGATCGCGAAGGAATCGCTTGCTATCAAAAGTCAGAAGCAAAGCACGCTCGTTCTCTTCTTTTTCAACAAAATTTTGAAAGGATGAGGTAAGGAGGTCGGTCCTCCCGCGCAATCGATCATCCCCTGCTCAGCACCTTATTGGGAACTACACGTGTTGGCCTATGGATGGGTTCTGGGGAGGACCTTTGCCCTTTGACTTGACCGTCGTCGGATACAAGCCTTTCAACATTTTCAAATGTAAATGCCTATCAATTAATGTACAAATCAACAGTCCTTATCTTCCTTGGATTAGTACGGATGACGAGCCCACGTCCTCTATGTGGCCCTCTTGTCCAAGCCTTAATTATGCATTTAGGTCCGTGAAAATGATGGGCTGGGTCGAAACTGAGAGGAATCCAAGGAGCTATACGATGACGACGACGCCGGAAAAGGAGGCCTCACCACTGTCAAAGTCCCATCCGAGTGCTCCATCTCTCTTTGTCTCTGTATTCCCCGATCGCGAAGGAATTGCTCGCTATCAGAAGTCAGAAGCAAAGCACGTTCGTTCTCTTCTTTTTCAACAAAAGTTTGAAAGGACAAAGTAGGGAGGTCGGTCCTCCCGCGCAGTCGATCCTCCCTGCTCGGCGCCTTATTGGGAACTACACGTGTTGGATTGGGCTTAGTGAATGAGCCCAGTCCGGTGACCCTAAAAACAAAGCTTTACACATTGAGCCCGGCCTAAAACATCAACCTAGCCCAACCACTAAACATTAACAAACAACAGCCTGGCCCATAAACTAAACTAAGATTATGAAACAAAAATTGGCCCAACCAATATAGGGCCGGCCCCCAACTGAAGCCGAGTAAATGCCTATCAATCAATGTACAAATCAATGGTCTCGATCTTCCTTGGATTAGTATGGATGACGAGCCCACGTCCTCCATGTGGCCCTCTCGTCCAAGCCTTAATTATGCATTTAGGTCTGTGGAAATGATGGGTTGGGACAAAACTGAGAGCAATCCAAGGAGCTACACAACAAGGACGACGATGGAGAAGGAGGCCTCGCCACTGTCGAAGTCCCATCCGAGTGCTCCATCTCTCTTTGTCTTTGTATTCCCTGATCGCGAAGGAATCGCTCGCTGTCAGAAGTCAGAAGCAAAGCCTTTCAGCATTTTCAGATGTAAACGCCTATCAATCAATGTACAAATCAACAGTCCCAATCTTCCTCAAATTAGTACGGATGACGAGCCCACGTCCTCCATGTGACCCTCTCGTCCAAGCCTTAATTATGCATTTAGGTCTGTAAAAATGATGGGCTGGGTCGAAACTGAGAGGAATCCAAGGAGCTACATGACGACGACGACGTTAGAGAAGGAGGCCTCGCCACTGTCAAAGTCCCATTCGAGTGCTCCCTCTCTCTCTGTCTCTGTATTCCCCAATTGCGAAGTAATCGCTCTCTATCAGAAGTCAGAAGCAAAGCACGCTAGTTCTCTTCTTTTTCAACAAAATTTTGAAAGAATGAAGTAGGGAGGTTGGTCTTCTCACGCAGTCGATCATCCCCTGCTCGGCGCCTTATTGGGAACTACACGTGTGGGACTAGGCTCAGTGAATGAGCCCAGTCCGGCGACCTTAAAAACAAAGCTTTACACATTGAGCCCGACCTAGAACAGCAACCTAGCCCAACCACTAACCATTAACAAACAAGAGCCTAACCCACAAACTAAACTAAGCTTATGAAACAAAAATTGGCCCAACCAATATAGGGCTGGCCCCCAACTGAAGCCGAGTAAACGCCTATCAATCAATGTACAAATCAACAGTTCCGATCTTCCTTGGATTAGTATGGATGACAAGCCCACATCCTTGATGTGGCCCTCTCGTCCAAGCCTTAATTATGCATTTAGGTCTGTGAAAATGATGGGCTGGGTCAAAACAGAGAGGAATCCAAGGAGCTACATGACGTCGACGACGCCGGAGAAGGAGGCCTCGCCACTGTTGAAGTCTCATCTAAGTGCTCCATCTCTCTCTGTCTCTATATTCCCCGATCGCGAAGGAATTGCTCGCTATCAGAAGTCAGAAGCAAAGCACGTTCGTTCTCTTCTTTTTCAATAAAAGTTTGAAAGGACGAAGTAGGGAGGTCGGTCCTCCCGCGTAGTCGATCATTCCCTGCTCGGCACCTTATTGGGAACTACACGTGTTGGCCTATGGATGGGTTCTGGGGGAGGACCTTTGCCCTTTGACTTGGACTGTCGTCGGATACAAGCCTTTCAACATTTTCAGATGTAAACGTCTATCAATCAATGTACAAATCAACGGTCCCGATCTTCCTTGTATTAGTACAGATGACGAGCCCACGTCCTCCATGTGGCCCTCTTGTCCAAGCCTTAATTATGCATTTAGGTCAGTGAAAATGATGGGCTGGGTTGAAATTAAGAGTAATCCAAGGAGCTACACGACGACAACGACGCTGGAGAAGGAGGCCTCGCCACTGTCGAAGTCCCATCCGAGTGCTCCATCTCTCTCTGTCTCTGTATTCCCCGATCGGAAGGAATCGCTCGCTGTCAGAAGTCAAAAGCAAAGCACGATCATTCTCTTCTTTTTCAACAAAAGTTTGAAAGGACGAAGTAGGGAGGTCGGTCCTCCCGCGCAGTCGATCATCCCCTGCTCTTCACCTTATTGGGAACTACACGTGTTGGCCTATGAATGGGTTCTAGGGGAGGACCTTTGCGCTTTGACTTGGACTATCGTCAGATACAAGACTTTCAACATTTTCAAATGTAAATGCCTATCGATCAATGTACAAATCAACGGTCCTGATCTTCCTTGGATTAGTACGGATAACGAGCCCACGTCTTCCATGTGGCCCTCTCATCCAAGCCTTAATTATGCATTTAGGTTCGTGAAAATGATGGGCTGGGTTGAAACTGAGAGGAATCCAAGGAGCTACACGACGACGACGACGCCGGAGAAGGAGGCCTCACCACTGTCGAAGTCCCATCCGAGTGCTCCATCTCTCTCTGTCTCTGTATTCCCCGATCGCGAAGGAATCGCTCGTTGTTAAAAGTCAGAAGCAAAGCACTTTCGTTCTCTTCTTTTTCAACAAAAGTTTGAAAGGACGAAGTGGGGAGGTCGGTCCTCCCGCACAGTCGATCGTCCCCTACTCGGCGCCTTATTGGGAACTACACGTGTTGGACTGGGCTCAGTGAATGAGCCCAGTCTGGCAACCTTAAAAACAAAGCTTTACACATTGAGCCAGGCCTAGAACAGCAACCTAGCCCAACCACTAAACATTAACAAACAACAGCCCGGCTCACAAATTAAACTAAGCTTATGAAACAAAATTTGGCCCAACCAATACAGGGCCGACCCCCCAATTGAAACGCCTATCAACCACTAAACATTAACAAACAACAGCCCAGCCCACGAACTAAACTAAGCTTATGAAACAAAAATTGGCCCAACCAAGACAAGCCCTGACTCCTCTTGCGCCCCCTGCTCCTCTCGACCTTGGCGGAGGAACTGGCTTTTCAACAGCACTTCAAGTGTTAGCTATTCTTTCATATCATGAAGCTATTAATCAGGTACACGACTGTAAATGTGAAGAACTTCCTGAATAGAACAGTCCTGGACATCTTCCAAGTGAGTGCTTCTTTTGATGAAGATGTTGCAAAGAGGCTATGCTGAAGATCCACTTCTACCCTCTCTCAATCACGGTTTTTTAGCAAGGAACTAACTCTCTTTGAGAAGTACTCATTTTTTTTCAGCATCCAAGATGTAGCCGCTCACAACATAATCCTTATAGTGGCATCCTTAATTGCGAATACCACTTACAAAGCCGTTCTCAGTCCTCCGGGGGATATTGGCAGGATTCCTCTTCAAATCTCCCCAGTCAATTCCTCTGTCGTTGCTGCCAATTCCAGCGGCATTGCTGTTGAAAGGACACATCAAGCCGGAAACATCAGAGTGGCTCCGATCTACATACGTTCGTATATCTCAGCAGCACGGCCTTTTTTGTCTTCGTCGCCTCAATTGGGGTCGCTGCTCTTTCACTATGGCCCTTCTTCACTCGCATGGTTTCCTTCTCTTTGACTATTATAAGGGCTGCCTACTGTGATTTCCTTGTAATTAAATTCCCCAAATCCGAGTTTTATGCTGAGTTGATGCCACAAGGAGACGGCTCAGCAGCATCCTAGGATCAAAGGACTAATTCGCATGTGGTGTTTACTTTGACTACTCTTGTAGACATTCTTCTTATTAGTTGCATGCAATTGAACTGATAAGAAATCTACTACAATACTCTTGGAATTCAGAGCCATCTCTGCAAAATCAATTGAAATATTCTCGCTTTAAGAAAAGATCCTAACCAAAACTTCAGCATCGATTCGTTAATTAATTCTGTAAATTTTCTAGCATAACGGAATCAATTCTAGATCTTATGCAATTCTTTTGATTTTCTATCGCTTCAAATTTCTTTGTCGAAATCTCACATTTATGTAAATTCAGATCAACATGAAAGGGGCTTTTCTCCAAAATCATCCTTCCATCCCAATGGAAAAAAATGCTTACCCTGTGATTCTTCCCTTTAGCTCAAAATCCTCCGGTTCTCAGAAAAGAAATTCAAAAACTTCCACTTCTTGCTCTTGAGGCTCAATAACAATCTTATTAACGGGAACCATAGAAATGTCAATCTGATTTTAGTTGTTCTTGTATATGATAACATGAAACTGGCTTGTTTGCATGACAGCTCGATCATCAAACCGCCTAGATCGCCGTCTTTCCCACTAAATGGCACATTCTAATCAAAGCTTTACCTCCTCTTCTTCGTTCACGCTTTGGTGAGCGAGAAGGAGCCAGGTATAGGAGAAGGGGCGGTTGGCTCACCTGCACTTGATCCCACGAAGAAAAAAAAATCATCTCCCTTCAGTCTACAAGGTAAAAGATTTGCTCGTCAATGTAATGATGACAATTCTTGGCAGGGATCTACGTGACAAGCTCCACTATGTCGACCGTCCCTCTATCCTAATAATGGCGACCATCATTAGTGCTACCTTGTCTTGGACAAATTTTTGCCCCAAGTTTTATGCACGCTAAGAACAGCAAGCTTGCCGAGCCTCTAAAATCTGTTGGATTTTCTTTATAAATTTTACTGTATTCGCTTCACTCGGACTCAGAGTAGACTAGTTCGGTGGGTTAGATTGTGTATATAGCTTCACCTAGCAGACTATTGGAACAAGCATCGGCATCCCCAGGAATTTCCTGCATCATTTTGTCACTTGTTGGAGTCAGTACTTCACTTGAGTTTAGAGATGCAGGGTTCATCCTTAAGCAAAGTGTTACTGTTATTTTTAAAGAATACTGTGCATATATGTTGGCTCCCTGATCATGATAGTGGCTTTTTATGATATGCATGACAATCAGTCTTATGTACTCACCTCATCATCTTGAGCAAGTGAGGTTGGTGCCATGAGCATTTTGTTCATTGTACTTGAACCGCCATCTCAATGAACTAGTTCATTTTGTTCAAGTGATGCTTTTATGCAGTTCATTTTCGTTATTTAGCACGATATCTGTCTCTCCAGCTGAGCATTAGAATCCATCCTTTCGTTATCATATTCCTATCATGGGTCCTTTATAACTGATAGTCAAGTTTAATAGTCATGGGATATTAGGTTTTTAGATTTAAATATATTATCCATCCCCAAAATTAGCTAGTAGCTCTGTTATTTAATTTCGAGTTATATTTTATTTGTTTTAAAACAATATGTAGTACAAGAGAGTTCCTAAATCTTTTGGGTTAAAAGCTTTGAGATTAAAAGCAAATGAACTATTATAGCATTTAGCAACGATTGGTTTCAAGGTGTTTATGTTCTGGTCTAGAAATATGAAATTTATTATGTTAAAGCCAATTCTTAGTCTTTGGAACTAGAAACCAAACTGACCCTAGAAATAGCTCGGAACCAGACCGGCCAGTTTTAGGATAAAACTGAGAATTGGCCAACGCCTTTATTTATATACTTATTTCACACTTAGTTTGAGGGAGACAATATACGGATGCAGTCATGTTTCATCCTTTAAAAGAGATCCAAGTATTCCCTCTAGCAAGCCAATCCCATGCGTCCAGTAAAGATTTAGAATGATGTCAATGATTGTTATCCACAGCTTTCCATTTACCCTATGAATCCTAAAATGTCATGATATCCAGAAAATTATGTAATTCCATTCGCCTCAAGTATCATATCATGCAATAATTTTTAAAAAGTAGATCCAAACCCAAAGGCCGAAGGGTTCTAATAAGCAATTAAATGCATTGATATAAGTACAAGAACAAGTTCATCATTATTTATCACAGCATTAACTACTGTTGAAAGCATTCAAGATCTCAAACTGTTCAGATACGAAGAGCAAAAGAAACAGAAACTTCCTTCTGCTTTACAGATTTCACTTAATGCAAAGAGAAACTTCTGTGAAGTTTGATTTGGCCAAAAAAAGACGCAGCCAAAGAACAACACATCCAACTCTCAGTTATTGTCAAAACATTCCGAGATTTCTTATAGGCCGCATTGTTTCATAGATCCGAATTTCACACAAGGAAAGGAAAATTCCACTCCAAAGTAGACAAGAACCTCTACCAACTCTACCATACAGGCTCGCATTCTGACTACTCAACATTGACTATTCACAGTAAAAGTCACCGAATTCCTGCTTGCTCACCCCAACTTGTGACCCACCTCACATCAAAAGACCAAAACACAGAAAAGCAAAAGAAAAGAGAGAGCACTGAGAGGTACAAAAAGCCTCTTTTATTTTCACTCTTCAAAAGAGTTCTTCAGCGTTCCAAGAAACCTTTCAATGTATGGCATCGACGAAGAAATCGAAAAGGATGCAGGGGACTAGCTCAGATACCATTGCACGAAGAAATCGAAAAGAGAGAGCACTGAGAGGTACGAAAAGCCTCTTTTATTTTCACTCCTCAAAAGAGTTCTTCAGCGTTCCAAGAAACCTTTCAGTCTATGGCATCGACGAAGAAATCGAAAAGGATTCAGGGGACTAGCTCAGATACCATTGCACGAAGAAATCGAAAAGAAAACCCAACGTGGACCTCGGAGTTGGGACCTCGGAGTGGAGAGGAGAGTGGCGAATCGCGAATGAAGTCGAGACCGAGCCGCTGAAGAGGGAGAGTGAGCAACTTAGAAGGAGAAATATGAGAGAGAGAGAGAGAGAGAGAGAGAGAGAGAGAGAGAGAGAGAGCGGCAAGGCATCTAACAAAAGAGTAAAGGATTCTCTTGAGGTTAGAAGTTAACCGGTTGAACCTCGAACTTCGTCTTGCAAGGCCCGCTTTTCGGTAAAAGCAATCGGTTCAGCATAAAGAATTGAGAACCAATTTGATTGAGGCTGGTTCCCAATCTTTTTATCTGGAAAGCAAAATTAATTCTCATGTGAATTGACTTGCAACCGATTGAGCTTGTTTAAGCTGGATCCTGGATTGAACTGGTCCAATTGCTCACTCCTACTAGCATCCATCTAATATATGATTACGGAAAACTCAATTGCCAATTACATTAAAGAGGAACAAGTGATGAAGAACCCACTAATGACTCACCGGCTTATAGCTATTGGTTTAATATCCTCAATGGTAAAAGAGATCAGTGTAGAAAAGGGCTTAAGATTGGGCATTTAGTCAATTGAAGAGTCAAATGTTTATGTTGGCCACTTGATGACTTCAAATATATATATATAAAGGCTCTAATCAGATTATTGAGTTCGCTGTTAGAAAAATTCAAGCAATGAAATTCTTATACTTCTCACGGTTTTAAGTAGATACCATCTTTGTGAAACTGCTACGGCTATTTTAATGTTACACCAAACCGATATTAACAAATATATATATATATATATATTGGACCACAAATTATTTGCTAAGGATGAATTACACTTGTCAAAGTAATTTAAATTTTTATTGACGACTTGACTCCCGGCATCACGAAACTTCGCATGCAAGTTCTCTAAAGAGAAAGATCCCCCAACCAATTGAATTGTTTCTCCCGATATATCAAACTTCACGTGGAAGTTCTCTAAAGAGAAAGATCCCCCGACCAATTGGATTGTTCATACAGGATAGATCATAAACAATGACCCTATATATGATGTTCGCAAGTTCGCTACTCCTACTTCCATCCACCATCAACGAGTGAAGCCCCTCTTCTCCTACATTTCTCTCCTCAATCAATGGCCCTTCAAGAAGCAATAGCAGCTGATGATATTAATCAGCTTTACAGATTAATTGAGGGGGACATATATCTCTTAGATCAAGGATCCGAGGGCCCCTTCCCAAATACTCCATTGCACGATGCGGCAGACCAGGGGAAAACTAAAGTGGCAATGGAGATAGCCACCTTGAAACCATCGTACGCTAAAAAGCTGAATCACGGGGGTTATAGTCCCATGCACTTGGCTTTGCAAAATAAGCATTATCATCTTGTGAGGGCATAGATGACCCTCGATCCCGAGTTGATTCGAGTCCGAGGACGAGGTGGGATCACCCCTTTGCATTTTGTAGCTGGGAAAATAGGAGACGATGAGCAAGAGAACAAGGAGCTCCTAGATCTCCTGGCAGAATTCCTATTTGCTTGCGAATCATCTATCAAAGACTTGACGAACCAATGCGAGACTGCAGTTCACATTGCCGTTAGGATAGGCAACACGGAAGCATTCAAGGTTTTATTTGGATGGCTTAAGCGAGTTCATCTGACGCAAATCTTGGACTGCAAAGATCAATATGGTGATACCGTCCTACATATTGCTACATCAGAAAAGCAGCCTGAGGTATATAGTTCATTGTTTTCATGGTTATCCATGCTTTTCTTGTTCGATACTTAAATTCGGCAAAACCTTATCTAGGAACAAATATGATGGTAATAAGTTAATGTTTTTGAAAACATTCTGAATGAGGAGAATTGAAAGGGACCATCTTTTTTAGTTTCATTTGTTGGAGAGAAGTGAAGGAATCAAGAGGGATGGTTATTACTCCTCGATCCTTCCCTGACAATCTTCTTCTTCCACTTCTCTTTGACAATTTGCCCGTGCACTTGGTTAGGGGAGGGTTGGCTCTACCCTAGTATTCAGAGTAGTTGTCAGTTGTCACACATGTGGATGCATTTTTTTCATCTTCATTTGTTTCCTTAGTGATTAACCTAATCATTTCATTTCTCTCCAAATCACTCACCATCTAAAAATCTAATAGACTTTTTATGCCATTCAGATGGGTTGTAAAAATTAGATCAACAAGTAGTGTTTTTTTTATAATTAAAAAGTCAAGTACTCATATTAAGATAGTGATTATATGAGTATGTCGATTGTTTTTAACTGTTTTCGTTTAATTTAATACACACATATCGGCATGTTTGAAAAATTAAATTGAGTGCTTGAAATAACAAATTTAGCAATGAATGAGATTAAATTTGTATTAGTATATGGCCTAAAAGACTTGATTTAGCCAAAACATTCACTTAATTTAATAATCAATATAATTGATAGTAATCAAAATCTTCCCAATTATATAGTTAAACCTATCAATAGTAACAACAATTTCATGTTTGGTAAGAAATAAATCAAATTTAATTATGTATTTGAGATTAATTATCAAGAAACAATTTTTTATTTCTATCGTCAGCATGTAAGATTATCAATACTAGTGCTTACTTTTCGATTTTATCAAAACAAGCCCTTAGTTTCACTTCAAAAGTGGGAAAACTATTTTTAAGCTTGTGATGCTTCCAATTCGTGTTTATTTTAATTGGCTTAACAAGGATTTGGTTAGAGGATATAGAGGAAAAGGAAGAAAAGAAAGGCAGTGATATAGAGAGATCACCTTGTTTATAGTTTATTAAAAGGAAAGAAAAGCTAGGATTAAAATTGTTTCTTTTCGAACCCCAATAAAAATAATTTTTTAGTGTGTTCTAACTCTTTCAAGTTGGATAATTTTTAATGAGTAATTTCTTCCAACTTGTTGTGTCAGTCACTCCTACCTAATACGATGATTACTCCATTCTTTTCTATCATTTCATTTTTCTTATGAATTAGCAAAATCTCTTTCCTTCTTTCAAAATCAGTCCTCCCGAAGATATTGTACGAGATGGAAGTTAGTGAAATGGATCCTAACAAGGACAATCCGACACAACCATAGGATAATCAATTTGTGAACAGGAATATTATGCATAGAGGATATATATATGTATGGACACCCACACACACCTGTCTAAGGTAGTCTTTCTCTTCATTGCCAAAACCATTTGTACAAAATATAATTAAATCCCAAGCCTTTCAGTTAATGTTATTAAGTCCCAAACTTTAATGAAAAATCATAATTATTTGGGCCATCATCCTAACTATTACGTGAATAATTTCTAGGTGTAAAGACTAAATTGCACTTTTTGAAAAAGATTGTGGACTTCATTATATTAGTTCATACAATTTGCATTTAATAAATAAGGTTTTTCCCTTTTGTACATTCGTTGTTGCATCACTAGCATCGTCAAACTTCTATATTTATTTGGCATGAGCTCACTTTATGCACAATGGCAAAGCTTATGAGAGAGCAATGATTGAAAACTGAAGGGAACCATACTTCATTTTGTTCCCTTTGCATTTCTTCCAGATCATCAAGCTCTTGATTGGATATGTGACCGTAAATGTAAAGAACTTTCAAGGTAACACAGCTCTGGAAATCTTCCAAGCGAATCCCAGCGGTGATCCAGATGTTGTGGAGAGGTTTCACCAAATAGGACATCAAGAAAGACGTTTTATTACTATAATTTCTCTATCACAGTTTTATAGCACAGAACTAACCTTGCTTGAGAAGTACAGAAATTGGATTGGCAGGCGAGATAATTCCAGTCGCGAAGCAGTGCTTATAGTGTCAACCTTAGTTGCAGCTGCAACTTACCAAGCTGCGCTTGCTCCTCCGAAGGGATATTGGCAAGACTCCTCTCCAGATCCCCAAGCCAATTCCACTATTGTTACCGCCAATTCCAGCAGCATTGCTCTTGGAAAACCACATCAAGCCGGAGACCTTATCCTAAGCAGTGTTGAACTATCTTGCTACACGATAATGAATAGCATGGCTTTTTTCGCCTCGATTGCCGTAATCGGGGCCTGCGCTTTAACACTGAAGGACCGCCGTCTCGCTAGTGCCGCTGTTTTGCCTATCATGTTTCTCTGCTTTTCTTACTTGGTTACGTTTACACTCCAAATTCCCAAAACCAATAAGGCGGCAGTATCTTATCTAGCAACAGCTTTCCTTCTCTTTTGGCTCGCCTGGTCTAGTCTCTCCATTTACGTGACGATAAAGCTCAAAAGAGTTCCACGACGAATCGACGCGACGTGGAGACAAGTCAAGGATTGAAGGGTTTTGATTTCACAAGTATTATTTACTTTTAACACTTGTTGTCATTGGGGCGTCTAATCTATGTTTCTTGTTTTAAGGTTTGCAAGAATCCAACTTTGCTGCCTGTAATGGAGACATCCATTGATTCCGTCGTCCTGGAGACCTTTACTCTTTGCTTGAATTGAGGACTTCAAATAGCTTTTTTCCTTATTCAATTTTATAAAATGATGAAGCGCGAGATGGACGCACAAAGCATACATGCACAAATGCAAAGAGCGACATATCTTGATTTTGTATATTTTTTTTAAAAAGAGATATACTAAGAGTATAGTTGCCACCACTTAACTTTTCCTTCCGAAGAGGAAAAGACATAAATTTAGGGGTATTACTTAAAGGTGTGCCCAAGGCACTCAGTTAAGCATGGGCTCTCCTAAACCCTTACCCTGCGCAATGTTTAGGTATTTGATGTTAAGTCAAATTAATGCTATGAGGGTTTTTAAATTAATATATTGAAAGTGTTTATCAAATAATAATTGAAATATAAATGCACAAATAATGACTGACTATTTGTCCTTAAAACAAATCACAGCTTTAAGGGCTTGTTCAATTTTGAATGAAAAAAAAAATTGATCAAAGATTGGCACATTTTAAAAGAAAATCCCTCAAGATCTAATTTCTAAGATTTTTCCTAATTTTTAGAAAAGATAAAATCTTTTCCGAAATTTTTCAGATTTTTAAATTTTATTGATATTATATTACGGATCCTCCGCAACCGACTCGAGTCAGGACTGGCTCAGGTCTATGGCTGGACTGGGCTCATCTGAGCCCAGTCAGGTGACCCCAAAAAACAAATCTAAAAAAAAAAGGACATTAAGCCCGGCCTGGGATATCAACCTAGCCCAACCACTAAACATTAACAAACAACAACCCGGTCCACAAACTAAACTAAGCTTATAAAACAAAAATTGGCCCAACCAACTGGTCGACCGGCGAGCCAAGCCCAACTTGGCTCCAACCTGGATTTGACCCGACAGCCAACCCAGCCCCGACTCCTCTATTACCCCCTCTCATCATCTATGTAGCACGACACGGACACGCAACACACGATACGACACGACACGACACGCCGACACGTCATTTCTTAAAAATAGAGAAATTACACGTTTCAACACGTTATATATTAAATATATTTTTATAAATAATAATAATAATAGCCTAGAATAAATTTACATGAAAAAAATTAAATAACAAATATCATTCATTATTTAATTTGTTACAATAATACACAAAACTTAGAGGAAAAAAACATTGTTTAAAGGAAAATGCTGAAATGATATTTTTAAATTGATTTATTTATCATATATAGCATTTTTTTTATTACTTCTTTCATAGTAAAAGACTTTTTTTAAAAAAAATAAAACAATTCTAAAAAAAAAACTGAAAAAAAAAATTGACCCGTGCGTGTATATTTATAGCAATTTTATTACTTCTTTTATTATTACTTTTTTTGTGTATATTTATATTTTGACCCCTCAAGTATTAGAAATTTTTAAAATTGACCCATGCATGTCGGAATCGCGTGTCAGAATTCTGGACTCGCATGTCGGAGCGTGTTGGAGAGAGTTGATCACGTGTCGGATTTTTTGATACTCGTTGACCGCGTGTCGGGACATGTCGGAGCGTGTCGGACACGTGTCGGAGTGTCGAATACAACACGAAGGCTTCGGAGTGTGTCCGTCTACATAGCTCATCACGGCCTTGACAGAGGAATTGGCTTTTTGACAGCAATTCAAGTATTAGCTATTCTTTCAGATCATTAACCTATTAATTGGACATGTGAACGTAAATGTGAAGAACTTCCTGAATAGAACAGCTCTGGACATCTTCCAAGTGAGTGCTCCTTTTGATGAAGATGTTGCGAGGAGGTTAGGCCGAAGATCCACTTCTACCCTCTATCACAGTTTTTTAGCAAGGAACTTACTGTCTATGAGAAGTACTCATATGTTTTCGGCATCCAAGATGAGGCCACTCGCAACATAATCCTTACAGTGACTACCTTAATTGCGACCGCCACATACCAAGCCGTTCTCAGTCCTCCGAGAGGATAATGGCAGGATTCCTCTTCAAACCTCCTCGCCAATTCCTCTGTCATTACTGCCAATTCCAGCGGCATTGCCATTGAAAAGCCAGATCAAGCCGGAAACATTATAACAAGTGGCTTCAATCTATATACGTTCATATATCTCAACAGCACGGCTCTTTTCGTTTCCGTCGCCTTAATCGGGGTCGCTGCTTTTTCACTATGGCCCCTCACTCGCATCGTTTCCTTCTCTTTGACTATTATAAGCGCTGCCTACTGTGTTTTCCTTGTGATTGAATTCCCCAAATCCGATAGCTGATGCCCATCCGAGTTTTATACCAAGTTGATGCCACAAGGAGACGGCTCAGCTGCATCCTAGGATAAAAGGACTAGTTCGCATGTAGTGTCTTCTTTAACTGCTCTTGGGGCGGGTGCATATAATTTGTGTTCGTAGCCTTGAGGCTTGCAGTGGACAATCTTCTCGTTAGTTTTAAGCAATGGACTTACCTATTAATTCCTTCAAGACCATAAAGACCTTTAAGGGAGCTTTTTCCCTAATAAAACTTCATTACAATGACAGAAACAGAAACAAAAAGCACTAAGTGGCGAATTAAAAATATGAACGCCGAAACGTATGTACACCTTAAGCTAAGAGAGAAATATCTCGATTTTCTGTATCTCTGAAAAGGGGTGAATTGTGTGATTTTATGAAACACAACAAATATTCAAGATTGTCCTTACCCAAAAAAAAAAAAAAACAAATATTCAAGATTGCAACCCTTTTTTTTTTCTAGAATTTACTACTCGACAAAGTAATAGAAAAAGAAATCCTAGGAATATAACAGAAGCATAGCAAAACCTTTAAAAACTATTAGATCATGTGGGATCTTCCAATCAAAGATAAGATATCTTCGCGCATTTTAAAAATTAAAAATTAAAAACATTAATTTCAACTATTATATGCTAAATGCACATCCTAAACTATCTTGATTAAAGAAGCAAATATCAAAATTCAAGATCCTCAATTCGTCCAATAAAAGGCATAATTCCAAACTTGAGGTGTCCCCACGTAATTCTCACTTTATTGATAAAAAAAGCCAGACCTTAAGGATCCTTGAGTTTTTAAAATGTTGGTCGTCTGGCAAGGCAAATCTACCAAAATACTCTTGGAAATTCAGAGCCATCTCCGCGAAATCAATCGAAATATTCTTGCTTTAGGAAAAGATCCCAGCCAAAACTTCAACATCGATTCGTCAATTAATTCTGTAAATTTTCTGGTATGACGAAATCAATTCTAGATCTTATGCAATTCTTTTGATTTTCTATCGCTTCAAATTTCTGTCAAAATCTCACATTTATTTAAATTCAGATCAACATGAGAGGGGCTTTTCTCCATGATCATCCTTCCATCCTAATGGAAAAGAAATGCTCACCCTGTGATTCTTCGCTTTAGCTCAAAATCCTCCGGTTCTTGGAAAGGAAATTCAAAAACTTCAACTTCTTGCTCTCGAGGCTCAAGAACAATCTTATTAACGGAAACCATAGAAGTGTCAATCTGTTTTCAGTTGTTCTTACATATGATAACATGAAACTGGCTTGTTTGGACGAAAACTCGATCATCAAACCATAAAGATCACCGTCTTTCCCATTAAATGGCACATTCAAAGCTTTACCTGCTCTTTTTCGTTCAACCTGCACTTGATCCCACAAGAAAAAAAAAATCATCTCCCTTCAATCTACAAGCTAAAAGATTTGCTCGTCAATGTAATGATGACAATTCTTGGCAGTGATCTACATGACAAGCTCCACTATGTCGACCGTCCGTCTATCCTAATAATGGCGACCATCATTAGTGCTACCTTGTCTTGGACAAATTTTTGCCCCAAGTTTTGTGCAGGCTAAGAACAGCAAGCTTGCCGAGCCTCTAAAATCTGTTGGATTTTCTTTATAAATTTTACTGTATACGCTTCACTCGGACTCATAGTAGAGTAGTTCGGTGGGTTAGATTGTGTGTATAGCTTCACCTAGCAGACTAGTGGAACAAGCGTCGGTATCCTCAGGACTTTCCTGCATCATTTTGTCACTTGCTGGAGTCAGTACTCCACTTGAGTCTAGAGGTGCAGAGTTCATCCTTAAGGAAAGTGTTATTGATATTTTTAAAGAGTACTGTGCATAAATGTTGACTCCTGATCAGGATAGTGGCTTTTTATGATATGCATGACAATCAGTCTCATGTACTCGCCTCATCATCTTGAGCAAGTGAGGTTGGTGCCATGAGCATTTTGTTCACTGTACTCGAACTGACATCTCAATGAACTAGTTCATCAAGTGATGCTTTTGTGCAGTTCATTTTCGTTATTTAGCACGCTCTCTGTCTCTCCAGCCGAGCATTAGAATCCATCTTATATTATCATTTTCCTATCATGGGTCCTTTATAACTGAAGGTCAAGTTTTAATAGTAATGGGATATTAGGTTTTTAGATTTAAATATATTATCCATCCCCAAAATTAGCTAGTAGCTCTATTATTTAATTTTGCGTTACAGTTATATTTTATTTGTTCTAAAACAATATGTAGTACATGAGAGTTCCTGAATCTTTTGGGTTAAAAGCTTTGAGATTAATAGCAAATGCACTATTATAGCATTTAGCAGTGATTGGTTTCAAGGTGTTTATGTTCTAGTCTAGGAATATGGAATTCAATCTATTAAAGCCAATTCTTATTTTTTGGGACTGGAAACCAAACCGACCCTAGAACTCACTTGGAACCAGATTGGCCAGTTTTACGGTAAACCTAACAACCGGCCTACGTCTTTATTTATTTATTTATTTATTTAATTCATACTTAGCTTGAGACACTATACGGATGCAGCTATGTTTCATCCTTCAAAACAGATCCAAGTATTCCCTCTAGCAAGCCAATCATGTGCGTCCAGTAAGGTTTACAATGATATCAATGATTGTTATCCCCAACAATCCATTTATCCCGTGAAGCCTAAGATGTCACAATATCCAGAAAAATATGTAATTCCATTCGCCTCGGGTATCAGATCATGCAATAATTTTTAAAAAGTAGATCCAAACCCAAAGGCCAAAGGGTTCTAATAAGAAATTAAATGCATTGATATAAGTACAAGAACAAGTTCTCAATATATATCACAACATTAAACTGCAGTTGAAAGCATGCAAGATCTCAAACTGTTCAGATACCGAGAGCAGAAGAAAAAGAAACTTTCTTTTGCTTTACAGATTTCACTCAATGTAAAGAGCAACTTCTTTGAAGTTTGATTTGGCCAAAAGAAGACGCAGCCAAAGAACAACACATCCAACTCACAGTTATTGTCAAAACACTCCCAGATTTCTTACAGGCCACATTGTTTCATAGATCTGAATTTCGCACAAGGAAAGGAAAATTCTACTCCAAATAGACAAGAACCTCTACCAACTCTACCACACAGGCTCACATTCTACCTACTCCCAGCATTAACTATTCACAGTAAAAAGACACCAAATTCCTATTTGCTCACCCCTACTTGTGACCCACCTCACGTTAAACCAAAACACAGAAAAGCAAAAGAAAAGAGAGAGCACTGAGAGGTACGAAAAGCTTCTTTTATTTTCACTCCTCAAAAGAGTTCTCCAGCTTTCCAAGAAACTTTCGGCGTATGACGTCGACACTAAATGAATAAAATCTTGACATTTACCTCAACGAAGAGGGAGAGTAGGTAACTTAGATGGCAAGGTCTCCCTTCGAAATGAAGAAGCAGAGAGGGGGAGGCAGCAAGGCAAGACATCTAACAAAAGAGTAAAAGATTCACTTGGGGTTAGCAGTGAACCGGTTGAACCTCAAACTTTGTCTTGCTAGGCCGGTTTTTCAGTAAAATCAATCGGTTCAGGGTAAAGAATTAAGAACCGAATTGAATGAGGCCAGTTCCCATTATTTTTAATCTGGAAATTGAACCGATTTTCATGTGAACCAACTTGCAATCTATAAAGCCTGTTCAAGCTGGTTCTCGAATTGAATCGGTCCTATTGTTCACTCCTACTAGCATCTGTCTTATGTAGGATTATGGAAAGCTCAATTGCCAATTATGTTAAAGAGGAACAAGTGATGAAGAACCCACTATCTTGACAGTAATAGAAATACGCGTAAAAAAGGGCTTAAGTTTAGGCATATAGTCAATTGAAGAATCAAAGTTTTATTTTGGCCACTTGATAACTTAAAATTAAAAAAGAAAAAAGAAGAAGCTCTAATTAGATTTTTTTTTTTTTTTTTTTTTTTTTGGTTGGTAGCTCTAATTAGATTATTGAGTTCGCTGTTGGTGGAATCCGAGCATTGAAATTCTTATGCTTCACACAGTTATAAGTAGATACCATCTTTGGAAACCGGAACCGGGTGGGTATAGTTATGATTTATCGAAACTTGAGGCCATTTCGATATTACACCCATTGATATTAACAAAAAAAAAAAAAATCAGACCTCAACCAATTGGAGTAATTACACTTGTTAGATCAATTTAAAGTATCTTTAACGATTTGACTCCTGACATTGCAAAAGTTAATATGCAAGTTCTCTAAAGAGAAGGATCCCCAACCAATTGAATTGTTTCTACGAGATACATCATGAACAATGACTCGCCTAATTATATTTTTGGTCGACTATGGCACGGCACTATATATGATGTTTGCAAGTTCATTACTCCTACATCCATCCATCATCAATGAGCAAAGCCCCTCTTCTCCTACATTTCCCTTGTCAAAACAATGGACCCTCAGCTTCAACTAGCAATCGACCATGACGATGTTGATGAGCTATATAGCTCAATTGAGGGGGACGAAGATCTCTTAGATCATGTATCCGAGCGCCCCTTCCCAAATACTCCACTACACTATGCCGCTGACAACGGGAAAACTAAAGTGGCCATGGAGATAGCCACCTTGAAGCCATTGTTCACTCGAAAGCTGAATCGATGGGGTTACAGCCCCATACACTTGGCTCTGCAAAAGAAGCATTATCACACTGTGAGGGCACTGATGACCCTTGACCCCGAGTTGATCCGAGTTCATGGACGAGGCGGAATTACACCTCTACATTTTGTAGCTGGGGAAATAGGAGATGATGATCTAGAGAGAGTGGAGCTCTTGGAACTCTTAGCAGAATTCCTATATGCTTGCAAATCATCTATCGAAGACTTGACAAATCAATTCGAGACTGCAGTTCACATTGCTATCAAGAGAGGCAACACCAAAGCATTCAAGGTTTTGTTTGGATGGCTTAAGCGAGTTTATCTAACAGAAATCTTAAATTGGAAAGACCAAGACGGTGACACGGTCTTACATATTGCTATATCCAGAGAGCAGCAACCCGAGGTATAGTTCATGCTAGTACACTTCATCAATTCCATGGTTGTTCGTTCTTTTATTATTCGATCCTTGAATTCAACATAATCTAATCCAAGAACAATTGTTATGATAATGAAATAGTAGGGATTGAAAATACAAGGTTTTAGAAAACATTCAAAGACAAGAGTTTTGAACGGAACCACCTTGTTTGGTTTCTTTCGTAGGATAGAAGAAAAGGAATTATGGGAGGGATGGATATCACTCCTTCCCTCCCAATCTTCTCAACCAATTATCTTCTTGACAATTTTCCCGTGAGCAAAGGTCACGAAAGGGTGGGCTCGACCCCTATATTCAATACAGTTTTTACAGGTTGATCCATTCGTTTATCTTTGTTTGTTTCCATAGTGATTAATCACATTTCTCTCCAAACCACTCCACCCAAACATACATAGTAGACTTTCAATGCCATTCAGATGGGTTGTGAAAATCAGGTCAGCAAGTATTTTTTTTTTTTTTTGGCTTTAAAATTAATCAAATACTAATATTAAGATAATGATAATATGAGCATGTAGATAATTTTTTATTCTTTTCATTTAAATTCATTAGATACAATAGGCCTGTTCAAAAACCCAATTAAGCGTTGCTAATTGAAAGTTAAGCACTGAATGAAATTAAGCTTCTATAATTATCCTAATTACTATCTGACTTTAAAAGACTCCATTCAGTAAAAACATTTACTTAATCTAGTAATCAATATAATAGATAGTTTGTATATTCTTCGCAATTATATTATTAAATTAAAACCTATCAATAGTAATCACAAATCCATTTTTGGTAAGAAATTGATTGTATTCACTAACGTACTTTTAACGGTCATCTTCTTTTTTCAGCGTTTAACTTTTCAGTTTTAACACAACAAGCCCATAGTTTCATTTCAAGGCTGCTAGCGGGGAAACCATTTTAAGCTCGCGATGCTACTAATTTGATGGAGAGAAAAGGCATGATTAAAATTGTTTCCTTTTGGACCCCTGTGAAACTTCGTTTTTAGTGAGCTCTAAGCCCCCCAACTCTTTCCATCGTAGTCACTCCTGCGTAACAAAACATCAACTTAATCTCATTCTTTTGTTCCTCCTATTGATTAGCAAAACCTATTTCCTTCTTTCGTAATTAATCCGTCCAAAAGATAGAAGCTAGTAAAATGGAAGCTAACAAGGACAATCCGACGTGGCCATAAAATAATCCCCTCGTGGACATGAGAATTACTCCCTCATTAGTTGAATCTTATGCATAAAATATATAAATAAACATGTTTAATGTAGTCTCTCTCTTCATAACAAAAAAAAAAAAACCTTACAAAATGTAATTAAATCATAAGACTTTTCGGTTGACTTAGTTAAATCCTAAAGTTTTAGGAAAATCTGATATTTCGAGTCATCACTTCTACAAAATTCACCAATGTTACAACTCACATGGGCAATTTCTATCTTTGACATAATAATTTCAGGTGGAAGGACTAGATCGCAATTTCTTGAGAAGATTTGAGATTTCATTACATTAGTTGAAATGATGGCATTTGGTAAATAAGGTTCAGTACACTTTGTCCTTTTGTATATGTATCCCTAGCATCGTTCCAACTGACATGGCATGAGATCACTCCGTGCACAATGGTAAAGCTTAGTCACAAAGTGGTGACTGAAATTGAATGGATACATACATCATTGTGTTCCATTTGCACTTCTTCCAGATCATCAAGCTATTGATTGGGTATACAAATGTTCATGCGAAGAACTTACAGCACAAGACGGCTCTGCAAATCTGCCTAGAGAATCCTAATCGCAATCAAGATGTTGAGGACAGATTACGCCATCAAGAACATCAAGCAAGACATTTGGCTCCTACCCTTTCACTATCACAGTATTTTAGCATGGAACTAATCGTGTTCGAGAGGTGTGCAGGGTATTTTGGCACCCGAAATGAAAAAGTTCGCAAAATAGTCCTTATAGTGTCTACCTTGATTGTGACTGCCACTTACCAAGCCGCTTTCACTCCTCCGGGAGGATACTGGCAGGATTCCTCTTCAAATAACCCAGCCAATTCCAGCAGCATTGCTATTGGAAAACCACATCAAGCTGGAAACCTTATCTTGAGCGGCTCGAATCTACTGGGTTTTACTATCCTCAACAGCTTAGTTTTTACCGCCTCCATCGGCACGGTCTGGGCCACCGCGATTACACTATACCCCGACACTTTAATGGCTTACTTGTCTTTATGCCTTCTCAGCATTGCCTACTTTGTTTTTGTCACAATCGAAATACCGAAATCTGATATGCTCGTGGTAAAGATCCTATTTGGTTTTTATGAGAGCTCGCTAGTCACCACGTTGCTCCTCCCCGCATCGGTGTGGTCGAAGCACAACCAAGTTCTGCACAGAATCGATGCTACAAGGAGACGCGTCGGCAGCTTGCTAGGATAGAAGGATCGGAAATAATTCGCAAGTATTATCTACTTTAACTATTTTTGTCGCATGTAAGGTCTGCAAGAAATAGACTCTTTTTATTAGTTGCATGTAATGGACTCATGTATTAGTTCCTTAATGCCTAAAGACCTTTAATCTTTGCGTGAAGTCGGGATTTGGATTTCCTAATACAACTCACGAGGCGAGGTGTTTTTACAGTGCATTTCCGTTCTTTAGCTCTCTTTGTCTCTCCATATTTTCATTATCATCTTCATGTGATGCGTCTTTTATGACTAGAGGTCGAGTTTTAATACACATAGGATACGAGCTATTATAACTTAAATATATAACTCATCCCCAAAGTTATCTAATAGCTATTTTATCTAATTTTGCATTACGGTTAAGATTTATTTATTTATTTATCTTTTCCTACAACAACATGCAGTTATAATTCACAAGAGTATTCCTGAGACTTCTGGGTTAACAGCTTTGGGGACTAAAAGCAGGCGAAACCATTATAGCAGCTGTCCGATTTGTGATTATGGAAAACTCAATTGTCAATTTACATTAACGAGGAGCAAGTGATGAAGAACCCACCAATGGCTTATCGGTTTAGGTATATTGATTTGATCTTATTGACAGTAATAGGGATAAGTTTAGAAACTGGACTTAAGGCTCGGTAGTTCATCAATTGAGGATATAAGATTTTGTCTTGGCGACTTGAATGCTTAAGTTTTTGGAAAAGCTCAACCAAACGCCGATTAAAGCAATGAAATTCTCGTACTCCACACGGTTCAAGTGGTTATAATCGATGCGTGCGAGGTGGGTGGGGCCGTGCTTTATCAAGACAGCCTCACCTTCTACTCCACACAACTTCAAGTAGTAAAGGAGAAATGACACCCAACTATATTGAAAAGGTAAAAAAAAAAGAATGGCGGGCCACAAATTATTGGCTTAAGATTGATTACAATTCTTCCTCGATCTTAGATTATTTTGATAACTTGGCTCACGCATTGCAAAACGTGGTGGTTAAAATCTTCTGACAGAGAAAGGCCACCTATTCCTGCGGGATATATCATAAACAATGACTCCCCTAATTAAGTTTTCGTGGACCGTGGCACTATTTATGATTTCGCAAGCTCGCTACTCCTACTTCCACCGATCAACAATGAGCAAAGCCCCTCTGCTCCTACACTTCCCTCGTCAAACTATGGACCTTCCAAGAGCGATAGTAGATGACGATGTTAATGAGCTATACAGGTTAATTGAGGGGGACGGAAATCTCTTAGATCATGGATCCGAGAACCCCTTCCGAAATACTCCACTGCACGATGCTGCGGACCAGGGGAAAACTCAAGTGGCTGTGGAAATGGCCATCTTGAAGCCGTCACTTGCTCAAAAGCTTAATCAAAAGGGTTATAGCCCCCATTCACTTGGCTTTGGAAAAGAAGCATTACCGCACTGCGAGGGCACTGGCAATGCTTGATCCCAAGTTGATCCGAGTCCGAGGACGAGGCGGGATCACCCCTTTGCATTGGGTCGCTGGAAAGAAAGGAGACAACAAGCAAGAGCTCGAGCACCTCTTGGAGCTCCTAGCCGAATTCCTATCCGCTTGCAGATCGTCCATCGAAGATTTGACAAGTCAATGCGAGACTGCCGTTCACATTGCTGTCAGGAAATGCAACACCGAAGCATTCAAGGTCTTGTTTGGATGGCTTAAGCGAACCTACATGACAGAAATCTTGGATTGGAAAGACCATGATGGCAATAACGTCTTACATATTGCTGCGTCCGAAAATCAGCTTGAGGTATAGTTGATTGATTTAATGCTTATTCTTGCTTTTATCATTCAATCCTTGAAATAGCGTAATAACAAATGTTATGCTGATAAAATATGAAAGTACATGATTCTGATAACATTCAGAGAAGAGATTTGAACAAATCACCTTATTTGGTTTCTTCTGTTGAAGAGAAGAAGAGGAATTGGGAGGAATTGATATCTCTCCTTCCCTCCCAATCTTATATTTCTTATTTTTCTTTTTTGACAGCTTTCCCATGCACAAGGTCGCGTATGAGTGGGTTGGACCCCTTTATTGAATATGGTTTTATAGGTCGATCCATTCTTTTTTCTTCGCTTATTTCCTCAGTGGTTAGGTCTCCAAATCACTTCAGATGGGTAGTCAAAGTTAGGTCAACAAGGAGTGTTTATTCATTAAAGAAAAGTCAAATACTCATATTAAGATAGCGATAATATGAGTAGGTAGATTACTTTTAATTTTTTTTGTTTAATTCAATAGATACATATGGGCATGTTTAAAAATTCAATTAAGGGTTGGAAATTAAAAAAAATGGAGCCCTGAATGAGATTAAACTGGTATTATAATCATAATTAGTATTTGACTTAAAAGACAAAATTGAGTCAAAATATTCACTTAATCTAGTAATCAGTATAAAAGATAATAAATAGAATATTCCCGATGATATTGTAAAAACATACTCTAACAGTTCAAAGTTTGGTGACAAATTAATTATATTCAGTGATGTATTTTTAATCATATTCAAACAATTTTTTACTTCCCTTTTCAGGACTTAAGATTATCAACACTAGCACTTATTTTTCAATTTTATCAAGACAAGCCTATAGCTTCATTTCAAAATTTGCTAGTGGAAAACTATTAAGGTTTAAATTTAAGTTCATTTTAATTGGCATAACAATGTTTTGTTTGGAGGATTTACAGAAAAAAAAAAGCAAGGAAAACAAAGGACAGATATAGAGATCGCCTTGTTTCTTACCTAGCACAACAATAACTTAGTGACTTGTACTATTTTTATGCTCTAAATGGTTATAACATTTCTTAACTTATTGAATTGATGAAAATAATTTCAAGAAAACTAAGTAATCAAAATCACAAATGGAAAGGATGAAAGTTGCTACTTATGAAAATGTAAAAAAACCATATTGTCATGAAAATATAAAACGGTCTCTATATATCAAAGCAATTATGATTTATTCCACCACTTTATGTAATTTTCCGTTTGTTTTTAAGCAAACTTCATTTTTTCTCTTCTTCTTACTATTGTACTTAAGTTAATTCCGATAAGTGATTGTTTACAATGAGTTTGAACCTTGTTCTTGATCTTTGTTGATTAACATATATTAAATATAGAATATAGTCATAAAGAGTTTGTAACTTTAACCATAGAATTCCCCTAAATAACTCGAACTAAGTAATTGCATATAACAAGGACTTTTTGTAAATGAACTTTAGGGAGACGTTGTAGATAAACATATTTTATAAATATTATTTTAAATTGGAATTGTAATTATTTAATTTATTAAAATTATCAAATCTTAGATGATTATCGTTGAAAATCAATGAACATGTAACTTCTCCAATTTGGACTAAAAAGAAGAAAAAACGATAGTTTAGAAAAGATTGATAAAAATTATTAGATTGATCAAGTTACACTAAAGTTATTCTTTCCTTCTCTTTTATCAATTTTACCATCACTAAGGCTTTAGTGAGGGCTATTTTCAACCATCTAGAGTTTACTGTGTGTCTAAATCTGTTTTAGAGGTGGAAATAGCATGAGCCTATCTTAATTTTTTCTTTTCTAATTTTTTATTTTTCCTATTGATTAGCAAAAATTTCTTTCCTTCTTCCAAAATCAGTCCATCCAAACATCTTGTGTGAGGTAGAAGCTAACAAGGACAATCCAACACAACCATACATAATCACTTCGTGGGAAATAACTCACTAATCAGTTGATTCTAATGTATAAAGGATGTAAGTATACCTGTCTAAGGTAGTCTATCTCTTCATAGCTAAAAAAAACTCACTAAAATATAATTGAATTCTAACATTTTAGTTCACATGGTTAAGTCCTAAACTTTTATAAATAATCATAGTCATTCAGATCATCACTTTTGTGGATTCGCCTTTGTCAGAACTCACAGGGGCAGTTCTTGACTGTCATGCAAATTATTTTGGTGAAAGGACTAAATCACACCTTTTAAAAAGATTTAGGACTTAGTAACATTCGTTGAAATGATTGCATTTGATAAATAAGGTTTCGTGAAGTTTTTCTCCTTGTACATATGTAGTTGCGTCACTAGTATCATCCATGCTTAATATGGCACTAGCCCACTTTGTGCACAATGGTAAACTAGTAACAGCGCAGTGATTTTAATTGAAGGGGTACATACTTCACTTCATTTTCTTTGCATTTCTTCTAGATCATCAAGCTATTGATTGGGCATACAAATATAAATGCGAAGAACTTCCAGGATGAGACAGCCCTGGAAATCCTCCAAGCAAATTCTTTGGGCAATCAAGATGTTGTGAAGAGGTTACGCCGTCGAAAATGTCTAGCAAGACTTTTTACTCCTACCCTCTCTCTATCACAGTATTTTACCACGGAACTAACCTTCTTTGAGAAGCACGCAAGTTTTTTTGGCATCCAAGATAAATCCACTCACAAAATAATTCTTTTGGTGTCGACCTTAATCGCAACTGCAACTTACCAAGCCGCTCTCAGTCCTCCAGGAGGATACTGGGTGGATTCCTCTTCAAGTCTCTCGGCCAATTCCACCGCTGTCACTGCCCACCCCAGCGGCACTGCTAACGGGAAACTACATCAAGCCGGCAACATGATCCTGAACGGCTGGAAGCTATATTTGTTCACGGTCCTCAACAGCACGGCCTTCTTCACCTCCATCGGCACAATCTGGGCTACCGGCATTTCATTAATGTCCAAACCCTACATGGTTTACTTCTCTGTAACCATTCTCAGCTTTGCCTATATAATTTCCCTTATGGTCGAATTCCCAAAGCAGAATGAGGTCGCAGCAATTCTCTTATTGGCATTCTTTGGGTGCTCGCTGATCTCCGTGTTGTTGCTCCCCTGGTGCGTGCATGGAATGCACATCGGAGCTCTAAAACGCATCGATGCCACAAGGAGGCGTGGTGACTTCCTAGGATCGAAGGATCCGAAA
Organism: Eucalyptus cladocalyx; assembly: GCA_017140615.1. NCBI lineage: Eukaryota > Viridiplantae > Streptophyta > Magnoliopsida > Myrtales > Myrtaceae > Eucalyptus > Eucalyptus cladocalyx. Next base: position 16,629,308 of record CM029519.1, read on the forward strand.
TAAGTTGCGTGTATTATCTACTTAACTATTCTTGTCGCCTGTGTATATTATTTATGTTTCAGTCTTAAGGTTTGCAAGAAATAAACCCCCCCTGATCGGTTGCATGTAACGGACTTATCTATCTATCCATATTCCCTAAAAATCTTTAATCTTGCTTGAACTCGGGACTTGTAATAGCTTTTTTCCTAATTCAACTTCATAAAATGATGCAGTGGAAACAAAAAGCACTGAGTCGTAACTCGCAAACACGAACGCCTCAATCGTACATGCACAAAAATAGCACAGCAACAAATAAATAGAGTTACAATCCTTTTCTAGAAATTACTACCCAATAAGGTAATAGAAAAGGAAAAACTGAGAACATAACAAAAGCCTGGCTAAACCTTTGGAAAAAAAAAAAAATAGAACTATGATATCTACCAAATGGATATCCTAAACTAACTTAATTAAGAAGGAAAATCAAATTCAAAATCCTAAATTTATCAAATAAAAGATGTGAATCCAAACTTGATGAGCCCCATATCAGTCTCCCTTTATTAGACAATAGCTAAACCTCAAGTTTTTAAAAAGTCAAGTTATCAGGTGTTGCGATCAATGTTTCGGGTGTGAACCACCTAGGGTTTGGCTAATGGATTGTTAAGCCTAGACTTAACTCGGGATCTCCCAAGCCCATACCAATTCGCGACTTTAGGTTCAAGTTCTTAACATTGATTTTTAACTAGGAGTCGCCACTAATCTATTTTTGGTGGGTCGATTAGAAACCCAAGTAAAGTAACGGGAGATTCACTTTACTCCTACGAATCAGAGATTTGGTTACGGGACTTGATTACACTAGATTTCTCTAACGCCATTTCGGTACCATTTCTTATATTTTGAAAAAAAAAAGGTTTTGCAGGCAGCTTGAATTGATTTTAAACTAGTTCCCTAACATGTGAGGTGTTCATGCAAGTGTGCAAACCACCAATTTAACACCCAAGAAAGCAATTAAATAATGCAGGACTTACCTCAAAGCAATGAAAGCATCTGCAGTATTAAATTAAAATCCACATCAACAACCCTAGATATAGTTTCTAATTAACAAGCAATTACTCAATTTTTGTTTTCTCTTTTCCAACGAAAATATAGTCCATATGAAATGCAATGCTTCTAATCTAATATGAAATGATATGGCATGACAATATGTCCTAAACTATATGAATGAGTAAAAAAACTAATGATTTCTTAATGAACATGCAATAATTAAATATGCAATCTAAATTAACCAGAATGACTTAATTCTAATGATGTGCAATGCAATGCAATGCGATACGTACAAAATTATTTTAACTAAAATGACATGCGACATGCTATGTCACGCGACATTTATTAAATGACATAATCTAATGACGGGCAATTTCTAATTAAATGGACCTAACAACAATCAATAAATGACGTGCATTTCATGAACCTAATTCTATATGACATGGACATTTTTATTTTCCTAACAAAACATGCAATTTATCTAGGAGAGATTATCTACCTATAATTGATAAACATGCAATCCTAACATGCAATGACGTGCAAAGAATGCCCTAATTCAACATGATATATGCATGATGATTTTTTGTGTTTTTATGTTAATTTCGAAATTAAAATTTCACATGCAATTCAAATAATGATAAAACTAACATCCTAAATGAATGTGCTTTCTCTCTTGGTTTTCTTTTCCATGATTCAAAATAAAATTCTTATTCTAGATATAAAAGATAATAAAAAAACAAACATAATCCTAATTCAACATTTTTTGGATTTTCTTATTTAAAATTCGAAATAAGATTGCAATTTTAACCCTAAAACAAGAAATATTCTAAAGCAAATCTAATCCTAACTCAAATATTTTTTGGATTTTTCATTTACGAAAATAAAATTGAACCAAACACCACGACAGCAAATCAAACAAAATAAGATTGATATCCAAATTGACGAACTATATCTCGCGCATGAGATCGGTTGGCCAATTTTAAAAATTAAATTGCAAATCGAATCTCGGGCGTGAGATCGGATTGTCGATTTTTGCAAGAGATTGCGAATCGGATTTCGGGCACGAAAATCGGACTATCAATCCCTAATTTGAGGGGCATTTTCATGTTGGAATCTCAATCAAACATTTAAGAGGAACAATTCCACTAAACAAAACCAGATATAAAGGAAAAAAAAAAAACTATAACTAGATAAGCAATAATAATAATAAAAAAAATCTACCTAATTCCCCTTTCCTTTTTTTTTGTTTTTTCTTCTTTCCTTTCCCATGTGGAACCGTGGGTCTCCAAGGGCAACCGGTTGATCAGTCCGGCAAGGGAACTCCGGCAGAGGTGAGTCAGCGAACCAGCGGCAGCAGAGGGATGCGGAGCACGGATCACGTGAGGGCGGACGGCCACCGGCCTTGGCTTTGCAGATGGCAACCAGCAGGCGCTCGGGCGGAGTGAACTCAGGAGTAGGGGACTCGGGGCGGTGCGGCGGTTGCGGCTGGCTTCCGGGCGGCAAGCGGCGCGGGTCGGCAGGACGTCGGGGGGAGCGAGCAGCGCGGGTCTGCCTGGCTTCGGGCGGAGTAGCAGCGGCAGGTCGGATCGAGCGGCGCGGGCCCGCCTGGCTTGCGACCTGGGTCGCTGATCGGAGGTCACGGCGGTCGGATGGGTGGCGGTGCAAGCTCCGGAAGGCAGATGCAGACAGCGAACGCAGGGGGGAAGGAGAAGATGAACACTGAACTGCTTTTCCTCCTTTCACACGTCTCTGTCTCTCTCTGCTTTTTGCTTTTTACTTTGGTGTTTCTTCTTTTTTTTTTTTTTTTTCGGATCAAAAGCCCCTTTCTTTCACCGTACACGATTGCTTTTATAAGTAAAACATAGATGATCTTCGTAGAATATTTTATCTCACCTTTTCAATCTATAACTTCTCGATCACCCAGAATCCTCTTATTTTCCTTATCTCCTTAATATTCTCAGTGATCTTATCACCTAAAGACTAAAGATAAGATTGTAACTCGATTCCAAAAACCACTGTAATATCGCATTAAATCTCAATTTCTCATGCGATAATTAATTTAAAAAATAGCAGGCTTTGGCTAATTTACTCATTTCACGGGCCTAATCCGGCTTGCCAAGCTAGAGCTCATAAATATTAATTCATACCCCTCTACCACCAGTCCTAAAAAATAAACTGCAAATATGCAGACTAAAAATAAATGCATCTAAATTTATATGCTATGCAATTAATATTTTTTTCAGGGATAAAATTACACCTAATTTTCTATGCAATAAATAAATGACCGACTCGCCAAAATTTAGGTGTCACAGATAACGTGTCTCTGCGACAGTTCTCTTTGACTTTGGAATAACATCTGCAAATTCAATCAAAATTTCTTGTTTTAATAAAAGATCTCAACCAAACTTCAAGATCGATCCATCAATTTATTCTTTGAATTTTTCTGGTAAAATGAGATCAATTTTGGATCTACTGTCTTTCCTTCTATTTTTTATAGCTGCTGTCATTCTCCTCCAGAATTTCATCTTTATCTAAAGTTCATTTCAACATGAGAAGCACTTTTCTCCAAAATCATCTCTCCATTGTCATGGAAAACATGCTCACCCTGAGATTCTTCCTCAAGCTTGAAATCCTCCTGTTCTTGAAAATGAAATTCGGAAATTTCGACATGAATGCTTAAAGTTTTGAAAAAGCTCAACCAAACGTCGATTCAAGCAATGAAATTCTCGTACTCCACACGGTTTAAGTGGCTACAATCGTTGCGTGCCAGATGGGTGTGGTCGTGATTTATCAAGACAGCCTCGGCACCGACTCCACACAACTTCAAGTGCTAAAGGAAAAATGACACCCAACAATACTAAAAAGGTAAAAGAAAAAAGAGGAATCGTCAGACCACAAATTATTGACTTAACATTGAGTGCACTTCTTCCTTAATGTTATATTATTTAGATAACTTGGATCACGCTAAAATTTTCTAACCGAGAAAGACCAACCATTCCTGCCGGATAAGTTATAAACAATGACTCCCCTAATTAAATTTTGGTTGACTACGGCACTATATATATATATCGCTACTCCTACTTCCATCAATCCATCATCAACAAGCAAAGCTCCTCTTCTCCTACATTTCCCTCGTCAAAACAATGGACACTCGGCTTCAGCAAGCAATCGACCAAGATGATATTGATGAGCTATATTGCTTGATTGAACAAGATCAAGATCTCTTAGATCAAGGATCCAGGGGCCCCTTCCCAAATACTCCACTACACTATGCCGTTGACAAGGGGAAAACTAAAGTGGCCATGGAGATAGCCATCTTGAACTCGCCATTTGCTCAAAAGCTGAATCGAAGGGGTTACAGCCCCATGCATTTGGCATTACAAAAGAAGCATTATGACATTGTGAGGGCATTGATCACCCTCGACCCTAAGTTGATCCGAGTTCGAGGACGAGGCTGGATCACCCCTTTGCATTTTGTATCTAGGGAAATGGGAGAAAATGAGCAGGAGAATGTGGAGCTCCTGGACCTCCTGGCCGAATTCCTATCCGCTTGCAAATCATCCATCAAAGACTTGACGAGCCAATGCGAGACTGCGGTTCACATTGGTGTCAATAATTACAACATTAAAGCATTCAAGGTTTTATTTGGATGGCTTAAGCGAACCTATATGACTGAAATCTTAGATTGGAAAGATCAAGATGGTAATAACGTTTTACATATTGCTGCATCCCAAAATCAGCCCAAGGTATAATTCACTGATTTTGTAGTTATTTGTGCTTTTATAGTTTGATCCTTGAAATCAACTTAGCATAATAAAAATTTTATGATAACGAAATATGAAAGTACATGGTTTTAACATTCAGATAGGGGAAAATTTCTTTTTATTTGTTTAGAGAGGGGGGAGATTTGAACGGATCTCCTTATTTGGTTTCTTCTATTCAAGTGAAGAAGAGGAATTAGGAGGGATTGATATCACTCCTTCCCTCCCACTCTTCTTCTTCCAATTTTTCTTTTTGACAGCTTTCCCATGCACAAGGTCACGTGTGGGGAGGTTCTTATTGAATTTGGTTTTATAGGTTGATCCATTCTTCTATCTTCGTTTATTTCCTTAGTGATTAGGTCTCCAAATCACTTAAGATGGTTTGTCCAATTTAGGTCAACAAGCAGTGTTTATTTATTAAAAAAAAAAAAAAAGTCAAACACTCGTATCAAGATAGTGATAATATGAATATGTAGATTAGTTTTAGTTGTTTTGTTTAATTCAGTAGATACATATGGAGATGTTTGAAAATTCAATTTGAGCGTTGGAAACTAAAAGATGAGCACTGAATGATATTAAACTTGTATTATAATCGTGATTAGTATTTGACTTAAAAGAATCAATTGAGCCAGAACATTCACTTAATCTAATAATCTGTAGAATGGATGAAAATTAGAATATTCCCGATTATATTGTTAAAACCTACTCTCACAGTTCCATGTTTGGTGACAAATTAATTATATTCAGTGATGTATTTTTAATTATTATCAAACAATTTTTTACTTCTCTTTTCGACACTTAAGATTATCAACACTAGCACTTATTGTTCAATTTTATCAAAACAAGTCTATAGCTTTATTTCAAAATTTGCTACTGGACAACTATTAAGCTTTAAATTTGTGTTTATTTTTATTGGCATAAAAATGTATTGGTTGGAGGATTTAGAGAAGAAAAAAGAAAGAAAAGGAAATCACTCTCTGATCAGTTGAATCTGATGTAGAAAGGATATGAGTATACCTGTCTAAGGTAGTCTATCTCTTCATAGCCAAAAAAAAAAAAAACTCATGTACAACATATAATTGAATTATGAACCTTTTAGTTGACGTAGTTAAGTCCTAAATTTTTATAAATAATCATAATCATTTAGATCATCACTTCTATGGATTCTCCTATGTCACAACTCGCATGGGCAATTCATAAGTATCATGCAAATAATTTTGGTGAAAGGACTAAATCGCACTTTTTGAAAAGATTTTGAACTTTGTAACATTGGTTAAAATGATTGCATTTGATAAATAAGGTTTAATTTCCCTTTCTACATTTGTCGTTGCATTCCTAGCATCATTCATACTTAATATGGCATGAGCTCACTTTGTGCACGATAGTAAAGCTAGTAACAGAGCAATGATTGCAATTGAAGGGGGACATACTTCATTTCGTTTTCTTTGCATTTCTTCTAGATCATCAAGCTGTTGATCGGGTATACGAAGATAAATGCAAAGAACTTCCAGGATGAGACAGCCCTATAAATCTTCCAAGCAAATCCTATTGGCAATCAAGATGTTGTGAAGAGGTTATGCCGTCAAAGATGCTTGGCAAGACTTTTTACTCCGACCCTCTCTCTATCACAGTTTTTTAGCACGGAACTAACCTTCTTCGAAACGCATGCATCTTTCTTTGGCATCCAAGAAAAATCCACTCACAAAATAATCCTTCTAGTGTCGACCTTAATCGCAACTGCCACTTACCAAGCCGCCCTCAGTCCTCCGGGAGGATACTGGGTGGATTCCTCTTCAAGTCGCCCAGCCAATTCCACCACCATTACCGCCCATCCCAGTGGCACTGCTAATGAAAAACCACATCACGCTGGAAACATGATCCTGGACGGCTGGAAGCTATATTTGTTTACGGTCCTCAACAGCACGGCCTTTTTCACCTCCATCGGCACAATCTGGGCTACCGGCATTTCATTAATGGCCAAGCCCTTCATGGTTTACTTCTCTGTATCCATTCTCAGCTGTGCCTATATTATTTCCCTCATGGTCGAATTCCCAGAACAGAATGAGGTGGCAGCAATTCTCTTATGGGCATTCTTTGGGTGCTCGCTGATCTCCGTGCTGTTGCTCCCCTGGTGCGTGCATGGAATGCACATCCGAGCTCGGAAACGCATCGATGCCACAAGGATGCGTGGTGACTTCCTAGAATCGAAGGATGGGAAATAGTTCGCAAGTATTATTTACTTTTTAAGTATTCTTCTCGCGTGTGCAATGTAATCTATGTTTCTAGTCTTGAGGCTTGCAAGAAATAGACTCTTTTAATTAGTTGCGTGTAATGGACTTATTTATTTATCCATAATCCTTGAGAACCTTTAATCTTGCTTAAAGTCGGAACTTCTGATAGCTTTTTTGCCTATTCAACTTCATAAATTGATGCGGTGGAAACAAAAAGTACAGAGTCACAACTCGCAAACACGAACACTTGAAACGTACACGTTCAAAACGAACGTAGGGAAATCTCTTGATTTTCTTTATTTATGGAAGGAGGCTATGTGATCCGATAAAGCACAACAAATAAATATGGATGAAAACCTTTTCTAGAAATTACAACTCAATAACGTAACAGAAAAAGAAATACTTAGAATATCAAGTTCTAAAATTCTAAACATATCGAATGAGAGACTTTGGTCAATATTTTGGACTTTTTGTTGAAAACATGTTGCACTTTCTAGTTTCTTAACAGAAAGTGTTGGAAATGCTAACATTAGTTCATTCTACACACTACAATAGTATAGTAAGTTATAATGTAAAGGTTCCTAGCCTCTAGCTAATAGCATCCTTGTGCTAGTAGAACTAACATCTCCAAAAAAATATCTTGATTCTTGGGCATTTAAATAAGGTCGAGGACATTTGTATAGATAAAAACTAGTTATAGTGCCCGTGCTATGCACGAATTTTATAAATAAAATTATGTTGTATTTTATTGGAATTTCGTATACACTGATGTCCTTTCTAAAGAGAATAAGAATTATTAAAATGTTTTTTTTTTTTTTTTTTTTTTTTTTTTTTTTATGCCGGAGGAATCGCCTTGGTCGACAGCCGCCACGTAAACTCTTAGGTGTCGCTAGCGGGGAGACCACCACCCTGGCGCCACGCGTCAATCACCTAATGGCCCACCAGCCTCCCTGCAACTTGCGTCACAGGGGCTTCAAACTCCCGACCTCTCCCTTCAAAGGCCTAGAGCCTCCTTAGCGGAGCCATCACGACTGGTGGTAGAATTACTAAAATGTTTATAGTATTATTACCACACATTTATGACATGGAAACCTATTAACCAAATATGTATAACAATAGAAGAATAATTGCCATTGATAAAGTCTCGATGATTTTACACCCAAATAATGACCTAATGGAACAATATTGAGTCTATAGATCTTAGGGGGAAAGAAAGTACCCAATGTAATTAAATAAGTGGGAAAATGACACAAATGGTCCCAAAACTTTGGTTTAATATATAGGGTTAATACCTTGAAAAACCCCAAACTGGTACATCTGTGACAAATTTACCCCAAACTATTTTTTTAACCATGAAAAACCCCAAACTGATACACATGTAACAAATTTACCTCGACTAACCATAAAAAAACCATAAACCGGTACATTTATGACAAATCTATCCCAAACCAATTTATTTTACTGCAAAAAACCAAAAACTGGTGAATTTGTGACAAATATACCATCCGTTAAATTGGAATAATATAACAAAAAAATCACAAAGATTGTAAAATATGACAAACGGAGCGTAAAATCCCAAATTAGTACATCAATCAATTGTCATGTGTCATTTAACTTAATAATTTGACAGTAAAATTTAACAAAAACTAATATAAGGTAAATTTGTCACAAGTGTACCAGTTTTGGGTAAATTTGTCAAAAGTATACTAGTTTGAGGTTTTTGGTGGTAAAAAAAATAGTTTTTGGTAAATTTGTCACAGGTGTACTAGTTTTGGGTTTTTCAGGATATTAACCCTAATATATAATGTAACGTCTAAATTTACTTTATTCAATATGGTCCTTGAACCATTGATAAATGTTCAATACAATCTTTCCATTTGCTCAAACGATAAATCAAACATTATTTGATAATGTGAATTATTATATGTTGAGTTGGATATTTAAAAATGATAAATCAACATATCCATTTTTTTATCCACTTCTTTAAAAAGGAAAAAATATTAGGGCATCAACATTTCCGTCATTATTTGATAATGTGAAGTATTATATCCTCAATATATATGAATATCTTACGTGGATAATCTACATGTGACTTTTATTTTTTGTTGACCATTAAAACTTAATGAATTGGAAGCCACATCAACAAATTCTTTTTAACTTGATTTAATAGAATGGCGACACTAAACATTTTCATATAGTCTAGGAACTAAATTTAACATTTATTAATACTTCCAAGACCACATTGAACTAATTTAATGTTCAGGACAACATTGCACATTTGACCAAAGCTAAAGAATTATTTGTTCTGTTTTCTCTGAATAAGCGCCCCATACCAATAGGAGCAAACCAAAAGATATGCACAACAAACAAGAACACTCGTTTTTTTGCCAATAGTAAATGAATTTCACCCATCAAGCCGTCTTCTTTTCATGCTTTCAATATAATGCTCTCGACTAATGAGAATTTTTACAATTAAAAAATTCATTTCTTTTCTTGATATTTTTTTTATAAATTCTTCTTAAATTATTGTTTGAAGTAAAAATGTGGCATCTTTTCACTTTCCACCGCTTTGGATATTTCCGCCTGAATCTCACTTGTATCTAAGTTCAGATCAACATGAAAGGGTGTCGCGACCTCTTTTTTTCGGCGCCCAATCGGGGGCGAGCGCCTAAAGGAGGGTAATGGCTCGGCGACGAACGGAGCTAAGGGCTGCTGCCTCCGTCTTCTTCGGTTGCTGGGTGAGCGAAGAAGGAGAAGAAGATGGAGAGGGGGCCGACGGGAGAGCGAGGGAGAGGAGAGAGAAACCAAAGGGGACCACTTCTCTCATTTTCTTTTCTTTTTTTCTTTTTCTTTAATCCAACACAAATGGCCCACCATGACCTAAGATGACATCACCTTCCACTAAATTCAAATCTCCCACAACACTCTTCAATGGGTCCAATTCCATCCTCCGCCGGGGCATGAAACTTTGTACATTAATTTCTTTAATTCCATTCAATTCTCTTCCAATTGAGTCCAATCGAAGTCCATAAAATTAATCCAATATCACCACACTTTAATTCACATCTTCACTTGTCCATAGAATCAACTTAAGTCCCAAAAGTACGACCGAAAGTAGGCCTACTAATTTCTCGAGCCAAATTAGCCATTCTATGATTATCTTGCTGAAATACTCGACTTGCATGAAAAATCTCCCGAAGATGAGTTAATATTTCTAAAATGATTTGTGACACACCATGACTTTCAATTTCAGAATTCGATCTCAATCTCACGATTAATTTCACTTTGGCACGATACTAGCGCGGCCCAACCTACCGGGTAGCCTTTGAAAATTTTCATGCATTTGACCTGTGGTTGATCATCTCAAGTCATAATGTACATCTTTGAAACATTGGCGAATTTCGGTTGTCGGAGTGATCTCAAGGTTTCAAATACGAACACAGGGTACCCAATCGATAGAAAAGTCGGTCTAGTGCCGATGGACAAGAATTGTGCAATTTGGTGGAATTACCCACACCTGATCACATGCCCCTGTCGAGTCGACCTATCTCCAATCTCTAATCGATTTTTAATTGTGTCGTAATGACCCTTGCAGATTAGCTCGGTCGAAAGATCGCTTCCTGGTCAAATTCTCGAGTCTGATGCATTAGAATTTTTTAACGGCTTTACCTGATAGACCAGTTTTCACATGAGTGGCCGACTCAAGGAAAAGAACTATATGCGTGCCAACGAAATGCCCGTATCAATTTATTGAAAATAGAATTGAAAAATCGGGATGTCACAACTCTTCCCCTTTTATAAAAATTTCGTCCTTGAAATTTAAACCTTTACGAATTCTTAAACAAAAAGGTGGGGGTACAGTCGTCTCATCTAGTCTTCTCTTTCTCAAGTTGCTCTTTCTATATCGGTGTTGCCAGATCACTGCTATCTTGTCCAAACCACTTCGGATCCAAAATACTAAACACTTGCCCACTTAAAATTCCAAAGGTCTTCAACACAAAATCTACGAAGCTAAACTAGCGATTCTGAGCGATCTTTAAACTGTCTCTGATAATTGTGACTAAATCACTAATTTATGAACAAACTTTGGACTTGCGATTTTCTAATCTCTGATCTCATCTCAACCAACTAAAGTTCTGAATCCTCTGCTCTACACTGACTAAAAGGAAACTATCTGACTGATCTGTTGAAACTGGGAACCTCTAGTCAAGATCTGATATAACTCTGACATTGATCTCGGCAACCGCAATCACTAACTACTGTACTAACCCTGGCCTGTGATCTTTCTTTCCCTGACTTCCTCTCAGCAATTGAAATTCTGCACTCTCTGCTATACACTGCTTAAGAAAGAACCATTTGAAAGCTCTGCAAACTTGAAACATCTGATCTAGATTTGAAATACAATTCATTCTCGGCACTCCATGTAGATTATTTATATGATATACACACACTTCGGTATACCTATTCTAATCGAGATCTTTTCGTGCTGCACTAAGGTGAGTTGACTCTGTTCATCTGTCGACCACAACCCCATAAGGAATCAATACTCTTCCTGACTCCTTAATAAGCCTGTCATAACATTCCATCATGCTATACTTCCATTCCCACATATTACTCTCTCAAGTGCTTGAAAAAAAGCTTTCCTGGCTTACGTTATAAAATTCTCACTTACTGATACATCTAACACTTACAACATGTTCGGCAATATCTATCTTCATACCAATCTACCAATCCCGATGATGTAGATTCTGACTCATCTTCGTACTGTTTAGACAATGCTGAAGTTGCTACAATGAGCTTCCCATAAGATCTCTTCTTTAATCTATGCATTGTCAATCACACACAATTGTCCTCAGAACCTTAGCGTTCTGTCTTCAGAAATCTGAAAATCAATCTCTCTCATCTGCATTCTCTTGTAGAGTCTTCTGAATTTCTGAATTTGTCCACTGAAGCGTTTCGATTCTGATATGAACTTTCGGCTCAATTCTGAGGGTGATCATAAGATTCAAAAGGTAACCTACCTTAGATTTGAAAACTGAATTTTGGACTTCCTCAAGTAAGATCCAATCCTTGGGTACCAACTGTGCAACTAAGGACTCTCGACTTAATGCATCTATAACTTTGCTCACATTTCCAGGGTGATACGAAATATCATAGTCATAATCCTTAAGGAGTTCCATCCAGCGACGCTGTCTCATTTTAAACTCCTTATGAGAGAGTACGTACTTGAGACTTTGATGGTCAATGAAGATATAGAATCTTTCTCTATATCGATAATGCCTCTAAATTCCCAGAATGAACATAACTACTGCAAGTTCTACAACGTGCGTTAGGTAATTCAACTCACAAGATCTCGACTGACGGGATGCATATGCAATAACCCTATCATGCTGCATTAACAAGCAACCAAATCCTTTAAATGACACATCACTGCAGATCTCATAACTTTCAGGACCAGATGGAATGGTCAACACAGGTGTGGTAGTCAGCTCTTGCTTAAGCTCTTGAAAACTACACACGCACTTACCTGACCACACAAACTTTTCTTTCTTCTTCAGAAGTTTTTTCCACAACGATGCTAACACTGAAAACCTTTCTACAAACCGTCTGCAATACTCTGTTACGACCTAGAAAAACTTATGATCTCTGTTACTACAGTCAATCTCGGCCAACTGATCACTGCTTCAATCTTGGATGGGGTTTACAAAGATTCATTTTCCTGAAATCACATGACCTAGAAACACAACACGAGTCATCCAAAACTCGCATTTGCTAAACTTATTGTAAAATCCAAGAGCACCCAAGATCTGAAGTACCCTCTCCAAATATCTCTTGTGCTCCTCTGCACTCTTTGGACACACCAGGATAACTTCAATGAAAATGATCACAGCTGATTTAAGTACCCTTAAACATTCTGCTCATTAGACCCGAACAAACAGCTAAGGTGTCCATCAAACCACTCGGTATTACAATGAACTCATCACTGCCGTATCGAGTGCGAGATGCTAACTTCTGTATGTCTTTCTTCCTGACCCTCAATTGATGATACCCTGACCTCCAATTGATCTTGAGGAATATTTATGTACAAACACAACGAACCAACTTTCTTCTTCACGAATAGAATAGGTGTTCCCCAAGGTGATGCATTGGAATGTATGAATCCCCTATCCAATAATTCCTGCATCTGCACCTTCAGTCCTTTTAACTCGAGTAACACCATCCGGTATGGAGCTTTAGGGGCTGGCTCTATTCCGGATGCTAATTCAATCGCGAACTCTATTTCTCTTTCTGACAGCAAACCTAACAATTCTTCAGAAAATGCCTTAGAAAACTTACGTACCACGATTATGTTCTCCATATTCAGTTCCTCAATTGACGCATCCATTACAGCTGCCATGTAGATTCGATAACCAACAACCAGAACCAAGTCGTCTTCAGTGACAAATAACAATGATTGAAGTTCCTCTTCAACTTTAAGTGATTCAAAACTTTCACACGCTAGCTGAACAAATTGAATTATATCACTACCGCGATTCAAAACAGCAGAAAGCTCCTTGAGCCAAACCTTTTTATAAATGACTTCCAAGTCATACTTAAGCAAACCCCCTTCAAGTACAACTATAGTCAGAGATTCATATTTATATTACTTTATTACCTATCCAAAAATCCTACAACCCTCATTGAAAATCCTGCTGCACAACTCTAATAAAAACATCTCAGAAACATTCTTCCCTTGATTGATGCTTGGTCGATCAATTCATGCTCTTCCAGCCATCCTAGTGGCGTCCTATCTGCAGTAATGGTGCTTACACTCTCCTGAACTTACACGGACAGTTCCTAACCTGACGGCCATGCTGACCACATTCAAAGCATGTTCCCCTTTTTACTCTGACACTGGGCTGACTCAAGCCTCCTTTCCACAACCTCGACACACAATCAGTGAGTCATCTACCTCCCATCAAGTGACATCATGCATCATTCATTGTAGTGAGGTCTGTTCCAAGTACCCCACTAAGTGTCCCGAAGCATGCTTCTTATATTCTGTCTTATCAACGGCGGTGTCAGGAATAGTTGTGATTCCATATGTCTATACGGAAGATCTTTGATCAGATGACTGTACTGGCAACCCTTGTAACAAATCCTTTCTCTCTTACAGCACGGAATAGATCCCTTACTTTTCTTATAGACACGACACACATCGATCGAGTTGAACACTGACTTTCCAACTCTACTCTTCCGGTTGGGTGAAACAGGGCACCTTTCTTCTAACATCGGCCTTTCTCCCCAATCGATTTCCATCTCTGTCTAAACTAAACCTTGACTCAGATACAGCAGCTAGATCCTCGATCACAACTCCATATTGGGCCTCAATAAGCGCGGCAACAACAACGGTCACAACACTAGCAGCGGTGGAAACAACGGCAACAGCGGCGGCTCGGTCCTGAGCTTACTGACCCAACAAGCTTCCAAGGAACACTAGCGCCCGAACAATCCCATCAAACCTAGGATCGCTCAGTGCTGCTACACTCTTAGTAGCAACTTGCGGCGGTACTCTCACACTCACGCTGGTCTAAACCTGCGCTCTACCTCGGGTACCAACTCTTGTCAGCGTCCTACCCCGAGATACAAGTCCTATCGACCTCTACCAAGGAGTTCTCCACTCCTGGTCACTCATCCTACAAGCTCTTTATAGACACCTGTTTTTCGATTCCAACATCAGGTTAGAATTTGAGTGACCCCACAAACAAGCTACCAATCAGCTATCACTCACATACATCAGCATAATAAAAGCCTTTCCTACTAACTATCCCATGACTCATCGCACTTTATCACTCCATACACAGACCATGCTCTGATACCACTTAAACGAGGATGTCACACCCCGAACCCTGAGCGCGCGCACTTCCCACTACAATTGATCAAATATGCGACATCCTAGGATACGTCGCCGACCCATTCATTTTATTACGCATGCGGAAGCGAAACAAATCCTCTGACTACATTTAACTTGGGATAGAAAAGTAGGCAATCAATCGCAATACCAAACACTCATTTACAAACACAAAGGGTTTGAATACAACACTGGATTGTCTACAAAATAGACCAGCTCAACAAAAGGGGAATTATCTTAAAACCAATTAGCAGGACACGTTCTCCAGTCCTTATGACTTCACCTCTGCAACTTCTCAAGACCAACCAAAGCTATCTAGCCGCTCCGTCCACCAGGGACCTGAAATTTTAATCCCCAAACCGGGATGAGGCAATGTCTCAGCAAATTCAACCCCCTAAACCCCTATTAGAAAGAAAATACACCCCGGGTGGCCTAGCCACATCACACAGAGAACTTACCTGTCCTCAATTCCTTCCTGCAGGTTAGCACAATTTGTATCACACAATTTCAGGTAGTAATAATAATTCAAACAATTGGAACGCCATCACTTTCATATAAATCACAATCGCATTTAGCACGCATTCCAATTATTATTCACTGCCACACAATGGCATAGCCTACTCGCAGTATCTACTGGCACATAGCTAGGCATCGCCTCCCCACCTTGAGCGCAGCTTCGTCAGTACGTCGACGGCATTCCCGAAGGAGCATGGGCCCAGAATCTACTGCAACCCACATCCACCACGTGGGCATCCCATATAGGGGCAAGTCCGCCTCAACAGCCCAGGACGATTCCTCTTAGTTATCACATAGCCAAAGCATACTTGGCCCCAAGACACTTTGCATTTCACTCAATACTTCCACTTAAAATAGTGCTCCCGGCCATTTTTCTTCATATTAAAAATACTCCGAAATTACTCACATGTGTAGGGGCACGCTAATTTCGAAAAAAAGCCAATATCTCACTTTTTCAAACCCCACTATTTAATATAATTATTAAAATCCAATTTTTGCATCAAAACCCAACACTTGGGTTTTTATGAATAAAATCCCTATTTATCACAATCAACACTCAATTTGCCACATCCATCCATCAAATTCAAATTCTAAATGCACAGTAGCGATCAGCACGAAATTCTGAGAATTTAGGGTCACAAATAATTTTTGGAATTTATTAAATAATTAAATTTATTCCGAAAATTAATTAAATAATGATATCCATGTTTTTCACAATCCACACTCAATTTATAATAACCAATCATCAATTTCAAAATCTGACTACACAAAAGCGACGCACGAAATTCGAGAATTTAGGGTCGACAAAATTTTCAGAATTTAATAAATAATCAAATTTATTCCGAAAATAATTAAATAATAATATTTTAATAATTTCGAATAATGATATATTATTAAATTATTTAATAATTTCGAGATATTAAAATAAATCAAAAGTAAATCCATTTATGTCAAATCAAGGCTTATTCTAAATAAACCTACTTACCCTTAATTAAGCACACTTTAAATTAAAACACCACTTTAATCTAATCTCCTCTTAAATAACCTAAACTAACAACCTAATAATACTTAACATAAACTAAACCTCCCTAAGCATAATTAACCCTCTAAGTGAGGTTTAGTGAGCTAAACTCACCGGATTAGCGAGCCGATCGGACCAAAACAAAGGGGATGCCGAGGGGAACAACTTTCCTCAAAGTGGGCCAAGCATTCGACGGGCCAAAACCGAGCTGGAATACCCATTTTTCCAGCTACTATGCAAGCTCGAAGGAGGGCTGTTCGACGGTGATTCGAGCGCGGGGGTGGCGAAGATAGGCGGTGGCAACTCAGGCGGTGACTCACGGCAGCTAGTGGGGCTTCCGGCGACGTACGGCGGCTTCGAACAGCAGCTAGATGGAGGGCTGGAGACTCGGGGTTGCACGGGCAGCAGCGGAGCGCCGAGCTGCCGTGCGGGGCAATGCACACGAACGGGCGGCGAGCTGCTAGTCGATCTTCACTGCTGCTGGCGCTCTTAGATCTACTGGAGACGTCGAGCACGAGCAAGAGGTGGAGGAGAGAGGGAGAGGATGGCGCGGGCGGACGGTGAGTGGGCGGCAAGCGGCCTGATGGTGGCAACCGGCGACGAACGGAGCTGAGGGCTGCTGCCTCCGTCTTCTTCGGTTGCTGGGCGAGCGAAGAAGGAGAAGAAGATGGAGAGGGGGGCCGACGGGAGAGCGAGGGAGAGGAGAGAGAAACCAAAGGGGACCACTTCTCTCTTTTTCTTTTGTTTTTTTCTTTTTCTTTAATCCAACACAAATGGCCCACCATGACCTAAGATGACATCACTTTCCACTAAATTCAAATCTCCCACAACACTCTTCAATGGGTCCAATTCCATCCTCACGGGGCATGAAACTTTGTACATTAATTTCTTTAATTCCATTCAATTCTCTTCCAATTGAGTCCAATCGAAGTCCATAAAATTAATCCAATGTCAGCACACTTTAATTCACATCTTCACTTGTCCATAGAATCAACTTAAGTCCCAAAAGTACGACCGAAAGTAGGCCTACTAATTTCTCGAGCCAAATTAGCCATTCTCTAATTATCTTGCTGAAAAACTCGACTTGCATGAAAAATCTTCCGAAGATGAGTTAATATTTCTAAAATGATTTGTGACACACCATGACTTCTAATTTCAGAATTCGATCTCAATCTCACGGTTAATTTCACTTTGGCACGATACTAGCGTGGCCCAACCTACTAGGTAGCCTTTGAAAATTTTCATGCATTTGACCTGTGGTTGATTATCTCAAGTCACAATGTACATCTTTGAAACATTGGCAACTTTCGATTGTCGGGGTAATCTCAAGGTTTTAAATATGAACATAGGGTACCCAATCAACAGAAAAGTCAGTCTAGTGCCGATGGACAAGAATTGTGCAATCTGGTGGAATCACCCACACCTGATCACATGCCTCTGTCGAGTCGACCTATCTCCGATCTCTAATCGATTTTTAATTGTGCCGTAATGACCCTTGCAGATTAGCTTGATTGAAAGATCGCTTCCTGGTCAAATTCTTGAGTTTGATGCATTAGAATTTCTTAACGGCTTTACCTGATAGACCAGTTTTCACATGAGTGGCCGACTCAAGGAAAAGAACTATATGCATGCCAACGAAATGCCCGTCTCAATTTATTGAAAATAGAATTGGAAAATCGGGATGTCACATCCTCAAACAGGGACGATGAACGATGACGGCAAGGATCGATTGGCGACGGCGACAACAGCAGCGAACAACAACAGCAACGACGTTAGGATGGTGGCATGGTGTCAGCGTCGTAGAGGGGCTCGATCACCCCAGATCTGAGGCACAAATCTCAACTGGACCTTCATCGGCCTTGATTTTCTCTCACTCCGGCAAGATCCGAGCCTCCACTAGCTAGATCTAACCCTCTTGAACTCGCTCGCCGCCGGCCTCCCCAAAATCTCTCGGTGGAGGGTGGGCTGAGCTCACGACTCGAGTTCTCCCCTACGCTCACCCTTTAATCTTTCCCGATGTCTCTTAATGAAAGATCTCCAAGCTCGCCACACCTCCAACAGTGCTTGCGGCCACCTATTTATAGGCGAAGGAAATCCGGTCGACAGAAGGCCACGGCCGTCGACTTCCAACTTGCCCACTGGTTCCCCTTGGCTGAACCGGTGTCCCATCGAGCTTTCCAGCGAAGCCCACTCAACATTAATGGCGCTTGAGATCTTATCATCTCCGGCCGACATCGGCGTACTCTCCTCAGCCGTAGGCTGTCCTTCACGTGTTGGTGTCCTCTGTGTACGTGAGCTGCAGAGGCGTAAGGGAAGATGGAAGAAGGAAGAAGAAGAAGAAGAGAAAGGGCTGGGCCAGATTTGGAAAAAAAGGGATGGGCCCTAGGCCCGCGTGGAGGGAAAAAAAGGGGGCTGGCTGCTTTTGCTTTTTTTTTTTTTGTATTTGTTTTGTTATCCGAAAAAATAAATTAAAAAACCTAATTAATTTAAAAAAAAACAAAATTTAGGCATCAACAGCCTACCCATCTTTGAATGTGAGTTAGTAGAGATTGCATTCAAAGACAAACTAATGCCTAAATTTTATCCATGCACACGTAGCAGATTATATTTTATTTGTGACCTAGTGTCCTATGTAGAAAATGAGCATATAACATTACACATACTAAGACAAATAAGAAGATACTTGTAATTACTTACCGAGAGTGAGGGAGATAGGGTGTGAACCCCGATTTTTGGCAAGTATCAAAGCGTCATCTTACCTAGTGATATGAGGAGGTTGCTTTTCCAGGACTCAAACCATTCTTTGGTTGCCTGTTAATACAATCAATAATTTGTCTAGGACCTGAACCTCTCTTCGGTCGCCTTGATGAGAAATTGCCTTTCCAGGACCCAAACCATTCTTTGGTTGCCTGTTAGAGCAATAAGTGATTTGTCTCAGACCCGAACCTTTCTTCGGTCGTCGTGACGGTAAAATGCTTTTCTAGGGCCCAAACCATTCTTCAATCACCTGTCAGAGTAGTAAGTGGTTTGTCTCGGACCCGAACCTTTTTTCGATCGCCGTGACAAGAGATGCACTAACCTTTCTCAGGGCATCATATTTGTTAGGGTGTCTGACTTATGTCAAAGACACCGGTAGGAACCCGACCTTTCTCGGGAGATGTGCCGACCTTTCTCAGGGTATCATTTTTTTTGGTGTTTGATCTTTGTCAAGGACACCGAATGGCTCCCGACCTTTCTTGGGGGATGCGCTGACCTTTCTCAGGGTATCCGTTTATTTGGGTGCCTAGACACTTACAGGCATTTTAAAAGAATACCTAGATATTCACAAGTACTAACCTAGAGGATATTTTGGCCTTTACAGGCGTCAAAAGGGTACTTGGATGATCACAAGTACAAACTCTTAGAGGGTGCCTAGATGTTCACAGGCATTGAAGGAGTACCCAATTGCTTGCAGGTGTCGAAAGAGTACTTGGATGATCACAAGTACAAACTCTTGGAGGATACTTGGGATATTCGTAAAGGTTTCTCACCTTCTGGTAATGGGAATATCGAGGACGTACCTGGGATATCCATGAAGGTCTCCTACCTCTTGGCAGTTGGGAAATATTGAGGACGTACCTTGAATATTCATGAAGGTCTCTCACCTCCTGGTAATTGGGAATATCGAGGGCGTACCTTAGATATTTGTGAAGGTCTCTCACCTCCTGGCAACATAAACTTGAATATAGCACAAGGCTTACCTGGATGGCCGCAGGCACTCAAAAAGGCTGAAACAACCGGGTAACCGCAGGTGTACACAGTACTCGAATACTTGGATGAATACAAGTATTTAATGATATGATCTAGGACCACTCAAGCTGGTCCAAGTGCTAGAAAGCATACCTGGACGGTGGTGGGTACTTGATGATATGGGGATACCTAGACAACAGTAGGTATTCAAAGATAAAGGGATACTTGATCAGTCACAAGTATCAATACTTTGGGGACAACTCGAACAGGTCGAGTGTCAGGAAAATGAAGTATCCAAACGGTGGCCAGTACTCAAAGACAATAGGGATACCTAGACAGCAGTAGATATTCAACGATAAAGGGATACTTGGTCAGTCACAAGTATCAATACTCTGGGGACAACTCAAATAGGTCGAGTGTCGATAAGAGGGAGTACCTGGCAAGTGGTGGGTACTCAAAGACAATGGAATACTGAGACAATTGCAAGCACCTAAACTCAAGGGACGACTCGAATAGGTCGAGTGTTAAGAAGAGGGTACCTGGACAGTGGTAAGTACCTTAAGACAAATGGGGATAGGAATATGCTTACCTGACAATATCTCTGATCTCTGAGAGTATGTCTGCTATTTGCACAGTATGCACACATGATTGTATGTGTTGTAAATTCATGAGTTCAAATGAGATTCATGCATGACAATTTTGTCAGTTTTGCATCATTTAAGTTCCACTGGGGAAAATTTTGAAAGACAACCTTCATTTAGAAGGTAGATGTCTTGAGCATGCTAAATGAGGGACTTTCAGTCTAAAAGGACTTTTTGCTCACTCTCATGGAAAAGGCTATCATGACCATTAATGCAGGATTTATAAGGACCACACTATCTCACTATCATCATGTCAGCAGGGGTCCAAGTATTCTCGCAAGTGGTACGACTTTACCAATGTGATAGGTCTTTGTTGAAATTGTGATGAAGACTTGGTCAACGGCTCATCAAATGGGACCGTCGAGGTCAAGGCTTATGAAAAAGATGTCGCATGCTCATCTCCAGGTTTACAAGTCAAGAATCCTGCGAAAAGAGATGGAATAATCTTGTTCGTACTTCTTCAAACGATGCTTATAGACATATGAAATCCTATGTTAATTGAAGTGCCCCTAGTCTGAAGAGACTTTTTACAGTGGGATGAAATGTAGGCTTGATTCATGTATAAAAAGGTAAGAGCTGGCGATCGCCTTGGCATTTGTCACCGATCTTTCTTCTCACGGTTAGATGAAGGTTCCATTAATCGAACCACAACAGCAACTTTTCTTGGGAATACAAACAGCTGTATTTTTTGTTTGGAGACATTGGCCTTGCTTTTACCAGGCACATTGTTTTTTTTATGTCCATAGTTTTTGCTTTTGTTTTTCATCTACGGGCATTGACCTTGCTTTTACCAGGTATATTGCTTTTTTATGCCCCTATTTTCTTCTTGTTACTTGAGAGATGATCTTGATAAGTTCAAGCAAATGGCCTTGTTAGACTATTGAGTCTTCATCTTTTGCCGGTGCTTCTGATTATGCTGCTCAAACGGCAGTAGCTTTTTCTTTGCCTCCATGTGAGGGTGAATTTACAGACTCAATTGAGTTATACAATGGATACAAGTGTGTAAAGAAAGAATTGTTCTTCATGACTTTAGGGCACTTAAATTAACACGAGTGCTCATATGCAATAAAGACACTCAAAGATTAATGCAAGTGCAAGCAAGAAAATTTCTATCTCTCTTCTCACCTTGTGATGCTGCTTCACCTCCAATCTGCCCCAGTGTGGGGGTGGTTCTTAATGGGGGTAGGACAGAAATTTGCTAGTGTATGGGGCTCAAAGTGAGCGATGGAATGCCTCTCACTGTCTTGGTTATTGTACCATTCACGAGAGAACTATTTACCCTATAGTCATGGAATTTTCTGCACTCATCTCACAAGTGTATAGATGAGGGACTGTGTGTGAGATATGGCTTGCCTGTCATCATTCTGACATACCTCATCTACCATGCTCAATCAATCTTGTATTCTCCTCTTAGCTGTCTATTCTAATAATCCTTGGTGGAATCAGTGACTTAGATAGACAAAATCATCATGCATAATTCACATGGAAACAACATGCAACGTTTTCAATATGATAGAGTTTGAAATCTTCAAAACAAGTTAATGGTTTTGACTCAAAAAGACCTCGTTGGCAGCTTTAAGGGTCAACAGAATGGTGTTTCCAAATATATTAAATCTTGAATATCAAAAGGGTTATTCACAAAGGGGTGTCGATGGTTGTCCTTATTGCTTAGGGATGTAACACATGAATGATCAGCCAAGGATTGGGAATTTGATCGGGCATCTCTGCTTTTGCCCCTGTAGAAGAGAAGATGTACAAGTAGATCAATTAGTCTGGCCAAAATCAAACGTGAGTTGAGGCCTGAAGATTTTCTATCATTTGCTTTGGCGATACTTGAGATGCCATCTTGGGAGAGTTTGTCATGCCTCTCATTGATTTGTTATCCTTATTTTTGACAGTCAGGTGATCTTACAAAAGATATAAAAGAATGTGTCAGTCACAAATTCTCTCATGAGTTAAACAACTGGGAACGATACAACATTACCCTCCATTGGTTTTCAATTGATTGGATAGACCTGAGGTATTAGAAGGATATGAAGTCCTGCACTTTTCACTCCATTAGGTCACTACTAGGCTAAAGCGTCGGTGGTGTCCGTCGGGCATTTTCTTTTTCATTTAACCAAACTAGCTTATAGACAACACATCATTTTATTTGAAATCAGGTGAATTCGATACAAGTCACTTGATTTGCCTAAATTAATCATTAAGCTTGGTTCTCGAATCCCAATGCTTCCCTTCCTCATAATTTGTATTTGTTAACTCATAGGGATCTCTGTATGTTGATGACAGCCTCTTCGTCTTTGACACAGTTTGATGTCTCTTTTGATTGGCTCTCCTCGTTTGTGGCCATGTGTACACGATTGATGATTTGCAATGCCTTCCTTCTGTAGAATTTTGTTTTTGACCATATGACCATTAGCAGTATTGAGCAAAGTCATGTACTTCAAACTTCTCTGGAATTTGATATGAACAATCAAAACTTCAAATTCTCTGATGGCAATCACTTCTTGAGAGCGCATGTGTCTAAAGCATGAAGTGAGGTTTCTAGGCCCTTAGTCATCATTTGAAATAAGGGGCTAGAAACTGCCTCAATTGTCTAGATTTTCTCCCTGTTGACAGTAGCCAATTTAAGAGAAGAAATTCCTTTTCTATGCTTCTTGGCTTGTCAAAGCTAGAAATTCCATTCATGAAACGATAGCATCTAGTTGCTCAGGCAGGTTGTAGGGAAAAGATATTGCTCCGGCAGGAGTGAGGTGGAGTGCATAGAGCTCCTAAGGGCAGCTTGATTTTCAACCGTATGCCTGTACCTATTATGTCCTATCTTTCATTTCCTGTCAATAGAAGAGAGAGGACGTCATTTTCAAATTATATTTAGAGAATAAGACTTACCCTTCTTGGTGTGGGATGATTCTTTCTATTTACCCATGTTTTCTTGGCAAGGTGTCTTTGAATTTGGCGAGTTCACCTTATGCGCTTGCTTCAAATGCCCCTTGTCACACTAAGTCAAATGGGACATGAATGATCTTCTGAGACACGAAGTGAGTGAGTTAGAAAGACAAACATGATTTAATCATCTTGTTTTGACGAAAGATTTTGAAACATTTTTTGTTCAAAAGTATATATCTTTGGGCGAAAGAAAGCATGAGTAAGCCCAACCCTCAGTATTCCCCTTGGATGATATTTTCTTTTCATGGTTGGATAGCATCACCGGCCTGGTTTGGAATATTGTCTCATGTTCTTAAAACAAATAATAGAACTGTACATTAGATTACTGTAATAGAAAATGCAACAGTAGCACACTAGACAAGATAAGAAACATGAAATTATAAAAACAAACAAAACCCATGAAAACTCCTATGAAAAAGGAGCACTTTGATAGTGTTGGTTCTGAAATCAGGCGCCTAAGAGTTCCTTACCTCCAGTAGACTCGAAGTATTCGCATGAGAGGACCACTTCATTGAAGCTACAGAAATGCAACCCATGCAACCAACAACGATGCTTGCGAGGTAAAGCCCCTATGGACAGCTTTATCATTTCTTCTTCGGCCAGTTGAGGGTAAGTTTGCATCATAAAAGCCTCACACCTCCTTGCATATGCTCGAAAATCCTCCATTGGTCTTCTTCTGAAGTGAACCAAGTTCTGACAAGGCACTTCAGTCCTAATCTAGCTTTGATATTGAAGCAGGAATGCAGAAGACAGCTCATTCCAATCTCTCGTGAGGTAGATATCTGCTGTGATGAACCATTGCAATGCAAGCCCTGTAAGACTTTCTTGGAAGGCCCGAGTTGTGAATGACATTGGGCTATAGTACCAACTCATTTCAGCATGGAGATATTGCAAATGAGCCACGAGGCAAGTCGTGCCATTATACTTGCGAAGATTACGTATCCACATCTCTCCAGGAGTCATGATTCTATGAGTGCAAGACGGGCTTGATGTATCCTGGTTAGGCCACTGGTTTTCCCATTGCATATTCATTGCAATGGTGAATTTTGCTGCTTCAGGAAGGCTGGACTCTACCGAGATCATCCCATTGCTTTCTTTTTGGTCAAAATTACCAAACGAGGCTATCTTCATGATTAGGTGACAAGCTTAGTAGTTCATTGGGATCATAGCGAATAAGGACGAATGTTCCCTCTTTTGACAGGCTTTCGACCATGTGTGTGGGTAGAAAGCAGTTATACGATGAATGGCCGATTTCATCTGTATAACACTGGTAGTCTTTGGGATTGTATCCTAGGGACTGGAAGTCTTCAGGGTTGTACTCTAGGGGATGGTAGCCTTCAGGGTTGTATTCTAGGGAATGCTCGAAGTTTTTTGGTGTGACGGCTCATCATCTATCAAATTTTGCCTATACTCAGTGGTAGATGTTGAATTGATTTGTTTAGGCTTTCTTTTCTTGGCTCTTGATCCAGACCTTTTGAGTAAGGCCCTTCGTTTTGTCAGTTCAATTCTGTCAAGGGGAGTGAGAGATAGTGGAGCTTCACTCTTTGCTTCCCTCTCTAGGTTGATAGGGGTCAGTATTCTTTGAACCCTAGCTCTTGCAGTAAGCTTGGGGAGATGTCCTGTCGTGCCCCGGTCTTCAACTGGCTTTGTGTCTTTGACCTCGTACACAGGCTCCTTGCCTCTCCCAGTGGGAAACTTTTCAGCAATAGGACGTTGCTCAGTCGCCCATTTATTATGCGAGACTCCATTGACATCTTCTTCTCCTAGCTCAGCGACTAATGGCTCCTCATGCTCCGCGACCATCGGTTCTTCATAGGGCAAGGCGATGTCAGGGCTGACGTAAATATTTATTCTTGGTGGAAAACATGAATTAGTTCCTCCCAAGTCTTAAGGGGACTAATCTTCTTGACAATGTACCATCGCAAGGCGGGGCTAATCAAGCTTGATTGGTACGATTGAATCATCTTTCGGACCAAGTAGGCCTGTAAGTAAGTCTCCGGGTGAGAGGTATCAGCATACCTTTTGCATTTAGGTGCTTTGAGCTCTTCAGAGATCTCAATGCCAGCATAATTGGACAGGTCCATGGGATTCTACCCCTGCAGCTGGTTTAACTTTTTCATGATCTTTTCAAACTGTCTATGGTGTTGGTTACTTTCTGGCAAATTCATGGATGTCATGATGGTGCTTAAAGCAGCTATGGAGTTAGGCTTAGCTTGAGTGAATTCCATTTGCCTCAAGAGTTGTTGAAGGACAATGGACATCTGTCCTACGCCGTCTTCAATGTTGGCGAGGCGATTTTGTACATCATTCTGATCAGTCCCTGTTATGCGAGGCCATTCACGGGTAGCTAATAGTTGATGATTCATAATTACCTAATATTGCAAAAATCATGAATGAATATGAAAGTAGACAAAGATTGACCCATGGCAATGGTCTAACTGCTTTTTTATTTATCAAAAGAGGATTTATAGACCGCAGACTTCTGACATCTAAAACTTAAAATTGAAATGACAAAAGGAAGTACTAGATATTAAGGGCGCGTTTGGTAACGATTCTGTTCCCGGGAGTAGATTCTGATCAGAATTGATTCTTTTTGATTTTGTTCCCGGAAACTGATTCTGAGAAAAGAACGCGTTTGGTAACTGTACAAAATTTCTGATTCTAGAATAGAAAAAGAATAGAAATGTGTTTGGTAACTGCATAAAATTTCTATTCCAATTCTTTTTAATTACCTTTTTAGATAAATATAAATTTGATATTGAATTCTCATAAACCCCTCATTGATTAATTATATTTATACTAAGTAATAAAAATATTAACTAATCAATTTTTATTAAATAGTTAATAATAAACCATAGTATAAAGTATACTAATATACCTAAAATATGTAATAAATATAAATACTAAATTATAAGCAAAATTAAATATGTATTCTATATATAGCAAATATATATTTCAGAATAGGACGAAATTAAAATAAAATATAGAAATAAATAAATAAATAAAAATAAAAACGAAATTTGTTGTTATTTTAATTTTTTTCTTATTAGAATTTCAATATTATTTATATTTAAATAAGATTTTTTTTATCATGGTGATTTCTTATTTTCAATAAATATTTACATTTCTATGATTAAATATCTAATCCATTTTGAATTTAATATGGATGGATGTTAATTTTAATTTAACCAAGATTCTTCTTTCTCTCTCTCTCTCGCTTGCTCTATATATATATTCCCTTCTCCAAAACCGAACACCCAACGTTTAAAAGAATAAGTCTTCAAACCAACATGACTCTTTGAAACAAAAAGAAGACTTTAATGAGAAACTCATCACTACAACTTATCCATAAATGAATACTGAAGTAACTTAGTCAATTGTTCAACTTTGAAATATTGGCTTTGATAAGTCAATAATTAATAACAATATTACAAAAGTCGGAAACATTAAGTTATGGAATCTCGGCATATTGTAATCCCTTGCCATTTGATTTGCGATACTTTTCCGAATTATGTTTATCTCCATTGCTTGCTCATTTGATGGATCATCCACAACCTCCTCTTCTCTAGCTCCAAATGGGTAATCCGGATCTCCATATCGGGAAAAGTTTTTGTCCATCCTGTCTTGGTCACGAATATAATTATGAAGAGCACAACATGCAATTACAATAAGTGCTTGCTTTTTAATTGTAAATGGAGGCATGCGTCTCAAAATGGTGAAGCGATTCTTTAATGCCCCAAATGATCTCTCAATGACATTTCTTAAAGAAGAATGTCTATAGTTGAATAATTCTTTTGCTGTCCTTGGCCGTCTTCCATTCCCCCTATAATCGTTCAGATGATATCGTTCTTTTTTGAATGGAGTTAAAAATCCCGTGAGTGCTGCATAGCCAGAATCTACCACGTAGTATTTGCCTATCATGTATATATAAATTAGTTATGATATGCAACGATGAAACAAAATTTATTCTTATAAACAAATTAAATACCTGGTGGCGGTCGAGGAAATTGCAATTCGGGAGTCTCAAGTCTTTGCCGAAAGCACTCGACAATCGTTGGCGAGATCCTTCCCACCGAGAATATACGAAAGTAAATTTCATGTCAAACGAACAAATACATAACACATTCTGAGTGGTAGTTCCTTTTCTGCCTCTAAATGGGATTTTTGAGACGTGGGGACGATAGCATCTATATGGGTGCCATCAATAGCACCTACGCAATCCCTGTGAATTTATTTCGGAAAAGAAAAATCACGTGAATTTATGAAAAGAAAAAATTATCAACTACATATATTTGATGATGCAAAATTGATATGAAAACTATACCTTGAAATAGGGTTCATGCCTAGGATTCATAAGAATTTCCGTGGAACGATATCAAAGGATGGTGGTTTGATAATCTCTTTTGCAAGTTTCAGAACTGCTTTCAACACTAAATTAAAATACCTGATGATTGTTTGTCCTGAACGTTGAAATCTCTCACATAAATCTCTAGTAGAGTTATTATGACCAACCAAAGATAAGAATATCCCAACTTGTTCATCTATCCTAACATACCGACTATCTTTCAACCAACCTCTTATCCTCATCAAATCACATAGGTTCAGAAAAACATGTCTCTCCATCCTGAAGGCTTCATATATTCTATTTGAATGTCCACAAATAATATCTCTTATCCATTCCGGTCCCGATAGTCTGCTGTCTCTAATAGGTTCTCTCGTATGCATGGACATGTCCATCGCAACCATGCATGACCATGCTACCAATATATCAAGATTCTCGTCATCCAAGAATTGGTCAACTGATTCTATATGCTCATTAGACATACTATTTGATCCTTCTTCCATGGTACCTATATTATCACACAAATACAATAACATTAATAAAGAGAGATGAAAATAATCCAATAACAATCAACAATGTAAGTTCTAAAGTAAAAGCAAATCAAATATAAAAATTTCAAACAATCCATCTTATCCATACAACCATAGGGTTTCCATAATTAAACACACAATCAAGTGCAACCACATGCAATCCACAAAACACATCTTAACATCCCCTAAAGAAGTTGAAGAAGCCCATGTCTCATTTCAGTGGTGTTCGACGAATGCCTCTCTCCATATGGCACTATTACATGCTCGCTCCACTCCCTTGCTGTAAAGATCTTGGTCCAAGTTATTCATATTAATAAGGATATCAATCACAACTGCTATAGAGAAGGGGTCTACAGGTGCTGGTGTCACAGGTGGTGGTGTCACTTGTGAGCTAATAGATCCACTCTCAGATTGACTTGACCTAGATTTGAGCATGTCCTGTATAGCTTTGCACGTGTCTGCAATACTATATGAGCTACTATTCCTTCTCCTCTTGACATTTGGAGTCCTATCCAACCCGTGCTGGTTATGAATGGGAGGTGAAGTATGGTCGGATGTAAAAACGTCTTCATCAATGGGGTGTTCAATTAAGTCTTATGGATCACTGATTGCATTGCCACCACCATAACCTTCATCTGACACCGTCAAATCTTGGATATTTGCTGTGGCATGATTTCCAGTAGCATATGTATCACCAAATACAATGCACAGTTGGGGATATTGAGGAAATCCATCCTTCTTGAATTTTGCCCACCCATTATTGACCTGCAATTTTCACAATAATAACAAATGTCAATAACATAATCAAATCTTCTAAAACTTACATCTATAGTAATATCAAAATGATCGAAATTTAAAACATACCGTGATGTGAGAGTCCCAAACACTTGGATCATCGACAACAACTTTGTTACTCACATTATCCAGCCAAAACCAGATTGTGAAATGAGCTTCTTAAAGCGCCATCTTGTCTTCTCAGTTTATTCACCTTATTCTTCAAGCTGCAGTATGTTATATTGGTATCCTGATTGATTAGTGAATTCTGCTCGTATGTTGTTCCACCCTGCTTTGTTAAAAGTAGAAGTTGTGCGATTTCCCTTTTGTACCTCCTCTACCAACAAACTTACAAACAAGTTGGTTAAAGGCTCGGTCCATTTTGCATTGAACATCTCTTTACGGGATGCCATTTAACCTTGATTGAGCATCATATAAGTTAATTGAGATGAGACTTAAAACTATCATGAAAAGTATAAACTTAGGAGTCAATATGTAATATAGAGAGCTAAACGCAAATGGAGAGCTGATATTAGACTCATTACTTACTTCAAGTGCTATGGTATCTCTTGGAGAAGTAGTAAGCGTGGCTTCAAAGTGGCTTCAAACTCTTGCAGCCTTTTCTATAAAAGATCCCAATAGAAGAAAAGAATTTCAGGCGAGGCGGATAATCCAAATAACCATGTTAACTTCAGAAAAAAATGCAAACAAATAAGAACTTGGTGAGAAATTATCAGTACATTATGAACTAGTACAATTTTTCTCTCCTCCTCAGTTTCTTTTTCCTAGTTCAACAACTCTATATGCCATTCACGGCATTGACAAATAGAAAACCAAGCAGAAATCGCGAGCTCGGAGCTATATCATTCACATATTGGACCATAACAGCATTCTCTCAACATGGATATTAATGACTAATTGGATAAATTACACACACGAAAGAAAAAACATAAACATCTTTGCGGTCAATTTGGTTGCCCAGAAAATCCTTTGGCATTTGCCATTTGATTGCCTCTCGAATTTTCTGAAAAACCAAACACGAATTGAAGGGGAGAAAAGCCCCGTTTTTACGAGGCCTATTCGCTCATCAAGGTGCGGGTTCCACACGAGCACTTGTCCACATAAGAAATCGTCGTTGACGGAAACACGAGATCTTCAACGTAATACAAGAACATTCCTAAGAAGCTGCACACACGGGTGTGCTAATTTCCAAGACTATAGAAACAGAACATCAATAACAGAACCCATCAACAAGAAAACATCAAGACAGCCAAGGGAGTTCCACGAATCATAGCACATCAAGAATAGAACATCAAGAACAGAACATCAACACAGCCAAGGGAGTTCCACGAGTCATCGCACATCAAGAACAGAACCCATCAAGAACCGAACATCAAGAACAGAACATCAACACAGCCAAGGGAGTTCCACGAATCATCGCACATCAAGAAAACAGCCAAGGGAGTTCCACGAATCATCGCACATCAAGAACAGAACATCAAAACAGCCAAGGGAGTTCCACGAATCGTCGCACATCAAGAACAGAACATCAACACAGCCAAGGGAGTTCCACGAATCATCGCACGGGGACCGGAGGGGTTCAAAGAAGATCATCCCGGATCGGCGTTCGTGCCCGTCGATTCGGGCACAGGGGTCGGCGGGCGCTCGCGCCGTCCCCGGCCGTGGAGTCGCTCGCCGAGCGACCCCCGAGGCCCGAATCGGCGGCGCGGCGCTGATTTGGCCGAGGGTCGCTCGCGAGCGACCCCTAGGCCCGATCGGCGGGCGCCGCGCCGTCTGGCCGAGGGTCGCTCGCCGCTCCGGTCGGGCACAGGGGTCGCTCGGCGAGCGACCCCTCGGCCAAATCGGCGCTCGCGCCGCCAATTCGGGCTCCGGGGGTCGCTCGGCAAGCGACCCTCGGCCGACGGCCCAGCGCCCGCCGATTCGGGCTTGGGGTCGCTCGGCAAGCGACTCCACGGCCGGATCGGCGCGAGCGCCCACCGACCGGAGCTCGGTGGCGCTCCCGCCAACCGTTGCAGACGACGAACGACGGTGAGGAATATGCAAACCGTCACCTAGATCACCCGGCAATGACGCTACACGTGAGTGAAGGGAACTCACCTTCAACGAGCGGCTTCAACAATGAAGAAGCGTGAGTCGCCGTCGCCGTCGCCGTTGTTGTGGAGAGAACGAACCACCGGAGAAGAACGAACCACCGAGAAGAACGAACCGAGAGAAGAAGAACCGAGAGACGGTGAAAGTGAAAGGGTTCGTTCGCACGAGAGTGGAGCGGGATACGTTGAGCGGAGAGAGAGAGCAAAGTGATTCTTTTTTTCGATTCGAATCAAGAATCACCTTTTTTTATATTCTAAATTCTTGTCCAAAGCGATTACGGGAACAAATTTGTTCCGGGAACAAAAAAATTACCAAACGTGATTCTCGGGCGAAGGCGGTCGGGAACGAAGAATCAGAATCTGGCCCTGTTTGGATGGTTACCAAACAGGGCCTAAACAAAAGTCCCTAAACAATGGGACAAAAATTTCACGATATTAACACTAAGGAGCACATGATTGCCATTTTATATGCAACGAGGAGCCTTGTTCTTGCGAGAATGCCTACTTCCTTGAACTGGCTCTGAGATATGTATCCAGTCCATTCCCAAGTCC
The DNA here is from genome assembly GCA_017140615.1 of Eucalyptus cladocalyx. Taxonomy (NCBI): domain Eukaryota; kingdom Viridiplantae; phylum Streptophyta; class Magnoliopsida; order Myrtales; family Myrtaceae; genus Eucalyptus; species Eucalyptus cladocalyx. The sequence goes on from CM029519.1 coordinate 16,661,373, forward strand.
CTTTGCATAAGCTATGTTTGCTCATGATGGCTAATCTCGCTGATTGGGTGAGGGACTGATGGCTTCAGTTTTGTCAGAATACTATGGTTGTGGATGTAGGACTCAGAGGCATAGTGGGCTTTTTCTTGTCCCTCAAGCCCTTCAGGTACCATGATTCTTTTACGATGGCACCTACTCCATGCTTCCTCGATGATTTCAATCTCGAATGTGTATTCATGACTTTGATGGGTGAAAAGGAGTGGAGGGACCTTCCTTTTGAAAGGCGGTGGGATCTCCTAAAGGGCTCCATAATATCGTGCCACCCGATATCGGAAATAAGAAATGGCGCCGGTGAGGCCAAGCAACGGAATTGGATGGCGGCGTTTGTAAGCGAAGCGAGCTCTCTTTTCTTAGAACCAACCAGCCACCATTGGAATGCCTCGGGAGCCGGGTCTCATAGGAAGTTTATCCAATTTAAACAGCTTTAATTGGGAATGTATGGTCCTAAAACCATACATTTTTGTAATGGATTTTCGAAATCATTCATTTCAAACAATCGCATGAAGCCTCGGAATTCGCTTAGGTGAGAAAAGAACCAGACTTGTAAAATTTCTAGAGAGACCCGCATGATTTTTTCCGTATTTTATTTAAAACTATTAAGGAACAAGAATGTTTCAATTAAAATCATGTTGACATAATTTTGCCCCCTTGAGATCTGATCAACTATCCATGCCATCTTTGAACTTATGATATTTCTTTGATAGGGGAAAATGATGAACCTGAAAAAGGCCAGAAGGAAAATCTCACTTTTTGGGTTATAGGCTGATTTCGAAAATAGGCATTCATAAATTCTAGTGGGCAGGTATTATGATTGTTTTCAAGAATTTGTCTCACGACATGAACTTCAGTTCTTAAAAGTCGCGTAACCCACGCAATGGGATGATGTCTGTTGATGGCTTGACAAGCTTATTCTCGAGAGGCATTCCAGTGATGATGCTGTATTCTTCTAGAGTTGGGGTTAGCTCAAACCTACCAAACATAAAAGTAGTGGTCTTCAGGCACTTGAAATGCGCCATGGCTTGTATGACTTCAAGATAAACAATGATTTGAATCAACGATAGGAGATGACCAACTTTGGCTTTCACGCGCTCTTAGGCATATTGGTCCAATTGACCCCACCATTTGAAAAGCTCCGCTTTGGGAGCGGGAATAAACTGGATATTGTCTTCTCCCATCGCATATAAACTGGGACTCGAAAAACCTACCTTAAATTGCCATGGGCCAATAAAAAGATTGAGTAAAAGTAAAGAAATTACTTTACTTTTAAAGAAAATGGCAAACACAAGGACATGCGCATGGGATGTGTGGCTCGATTTCTAACTTAGAAGGTTTGTTGAAATTTAAAAGGTACCCGCCCGTCACAGTCTCGCGTTAGCAGCATATCCTCTTAACCTTGGCTAAAGAAATTCGGGGAAAAGAAATGCAACATCTACATCGCAGTCTCGCGTTCAAGGCCGTATCTTTCTTAACACCATCCTGGAAATCCTATGGCGGCCCAGGTCCGACAGCCAGGTTGTGTGTACCATGTGTAGTGTTTAAAACAGTAAAGCATGCACAACTGTTTATAATCACAAAACAATCTATCTTAGCCAAAATTCAAATAAACATTTAAGCTATTAACCTGCATATAAAAAAAAAAAAAAGTCAGTAAAGTGTTTAAACAAGATAGAATGGCCTAAGTCCTCAAATATCCCCAGCGGAGTCACCAAGTTGTCGCAACCTCTTTTTTTCGGTGCCCAATCGGGGGCGAGCGCCTAAAGGAGGCTAATGGCTTGGCTGAATTTAGTTATGCCAGGACTCTCCCAAGTCCACCAATTCACAACTTTAATAGTCTAAGTTTTTAACCTGCAAATTAATTTTTAAAATGGAGTCGCCACTAATCGATTTTGGGTAGGTTAATTAGAAACCCATGCGAAGTATTGGGAGAAATACTCGCTCCTGCGCAACTAGAGAAATTAGGATCGGAGACTTGATTACACTAATTAATCACTAATGCCATTTTGGTACCTAATCTTGTTTAAACCCTAAGGCTTTTTGGATTTTTAAGGGATTTTCCATGCATTTGTGGGGAGGAAAAACATTTTTTTTGGTCTTTTTCTATTTTTTTTAACGTAAAATGGTCTTTTCGGATTTTTTGGCATTTTTTAGAAAATACAAGTCTTTTTGGCATTTTTGGAAAATATGAAATATTTTTTACTATTTTTTAAATATTTTTTCGAAAATAAATCATTTTTTGATTTTTTTTTTTAAAATAAATTATTTATTTTTTATTTAATAAAATATTATTTTAAATAATAAAAACCAACCCGGGTCGGATCCACGGGTTGTGTCCGACCTAGGCCAGCCCAAAACGCAGACAGGCCCGCCTTTTTTTTTTTTGAAACGATGTTGCAGCCGGGCATTTGGGGACGCCCGGCCCGACCCGATGACCTGACCCCGGCAACCCGATCTCCCGGCGAAACCCTACCCGACCCGGCTCCGGCTCGCAACCCATCTGCTAGCCGCCCCAAATCGCGCAAAACCCTACCCGGTTCCTGGCCCAGTCCGACCCGATGACCCGGGACCATGACCCAGAAAATTGGGAACCCTAGGGTTTCTAATCGCAGCTACGGGGGGGAAATCGAGGTGTTACGATGGTGACGGCGATGACGGCGGTGACAGCGGCGATGGCAACGATGGCAACGGCAAAGACAACGGCGACAGCAGCTAGGTCAACAGAATATGGTGAATGCGATGAACGGTGAAGGCGACAGTGACGGCCCTTTTACCTTTCCTCAAATAGGGACGATGAATAGTGACGGTAGGGATTGATTGGCAACGGCGACAACAACGGCGACGACATCAGGACGATGGCATGGTGTCAGCGTCACGGAGGGGCTCGATCACCCCAGATCTGAGGCGCAGATCTCGGCCGGACCTTCCTCGGTCTTGATTTTCTCTCACTCCGGCCAGATCCAAGCCTCCATCGGCCAAATCTAACCCTCTCGAACTCACTCGCCACCGGCCTCCCCTAAGTCTCTCGGTGGAGGGTGGGCTAAGGTCGCGACTCAAGTTCTCCCCTACGCTTGCCCTTTGATCTTTCCCGATGTCTCTCAATGAAAGATCTCTGAGCTTGCCATGCCTCTAACGGTGCTTGCGGCCACCTATTTATAGGCGAAGGAAATCCAGTCGACAGAGGGCCTCGGCCGCCGGCTTCCAGCTTGCCCACCGGTTCCCCTTGGCTGAACCGGTGTCCCATCGAGCTTTTCAGCGAAGCCCGCTCAGCATTAATGGCGCTTGAGATCTTATCCTCTCCGGCCGACGTTGGCCTACTCTCCTCGGCCGTAGGTTGTCCTTCGCACGTCGATGTCCTCTGTGTGCGTGAGCTGCAGAGCCATAGGGGAAAATGGAAGAAGGAAGAAGAAGAAGAATAGAAGGGGCCGGGCCGGATTTGGAAAAAAAGGGATGGGCCCTAGGCCTGCGTGGAGGAAAAAAAGGGGGGCTAGCTGCTTTTTTTTTTTTTTGCTGTTTTTATTTGTTCTGTTATCCGAAAAAATAAATAAAAAGAAAACCTAATTAATTTTAAAAACGAAATTTAGGCGTCAAAAAAGGGGCTTTTTCTCCGGAATCATCTCTCCATCTTGAAGTTACCTATATATTGAATACCTTTAAAAGAAAAGTACCGAATGTAATTAAATAAGCTGCCTTATACCAAATAGGAGCAAATCAATTCAAATGCACAACATGCGAAACCGCTTGTCGTTTTGCCAACGTCAAATTAATTCCATTAATTAGGCCGTGCTCTTTTGATGCTTTCGGTATAATGTCCTGACTAATATGATGAGAATTTATATAATTAACAAAAAAAATACATGTTTTATTAATGGGAAGCCTATCTAACAGCACCCTGGAGTTCATGCATGGAGATTTAAAGATCAAAATCTTATTTATTTGTTTTTATGGTTTGGGAAGATTAAAATCTTGAAATCACAACTAGTTGTACCTGGCCTTCCTTTTTGATCTTTTAACTTACTGATTTTCCTGGCAGTATTGTACGCCTAATGTAACCGTTAAATTAATTGTGATATTTTTCTACCATCTATTAAAAACACTCGTGGTAGCTGTTATTGAAAAAATAACTCAAAATTCCACAAGTTAGCCTTCATCCAACAAAATCAGAACTCTCAAACAAGCAACCTGATGGCTCAGCAGAAATCTGCAGTAAAGATGCCACGGTTGCTGAACGACAGGCATGGCTTCACCATTCTTGCTTTTCCTCGATGCTGATCCGACTGCAGGTTTTTTCTTTATGACTTTTGCTGTATTTGCTGCCGTCAGACCGGGCAGAGTAGTTCGGTGGATTAGATCGTCTGTGTAGCTTCACCCAGCGGAACATGCAGGAATCCTAAGGACCTTCCCCAAGGAAAAAATAATAACAGTATCAATTTAAGTAAGTAATTTCTTGTACTTTAGTCAGTTCGCTCCAATTCTGTCTCACTCCATTTACTTCAACTTGTTCTGGCATTGAACTAGATGCATCGCAAGAATTCAATTATTTCTAGAGTACGTCAGTTCATGTGGCATGAACTAGATGCATCGCACAAATTCAATTATCTAGAACGTCAATCGAGAACAATATCATATCTAGGTATAGAGTATAATCATCTTGACAGGCTTTAACATTGTCAAAACGAGAAAATCAAAGTATATTTTGGAGCGCCAAGTAATGTCACAAAATTTTCTTATTAAACAAGAGAAACTTCTTTAATTGAAAATCTACGGATTTTCAGAAAGTTATGTAAAAACAGATAATATATGCTTGTCGTTTGAACGATATAAAGCAAACACCGCCTACCACAATGATGGTTACATTGCAAAACATATTTAGTGAGACTGAAGGAGTTCCTCAGTAGGATGGATGAGGCTACTTGAACTTAAATGAAGGATGATTCGAGCTTAGCTTAGATTTAGGGGTTTGATTAAATACAGCTCAAGCTTGAATAGACTTTCTCTGAGTAGCATGCGAGCCTAATTGAATAGTATTTTTTTCTTTTTTTTGGGTCGAAAAAGTAGCTTTCATTTCTTTAAAAAAAAAAAATTATAAGGCAGATGGGCCTCCATACATAATAGGTCCCATAGAAGGCTTAGAAACCCAATTACATGGCAAGGTCTCAATTTAATGGGTTTTAATGATCCAATCCACTACTTGGTTGGCCTCTCCTACACGATGCTCTAGCAGGGTTTGTTTAAAATTGCCCGACAAAGCTTTGCACTCGAGATTAGAGGAAGTACATCCCACCGTGGTTTATCGCAATCTACGGGGAAGATAATCAAAGACAAGCTATCTGACTCCATAGTTAAAGTGAGTTCAGTTTGTTTGCTGGGAAAGTTCAGAGCCTCCAAGGTTGCTAGGGTTTCTACTTGCAAAACCGTAGAAGCACTTGCCAATTTCGTGAACCCATCTACAAGCCTCCCCGAATCGTCTCTGAACACATCTGTTAGATTTATCTTTTAAAACTTGTTCAGTTTTCATAATTCGCGGTCAGATATTATTATTTAACTCACAAAATAAGCTGGCATTCGCTTTGACTGTTGCCTAGTTCCGAAGTAGAGGAGCATGAACATGGTTCTTGATTTTGTGGAGGTCGTTCACCTCTGCTTTTCCGCTGTCACTCTAATTACAGGACCAACAAGCGTCGTTTTGAGCCGGTGATGTTGACGCCCGAACACTTCGTTCACTGTACCAGTGAGGTTCTTCTGCAGCTATTTTCCGTTCTTTGGCACACTGTGTCTCTCCAAGACTCCAACTGAACATGAAAGCCATTTTTTCACCGTCATTTTCCTGTCAGATCGCGTAAAAAAATAGATTCGAACTGCTCAGAATAATGTTTCCAGCTTGACGTGGTTTTCCAAGAGTAATGCTACTCGAATTGGCGTAAATGACAGTGGAATTGGCCGTGGGATTTGAAGGGGAATCCTGCCAGTATCCTTCCGGAGGAGTGAGAGCAGCTTGACAAGTTGCAACTACAATTAAGGTCAACACTACAAATATTACTTCGAGAGCGGATTCATCTTCCATGCCGATACAACCTACGTACTTCGCGAACAAAGTTAGTTCCAGTCTAAAAAAACTGTGATAGAGAGAGTGTAGGATTAGAATGTCTTCCTCAACATGGCCGAATTATGGCGCTCAATATTGCACTTTGGCCCTAAAATTTTCACTTTTACCAATTGAGTTCTAAATTTTTTTACATTTTGCCAATATAATCCATTCGGCCAATATTAGCCGAAAACTATTGATGTAAACGCCGGCCATCTTACGTGACATGGTCAACGTCAACATAAACAATTTTTATAATTTTTTTTATTTTTCTTTCTTTCTTTCTTTTTTCCTTCTGATGGATTTATGAGGTGGGCTTAAGGCCCGTCCGCCCTAGTTGGGCCCAAAAAGGCTCGGCCCATGGGAATAGGGCCCGTGGATGGGGGAAGGTATAAAAGGGAGGAGAGAGAGGGAGATGACACCCGTTGGAACATAACATACGTCTTCTCCTCTCCCGCGCGCGCTCTCTCTCTCCAAAAAAGACAAAAAGAACAGTAAGGCAAACGGCATCATTCTTCTTCCTTCAAGGCGCCATCGGATCGTACTGGACCAGGTTTTCTTCCTCTAATTGGCGTTGGTGTTTAATCTGTGGCTAACAAGGTACGCTCGAATCCGTGGTATGCTTTACGATCGGTGATGCGTGTTTTCCCGAGCTTCATCTTCCGCATTGATTTAGGGGTTCGATTCGGTGTCGAATCCGCGTTTTCGGGGATCCGTTATTCCCAACATTGGTATCAGAGCCCTAGTTCACATTTTCCCGATCAATTTGATGTTTTTTGATTGATTTTTCGCGAAAAATTTTCGTTCGTAAGGATTGGGGCGAGAAATCCCGACACCCGAGCGTTGTTCGGCCATTTTTCTGAGTTTTCGTAAGTCGAAATCGTTTTCCGAACATATGGGGAGAAAGGCAACGTCGAGACGAGTCCGGCGACATGTCGCACGCCGCCATACGACGCCGCACGCGCCCACACGCGCGGCCAGAAGCCGCTGCGCGTGTGGCGCGCGAGGCGCCAGCTGGCGTGGCTATGGCGGCGCCGCGCGCACACGCGCCGGTGACGAACCGGTACGTGCGCGCCGGCGACCGGCGAAACGGCACGCGCCGGTCGGCGAACCGACGCGTGCTAACGTCACCCGCTGACGTCATCGTGACGTCACCCAACAGTCGATAACCGTCGGGATGACGTCATTGATGACGTTAGCGCTGACGAAGGTTGGGCGGCCGGTCACCGGCCGGCGACCCGACCCGATGGCGACCGACCCGATCCGATCAGCCTGGCGCATTCCGCGCACGTGCGGCTGACGTCTGCGTGACGTCAGCACGCTCACGAGCGAGGCACGTGTCGGCTGATGTCTGCGTGACGTCAGCCAGCGCATGCGCGCAGCACGTGCGGTCGGTTCGTCCGACCGGCACGGCCGGTCCTCCGACGCGCGCGCCCGTTGACCCGACCCGTTGACCGTTGACTTTGACTGTTGACCGTTGACCCGAAAAAAAAAAAAAAAGGAATTTGTTTCTTTTTCAGTCATGCCTATGTGGGTTATAAGTAATCCATTTTTAATTCTGCATTTGTTGCATGAATTTTGGAAAATTATGTATTTTCCCTTATATTTATTATGGATTATAAGTGATCCATTTTTAGTTCCGCATTTATTGCGGGAACTATTATGCATTATGCAAGGATACCTGCAATCCCGAGAACGGACGAGGGAAATGCAAGACTTAAAAGGCTGATGTCAAAATTAGCTAATTATCGGTGGCATGATGGTGATTTAGTATCACATGTGGTCAGGGTTAATCAAATGATACAGGAAATCATCTGGAATGGTTATCTTATGCCGGATTTTGAGAAGGTGCCGGCTTTGATTAACACTCTTCCACCTGAATGGCAAGCAGTGTTGGATCGGCTATGGGAGGTCAGCGTGGTCCCGGGTTATAGGAGGCTGGTGGAAGCTTTTGTAAGAGAGCACTATAGGATTGAGTTGGCCAAAACTTCAACCCTTAGATTGAGCGCCACATGGCGTCGAGTGAATGCGCCTTGGAGGCGACATGAAAGCTCTCCAAAAGTTTTTCCATGGTTGGAAAATGTGCTTTCAAATTTCTCAGATATTATGGCTGATAGATTATAAGGGACATTCCCTATTTATTTCTTTGATTAATTATGTAATGTTTACTACCTGATTGTTGTTGATGTAGCAACCGATATGTTAGTTGTATCATGAGAAAGCATTGTTATTTTATTCGATGTTAAGATTTTATTTGCTTTCTGCTATTGTTGGTTGCTGTGGGTAATTAGCTGTGGGTAGTAATAGAAGTTTTTGTAGCTTCATAGAATTTATTTGCATAAGACAATTATATTAATAATAATTTTGAGTTAGGATTTTTGGAGGATGATTGGAAACATAGTGACATTTTGATTCTGAAGCCTTACTTGAAATTATTCATTAATATGATGGGTTTATGCAAATAGGGATGCATAAATGATAGGCATTAATTATTCATGCATATATGTCTGATGTGTTCAGATCGATGGTTTCAAAGCAACTAAGAACGTGATTGCGATATGAACGGTAACAATTGTGAAATATTGAATAAGAAGATTCAATATGTGTTGGAAAAGCAAGAAGCACTAGAAGCTCTTGACCATGTTATGGAAGATCTTAAGGATGCCATGCGCCACCTTGAGCTGGTAGAGGACCGCTTGACGGCATGTGAGCCGAAAATAGATATCGGCAATGCTGGTTCTAGCTCATAAAGGGCTTTGAGCTCTAAGCGCAAACATATTGATTCGTTCAATACGTGGAATGTAATGGATCAAGTCCTTAATGCAAGAAATCAATAATTAACCAACAAGAGAGAGGAAAACGTCCTCAAGTGAAGAAAATATCAAGGGTAAGATGTTACAATTGTGACAAGAGAGGTTACTATGCTCGCGACTGTCGTGAGTCAAAGAAGCTATACACCTCTTGTACATTTGAGAACTTTGCTTATGTGTCAAGTTCTGCATTATAGGCTGAATCCAATCCTTTGTGGAATGTAGATTCAGGAGCAACAGACCATGTAGGGAAGGATAGAGAATCCTTCGTGGAATTCCGACGAGTACCAATTGGAACTGAGTGGATCCATATGGGAAACAACTCTAGAGCTGATGTAAAGGAATTGGCACCGACCAATTGAACATGAGTGGTGGACGCACCTTGATGTTCTATATGCTCTAGAGATTCGTTGAAATTTTGTGTCTTTTTTTTATGTCGGTTAAGCTTGGTTTTGGTATGAACTTCCATGATAAAGGTGTAGATTTGTGTTTAGATACAAACTACTTTGGTTGTGATTATTTTCTGGATGGTTTTATTGTACTAAATGTTGACTATGATGATGTCAATATGTTATTCCTTTGTTTCACGTCTTCTACCTTATATGATAATGATGTGAATATGGTGGCATGCTAGACTTGGTCATATGGGCCAACAACATATGAATAGACTAGCCAAAGAGGGCTTGTTGGGCAATATTGAAAAAGTCGATTTGTCCATAAGTGAGCATTCCCTAGTAGGGAAAATGACAAGGAACCCATTTGGAGAAGGTAAAATAGCTTAATTTCCTCTGCATTTAATCCATTTGAGCGTCTGTGGTTCAATGAATGTGAGAGGAAGGCAAGGGGCTGTTTATTTCATCACTTTTTTTTTTTTTTTTTTATAGATGATTATACTCGAGTCGGATATGTCTATTTGATTTCTCATAAATCTGAAGCATAAGTTGTTTCAGAAGGTTTATGAACCTGGCAGAAAATCAATTAGACAAGAAAATTAAGGTATTTAAATCCGATCGAGGTTGAGAATATTTATCTGATAAGTTCAGAAAATTATGTGATGAAAAAGGAATAGAAAGATAGTTGTCTATTCCATATACTCCTCAACAAAATGGTGTTGTAGAGAGAATAAACAGAACCCTACTGGAATGGTTAGGTCCAATATGGCGCATGCTAACTTACTTATCACTTTTTGGAGTGATGTGTTGTTAACTGCTGCCTATATACTTAATCGGGTGCCTTCCAAATCAGTTATTTCCACTTCATATGAGTAATGGACAGTTAGAAAACCGGACTTAAGTTTTCTTAAGCCATGGGGTTGTGCTGCCTATACTCATAAGTCCTCTCACAAGTTTGGGAAATTGGGTCCCGAAGGAAAGAAGAGTATTTTAATGAGATACTCCGAACACTCAAAATGGTATGTGTTCATAGGTGAGCAGGCAAGTGGGAGTATAACTGAATTTGAATCACGGGATGTCACATCCTTAGTGGATGAATTTCCTAAGAGGGGTGAAATAAGTGAAAATTACTCCTTATTTGAAACATTGGATCAAGATAATGATATCAGTGGAGTTTGTCCAAGTGGGAGTAATATGAGAAGTGATGAATTGAATTCAACTCATTCTCAATTACAACTACATGATGAGACAACATCATCATTTATCTAATCCAAGTGGGAGCATGATGGGGAATGATGTGCTAAGTGTACAATCTCCCATACGGTGAACAAGTCGCCAAAGTATTCCTCGTCGATGTTTTGACATTGAAAGGGAAACTTTTATGGTTGCTCCACAAGATGAGGATGAGCCAAGAAATATTAATAAGGCTCTGAATTGCCCTAATAAGGAAAAATGGATTCATGCAATGAAAGAGGAAATTGAGTCAATGAAATCAAACCAAGTCTGGGAACTTGTTGATCTTCCTAAAGGACACAAAGCTATTGGGAACAAGTGGGTTCTCAAAATAAAGTGAATAGAAAGGCATAAGGCCCGCCTTGTTGCAAAGGGGTATAATCAACAGGAAGGAATTGATTATGAAGATACGTTTTCTCCTGTAGTAAGATTTACCTCGATTCGCATTATTCTGGCAATAGTGACTAATATGGATCTTGAGTTACATCAAATGGATGTAAAGACTGCTTTCCTCAATGGAGAATTAGAGGAAGGAACATATATGGAACAACCTGCTGGTTTCATAGTGAAAGGCCAAGAAGAAAAGGTATGTCAACTTTGGGGGTCGATATATGGCCTTAAGCAGTCGTCAAGATAATGATATATACGTTTTCATAATGCCATAATGGCATATGACTTTGCAATGATTGACGAGGATCATTGTGTATATATCAAAAGATCCAATGATCAATTTGTGATCATATCATTATATGTTGATGATATACTAATTGCCGAAAGTAATATGGAGTTGGTTAATACTGTCAAGAGATTGTTGTCTTCTAACTTTGAGATGAAAGACATGGGTGATGTTGCATACATTCTTGGAATTAAGATTTCAAGATTGTAAACCCATAGACACTCCTATTACAAAAGGTGAAGGATTGAGCCATAGACTGTGTCCAAGGACTCCACAAGAGAATGAACAAATGAAACATGTTCCTTATGCTAGTGCTGTTAGAAACTTGATGTACGCTATGATGTGTACAAGACCTAACATATGTTTTGCAGTTGGAATGATGAGTAGATACCAATCCAATCCAGGTCAAGCACGGTGGAAAGCCGTTAAAAGAATATTGAGGTATCTAAAGGGGACTGCTGATTATACGCTGAGTTATTATGGAAGGGATCTGCGACTCTAAGGCTATTTTGATGCTGTTTGGGGAGGAGATTTAGATGAAAGAAAATCTATCTCTGGGTTTGTTTTCTTACCGAATAATGGCACCATATCTTGGAGCAGTAAGAAACAAAAGTGTATAGCCTTGTCCACGATAGAAGTTGAGTTTGTGGTATTATCAGCAGCAGTATAAGAAGGTGTTTGGCTTAAGAGATTTTTTGGATCATTTATGTGTTATTGGAAGTGCTGCAGATTCATTGTTGGTTAACTGTGATAACCAAGCAGCAAAAGTGTACACCAAAGATTCAAAATATCATGGCAAGATCGAACATATAGATACCAAGTATAATCTTGTCAAGGATATGGTTGCACGAAAAGATGTGAACTTAGAGTACATACTACGCATGGAATGGTAGCAGATCCTATGACAAAGCCAATACCTAGAGATGTGTTTTGTGGCCATATGAAATCTCTAGGATTGCGTAGAGACTGATGTACTGAATATTGTAATTTCCCTAAATGTTCACAATTTGATGAATTTGTGTTTTCATCATTAATGCCTATGAATCTTTGTTTGATCTTTATGCATCTTAATGCTTAGTGCATTACTTTAAGTTGAGAAGTATGTCGGACAGATATTAGATTAGCCCACTCACACGGGTAATCGCCTCTATTTACTGTGTGATAAATAGAGATGAGACTGTTTTAAAGCTTATTATCTAGGTGATAATCGAGAGCTCAAGCTTAAAACACGTATGTCGCCTTAACTAGATGTTAAGATGAGGATATAATACTTGCTATATCCGAAAGTAAAATACCCTACATATTTTACTTTATCTGTCTAAGATGCCAGATGTGAGTTCTGATGAATTTTGTGAATGAGTAGATACGTGAACTCAAGTTAGACATTGGGTATGTCGAACTATCATCTGTACGGTATTGAAAGGTATAGACATACGCTCCATGGGAAAGGAGTTAATACCGTAATACGTATTTCATACTACGTATGCATGAGACGACCAATAAGAGTGGCAAAAGTTTGATCTCAACTTTTATGTCGTGTGAGACTCTTGAGGAAGAGAGTTCATCAATTTTTTAGTCCCCTCATGACTCTTACTTATTCTCAAGATTTCTATTTAGTGTTTGCTATCTTAGGATGTTGCCAATGGTCATGAGTGATTCAATCTAATGGGGCATTTCTAGAAAAGCAAGCTGGACTGAAATTGAGAGTTTGAAGGAAAGAGGAAGATCGATTTTGGAGAATCACATTGTAGTTTTGTATTCACCGGTTAACCAATTGTGACTGTCTTTGTGATAATCATAATTGTGAATACAATATATATATATATATCATTGTTTGAAAAAGATCAAGAGAGATATAAATGTGATCGATCGATCTAGGGTACTGCATACTAAATCTACTCGGAGTGTGATGCCCATTATGAGCTGCTATATATTCCTAACAGATGTATGGCAACGAGCTCTCAAAGTATGCTGGTCGCACGGATTATTCACCGGTATGAATGTTGAAGAGAGGAAAAGAGGATTCTATTCGGCCCACCATGTTAAGTGAGAGTCTATGATGGATTTTTCTCTGATGGGGATGAGTAGGGCCTGTCCGCCCATGTTGGTTTTGGACCACCATGTGCGAGTGGGAGATGATGGATTTATGAGGTGGGCTTAAGGCCCGTCCGCCCTAGTTGGGCCCAAAAAGGCCCGGCCCACGGGAATAGGGCCCGTGTATGGGGGAAGGTATAAAAGGGAGGAGAGAGAGGGAGATGACACCCGTTGGAACATAACGTACGTCTTCTCCTCTCCCTCGCGCGCTCTCTCTCTCCAAAAAAGACAAAAAGAACAGTAAGGCAAACGGCATCGTTCTTCTTCCCTTCAAGGCACCATCGGATTGTACAGGACCAGGTTTTCTTCCTCTAATTGGCATCGGTGTTTAATCTGTGGCTAACAAGGTACGCTCGAATCCGTGGTGTGCTTTACGATCGGTGATGCGTGTTTTCCCGGGCTTCGTCTTCCGCATTGATTTAGGGGTTCGATTCGGTGTCGAATCCGCGTTTTCGGGGATCCGTTATTCCCAACACCTTCCAAGCCCAACGAGGGCCACTAGCCAACACTCGTCAATCAGAAGTGAGGGCCAATTGAGCTTCGCCGGCCCTCATAGAACTTGGTAGGAAAAGAAAGGAAAAGAAAGAAAAATAAAATAAAAAATTTTAAAATCAATTTAATTTTTTTTTTTAAAAAAAAATTATCTATGCGGGTGTTAACTGTGCTACGTCATACTACCGATGTCCATGTTAGTGATTTCAAGTTTAAAATGGCTAGATTGACTCATTTGGCTAAACGTGAAAAATTTTAAAACTTAATTAGCACAATTGAAAGGTTTATAATTAAATTAACCAAAGTGTGATTTGGTCTTTCTGGATAATTTTCCCCTAAACATCAAGTTCCCATGATTCTAACACCAACCGACCCACAGTGGAGGTGAAAAGCATGAGTCACCTATCACAAGATCAAACTACAGGTGAAAGCAGTCAAGATTCCAACATAGATCATGCAGTGATTTTTAAAAACTAGACCCAAAGTCCAGGGGCTGAAGGGTTCTAAAAAGTGATTCGATGCACTGACTTAAGAACAAGAACAAGTTCCTCAAATATCATATCACAACATTAAACTATAGGTGAAAGCATTCAAGAAAGAAAAAAAGAAGGCTGTTAACATTTTCATATAGACCACACAGTGTCCACTACAGATAGATCATAGATCTGAATTTCACATTATTAAAAAAAAAAAAAAAAACTCTGAATTCCAATTTGCTCACCCCTTCTTGTGACCCACCTCACATGTAAAAAAAGAAAGAAACAGAAAAGTAAAAGAAAACAGAGAGCATGATAGGTAAGAAAAGCCTATTTTCGATCCTCAAAAGAGTTCTTTAGCTTTCCAAGAGACCTTTCGGCGTATAAAATCAACACTAAATGAATAAAATCTTGACCTTACCCCACCACACTAGTGCTCCTCATAGGATTCAGGGGATTCAGACACCATTCCATGAAGAAATCGAAAACGAGACCCAACCTAGAGGGTAACTCAGAGTGGAGAAGAGAGTGGCGAATCATGAAGGAAGTCAAGATCGAGCCACTGAAGAGAGAGAGCGAGGAACCGAGACGGAGAGAGAGAGGCAGCAAGGCTTCTAATAGAAGAGTTAAAAAATAACTTGGGATTAGCAGTGAACCCGTTGAATACTGGTTCAACCTAGAATTTTGTCTTGTAAGGCCGGTTGTTTTTTTCTTTTCTCAATAAAATTGATCAGTTGAGGGTATAGAACCGGAACCGAATTGATCAACACCAGTTCCCAATTTTTTTTAATCCGGAAATCGAACCGATTCCCTTGTGAACGAGTTTGAAACTAATAAGGCTGGTTCGAGCTAGTTCTCGGATTAGATTGGCCTAATTGCTCACTCCTAATATCATCCGTCCGATTTGCGATTATGGAAAATTCAATTGCCAATTACATTAAAGAGGAACAAGTGATGCAGAACACACACCGGCTTATAGATATTTGTTTAATCTTCTTGATGTGATGGAGATAAGTGTAGAGATGGGCTTAAGTTTGGGCATTTAGTAGATTGAAGAGTCAAATTCTTATTTTGGCCACTCGATGACTTAAAATATTTATTTAAGAAAAAAAAAAAGAAAAAGCTCTCATCGAATTATCGAAGTTCGCGATTAGTGAAATTCAAGCATCGAAATTCCTATGCTTTTATGCCAACCGGTAGATGTGATTATGATTTATCAAGACAGCCTCAGCTGCTACTCCCCACAACTTCATGTAGTACCGGAGAAATGACACCCAACCATATTAAAAAATAAAATAAAAATTAGATAGCAAATTACTGGGTGAATATTACTATCAATTAGACTTCTTCGATTAATTTAGATTTTCTTGCTGTCTTGGCTCCCGCATAGCGAAACTTAGCATGCAAATTCTCTACAGAGAAAGATTCCCTGACCAATTAAATTATTTCTTTGGGATCTATCATTAGCAATGACTCACCTAATCATATTTTGATTGACTAGGACAGTATTTATGATTTTGCAAGTTTGCCACTCTTTCTTCGATCCATCATCAACAAGCAAACCCCCCTCTGCTCCTCATTTCCCTCCTCCAACAATGACCCTTCAAGAAGCAATAGCAGCTGATAATGTTGATGAATTATACAGCTTAATTAAGGGGAACAAAAATCTCTTAGATCACGGACACAAGGGCCCCTTCCCAAATACCCCACTACACAATGCCGCAAACAAGGGGAGAATTAAAGTGGCCATGGAGATAGCTATCTTGAAGCCATTGTTCGCTCGAAAACTTAATCAAGAAGGTTTCAGCCTCATGCACTTGGCTTTGCACCAGAAGCATTATCACATAGCGAGATCACTAATGAGCCTTGACCCTGAGTTAATCCGAGTCCGTGGACGAGGCGGGATCACCCCTTTGCATTTTGTAGCCGGCGAAAGAGAACATGGATCTCTTGGAACTCCTGGTTGAATTCCTATCTACTTGCAAATCGTCCATTGAAGACTTGACAAGCCAATGCGAGACTGCAGTTCATATTGCCGTCAGGACGGGCAACATTGAAGCATTTAAGGTTTTGCTTGGATGGCTCAAGCGAACTTGCCTTACACAAATTTTGAATTGGAAAAACCAAGATGGTAACACTGTCTTACATATTGTTGCATTTGAACGGCAATCCGAGGTATAGTTCATCGACTTTATGGTTATTCATGCTTTTATTGTTCGATCTTTCTCAATTCAACACAATATTATCCAAAAACAAATGTAATGGTTAAAAGTACGTGGTTTTTTAGAAATCATTCAAAATGAGTAGATTTGAACGGCACCACCTTGTTTGGTTTCTTTCGTAAGAGAGAAGAAAAGGAATTAGGAGGGCTGGATGTCGCTCCTTAGTCCTTCCCTCCCAATCTTAATACTTCCAATTCTCTCCCTAACAAATTTCCTGTGCACTTTGTCACAGGGGGTAGGCTCCACCCTAGTATTGATTGCAGTTTTTACATAGGTGGATCCATTATTTTATCTTCATTAGGTTCCTTAGTGATTATTCTAATCATTTCATTTCCCTCCAAATCACTCACCATCCAAACATGTAATAGTCCTTATGCCATTCAGATGGGTTATAAAAATTAGGTCAACAATTAGTGTTTTTTTATAATAATAATAAAAAGGCAAATGCTCATATGAAGATAGTGATCATATGAGCATGCAGATTGTTTTTTGATTTTTTGATTTTAATTTAATATATACAGATTGGCATTTTTGAAGATCCAATTAGTATTGAAATTAAAAATTTAGCGGTGGATGAGATTAAACTTGTATGATAAACCTAATAAGTATTAGACTCAAACGAGCCAATCTAGCCAAAACATTCAATTAATCTAGTAATCAATGTAATTGATAGTAATTAAAATCTTCCCCATCAATTGGTATAAACCTATCAACAATAGTAATCGCAGTTATATTTGCTAAGAAATTAATCATATTCAATAATGTGTTTGCAAAAGATTTTTTTGTTTCCATTTTTCAGCACTTAGAATTCTCAACACTAGCGTGATTTTTTTCAGTTTTTTCAAAATAAACCCATATTTTCATTTAAAAACTGCTAGTGCGAAAATTATTTTAAGGTGGAGATGCTTCTAATTTGAGTTCATTTTAATTGGCCTAACAATGTCTTGACTAGAGGAGATAGTTGTCCAGAGTTTTTATAGCGGAGAGAAGGTATGATAAAGTTTGTCTCCCATTGAACCCCTATAAAATTCGATTTTTTGTGAGCTCTAAATCTAAGTTGGACGGTTTTGGAAGAATAATTTCCTTTCAACTCTTTCCATCGTAGACACTTCCACCTAAATAACTTAATTCATATTTTTCTATTCTTTTAATTTTTCAATTGATTAGTAAAATTTCTTCGAAATCATTCCACCCAACCATATGGTACAAGATAGAAGCTAGTGAAATGGAAGCTAACATTGACCGAAAAAAAAAAATGGAAGCTGACAAGGACAATCAACACGACCAAAAAATCATCACTTTGTGGATAGAACAATTACTCGCTGATCAATTGAATCTTATGCATAAAGGATATAAATGTGCTTGTCTAAGATAGTCTTTCTCTTCATAACGAAACAAAAATGAAAAAAAAAACATATATGCAATATTTAATTTAATTCTAAACCTTTCAATTGCCGTGGTTTAGTCCTAGACATTTATGAGAAACCATAATTATTGCATTCATTACTTTTGTGGATTCACCCTATTAGATAAATAATTTCAGGTGAAAAGGACTAAATCATAATTTTTGAAAAGATTTTGGACTTCATTACATTTTGCAATGATTGCATTTGATAGATAAAATTTATTGAACTTTTCCCCTTCTACATCAATTGTGAAATCACTATCATCATTCAAATTTATATGGCGCAAGCTCATTTTTGTGCACAATAGTAAAGCTTGTGACAAAGTAGTGAATGAAATTGAAGGGATGCATATTTCATTTTGTAACCTTTGCATTTCTTCCAGATCATCGACCTATTGCTTGGTTACATGGATGTAAATGAAAATAACTTCCAGGGTCATATGGCTTTGGAAATCTTCGAACTGAATCCTAGTGGCAGTCCAGATACGGCGAAGAGGTTTCGTAGTGCAGGACGTCCAAAAAGACTTATTACTCCAAAACTCTCCCTGTCAGAGTTTTTTAGCAGGGAACTAACGGGGTGCATGACAAACCAAATTTCTATTCCATAAACAAATTTTCTATTCCAGACACATTTCCGGAATAGAAATCCGTTTGATAAACCTATTCCGTTTTTCTATTTCTGGAATAGATTTTGTTCCAGAAATAGATTTCGATCGAAATCGAAATAAAAATTTTCTACTTCTCTATTTCTCGGAAAGAAATCGAAATAATTTCTCCATGAAATTTTTTACTAAGATGAATATGCTTAGAAAAAGTATTGCCAATAAGATGGCAAGAGATCATAATATGCCGAAGATTCCATGAGATCGTGTTTTCAACTTTTGTAATGTATTTCTATTATTTTGTATTTTAGGATTCCCAATCTTTGCTTTTGTAATGTGATGCTGTATTTGATGATTCCTATCTCAATTCTTGTAATGTGATATTCTACTTGAGGATTTCCTTATTTGTAATGGTTCTTTATGACAAGCTCTATTACACTTCGTAAAATTCGCCGATTTTGTAAAATTTGCCACAAATTGCCCAATACACTTCTTTGTGTTTCTTTCTAAAACGATTGCTCGATATCATAAACTGTGGCGGTGATCGACATGACATACTAGCATGAAGGGGATTAGAATTTGGTTGCCCACCTTCATTCTACTAGAGTTTTGGGAACCTTCTATCATGCTCAAAAGTAATGCATATTGATTTCTTTTTTCTATTGTATGGAGACTATTGATAAGTATATTGTTTGACCGTAATTGCCTATCTAGGTGGATGCTAAAGAATTTTGTGTGAAAATTTAGAAAATTTGATATAACAACTCATACTTTGTATTTTTTTTTTTTAAAAGGGAGACTTTACTAAAAAAAAAAAAAAAAAAAAATTCTTACTTTGTATTTGGGTGAATGGGTTCATAAGCATATGAAATTTGTAAGAATGGACATCTCATTTGCTCCAAAAAAAGAAAATTTTGTTTTAAGAGATAAATTTTATACTGTTATCAAATGAATTTCTATTTCTAAAAACGAAATTTTGTATCGTTATCAAACAGATTTTTTGCTCGAAACTCGTCAGAGATAGAAATAGAAAAATCTATTTCTGTTCCAGAAACTATTTCTGGAACAAAATGGTTGTCATGCGCGCCCTAAGTGTCTCCGAGAAGTGTGCAAATTTCTATAGAGTCCCAAATGAATCAGCTCGCAATGCAATCCTTGTAGTGTCAACCTTGATTGCGGCTGCCACTTACCAGGCTGCTCTCTCTCCTCCGGGAGGATATTGGCAGGATTCCTCTTCAAATCCCCCAGCCAATTCCACTGCCATCGCAGCCAATTCCAGCAGCATTGCTCTTGAAAAACCACATCAAGCCGGAGAAATTATCCTGAGCGGTTTGAAACTATATGTATACGAGATCTGCAATAGCTTGGCTTTTTTCATCTCCATTCTTACAATCTGGGTCACCACTTTTACGGTAGAGGCCAATCCTTTGTTTTTTGCCTCTCTAACCTTTCTCTGCAGTGCTTTCGGTATGTCTTCTTTCATCCAAATTCGCAAAAACGATGAAGCGACAGTATATTCCCTACTTGCGCTTTGCGTGTTCTTTATGATCGCCGGGTTTTGTCATTCCATGGGCATGAGGATGAAGCACATAGTAGCTCGACCGCGAATCGATGCCCTAGGGAGGCGCGTCGCAACTTTCTAGGATCAAAGGATTGAAAGTACTTTGCAAGTATTATTTACTTTGACAATTCTTGTCGCGTGTGCATCCAATCTATGTTTCTTATCTTAAGGTTTGCTAGAAAGGGACTCTTTATATTGGTTGCGTGTAGTAGACTGGTCTATTAATTCCTCGGTCACTGAAGACCTTTAATTTTGCTTGAATTTGGGACTTCGAATAGCCTCTTTCGTAATGTAATTTTATAAAATGACACGGTGGAATGAAAAGCACCGAGTCGCAACTCGCAAAGATGAGCGCGCGAAGTGTACACACCCCAAACGCACAGAGGGAAATCTCTTAGTTTTTCTATATTTCTGAAAAAAAAAAGCTCTCATTACATACATTGCATATAGGTTACTCTTTGTTGTTAGATAAATAGAAACCGCACCCCCCCCCCCCCCCAAAAAAAAAAAAAAAAAAAAAAAAAAAAACAAAGTAATAATAAGTGATGTTTAGATCTTCACTTTCTTTCTTGCAACTTATTTATAGTTTTGATTTATTGAGCATGAATTTCTTGATTACATGCTCAAATGATCGCCCCACATGTTAGTGGCTAGGCTTCAAATTAATCCAGGTTGCCTAAAAAAAATGCTTTTGTTGAATATAAAAGAAGATACCATAAGGGCATTAGATTAATTTAGTGTAATCAAGCTTTTGAATTCATTTAATCTTTGGTTCGTAAAAGTAAAGTATTCTCCCACACCTTACTTGGGTTTTCAATCGACCTACCAAAAATAGAATAGTAATGCCTCCCAAATCAAAATTATTTACATGTTAAATATTAAACCTAACTTGCAAATTGGTATGAATTTAGGAGAGCCCGAATCGGGTCTAAATTTAGTAATCCATTAATCAAATCTTAAAATAGTCCACTAGTTGGGTTGCGGCAATCTCTATTCAAATGAAAGAAAAGGAAAGGTGCAGTCAAGTTCCTCCAGATTGGCGATTATTGCAACGCGCTAAAACAACTAGGCAAACTTCGCATAAGTGAACCTCAGCCGGGGCATATCAATTCAATTACTTTCTTGAAGTAGTGATCTTGTGGCAATCAGAACGATGACGAAATGTTATTGCTGACACCTGATTCTTAATCCATAAATCAAATGTGTATAAAAATAGTAGAAAATAGAATAAAATGAAGAGAAAGATCAACAAAAGAGTTAAAAGAAAAAGCGAGGAAAAAAAAGAGCATTTTTGAAACCCATTCGACCATTGCATTCGGAACTGGTCTAATAGCTTGATCCATTCAGCCCACACCAAGCCCATCATCTCTAACCCAGACTCATAGGCCTACGAATTCGACTCTTGAACTCTAATCAATGCGTGGACTCGCTAAATGCCCATTTGCATCAAACGAAGCCCATAGGATACAAAAGGAGGAATCGATGGAAGGACATCAATACACATCCTAGTTTTCCGATTGAAGATCAAGGGATCACCTTGTTCGGTTCTTTTGATGGAGGGAAGAAAAGGAATAACAAGGATTAGTATCACTCCTTCCCTCCCAAACTTCTACTTCTACTTCCAGTTTCTCTTTTTGATAATTTTCTCGTGCAAAAGATCACGAGAGAGCACGCTCGATGCAGTTTTTACAGGTTGATCCATCCTTTTATCTTCTCTTATTTCCTTAGCGATTAATCAATTCATTTCTCTCCAAATAACTCTATCCAAACTTATAATAGATTTTTTATGCCGTTCAGCTAGGTTGTGAAAGTTAGGTCAAGGAGAATCGAATGCAAGTTCCGAGCTTTGAGTCAACATTTTATGTTTTGGATTCATTTGGTTCTTTTCATGACAGAGCCTTTGATTTGGAGTCAAGGGTTATTGAAGTTTCGAATTTTTGTTTACAGTTCTAGCATGCCAAAAAATTTAGGCATCGGAAAATTCTCTGTATATGTTATCTCATCTCCTAAATGCGCACATGACAAAATTTCTGGAACATAAATCAATTTCTAGCGAGCAAAAATTGATTTCTCAATTTATATTCTTTGAACTAGTTTCTGAGAAAAATAATATGTACGACAACGACCCAAAATTTTATTTTTGGAATAGAAATTCGTTTGATAATATAATAAAATTTCTATTTCTAGGGGTGGCAACAGGCATTCGACAATTGGCAACAAGCATCTAGCATCCCATGGGTGGCGATCGGTGATGAGAGTGAACGATGAAAACAAATCTTATTTTCTTACTTTTTCCCTAGAAATACAAAAAACTAAAAATATTAATTTCTAATTTCTATTCCAAACCTATTTTTGAAATAGAAATATCTTCAAAAATAAAAATGAAATTGTATTACTAAACGAATTTCTATTCCAATCTGTTCCAAGAAATAGAAAAATAAAGATATAGAGAAATAGAAATTTTGTCATGTCCGCCTTAATTGTCTACTTGTTATATTTGACTTTGCGAGTTCATTGTTGTCAACTCATTGATTCCTTATTGAAGTGTTTAGAATAGGAAACTTGGCTAGACAGCCACTCTACCATTTGGAACTGATCCTTGGTGTATCATCCTTCTGGCTACCTCCTTGTCATCATCAGTGCTAACTTGTCTTGGACAAGTTTTGTGCAGGCTCGGAGGTTCAGGCTCGGAGAAGCAAGCTCGCCGAGCCTCGGAAAGATGTTCTGGCTGAACTAGTTCAGCTTAGACAGGCAATGTGATGGCCCAACCTTGCTTTTTCCTTGACACTGATTACCGCCGGGCATTCCATGTGGACTGCAGTTTTCTTTTTTTACTTTTCTCTATAAGTTTTATTGTATCCGCTGATCTCGGACTCGGGGTAGAGTGGTTAGGTGGGTTCGATTGTGTGTATACCTTCACCTAGGGAACTAGGAACAGTATCCTCGGGACTTTACCGCATCATTTTGTCACTCAACGGAATCAGTAATTTACTTAAACTAAGATATGTAAGGTTTATACTTGAGAAAACTGTTATGATATTTTTAAAACGTGTTGACTCCTTAAACATGGCAGTTGCTTTTTGGGATAATGGCACAAATAGATCCGGAACTTTGGCCAAATGTAATATGATTCATGAAATTTTAATTTGTTTGATGTTGTCCTGGAAATTCATGCAATATAGGGGCCAATTTCAATAGATTCCAAAAGTTCATAGATCATATTAAACAAATTAAAAATTCATAAATTATATTACACACTAAGTTTAAGTTTAAAGTATATCAAACAAATTAAAAATTCATAAATCATATTACATATTGATTTAAAATTTTGAGATTATTAATGTTATTTTCCTTTGTTGTGCCTCATCGTTTTGAGAGGATGAAGTTGGTCCCTGAAGCATTTCGTTCACTTTGAGTCGGTGAAGTTGGTGCCCGGAGCATTTCGTTCACTGTACCGGAACCACCATCTCCACTGAAGTGTTCACAAAGTGAGGTTATCATGCAGTTCGTTTCTGTTCTTTAGCACTCTGTCTCTCCGGCCAAGCATTAAAAACCATCCCTTCACTGTCACTTCCCATGATGCGTCTTTCACTCATATTTAGACAATCTTTTCTTTCTCAGCTTGTAATATTTGTATTATCCCTTGGCAAATTTTCATCGACCGTAAAATATACACGTGGCAAGGGATTGGACATGCATCTCGAGTGCAAGGCCGCCACGACCAAAATTTTAAAATGAGCGTTAGAGCGTGTGGCCCCAACGGCATTATTATACCTCAATCAATGATCGTTTTAAATAAGAAATCAGACGCTGAGTCCGTTCAAAATCTTTAATTGGTAAAATTTTGTCAGTGGCCCTTGTGATAAGGTGGTTTTGGAATTTTTTTTTTTTTTTTTTTTGATGCTGGAGGAACCGACTTGCAGCCGACAGCCGCGCCGTAAACCCCCAGGTGACACTTAAGCAGGAAGACCCACCACTTTTGAGTCACACTTAATACACCTACGCCTCCCGGGTTTTGAACCCTTCACCTCTTCGTTGGAATTGACTCTCTTCTGTATCATGAAAATCCACTCGTACATCAACATTTGCCAGCTAGGAGAGAGAATTTTTTAAAATCAGATCGAAAATGTTATCATATTAACCTTCATTAATTTAATTAAACATTATTAAATTTGTATATATTTACTATCAATCGTTATTTCGTTTGGCTTTGCCGACTTTCCTCCAATTCGTCCTTTGCCCCTTGCGAAAGCTAAGTAAGGATTGTTATGTATGTGAGAAAGGATCTTGGCAAATCTGGCCAAGAGGAATCAATGCTCTCTTCCAAGTTTGGCTTTAGTTCGATGTTGCTTCTTTGTCTTCATTGTGAAGAAAGACATCAGGTACAGAAATTAGCCGGTAGCTATATTATAAGTCTGTGATAAATCTGCCGCCTTTATTAAGATAAATGTGTTAATCTTTCTCGTTTCACAGCTACATTACATGAATAACCCATCCCCACAATTAGCTGGTAGCCATGTTATCTAATTTTGCAGTGTGGTTTTATTCTATTTTATAAAACAATATGTAATTATAATTCACGAGAGCATTCCTGAAATTTTTGGGTTAAAAGCTTTGAGATTAATAGTAAGTGGACTATTATAGCAGCCGTGTGATTTATTATCATGGAAAACTTAATTGCCAATTCATTCAGGGTTAATACCCTAAAAAACCTCAAATTGGTACATCTGTGACAAATTTACCATAAACTATTTTTTTGACCATCAAAAACCTCAAACTGGTATACCTTTGACAAATTTACCCCAAACTGATACACTTGTGACAAATTTACCCTCTATTAATTTTCATTAAATTTTACTATCAAATTATTAAGTTAAATGACATGTGACAATTAACGATGTAGCAATTTTGGATTTTACTCTATATTTATCACGGTTTACAATTTTTGTGGCTTTTTTGTGGTATTAATACAATTTAGTGGATGGTATATTTGTCACAAATTTATCGTTTAGGGTTTTTTTTTTTCGGTTGAATAAATTAGTTTGGGTTAAATTTGTCATAATATACCGTTTATGATTTTTTATGGTCGGTCGGGGTAAATTTGTCACAAATGTACCGATTTGGAGTTTTGGATGGTCAAAAAAATAGTTTGGGGTAAATTTGTCACAGGTATATCAGTTTTGAGTTTTTCAGGGTATTAACCCATTCATTAAAGAGGAACGAGTGACGAAAAACTACCAATAACTCATTGGTTTATTGATGTTGGATTTTAACAGGGATAAGTGTAGAAACAAGAGTTTTAGACAGTTGATTAATTGTGGTCTGAATTTTTTTTTTTCAAAATTGTTGGGTGTCATTTCTTCCCAAACTACTTGAAGTTGGGCAATTGTTTATGATTTATCCTGTAGGATCAATGACGTTGGCTGGTGGGTCTTTCCCTGTCAGACAACCTACATGCGAACTTTCGCATGAGCCAAGTCGTCGAGATAATTTAAATTAATTGAAGACGTCTAATTAATCCTAAGCACATAATTTGTCGTTTAAATTTTTTCCTCTAATATCTTGGGTGTCAATCCTCCTAAGAAAGTTACCAAAAAAAAAAAAAATTCCAAAACTTATTGTATATACAAATAGCACTCTATCATAAACTTTTTAATTTTGTAAATTTAGTCCTAGATCTTTTAATTTTGTAAATTTAGTCCTGGATCTTTTAATTTTGCTAATTTAGTCCTAAAATTTTTGATAATTTACAAATTTAATCATTTTAGCTAATTTTGACTTAATTTCTTTGAAGTATATGCCAGTTGTCATATATGGCACAACTTGGTGGATGATCGGCGCTGACATGAATAATTTAAGATTTTTTGGATAATATTTTTCATTTCTCTTTTAATACATGAAATTGCTGGGAGTAGTAGACGAGGTTGTCTTGATAAAACACAACTACACCCACCCAGGTACGCAAAGGCGATATTTAATTTAAATGTGAGGACAATAAGAATTCCGATGCTGGAATTCGATCAATCGCAAACTCCACATTTGATTGGAGTTTTTTTTCTTCCTAAATTTTAAGTCTTCGAGTGGCCAAAACAAAACCCCGGTGACTTTGGATCATTTAGACTTCTTCGATTTGTTTTTTTGGTCGGAAAAGAGAAGCTATATAGATAATTATCGTCCAGTACAGCCGGCTGCTACGGCATCGTCACATATGATGTCTATTAACTGAAATGGAGGAAAGACTGCCCAACTTTTGAAAGTAGAAGCCCGATTGTGGGCCTTTGAAGCCCAGTCAGCGGCCACATTGGCCTCTCATCTACAATGAACGAGGGATAGGTTAGAGAAGAGAGACGACACCGCCGTAGCTTCTTCGAACAGAGATCGGTCATCCCATGGCGGCTTCCTCCGGTGATTAAGAGTGTCGACCAAGATCAAACTGTCAGATTCAAGGAGAAGACGAGCGTGGGTTAAGCCTTGGCGTTGCAGATACTGAAGAGTCAAAGTGAAAGCCTGGATTTCTGCCTGTAAAGCTGAAGTTGCTGCAAAGTGCAATGAGAAGCCATCGGTGAGTCTGCCATTGTAATCTCGACAGATGCAAGCCATACTACCTTCGGTAGATCCTGGCTGATGTGATCCATTTCTGTTTACTTTCAAGGTACCCAGATCAGGCGGTTTCCAAAGGGCTTCCCCGAGATGGAGCGATCGGCCTTTACTGGTCAAGGAAAAAGCTACCAAGCGAGCGGCATGATTCCTGACGAGCACTGCCTCGGCCACGCGAGAAGGTTGAAGCTGTTGGTTGCGGAAAACAAACCCATTGCAAGCACGCCAAATCTGCCACAACATAGATGCGAGGATCTCCAAACCAGGTGAGTTGTGTTTGCTTTGGACTTGCTCTGCAATCCATTTATCTATTCTCTGTACTACTGTGGGAGTGATATGGATGTTCAAAAGGGGATGAGACCATACCTCTGTTACCCAGGGACATAGCAGAAAAATGTGTTCAAGAGTCTCCGGTGTATTCTGATTGCAAAGCAAACAAATGGGATTAGCAATAACATGTCTGTTATATAAATTTGCTCGGTTGCTAGGGCGTTCGACAAATGGACCACATAAAGGTCCTAATTTTGGGGGGGGGGGGGGGGGATTTCATATGCCAGAGTGTTTTCCACAGCCAACTTGGATTCTGATAAGATGTTGAGGTCAAATGAGGTGTTTGAGATATTGTTGATGCTGTAATAGTGTGATAAGCAGTCTTAACCATGAAAGAGCCATCTTTGGTCGCAGTCCACATAAGCTGATCTTTAGCACAATGGGGTCTTATAGGGATGGAAGTGATCTGGTCCTGTATCTGTTTGTCAAAAAAGGTTCCCAGCAAAGTGACATTCCAGGTACCAGAATGCTGGTCAATAAGGTCAGCTACGAATTGGGGTTCCTCGCAAACCGATGGTCCTCCTAATATGCCCATAGGGAGCCACCGATCATCACGAATGTTGATTGAGCGGCCATCACCTACCGACCAACGTATGTTGGGTAGGATGGCGTCTAGTCCAGTTAAGAGGCTCTGCCAACCCCAAGATGAACGAGATCCTTGTTCGGCATTATAAAATGTTCTTGAGTGGAAGTAGATGCCTTTAAAAACCTTACTCCATAGCGAGGAAGAGTTAGTAAACAAACGCCAAGCCTGTTTGCCCAACATGGCTTTATTAAAATTTAAGAGATCTCGAAATCCTAAACCTCCCTCTTCCTTTCGTTTTTTCAATACTTCCCAACTCCGCCAATGGATGCTGGATTTGCTTTTATCTGTCTGCCACCAAAACCTGGCAATTCTTTTCTCAATCAATCTACAAATAGAGAATGGGAGCTTAAAAATGGACATGGCATACTGAGGAACAGCATGTACAACAGTTTTAAGAAGGATCTCCTTCCCCCCTTTTGATAGCAGTGATTCTTTCCACCCTTCCAACTTCTTGTTTACTCTCCCCATTACCCAAGAAAACATATCTTTTTTTGAACGTCCCCAATCAGAAGGTATCCCCAAGTGTTTCCCAGACTGCTGCAAGATAGGAACTCGTAGTTCGCTAGCCATATTCTGTTGTAAACTAACAGGGCAGGCTTTCCTGAAAAAAAAAAAAAGGCCTGATTTATTGCGATTGATAGTTTGCCCTGTAGCTACACAGTACTGATGTAAGATATTAGATAAATTCTAACATTCCCAAACAGTGCCATCAAGAAAGAAGATAGCATCGTCTACAAAGAACAAATGGGATAAAGAAGGACACCACCTGTTGAGTCTGATGCCTTTAAGGGTTTCCATACTAATGGCATTGTTAATTAAGACTGATAAAAGATTGGCCATCAAGATAAAAAGATATGGGGAACGGGGATCACCCTGTCGAAGACCTCGAGAAGGGTGAAAATACTATAGGTGCTGCCCATTAAATTTCACACAAGAAGATTGGGTCGTAATACACTGCATTGTCCATGCACCCACATAGGGTGAAATCCCAATTTAAGAAGATAGTCATGTAGGAAATCCCATTCAACCCTATCATATGCCTTCATCATATCTATTTTAAGAACAGCTCGAAAATTGCGCTTCCCTCGTGTTATCCTAAGTTGGTGAAGAACTTCCTGGACTAGTAAAATATTATCATGTATCTGCCTACCCCCAACAAATGCAAACTGTTCTTCTGAAATTAGAAATGGTAACAAAGGTTTCAAACGATTGGCTATGACTTTTGAGATAATTTTATAAACATAATTGCACAAGCTGATAGGGCGATATTGGTCAAGGCGTTCAAGGTGGGGAACTTGGCTCACGAGTTGGGAATTTTCGCATGCAAGTTGTGCGACTGAGAAAGACCCACTAACCATCCTACGGGATAAATCATAAACAATGACCCGCCTTCAAAAGAAAAGCCATTTTTTTTCTTTTTTTTAATAAGAAAAGCCCTATCTTCACTCCATAAAAGTCATTCTCTTCATCTTCAAGACTTCTTCATTGATTTTGTGGACGTTGCTGTCGATATCCTCCACAAGAGAAGAGGAGAGTTTTTTCCTTGCGAACTCTAAAAATCGAAGTGTGAGCGTCTTGGAAGAATCTACTCTCTCCAAATTTGCTTGCTTGCTTTGATTCTGGGTGTTTGCTCCAAAAAGTCGAGCGCTCTGCAAGTCTTCGAAACTTCTCTCTCGTAGCACAATAGGCTTATCTAAATGTGATTTTATGATCAACTGATATCTATTTTGCAGCTCTTCTTTGCTGATTCAGAGTTAGATTTGGATTTTGGTGTCATTCTTTCCCAATCTAGATATAGATCTGGGATTTACAAGGCATCATTTGTGCTCTTTCAATTTATTGGTGTTGTTGTTGTCTCTATACAATAATCGTGTTGGGGACGCTAAACCTAGACAAGTAGCTACTAGAAAGGGAAATCTTGGCATATGCTCATCACTGATGATGATGCGAGTTTCAGCGATCCATCGTCCTATGATACTATGACAAATCCGTTCTTATGGAAGGAGCAAGTCTCTGCAAATGGTACCAAGTTGATTCATTTTTCTGATTTGCACTAGATGGCAACTCTCTGGGTATGATTTTGTCTTGAAGTTATGTATGTCTCTTTCACGTGAAATATTCATTTCACCAAAAAAAGCAGTCGCAAGAGTTCTTCAGCTTTAATGCTATAATCCAGAAAACCTTCAGGCACATGACATCACCACTGACCGAATAAGATCTTGACCTTACCCCGGCCCCACTAGTGCTCCTCACATGGATTCAGGGGAGTATCCCGAAGATGGCTAAGGAAATTTAGCTCAGATGCTATTCCACGAAGAAATCGAAAACGAAACCCAACGTAGAGAAAACCTCGGAGTATAAAGGAGAGTGGCGAATTGCGAATGAAGTCGAGACCGAGGAGAGCGAGTAACTGAGAAGGAGAAATAAGAAAGGGGAAGGCGTCTGACACGAGTAAAAGATTTACTTGGGATTATCTGTGAATCGGTTGAAAGCGGTTCAACCCTAGAACCAAGTCTTGGAAGGCCGTTTTTTCAGTAAAATCGACTGGTTCAAGGCTGGTTTTTCAGTAAAATCGATTGGTTCAAGGTATGGAATTGGGAATCGAATTGATCAAGACCAATTCCCAATATTTTTATCTGAAAATCAAACCGATTCTGATGTGAACTAGCTATTTTTTGGATTGAACTGGTCTGATTGCTCTCTCCGAATAGCATCCATCTAATTTATGATTATGGAAAACTCAATTGCCAATTGTATTAAAGAGGAACAAGTTACGAAGAACCCACTAATGACTCACTAGTTTATAGATATTGATATAATCTTCGTGATCAGAGGGGATAAGAGTAGAGAAATGGCTTAAGTTTGGGCATTGAGTCAATTGAAGAGTCAAAGTTTTATTAAGCTCTAAACAGATTATTGAGTTCACTGTAAGTGGAATGCGAGCAATGAAATCGGTATGCTTCACACAGTTTTTTAAACCCAAAAAATAAAAATAAAAAGTAGATACCATCTTTGCGATCCGGGTGGGTGTAGTTGTGATTTATGAAGACGCCTCAGTTGCTACTCCTCACTACTTCATGGCTTCAGTGTAGTTGCGGAAGAATATAAAAAAAAATAAAAATCAGACTGCAAATTACTGGGCTAGGATTAATTAGACTTCTTCAATTAATTTAAATTATCTTACTGTCTGGACTCTCACATTGTGAAATTTCGGATATAATTTCTCCGACAGAGAAAGATCCCCAACTAGTTGCGTTGTTCCTACTTTATAAATCATAAACAACGACTCGCCTTATTAAATTGCGTTGATGGTGCTATTTATGTTACTGCAAGTTCTCTACTCCTACTTCCATCCATCATCAATGAGCAAATCCCTTCTTCTCCTTCATTCCCCTCCTCAAACAATGACCTTTCAAGAAGCAATAGCAGCTGATAATGTCAATGAGCTATACAACTTGATTGAGCTGAACAAAAAGCTCTTAGATGATGGATCCAAAGGCCCCTTCCCAGATACTCCACCGCATGATGCCGCGGACAAGGGGAAAACTAAAGTGGTCATGGAGATAGGCATCTTGAAGCCATCTTTCGCTCAAAAGCTGAATCGAGGAGGTTACAGCCCCATGCACTTGGCTTTGCAAAATAAGCATTATGGTACTGTTAGGGCATTGATGACCCTCAACCGCAAGTTGATCTTGTTGGAGAAATCTTCTTGAAGTGTTTTGAAGCTGACAAAACGTTTCCATCAGTCTAGTCTGAAGGTTTGCAGACTCTGCTATTTAAAGTCTAAAGACCTCCGGACAGCCAGACTCAAGACTCAAAGTCTATCCTCATTGACAGTCTCTAATCCGTTGAAGAAAGGTCATCCAGAACTGATTGTTTCATTAAGGATATGACCTTATCGACTGGAGAAGATCTCTTGGCTGGATATGACATAACGGAATCATTTGATGGATCGAGATTGATTCGAAGACTAAGGATCCGTTGATTGGCAAAATATTATTGGAAGGTTCTACTTATGGAAACCGAGATCCTGATTGTATAGGCGAACATGATTGATGGGCTATCGACATATTCCTTTAATAGCTCGAATGATCTTCTTAATCGATTCCGTCCAACGGGTAGATTGGAGGAATTCGTTTGGTAAGTGCCAACGGGTATGATGGCATGAAGGAATATATAAGGAAGACGTTCTAAGTTGTTTGTAGCATGCGCGATAGAAGAATTCCAAAGTCTGAAGCTCCTTGTTGTTTTAGCAAATCACTTTGAGTGAAATCTTGTTCACAAAAGAGAGTCTATATTTGTGAGAAACCTTGAGGAAGTGTGGTAGAACATCTACACTGTGGAATAAGGAAAAGCTGTGATGTTACTTCTCTTTTGTTCATAGTGAAATCCAACCGGTGGGCTGTCAGTGCGGAAGAGTGGACGTAGGCTTGGAATAAGCCGAACCACTATAAACCTTGTGTTTAATTTTTCTCTTCCCTACTCTTTACTTTACTTTGATCGTACTTCATTTTGTTAATCAAAAGAGAACTCATTTTCTATCGTCTACCTTGAATCGCTTCCGTATTTCGAGAAATTATTATTGCACCTATTCACCCCCCTCTAGGTGCGTATACTAGCTATCTCAATTGGTATCAAAGCTCGTGTACTCACTTTTTTTGAAGTGTTTTACTTCAGAGTTAAAGATCCATGACTAGTATGTTGGCTCCAGGGTTGGTAGAAGGGCAAAACAATACCAGACCGCCTTACTTTGATGAAAATGACTACAACATATGGAAAAACAAGATGAAGGCGTTCTTACGATCAAAGGATCCTCTGGAATGGGACATTGTAGAAAAAGGAATCATTCCTAAAGATGCACCTATCTCAGAAAGAGGAAAAGATACTGTTGAGTCTAGCGAAATGACTCAGGAAGAGATAATCAAGAGACAAGCTCTTGATGCAAAAGCAATTTATTCTTTATATTGTGCTTTATCACCTACTGAATATAATAGAATATCTTCTTGTGATACAGCCAAATAAGTCTAGGATAGATTACACATTACTTATGAAGGAACCGATCGAGTGAAAGAGACTAGAATCAACATTCTTCTCGGTCAATACGAAGCCTTCAGAATGAAATCGGGAGAATCTATAACTGACATGTATAGTCGTTTTACAAAAATCGTAAATGGTCTTGAAAATCAAGGTCAACCAATTTCTGATCCCATGAAAGTAAACAAGCTACTGCATGGACTCTCCAAGGATTGGAATCACATAAAGACCTCAATCGAGAGAAACCCAAAGAATCATGCCTTTGTCGTCGATGAGTTGGTTGGGACTCTTCAATCTTATGAAGTGGAACGAATCAATGAAGACGAAGATTCTAAAGGTAAGAAATCCATTGCATTAAAATCTAATGATGATTCTGATGTAACAGATTCTGAAGACGATATGGATGATGAAGAACTTGCTCTCATGATAAGAAGATTCAGAAAGCTGAACAGAAAAGGAAGAAGATTCAATTCAAAGAAACAAAGTTTTCAAAAGCAACAGACCAAGTCTGCTGAAGATGATGAATCAAACAAAGATGTAGTCTGCTTTGAATGTAAGAAAAAGGGACACATCAGACCCAACTGTCCTCTTCTGAGGAAGAAGAAAGGAAAAACTGAAAAGTATCGAAAGGCTCTCAAAGCATAAACCTGGAGTGATACGGAGTGCGAAGATAGTGATGATGATTATGCCAACATATGTCTAATGGCACAATCGGATTCAGAATCAAACTCCGAGACAGACTCAGATTCAGAAAGTGAATTCGAGGTAAGTAACTTCAAAATTCATATTAAAGTTTCAAAATACATTGATGAACTATGTTTTAGTCTTAAGACTTCTCTTAAAAGAATTTCCAAACTTAAAAAGGAAAATTCTGCTATAAAACAACAAGAAAATGTTTTGGAAGAAAAAGTAAAATGCTTAGACAAGAATGTTTCTTCTCTTAAAGAAAGTGAAGATAATCTTTTAAAAGAAAATGCATTCTTGAAAAATGATATCTCAAATATTTCCAAAAAATTTTCTTTAGGATCTGAAAAATTGGAAAAAATATTTTCTGTTCAAAGACCTTATTTCAATAAATCTAGTTTGGGAACGACTGCTGAAACCATTCCTTTAATTGATTTTCTTAAAGTGAAAGAAAGAATCAAACAAAGACCCACAAGAGATGCTTACAAAAATCATTTTAAAAGAACCTTTGTAAAACCAGTAGGTCGCAATGCTCTCAGATGTTCAAAATGCAATAGTGCAGATCATTTTGAAAAAGAATGTCCTATGGTTTGGAGACCTGTCAATAAAGTATTGGCAAAAACCGCATATCATACTAACACGAATGGACCCAAGAAAAGATGGGTACCAAAGAAAGTTTGAGTTTCTTTTTTAAATGCAGGTCACTATCAAGAAAAAGGTAAAATGGTATCTCGATAGTGGATGCTCAAGACATATGACAGGAGATTCAAATTACTTCATAAAGCTTGTTCAAGTGAATGGTGGAAAAGTCTCATTTGGAGGAAACAGCAAAGGAAAAATTGTGGGATTTGGAACTGTAAAGATTGGGAACCTTACAATAAGCAATGTTTCTTTAGTTGAAGGGCTCAACTACAATCTGCTCAGTGTCAGTCAGCTATGTGATGCCGGTTTCAGAATCTACTTTCAAGAGGGTATTTGTTCATGAACCAGTAAAGACTCTACTCAGTCATTTATGGGTCGAAGACATGGAAATATCTACCTCTTGAATGTGAAACCAGATGAATCGCAATGTCTAATCTCAATCCAAGACGAAGCGAGCTTATGGCACAAAAAGCTTGGGCATATTAACATGAAGCAGATAGCCAAAATCTCAGCAAATAAGCTTGTTTGTGGTCTACCCAAATTTTCATACCAAAAGACTGATCTATGTACACCATGTATATTGGGAAAACAGGTAAGAAATTCCTTTAAACCAATAAATCAAGTTTCCACTAACCGTGTACTGCAGCTCTTGCATATGGATCTCTTTGGACCAACAAGAACACAAAGCATTGGAGGTAAGAAATATTGCCTAGTGATTGTGGATGATTATTCACGATTTACTTGGGTATATTTCTTGGCAAGTAAGTCTGAAACCTTCTCTTACTTTGAAAATTTTGCTAAGAAGGTTCAAAATGAAAAGAGATATGTTATTTCAAGTATAAAAACAGACTATGAAGGTGAATTTGAAAATCAAGATTTTACAAAATTTTGTGATGAATCTGATCTTCAGCATTTGTTCTCGTCTCCATATACTCTGGAGCAGAACAGAGTTGTGGAAAGGAAAAATAGATCTCTTCAAGAAATGGCTAGAACTCTTTTAATTGAAAGCAATATCTCTTTATGATTTTGGGCTGAAGCAATTTCAACATCATGTTATATTATCAATAGAGTTTTTCTAAGGCCTATTCTTGAAAAAACCCCCCTATGAACTATTCAAAGATAAAAAGCCTATTGTTTCATATTTTCATGTATTCGGATGCAAATGTTTCATACTGAAAAATGCAAATGATCGAGTTGGTAAGTTTGAAAAAAAGTCAGATGAAGGCATCTTCCTTGGATATTCAACCACAAGCAAAGCGTACAGAGTCTACAACAAGAAGACTCAAACTGTGGAAGAATCAATGAATGTCAAATTCCAAGACTCTATTCATAATGAATCTATTCAGACTCATCTTGAAGAGACTGAACCTGCTCCAGACTCTACAAAGTCTAAATCTCAAGAAGCAACTCAGACTTTGAAGGACCAGCAACAAGTGACTGTCGAAGATTCAAGTGAAGGAAGTGATCATCAACCTGACAAATTAACCAGCAACTGGAAACATAAGTCCAGTCATCCCAAAGATCTTATTATTGGCGACATCAATGAAGGAATTCGCACAAGATCCAAAAGGCGCGAATAGTCTAGTGCTGTGGCTCTTATTTCTGAAATAGAACCCAAAAGCATAGAAGAAGCTTTATCCGATGAGAGCTAGATTGAAGCTATGCAAGAAGAACTCAGACAATTCAGAATTAATGATGTTTGGGAGTTGACTCCTAAGCCAAAAGGTAAATCAATTGTGGGAGCTAAATGGGTTTTCAGAAACAAAATGGATGAGAAAGGAAAAGTCATAAGAAACAAGGCACGACTCGTGGCCAAATGATACACGCAAGAAGAATGGATTGACTATGACGAGACTTACGCACCGGTAGCAAGGTTAGAAGCAATTCATTTATTACTTGCATTTGCTTGTCATAAGAATTTCAGGTTATTCCAAATGGATGTCAAAAGTGCCTTCCTAAATGGATTCATCCATGAGGAAGTTTATGTGGAACAACCACCTGGATTTGAAGACCCAAGGAAACCGGACTCGATTCGACTCAAAAAGGCCTTATATGACTTAAAACAAGCACCTCGAGCTTGGTACGACAAACTGAGTAAGTTTTTAATTCAAAATGGTTTTGTTAAAAGTAAAGTAGACACTACTCTTTTTATTAAAAGAGAAAGCAAGAGTTTTCTGCTTGTTCAAATATATGTCGATGATATTATTTTTGGATCCTCTAATGAAAGTCTGTGCAAAAAATTCTCTAAGACTATGCAGGATGAATTTGAAATGAGCATGATGGGTGAGTTAACCTTCTTTCTCGGGCTTCAAGTAAAACAACTGAAGGATGAAACTTTTATTCATCAAGAAAAGTATGCAAATGATCTTGTCAAAAAGTTTGGACTGGACAATTACAAAAAGGCCGATATACCAATGTCAAGTTTCTTGAAGATAGACAAAGATGAAGGAGGAAAGAAAGTCGACCAAGAGTTATACAGGAGTATCATCGGTTCACTTCTTTATCTTACTGCTTCTAGACCTGACATTTTGTTTAGTGTTTGCATTTGTGCCAGATTTCAAGCAGACCCTAAAGAATCTCATTTAAATTCTGCAAAGCGTATTATCAAATACATTGCCTCAACTTCAAGCATCGGTCTTTGGTATCGTAAAGGAGGAGACTTTACTCTTCTCGGATACTCAGACGCAGACCTTGCCGGATGCAGAGTTGATAGAAAGAGCACCTCGGGTACCTGTCAACTACTTGGAGGCAGGACAGTGTCTTGGTTTTCAAGGAAGCAGAGTACAATAGCTCTCTCTACAGTAGAAGCAGAGCATATTGCTCTTGGAAGTTGTTGTTCACAAATTCTGTGGATAAAATAACAGCTAAAAGACTTTGGAATTGAAGACTCATGCACGGAGATTAATTGCGACAACACCAGTGCAATCAATCTTACCAAAAATCCAATTCTTCACTCAAGAGCAAAGCATATAGAGATTCGACATCACTTCATTAGAGATCATGTTCAAAATGAAGAAGTTTCAATTCAATTTGTTGATTCAAAGAACCAACTGGCGGATATATTCACAAAACCTTTGGAGAAAAATCAATTTGAAACCATCCGTTCCAGACTCAACATTTTAAGGTATGAGGAAATCAAAGTCTAGAGACTCTCAGACTCAGACAAACAAGACCTTGACTGTAAATTATTCTCTCTCTCTCTCTCTCTCTCTCTCTCTCTCTCTCTCTCTCTCTCTCTCGAATCACAACTTGAAAAGGTACGATCGTCAACTGTATTTGATTATTGCTATATTTAATTGACATGACTATTGCGACGTTTCATTTTTGAAAAGGAAGTTATTTTTTGAAATGACTATTTTCGCAAGAAAAAGCAGTTATTTTGAAAATGCATCTTTTTATTTTCCTTAGTGACGATTCGTATACCTCTCTTTTTAACCGATCGTGCACTCTTCGCTTTACTCTAAAAAACCCTAGAAAGCATCGATCTTCCATTCCTGTTTTCTTCCTTTGTTTTCTTTCTTGGGAAAGTCAAGCAAGGAATCTTTCAAAGACTAAGAAAGATGTCGTCTTCAAGAAAGTCTTTGAGAATCGCAAGTAGGGGACCACGACGGATGAGTGAGGGGCCTACGCACTTCGATCTCATCGAAGAAGAAGTGTCTCCAAATCAACAGCAGAGCCCACAACATTCTCAGCAGCGTCATTCTCCTCAATCTAGTCCTCAAGGCGTTGATCATCATCAAGAGGAAGAAATTATCAAAGACGCAGATCTTGTAAGAGTTCAAAAGCTTGCTTTTATTTATAAGCTGTATTGTGCTTTAAAAGGGACTCGTACTCCTTTGAACTATGTCGATGATTTTCTTAAGGACAAAGGGTATGGAAACGAATATATCTTTTTACGAAAAATGGAAAGTTTGGGAATTGCTCGTAAATGGGTGGCAGAAGAAACCCTTGCGAATATCCCAAGTGATCCTCGTGATTGAGGAGTTAATCCTGTAGATGGGAATGATGATGACAAACTGTACAGCCAATTTCAACCGAGAATGGGTGTTGCGACTGAAAATCGAGGAAAAATGGGAGAGTTGTTTAGATCGAAGGAACAAAAAGATCTATACTCAAAATTGCTGAAGCGTGGGGTGATAAACCCTAGGAGTGTGAATTTTGATTTTCTGAATGCTGTGAATGTGAACTTGAGGGAAAAGTTCGGTTATCTTCAACTTGAAAAGTTCTGCTCTGACACCACAGAGGCTTATGCTAAATTAATTGCTTATTTCTATTCAAATCAAAGTTTTTTGGATGCGAATAGATTCTCTTTCAGCGTCAAAGATCAAGACTTTGTAGTGGATATGGATATGCTAGCAGATGTGTTAGGGGTTGAGAGAGGAAAATATCAATCAATCAAAGTTTCTATTGCCCGTGCTACATTGGAACTTGTTAAGGACAGGAGAACAGACGAAAAGATTTCCTACTTAAGGATGAGTGCGTTCAACATCTTGCTTCACAAGATTGTGATCAATTGCCTCCGACCGAAATCAACTTTCAAGACTGATGTCTCAAGTTTAGAGGCAAAGCTGATGTATGCCATCCTCACTGGGAAAAGATTTTCTCTTCCTCACACTGTTATGTTCCACATGTATAGAGCAATGATGAAGGACAGAGGACAACTTCCTTACCCAAGTCTTGTGACGAAGTTATTCAGACATCTGAATATTCAGCCTCCGCAAATTTTTTGTGCTCGATCGTGCGATCATATGGTGGTAGGACTGAAAATGGTGACCAAAATGCGTCTGAAGGAACTAAACAAGGCGTTGGAGAAATTCAAGGAGAAGACTCCAGTCAAACCTCATCAAACCTCTTCTTCATCAAAAAGGAAAGGAAATGAGAGCTCTCATTGTTGAAGATGAAGATGATGATGATGAAAACATCACCATTTCTGCAATGGCTTTGAAGAATCTAAGTCGTTCTGTTCCAAAGAAAGAATTGGAACAAATGACGAAAGAAGCAGAGGCGAAAGAAGCAGAAGAGAAGGAAGAAGAAGAAAGAGAAGCTGAGAAGGAAAGAGTTGAGAAAGAAGAAGAAGAGAAAAGAGATCAAGAAGAAGAAGAACCTGAGGGACACTCTTCTCCACCTGAAGGCATGAAAACAGGGGGAGATCAAGAGAAAAGAGGGAAGTCCTCATATCCTACTGCAAGTGAGGGAGTCAGTCGCTCTCCAGCAGATCCAGAGGACATTTATGCCTCTCAATTTCCTGAGGAAGGTCATGAAGTTTCATCGCCAAACCTGCGTGATTATGCTGATCTACCAATGTCTACATTTACTCCATCAGATCATGCCGAAGCAAGTACTCAGACTGATAATGCAGTAGATTTTTGCATAATTATGGATATTCTCTTGGAGATGCAAGGTCAAATTTATGCTCTGGGATGCGAGGTTCAAAACTTGCAAAATACAAGTCAAGCTTCTTCAGGTACATTGAATGATCAGATCCAAGCCCTCTCTGTTCAGATTCAGGCCAATGCCAAGGGTGAGGAGATTGCACAACTGAATGAAGACTTGAAAAGGCTAGAAGGCATCGTTCAATCTATGGGAGATTTCCAGCTTGTTCGTGTTCCCAAGCAATCTTGACTTTATTCCATTTTCATCTCAACCTTTTTAATGCTGACAAAAAGGGGGAGAGATGCAAGATTTGAATCAAACTTTGACTTTTGATTGTGTGGATTGTTGGATTGTTTTGATGTTTAACTCTGTTTGACTTTTTTTTGTGTCTGGATGAGAATTGAACCTGACTTGGACTTGACTGCTTACATTAAGTACTATTGATATCTTATGGATGGCTTTATCACATACTAGACTAACCTATTTTCTGTGGTTGCAGATTCTAGTATTATTCATTTAGCCATTTATCTCTATAAGATATGCATATGTGTTTGAGAAATGTTTTGCAGGTCAAAGTTGTCCAAATCTGCAGGAAAGTTTTGTCACCATTAAAAATGGGGAGATTGTTGGAGAAATATTCTTGAAGTGTTTTGAAGCTGACAAAACTTTTCCATTAGTCTAGTCTGAAGGTTTGCTGACTCTGCTATTTAAAGTCTGAAGACTTCCAGACAGCCAGACTCAAGACTCAAAGTCTATCCTCATTGATAGTCTCTAATCAATAGAAGAAAGGTTATCCAGAACTGGTTGTTTCATTAAGGATATGACCTTATCGACTGGAGAAGATCTCTTAGCTGGATATGACATAACGGAATCCTTTGATGGATCGAGATTGATTCGAAGACAAAGGATCCGTTGATTGGCAAAATATTCTTGGAAGGTTCTACTTATGGAAACCGAGATCCTGATTGTATGGGCGAACATGATTGATGGGCTATCGACATGTTCCTTTAATAGCTCGAATGATCTTCTTAATTGATTCCATCCAACGGGTAGATTTGAGGAATTCCTTTGGTAAGTGCCAACGGGTATGATGGCATGAAGGAATATATAAGGAAGACGTTCTAAGTTGTTTGTAGCGTGCGCGATAGAAGAATTCCAAAGTCTGAAGCTCCTTGTTGTTTTAGCAAATCACTTTGAGCGCAATCTTGTTCACAAAAGAGAGTCTATATTTGTGAGAAACCTTGAGGAAGTATGGTAGAACATCTACATTGTGGAATCAAGGAAAAGCTGTGATGTAACTTTTCTTTTGTTCATAGTGAAATCCAGCCGGTGGGCTGTCAGTCCGGAAGAGTGGACGTAAGCTTGGAATAAGTCGAACCACTATAAATCTTGTGTTTAATTTTTCTCTTCCCTACTCTTTACTTTACTTTGATCGTACTTCATTTTGTTAATCAAAAGAGAACTCATTTTCTATCGTCTGCCTTGAATCGCTTCTGTATTTCGAGAAATTATTATTGCACCTATTCACCCCCCTCTAAGTGCGTATACTAGCTATCTCAGATCTGAGTCCGAGGACGAGGTGGGATCGCCCCTTTGCATTTTGTAGCCATGGAAAAAGGAGACAATGAGCAAGAGAACGTGGAGCTCCTTGAACTCCTAGCCGAATTCTTATCGGCTTGCAAATCGTCCATCGAAGACTTGACGAGCCAAAGCGAGACTGCGGTTCACGTAGCCATCAAGAAGGACAACACCAAAGCATTCAAGGTTTTGTTTGGATGGCTTAAGCTAGTCCGTTTGACACAAATCTTAGAGTGGAAAGACCAAAATGGTAACACTGTCTTACATACTGCTGCATCCAAAGAGCACCCCGAGGTATAGTTAATTGGTTTTGTTCATGCTTTTATTGCTCGGTGCTTGAATCTGACACAATCTTATCAAGCAACATATATAATGGTGATAAGTACATGGTTTGAGAAAACATTCAGAATGAAGAGAATTGAACGGACCACCTTGTTTTGTTTCTTTCGTCGAAGAGAGGAAAAGGAGATAGGAGGGAGACCTCCCTCCAATTTCTACTTCCAATTTTCTTTCTGACAATTTTCTGTGCACCTTTCACGGAGGATAGGTTCTACCTTAGTATTGAATGCAGTTTTTACACTGTATCTATTCTTTTATCTTCATTTGTTTTCTTAGTGATTACAGACACGCACGATGGCCTTAACTTCTCTGCAATGGAGATTTCTCTCTACCGATTGAGTAGTCCCCCCTACCTTACGGGTAGGTTTTCCCAGTTCTAAATCAACTCCCTGCTACCCATCACTACAGCATTCCACCATCATATTTCCCAGTCCCACAGAATCGCATTTTAAAGAGGATGGATCGAAAAACCCTAAGTTCATTCCTCTTTAGTCTACACCAAAACCTATCCTCATCTCATCTTAGTTTCTCTTCTACGCGCTTCATCTCGATCTTCAGGCAAACCTTATCCAGCTGGTGCTGATTTATAGTTCTCCCGGTCGATCGAACCATAACTCCCTTCAATCACAAAGGACTCATCGTTTCGTTCTTGGTGGTTTCGCTACTCCATCAGGTCAGTTTTGAAACCCTATTGTGACCCTATTCCTTCGTTCGAGAAATGGCCAATCCATATGAGGAAGAAAGGCGAGTGGCTGCCCTCTTGTAAGAGTCTTGGCAATCTTTGGTCAGATGAAGATGCAGTAGAAATCACGGGTGATGTTCCTGAAGAAAACTTGCAAACTTGCCGAAAAACTCCGTTTGGAAAATTTTTCAATAAGACCAACATCAACTTCAATGGTTTTATGGGCACAATGCAAAAAGCCTGGCGAAATGAAACTTTCACTTGTGCTGCTATTGAACCGGGTTATTTCCAATTTTTGTTCCAATCAGAGGATGAAAAACAACGAGTGCTTGATTCAGGGCCGTGGTCTTTTGGGCACAACCTTCTAGTCTTAAAGCAATGTGATCCCGACACCCCTGATATCTGTTATGATTTTAACAAGTGTGATTTCTGGGTAAATTTATTTGGTCTACCCATCGGGAGAGTAACAGATGCAATCGTCAGAGAAATAGCATCAAAAATTGGAGATGTAGTTGATGTCAAATTAGTAGCTAAAGGGAATAGTAACTACAAAGTGGGCAGGGCTAGAGTTAAGTTGAATCTGGAAACCCCTCTCAAAACAGGTGTATTGGTAAATTTTGACAGAAAAAGACTATGGGTTGAATTTAAGTACGAAAGACTCCCGAGTTATTGTTATTCATGTGGGAAGATCGGGCATTATGCAACTAACTGTCCAGAAATTCCATATGAGGAAACAGGGTTAGCAAAGAACTTACCAGGCAGGTTTGGGCATTGGCTTCGCGCAGAGGCACGTGAGCTGAGTCCATATGGCAAAATTTTCTATGGCAAGCAAGAAATACAACTAGAGGAGGAGGAAAGTGTGCCTGAGACTCCCATTCAGCCAACCCTTGAACCAAAACAGCATTAGAATGTAATGCAGCAAACCCAACCACTTGGCAATCTGAGCAATAATGAAACCTTCAACTTACAGGAATACCACCACCCTATCTATTCAGAAGAATTAGTACTTTTTGCAGAGAAGGGCCCCCAGAAGCGAGGTAGTAGCTGCCTTGATGATGAATCTGTCATGGTAATATATCAGGAACAATTAAAAGAGGCTGAAGCAGAAATGGTGGAGAAGATAGCTGAGGAAAAAAGCCAAACAAAGGAGAAAGCAAGAAG
The DNA here is from genome assembly GCA_017140615.1 of Eucalyptus cladocalyx. Lineage (NCBI taxonomy): Eukaryota > Viridiplantae > Streptophyta > Magnoliopsida > Myrtales > Myrtaceae > Eucalyptus > Eucalyptus cladocalyx. The sequence goes on from CM029519.1 coordinate 16,704,460, forward strand.
TACTAAGCTGTCCTTCTCAAAAAAAGGGAAAAGATTATGTCCCTATGGTGCTCAATCATCAAAATCAGTAATGGTTGACACTACCCAGCTGGTTGAAACTCTTATTCGCGTGGCAAAAAAGTCTACTCAGTGGGCTCTGGTGGCCAGCCCTAATAAGCCACCAACTCATCCATGAAGATTCTGAGCTGGAATTGTCAAGGGCTGGGCACCCCCTTTACAGTTCAAGCGTTAAGGGTCTTAACGACCCAAGAAAGGCCCAATATTATCTTCATTATGGAAACTAAAAATCAGGAGCAGAAGGTGTTAAATTTGAGGCGGAGACTCGTTTTCAGCATTGTTTTATAGTAAATCCAGAGGGAACAGCATGGGGTTTAGCAATATTTTGGGATGAAGAGGTAATCGTTGTTGACACCTAATTTTTTGCCCAAATTATTGCATATAGATTATCTAGGTATTTAAAATGGAAGATTTTTTCCCTAAAAAATTAAAAAAATTAAAAAAAAATTAAAAAAAATTAAAAAAAAAAAGAAGATAAAAGAGAAAAAAATAAAAAAAAGATTAAAAAGAAAAAAAAAATAAAAAAAAGTTGGGGCCAATGATCTAAATGTGACTAGCCAAGCCCAGGAGGTCAGATTGGAATTCAAATGGCAAGTTGGGGCCAAAATGCAATTTCCAAAAGTCGAGGGACCAATTCGTAAGTTTTGCAAAATTTGCGCCCGAGTCCTTAAATCATCATCTTGGTCATCAATTAAGTTGAAATTGGATTTGGGCCAAGTAGAATCAATCAAATTGAGCCAAAAAGGACCTAATTGCATTGAATTTTGCATTTTCGGGCAAGAAAATGGCCAACTTTGAGGGAATTTCTTGCAAAATTGGGTGGAGATAATTGCGAAAAATGATCAAGATCTTAAACTACTATACATGAGCTTTCTAATTGATCAAAAAACGCAGCCAAATTAGTGGATTAAAGCACTCAAATCAGCAGCCAAAACTCAGTCCACGAGTTGGTCTTAATTCGGAGTTGCTGAGTAAGCAATTTGGTGGCCCCACCATATCCTCCTCAGCTGCCCAACCAGCCCGATTTTTGCACGTGATGGAAGACCGTATATAGTAGTGCAAGTGGACGAAAATTGGCCAGGGATAAGCTTCTGACAACACCGGAAATTCGCAGCAAAGTCCGCACACTCAACAGCTGCAGAACTTAAAAAATTGGCTAAGTCTGAAGAGTAGGTGAAGTAGCCCTGTTGACAGGCTTGGTAGGTGGACAAAAGGCTGACCAAAAATCCCTTAATTCGGGGGATAAGATCACTGAAGCAAGGTCTTTCAAGGGATGAGAGAGAGGAGACGAAAGGGAGAGGGGAGAGCTCGGAATCGCTCCCCAAAGAGGCCCTCAGAAGCAACTCCAAAAAAAGCAAACCCAGAAATTCCAAATCAACCTCCAGAGAGAAAAGGGAAATTTTCGCAAACTTTCAGCCAAAATTAGTCAAAACCTTAAACTAGAGAGTGAAACGTCACTCAAAGATCTTTCCATCCATAGGTCACACGCCTAAAATGGAGATCGGGAAGGCCTCCTAAAGCCCCCCGAAAAACACCCTCCAGGCGGGCCAGGAAACACTGAAAATTTTTCTAAGTGTTGAGCCCAGTTGGTCACGAGTGAGGAAAAGGCAGTCTTTTTGAGAAATTTGAGAAACAAATGAGGAAAATATTGACTTCCACCCCAAACTAGAATACTTATAGTTTGGCTTGATGTCAATTTTTCCAACAAAAGATGTCTTGAAGTCTAATTTTAGAGGTCAACGAAAACCTTCGTTGTCAGTTCTTCTTTTCTGCAGATCTCATTTCCAGTTGAAGAAGCCAACTTCCATGTGCTTCCAGAGGACAATTTCTCGGTTTCCTTGGCCAAGAACCACTTGAAAAGGAAACTAGGAAGTAAGGTAAGCATCCTAGATGTACGTATTTTCAAGTTTGAGCATGTTTTGATCATGAAAATCAAGAGGGAAACCAGCCCGGAAAACTGATTTTTGAGGTTGAAATTTTTCTAAGTGTTTGAAATATCTTCAAGAGTGTTGCATGTGTGCTTCTTGGAGAGGTCTTTTTGATGTTGCTCGGTGGGTCATTCTCTGCGATGTTTATTGCATTTGAAAGCTCATATTACCTACTTTCACTCGGATCAAGTAATGTTTCCTTTAGATCTCGTATGCGATGAGTGTTGGGGCTTGAATATGGGCATGCAACCTGTTTGTTTGACTTTGGTTCAAACCCAGATTTCAAAATCAGCTCAACCCACATATTTGAGGCCGATTCCAGCTTGGTTTTCGTGTGTTTTAAGTTATGATTTCTATCTAATCTTACTCATTGCATGTGGTAGTTTAACCTTGATGTTTTAGTTCCACATAATATTGCTCATACATTGAGATTGAAGGCCGCAAACATGGCCCGAGGAAGCTGATTTTGGGTGATTTCATGCACGCCAAGTGTTCAACGAAATGCGCAAACCAAGTTTCGATCTTGAAACGGTCAATTTGAGCCCGGTTATTGTGATATTCATGTGCTGTGTTGTTCAATGTTAGCATATATCGGTTTAGGAAATTATTATTTTTATTTAAATAAAAATAAAAAAATCCAAAAAATCCAAAAATTTCAAAAAAATATATAAAGGTGATAGATGTATCAAATTAAGGCAAAAATGGCATCTATGAAATTTTCCTATTTTTAAAACGTCATTTTCTTAATTTAATGCTATTTTGGTATTTTATGATCATTTTTGTAAATAATCCATTTTGCGTAGATTAAAACTATCTAGAGTAATTTCATTCATCTAGAGTAATTTCATGCATATTTAAATTTCCATTTTGCTCACGGGGGTCCTGTCCCGGGGCGTGATAACAAGGCCATGTAATATTATTTGCCCGACTTGTATCGGGTTTACATTTTCCGCGTTTATTTTCAAGTCATTTCAATTTCTTGGATGTTTACTTACGCGCCGCTTTTCATTATTTTGAGTGTAAATTTCTCTTATAAATTATGTTAGGATTAGTCTAGACATTAAAAAAAAAAAACTACAAAAAACATTTGTATGGACACTTAGTGGTTTCATAAAGATTATAATTGGTAATCAAGATTGTATGGCCATTTAGATAAATAACCTTCCAAGTTAGTGGTACCGCAAGGGCGCTAATAGAAACATTGGCGTAAACAAGTCCCCGTTCCTAGAAATCTCTGGTTGCGTATGAATCGAGACAACACTCCCGTGTCTTGATTGGTTTCTAGCCGACCTCAATAGGCTAGTGGTGACTCCTAGAATTACATAAGTTGTTAAGAACTAAAAAAATGAATCCAACGTCGCGAGGTATGGGCTTGGGAGAGCCCGCGCCTAATTTAGGGCCATTGGTCCGCCTCTTTAGGCAAATACCCCTAAACCTTCTTCTTTTTCCCGGGACGAAAAAAAAAAGAGGTCGTGACAATCGTAACCATAGATTCCTTCACAGAACATGTTATTCTCACCCAATGCCATCTGCCCACTAGCAACCGGTGCATGCATATCTCTTTTATACATGCACTGAATGACTTTAAGGAGCGGATATTGCTATGGGAGCATATTAATAGAGAGAGTAATCATTATTATCTGCCATGGTTGTGTATCGGGGACTTCAACGAAATTCTATATCAATGGGAAAAATTGGGCAAGAAAAGAGTTGAAAATTACCGGATTGCAGCTTTCAGGGATTTTCTCAACCACTGTTCTTTGCTGGATATGGAATGCAAGGGGTGCGCATACACCTGGACAAACAAGAGACATAGAGAAAATCTGATCAAGGAACGTCTTGACAGAGTATTATGCAACTCAGATTGGCGAATAAAATATCGAAATGCAGAATGTATAGCCACACTAGCAATTGGCTATGATCACACTCCAATTATTCTATCCACTTGTCCACCAAAAAAACGGAAGAGGAAGATTTTCAAGTATGAAGCCTTTTGGGCAAAGGAGGAGGAATGTAAGAGCCTTGTCAGAAACGCCTGGACTGATCCTGCTTCCTATCAGCTCAATGTGGCTAAAAAACTGCAGAACGTGGCAAAAGAGTTGGTCAAATGGAGCCAAGGAAAATTTACTAATGCAAAGAAGAGGCTAACTTGGCTGAATAGTGAACTACAAGAACTAATGAATGGTGCAGGGGTTCCTCAAGAAAGCAAGGCAGCTAAGGAACTAACAAAAGAAATCGAACAGTTGTGGCGATAAGAAGAAATGTACTGCGGAATGCGCTCTAGAATTAAGTGGTTAGCTTAGGGAGATAAAAACACTAAATTCTTCCATGCTACAACCATTCAAAGACGAACCAGAAACCAAATTGTGCTGCTGAAAAATTCAGAAGATGAATGGGTGCAAAATGAACAACAACTGAAAGAGATGACAAACACATATTTCAAAAAGTTGTATGAATCAGCAGGACCACGCAACTTCCAGCCCCTTCTACAACAAATACCAGCCTCGGTGAATGCGGGAATGAACCAACGACTAGTAGAACCTGTTTCCTTGGAAGAGATCACGTAAGCTATGCAACAATTAGGAGCCCTTAAAGCTCCAGGACTGGATGGTATGCACAGTCTCTTCTTCAAAACTCACTGGCCAGACATCTCTCATGATATTTTTACAGAGATACAGGGCTTTTTTAACACGGGCTATCTCAATCCAGCTATGAACAACACGCTTATCACCCTTATTCCTAAAGTTCCAAATCCAGAAAAGTTGGAACACTTTCACCCCATTAGTCTGTGTAATTTCATTTACAAAATTATCTCAAAACTGCTGACAAATAGATTAAAACCCCTGCTACCAACTCTAATCGCTGAGGAGCAGAGTGCATTTGTGGAAGGAAGGCTGATACAAGATAATATATTGCTGGTATAGGAAGTTATTCACAGATTACGAACTCGGGAGAGAAAAAAGAAGTTTCAAGCACTCTTAAAGCTAGATATGCATAAGGTGTACGACAGGATCGAATGGGATTTTCTTAGTGCATGTCTAACCAAAATGGGCTTCGGCGCACAGTGGGTACAATGGGTGATGCAATGCGTTCAACTGTTACTTTTAGTGTGAATTTTAATGGGGAGTCTCTACCATCCTTCAAACCTACTCGTGGAATCCGACAAGGTGATCCTCTCTCCCCATATCTATTCATATTAGTAGCCAATGTTCTATCCTATATGATGGGTAAAGCTGTTAAAGATGGCACTATTAAAGGAATCCAGCTGAATTGTAGAAGCCCCACCCTCTCACATTTACTATTTGCGAACGACTCAATCTTTTTCCTCCATGGTTCAATCCTAGAGTGTCAAAACCTGGCTACAATTCTACATGAATATTGTTATGCTTCTGGTCAGACCATCAATTTAAACAAATCTGGTATATACTTCAGTAAATGCTGTCCACCAACCTTGAGGCGCAATATGGCCAATGAACTGAGAGTTCCAGAAATTGAAAAAATAGGGAAATATCTAGGAATCCCGACGGATTGGGGCTGTTCAAAAAAAGACATGTTTGCGTGGATACTTGCAAGGATAAATAGAAAGCTAGAAAGCTGGAAGGAACATTTGTTATCAAAAGCAGGGAAGGAAATTTTGATAAAATCAGTTGTCCAGGCCATCCCTCAATATGCCATGGCCATATTCAAGATCCCTGTTTCTATATGCAAAGCTATAGAGAGGAGGGTCACAAGCTTTTGGTGGAAAACAAACAGTAAAACTGTTGGAATTCACTGGAAGAGTTGGGAAGCTTTGAAAATCAGAAAGAAGGAGGGAGGACTAGGTTTCAAAGACCTAATTGCTTTCAACACAGCTATGTTGGGCAAACAAGCGTGGCGCATCTCATAAAACGCTCAGTCCTTATTGAGCAGAGTGATGAAAGGCCTCTATTACCCTCATGGAGACTTCTGGAAAGCTGGCCACGGATCCCGACCTTCATGGGGTTGGCAAAGTATAACTCGAGGTAGGGATTCTATCAGGCCACACATTATGTATTTAGTTGGGAACGGCAAAAATCTATCAATCAGAACGGATAAATGGATAATAAGTGGTCCAATTGGAGGCCCGACAACAAAAAATGAACCAGAACATGTGGCGGCTCTAATTGAACCTGGAAACAGCAAATGGAATACTCAGTTGGTGGAGTCGATGTTCGATGACAGAATAGCTAAGGAAATACTTGCTACACCTATTGGAAGGCCAGACTCAACAGACAAACTAGTCTGGATACATAACAACTCTGGTATCTACTCAGTGAAGAGCGGCTATCACACAGTCAGAGAACACCCAGCTAGTATAGGCCAAACAGTAACCTCATCGCATCACATTAATCCAGATTTATGGAAACTGATTTGGCAAGTAAAAACCCTCCCAAAAATCAGGTTTTTTCTCTGGCAAGCTTCCCCTAATGCTCTACCTACACGGGAAAATTTATATAGAAGAAAGATCGTATCGGATCCCATCTGCCCCATCTGCAGCAAAGAGGCTGAAACCATTGAACATCTTCTGCTACTTTGTCCATGGACAACCTTGATTTGGAGTTTCGCGCCTCTGCAGATCAAGATATCAAGATATGGGTTAACTCGCCTTGATGATTGGCTCGTTAAATGTAAAACCAATCCTCACCTTGCAAAGAAGTTTGAACTGGTAGTGGCTGTCCTCTGGAGCATCTGGAAGAGGCGAAATCCGTTCCTCTTCGAGCGGCGTCCCCTGCATCCGCAGCAGGTTGTGTTTCAGGCGCAAATCCTCCACGAGACTCTCAATTCCGCGACCCAACAATATGAGAAAGAAAGGAGGCTTACCGCCAGACCTGATCGATGGCTACCACCGCCCCCTCATATGCTGAATGTTAAAATAGGCGCCTCCTCCGCCGAGCCCAACGCAGCGAAAACAGAGACCGGAGGAAAATCACAAAACAGAGCTGCTATTGCGTGCATCTGCAGGGATTACCGAGGATGTTTGGTGGATGGGTTCGCGAAAGTGGTGGAGGCGACATCGGCAGAACAAGCAGAAGCTTTGGCTCTACTTGAAACCCTAGATCTACTTGCAACCTGTGTGGAACTCTCTTTGGAAGTACAAACTGACTGCTCTTCACTCATGCAAGGAGTCCACTTCAACGGAAGTGAACTGGCGAATTCAACCTCTCATGGACCGGGCCCGAGCGAAACTGCAGACATTCGGGGACATTTCTCTGGCCCACTATGGTTGAACAACAAACCGGCCCGCCGATTGGCTTGCAAAGGCTTGCCGGTGTAATTTTCTTCCCCCCAATTGGTTGTTCCCCCCGCCTGCTTTTCTAGACTTATTATGCACCGATGCTCTAGATGTAATTGTCCCAAACAGTGACTAAGTAATCAATCGTATATCGTATTTCTCGATCAAAAAAAAAAAGATTATTCTAATCATTTCATCTCTCTTTTTGCAATTATTCCAAACATAATAGACTGTAACAAAGCACCGATTGAAATTGAAGAGATACGAGACTTAATTTTGCTCTCTTTGCAATTATTCCAGATCATCAAGCTGTTGACTAGGTACACTAATGTAAATGCGAAGAACTTTTGGGGTAGGACGGCTTTGGACATCTCCCAAGTGAATCCTCATTTTGATCAAGATGTTACGAAGAGACTAGGCCCTATAAAAACATTTGACTCGTACCCTCTCTCTATCACATTTTTTTTAGCAGGGGAACTAAGGGCGCGTTTGGTTGTGTTTGTTTAAAAATTGTTCCGGTGAACGAAATAGAAAAAGTATTTGTTCCGGGGAACAATTTTTGAACAAAAATACGCGTTTGGTAAACTTGTTGGGAATAAAAAATAAACAGAAACATGTTTGGTAAATTTGGATAATTTTTTTATTTCTTTTATTTTTTCTTTTTTTTCTTTTTTTTCCTTTTTTTCTTTTTTCTTTTTCATTTTTTTTTTCTTCTTTTGGCCGGTCGCCGGCCAAAGCCTTGGCCGGCGACCGGCCGGCGAGGGCCGAGCTCGCCCGGCGGCGGGCGAGGCGCGGCCTCGCCGGGCCACCGCCGCGAGGCCGAGGCTCGCCGCCGCCGGGCGAGCTCGGCCTCGCCGGCCGGGCGAGCTCGAGGCCGGATCCGGGCGAGATCGAGCTCGCCCAGGCCGGCGCGAGGTCAGCCTCGCCTTGATCCGGCGAGGCCGAGCTCGCCCAGGCCGGCGCGAGGTCGATCTCGCCCGAGATCCGGCGCGAGGTCGGCCTCGCCATGGCCGGGCGAGCTCGAGCTCGCCCGGATCCGGCGAGGCCGACCTCGCCCAGCGGCCGGCGAGCCTCAGCCTCGCCGAGCCACCGCCAGCTCGCCCAGCCATGGCGAGGCCGACCCTCGCCCAGCTACGGCGAGCCTCGGCCTCGCCGGGGGACGGCGAGCCTCGGCCTCGCCGTGGCTGGGCGAGGCCGCCGGCCCTCGTCGGCCGGTCGCCGGCGACCGGCCTCGGCCATGAAAGAAGAACAAGAAAATAAAAAAAAAAAAAGTGTTTCGATTTGTGTTCGAAACAAAAACACAAAATTTGTGTTTCTTGTTTCTGTTTTTTTGTTCCCGGGGAACAAAAAAACAGAAATTTTGTTCCTGGGAACAGAAATAGGGTGCAGCCATGCGGGCCTAACTTCCTTTGAGAATTACTCAAATTCTTTCGGCATCCACGATGAAACCGCTCGCAACACAATTCTGGTAGTGTCTGGCTTAATTGCGACTGCCGCTTACCAAGCCGTCCTCAGTCCTCCGGGTGGATTCCGGCAGGATGCCTCTTCAGATCCCCCGGCCAATTCCACCGTCGTTACTGCCAATTCCAGCAGCATTTCTATTGACGAGCCCGGAAGCTTTGTACTGGGTGGCGGAAATCTTTATATGTTCCTGTATCTCAACAGCGCAGTTTTTGCGTTGTCCGTCACCTCACTCTCGTTCGCTGCTATTTCACTAGGCGGCCGCTCTTTCCCTGTTTATTGCTCCTTGATTTTCCTCAGCGTTGCCTACGGTTTTTTCCTTACGATTGAACTCCCCTTATCCAGATTATCCAGTGCGTTAATAGGAGGTCTCGCGATGTCGGTGCCTTTGTCCTTGCTGTTCCTCATTTTGCTGCTCCCCATTTCGTTTTGGCTTTGGCACATCAGAGTTGTAAAGCGAGTCGATGCCACGAGGAGATAGGTCGACAACACGTAGGATTAAAAGGATTGAGAAGAACTCGCATGTATTATTTACTTTAACTACTCTTGTTGCGTGTGCATAATCTATGTTTCTAGTCTTGAGGTTTGCAAGCAATGCTCTTCTTATTAGTCGCATGCAATGGACTCATCCATTAATTCCTTAAGCCCTAAAGACCATCAAGAAGAGATTTTTTCCTAATGTAACTTCATAAAAATAATGCAAGTGGAAACAAACAACACTAAGTGACGAATTGTAAATATGAACGTCCGAACCGTGCAAGCATCATATGCAAAGAGAGACATATATTGATTTTCTATGTTTATGGAAAGAGGCGAACTATGTGATCCTATAAACCACAAGAAATAAACGCAATTGCAACCCTCTTTCTACCCAACAAAGTAACGGAAAAAGAATTCCTAAGAATATAACAATGTCTAGTTAAATCTTGGCTTTGTTAGCATAACAGTTTTTTGTCTACTATGAGAATAATAGCTTATTGTGAGTCACAAATTCTTCAAAAAAAAATGGACCTCATAATAATTTATAATTATTTCTTATTTGATTTTTTTTCTATAACAAACTATTATTCTCATAGTAGATTGAAGACCGTCACTCAATCATTTCTCTAAAAGCAATTAGATCACTTGGAATCTTCCAATCAAAGATAAGATATCCTTGTGCATTTCAAAAAGTAACAAAAAAATTAAAACATTAAGTTCAACTATTATATACTAAATGAAGATCCTAAACCAACCTAATTAAAGAAGGAAATTCAAAATTTAAAATCCTAAATTCATCCAATAGAAGACATATTTCCAAAATTGAGGTGCCCCACATCATTCTCACTAAGAGTGAGCATGGTTTTAGGGTAGATCAAAAGCTAATGAACTGGTCCGGTTCCGGGTTCCAACCTAAAGAAAATTCTCTAATGTTTTTTCCAAACCAGAACTCAAAGTGACACTTATATTTTTATATTTTGTAATTTTTAAAAAATATCTAATGAGTGAATGTTTTATTTAATCTCGTTTTTTCTTTTTTAGATATGGATTGTCTTAATGAAGAGCATTATCATTAGTAAAAAGAGTTTACTAGTTAGAGTGAAATAAATATATGTGGCAAGGCTTTCTAATAATTATTTTAGTTTAGTTTTTAGTAATTCTAAATTTAAAAAACTTAAGTGATTAACTATGATTGTTGTTTCTTTTGATTCCAAGCGGTTAAAATTTGGGAAAAAAAAATTCATGGATGATTGAGATTGAAATTCTATAATGTAGGCTTTATAGTATGTGTTTTGAATCTTTTATTATTTATTTTATTTTACATGTTCATCTTTTATGGATTATCGCTATTGACAAATGAGAAGCTTTCATTTTTGTTGTTGCATACATTTTCGTTTTGCTTAACTAAAAATGAAACCAACAAAAAAAAAAGAGAACTCATTAGACCCTAGAACTAATCTTGGAACCTGTGACTGAGACACGTTAACCACACATTCCAATTGAGGGATTTTGGCATCAGGAAGTTAACATTTTCAAAGTGTAACTGCCAAAAATGAACTTCATCTTGTAAAATCATAGAAACTAGACCCCATTAGAGAAAACATGAACATAATCTATAATTAGCACATCACTATATACCCATATTAAATGAAAGCTTGCTTAAGATTTGTCAAATTAGAATTCCCGTGTCTCATTTTGTATAATCACTAAAACATTTTAATAAGTAAAATATAACACTCGAGCTTTTCACTCTCTATCATAGTCATCGATGTCTACATATATTTAAAATATCTGCTACTAGTTTAAGATTTTGGTGTGACTAGACGTACCAAGCGACAACTCGAACCCGAGCTACATGAAATTAGAGAGATGATGGGAAATCGAAATATATATTACTCCCCCACAATATACAATTTTACTTGAATAAATATTATATTTTGCTAAGTTTTGTAGAACTTTGTCATATTTCACTCTAAAAACTAAGATTTACCAAATACCTTGTCTCACTTTTTAGGCTATGATTTTTCATTTGCCATTGTGAAGTGTACTATCCCGATATTTGAAGTTGTTACTTAGCTAGCATTAGATTCATATAATTTTTTATTTCTTAGATTGTCGTGACTTACCCCTCGACACAGAGAAAAATATAGGTTTAGGGGTATTGCCTAAAAGACGGGTTTACAACCCATGATTTAGACACGGGCTTTCCCAAGCCCATATCTCAAGCGACGTTGGGTATGCAAATTGACACTATGAATTTTTTTTTAAAAGGGAGTTGCAACTAGCCTATCAAGGTCGGCTAGGAACCGAGTAAAATGTGGGAGCGTACTTCATTTCTTACGCAATCAAAGAATTTAGGGTCGGTGACTTAAATATTTTGGTACCTAATCTTGTTTATTTAAAAAAAAAATAGATTTTTGTCAAGCAACCGACCTATACACTAATATATAATGTGATCATGTGGGTTCTCAATCATTAAAATAACAATTAGCAGCCAGGAAAACATTAAATAAATTGCAAGGACAAGTAAGCATCTAGCATTAAGAGGATAAGTAAATGCCAATCCTAACTAGGCCAATAGTAAACGATAATCATTATATTGAAAGTGTGCAATTAAGTGTCTTTGACGGCAATTGAAACCCTGAAATAAAGTCTTGAGGGCTTGTTCAATTTTTTAGCACAATTTTAGATCAAAAGATTCCACTTTCGAGCTAGAGGCCATCATGGCTGCTCGAGATTTAGCTGCGGCCATGGTTATGGAGGGTGGTCGTGAGTGGGTATTTATGAATTGCAATTGGTAGCGTTTGAAGAACTTGAAGAATAAGTCAGTTCGAAGAAAGATAAATTTTTTTTTAATTAGTTTTTTTTTAAATATAATATATATATATATATATATCTATCTTTTAATCCGAAAATAGGAGCTCGGGACGGGCCTTGGGGCCCAGCACGAAATGGGCTGCCGCAAGTCACACGAATCTGGGTTCAAGGACACGGAATGAGCCTTAAACATTAGGAGGCTTTAATTAGTAAAAAGCGAATTGGGCTCATTTCAGAGAAATAAGTCCAATTGCTCCAGCATTTAACTAAGCCCAACTCCAGCAAATCAAGCTCGACCCAAAGCTAAATCAACAAGCCCAAACTTTCTAAAACTAACCCAAACCAACGAAACTTTGCTAAGCAAATTTAAAGCCCACTCCCAAGTTCAGTCTGGAGCCCCCTAAGGCTGACTACCCATTCTGTTAGAATTGGCTTACGTTCGAGCCTAAAAAACTCTATTTCAGCCCAATCCTAAACTCGAACTTGAGTGCGTGAATGATAATCATTATGTTATAGAAATCAATTTCTAGCTACAAATTAATTTTTCTATTTCTATTCTCCAACTAAGTTTTTGAGCAAAATACACGTTAAATAATCATACAAAATTTATACTCTTAAAATAAATTCGTTTGATAATAGCATAAAATTTCTCCTTCCAAGTGGCAGTAAGGGGCAGCTGGCAATGGGCATCTAGCAGCAATGACTAATGTCCATTGATGAGTGTTCGATGGCCAGCATCTAGCAATCGGTGGGCATCCAGCAACAACTAGTGATGTTTAGTGATCGACGTCTGATGTCTAGTTTCTGGGGGCAACCAACCGGTAGTGACGTCCAGTGATCAACGACTAGCAGCAATGTTTGACAATTGGCGTCTAGGGGGTGGTGACAGGTGGCGGGTGGACACGAGAGTGAATGATAAGAAAAGTTTTCATTTCTCACTTTTGTTTTAGATATAGAAAAGCTATTTGATTTCGTTTCAAATTTATTTCTAGAGTAAAAATTTATTCCAAAAATAGAAAAATGAAATTACGTTATTAAATAGATTTATGTTCTGAGCCTATTACTGAGAATAGAAAAAGTATAAAAATAGAGAAATATAATAGTTATCATGCGCACTTTAATAAACCAACTAAACCCACTTTCTATTGTTTCCTCTTTGTCGCGGTCCCCCATCTACCGTCCCCTTTCAACCCCTCCTTCAAGACTTACAATACTAAATCCACCATGGCTAAAGTTCTCCAAACTATAACACCAGCTAACAAAGCTTCGCACCAAACCAACACGGCAATGTATAGGCATGCACAACAATCAATCGACAAAGCCACCCTCATTGGTTCTCTCTCATCATCGAGCGACTCATGCTTGGTAAAAACTTATCTATTCTCAGTATTTGATGCCTGCTCAAGATAAAATAAATGGGAATATAGACTAGATAAAATTATCCCATAGGGAAAGTGAGATAAAAATAGATAGAGTTTCTAGTATCCATAATAAGAAAGTTATTTTTCTCGAATGACGATGTCTCAATATAAATAATATTAAATTTTAATATAAGAAATTCAAAATAACAAAAAATAAAAATTTAGTTATTTTAATTTAAACTTATTATTTTAATTTATATAAAATTTAATATATAAATATAAATACATATTTATATTTATTATATATTTTCGCTATATTATTATAGTTTACTATTTAATAAAATTTTATCAGAGAATGATGGGAGGGAAGGAAAAAAAGAAATTAATTAATAAAAGAGAGGAAAATAAAATCAAAAATAAAATAAAATAAAAGTAAGCAAGAGTGTCACGAGAAATTGTTATTTTTCTCGAATGACAAATTTTTTAAATAAACAAAATTAAAATTATATCTCAATATAAATAATATTTGAATTCTAATATAAGAAATTCAAAATAACCAAAAAAATAACACTATAGTTATTTTAATTCAATATTATTTTTATCTTTATATATTCATATTTGATTATATTTTATAAAATAATATCAATATATCAATATATAAATATAAATATACTTATATTTATTAAATATTTTGGTTATATTAGTACAACCTACTATTTAATAAAATTTTATTAGAGAATGATGTTAGGGGAAAAAATAAAAGAAAATTAATAAAAGAGAGGAAAATAAAATAAAATAACCAAATAAAATAAAGTAAGCAAAAGTGTCGCAAAAGATTTTTACTATTTCTGTTTATAAATTTTTAAATTCATTTTGGTTTTTTTTGGTCGGGAGGTTCATTTTTACTAATTTATCATTCATACCAAACAATATACCTAATAATTAATATGATGTGAGTATATTTAACTTTATTACTGTAATAACCAAATAATTGATAAGATATATCAAAATCCCTTAGATTTCATATTATATTTTATCTAGTCCAATTCTAGTTAGAAATTCGGACGATTAAACGTAGCTTTAGAGAATAAATAGCCCACGGCTGTCCACAACCGAGACTCCCCAATCCATGACGTGAAGAAAGGTTCCCATCGCCGATGACGTGACCATGCTCTCATCTTCATATCATGCGACTTTCGGCCATCGAGCAACCATTTGTCTCCAGCACTAATCGCTCGAGGCTCCCGTACGCCACCCACCGCATACGGCGAGGACAAACATAAGGATACACCGAGGCACAAAACAAAGCAGACACCAAAAAAAAACACTCGATGGAAATGAAACAGGATCGAAAACGTACTCACTAATCATGAGAGAGGTTACCCTGCATCGCACACGCTCATGTACCCCTTTCGATAACTCAAAAGCCGAGATAAAACTAAATGAGTTTGGTTCGGGCATTTCATTGGCCCTCTGAAACGCACTGGCTAAAAGGGAGGAAAACCCACTAATTCACGCAATTCTTGCGTCATGTGGATCGATCGTGGTCAAAGGGTTTGATTGTGTGGATCGATCATTGCATCATCCGAATCAATCATGGATCGATCCTTGCATCGTGTGGATCAAGCGTGGATCGATCTAAGTCGAGTGGGATTGATTGTGGTCAATGATAGACCCATTAGACAGATGGGTTGGATCGGGTCGGGTCGAGTTTAGTTCGGTCATAAATATCACTCAAATTGACCAATTTAATCTGTTTATAACCCATTTATCGTAGTGCAAAATTTTTTACTCATACTCAACTTATTTAACTAAATCTAGAAAAGCTTATTTCTTATGATTAAAAGAAAATGATATTGCTAAAATACTTTTATGCAACATAAACTTAATGGATAATTTTTATAATTTTTTTAAAAATTTATTTTTAAAAAATCGAATTTTGATTATTTTTTATTTGTTAAATGAATTTTTAATTTATTTTAATTTTTTAAGAATAAATTTTTAATTTTCTTTTTCTTTTTTGTCTGTTCTTTTTACTGTTTACTTTTTTTTCTTTTTCTTCTTCTTCTGATCGACCGGCCATGACAACGGTTGGCGGCCGGCCACAAGCGAGCCTCGAGCTTGCTAGGCTCGCTGACGCCGGTGAGCTCAAGGCTCGAGCCTCGCTTGATACTTGGGGAGCTCACCTCACCTAGCCGGTCATTGGCCATCGCCATGCCGACCACCGACTAAGAAAGGAGGAAGAAGAAAGAAAAAAAGAAAAGAAAATTGAAATATAAAAGATAATTATAATTTCAATTTATATATATATATATATATATATATATATATATATATATTATAAAGTTAAAAAGGGAAGAGAGAGATTGTGAGGATTTGGTTGAAATTGGATTCTAAGTCCAATCCATTTAAGACTCAATTAAAACCCATTTATCTTAAGTTTTCAATTTTTAAACCAATTTAATTAATTTTTTTAAAATATAAATAATCTATATATGACCTATTTATGAATCATATATAGATCTAGGATCCATTTTGCCACATTTATCGACAGCCTAGGCCGTGTAGATCGATCCCTACACCAACCACCAACATATAAGCACGCAAAGACAAGACACAAGGACCGTGTGTGCCGGAGTTTGCAGCCGGAGTTCCCATGAGCTAAATGGCTGCGAGCTCCGGTCCGGCGTGCCCAAAAAAATGGGGCAAGACAGGGCCGAAGCTTACTGCAGCTTGAAGCGCAAAAGAGGAGGCACGGCGGCAGGTCGGCAGTCGCGATTCTTGTGTGGCTACTGGCAATCTCTCCCTCCAGCTCTCGAACTCTCCCTCCGATCTCTCGTTTCTCGCTAGCGGCCTCTCTCTGGCTCCCTTTCCTTCTCTCTCTCTCTCTCTCGCTCTCCTTCAAAAACAGCAGAATGTTGCCTCTTTGTTGAGCGAACGTCCAGCCTCCTCTTTGCGCAGGGAATCTTTCTGTAATGCGTCCCTCTCCCACACGCCGGCTCAGCTACTCTAGAAGATCTCAAGATCTGTTTTGCTCACCGATGTTGTTCCAACCGCTCCTTCGCAGACGCGAGCGTCTCCAGCTTTCTTCCCTCTCGATTACAAGACACGCGATCCTGCAAAGGAGAAGAAGAAAACATGGGGACTGGGCTTTTCCTTCTTTCTTTACTTTATTGGGCCCAAAATAAAATAAGAACGAGGCTCAAGAAGAAATAACAAGCATGGGCTAAATCATAAACGTGTGGGCACAATTTTTGCTAAAAGATGGGCTTGATCAAATCGGTCCGCTTGATTTTTGCTATATATTTTTGTCATTTTTTATCTATTTATTCTTTTGTTACTTTTTTATTAATTTCTTTTTGTTTTTTTATACCTTTTTTTCCTATATATATTTTGCAAAATAGACGAATGCCCACATGATCAACAAAATTTTAGTTATCAACATAAATTCAATTAAAATTTTTCATTTTCCTTTTGGAAATTATGCGTGCTTTATAAATCAATCTTGGTACATGGCACGGAATCTAAAATTGATATGAAAGGTTGGGTTTGCATTAATTTTTGTTTCTTGTCATGCTACATGATTAGATTTGGTATATTATTAGTCCTTTTTTTTGTTGAAAGAAAATTGTATTCATTGTTTGAAAGAACACAAAAGTATGTAGTCCTCATGACAAAGCAAATCAAAACAAAATATGAATTCTAAAAAACAAAGCCAAATCTAGAAAACAAGGAGTAAAGTTAAGTACAAACTCATTTCACAAGAACAAGTCTATCAAATTAAATTGATAGCGGACAACTAGATCTCGTGTCTTTATCAGTGATAAGCACATGTTGAAAATTCATTCTCCAATAATTTCGGCATTATCAATTGGTGGTGCACACGATTCGGCTTCTTTATACTATTGTCATATGGAGACAATAAATATGGGTTAAATAAACACATATCTAACATTTGGAGGAGCAAATTTTCGTAATTCAATAAGACACTAAAACTCCTGCGATCATCATTGAAGCTAAAGGCAAAAAACTTGTACACGAACAGAGCAAATGGGAATCAAATCCCCAAAAGCATTTTTATTACACTCTTAGATTTAGATCGGAAGAGCACAGCACCCAAATCTAAAATTAGATTAGGAGAATTCAAACTTTCAAATCGAGAACTGGATCGGAAGAAGAGAGTTTTCAAATCTCGATCGTTAGAGAAGAAAAGGTAAGAAAAGAACAATAAAACACAAACAGAGTCAACAAAAGAGGGGGGAGGGTGAGACTAACTTAAATCCTTTCTCATGGTTGAAGGTGAAACAAAATTATGGAAAAGGAGAGAGATGAGAGAGAAAATATTTTTGACTCTCGAAATAGATCACCTTGATTTTTGTGATTTTATAGTACGAATGGCAATCTTCACAATTGATTCTTGCAAAAATCCCAGAAACTTCATCGTTACCTCACAGTAAATTGCATCGAGTACTGTGGACAGCTCATCAAGTCCAGTACGGCACAGGCCAAGAGCCCAGCTCTTTTCAACGATGGGAAGAGTAGTTCAAGTTGGGAGGAGAGATTCTGGTTAAGGTTCGTAATGGGTTGGAGCTGTTGGTCCTTTGGTCGTTTACTCTGTTATTTTAAGTTGGGAGGAGAGATTCTCTTTAAGGTTCGCTCCAATTCAGTCTCCCTCCATTCACTTCAACTTGTCCTGGCATTGATGCCTTCCCTCGCCAGCCAAAAATATTTCCTAGGGCGACAATTTGTTACATACTATTACCTATTGCATATGTTTCATGGGTATGTTAGTTCATGTGGCAATAACTAGATGCATCACCCAAATTCAATTATCCAGAACGTCAATTGAGAACAATATTGGTAAGCGGCTGCCCTTCCAGCTCACAAAGGATGCCCTCAAGAACGCTTGGGGTCATCATTTGGTTGAAGTCATTGCTGCTGACCTTGGTTTTTACTTCTTCCATATTCCGGATAGTGAATTCGGGAGGAAAGTCTTGGATGGAGGCCCGATCACGTAGCTAAAATCCCCTTGATCCCGCAACAATGGCACCCTATGTTGGAGCTCAAGAAATCAGCTCATAATCGTCCCCATTTGGATTCGTCTCAGGAACGTTCCTGTGGCACTATGGTCTGCTGCTGGGATCAGTTTTCTGGCAAGTGGTATTGGTAAGCCCCTATTCGTTGATAACCGAACAGAACAGATGGCAATGGTGGCTTTTGCTCGAGTGTGTATTGAGATCGATACATCTAACTCCTTCCCTGAAGTTATAGAGTTTATGATGAAGGGTGAGCTTAGATCAGTATCAGTCCAATATGAGTGGATCCCGACACTCTGTCCAACCTGCTCTTCATTTGGCCATAGATGTCCTGCTCCCATTTCCTCAGGTCCTTCTAAAGTTGCTCCCTTAGTCCCAAAGGCCCATGCCCCTCATCCAAATGAATGGCGTGAAGTGCGTGGTAAACGCAATAAACACACCCATGTGCCTGCAAATGATGGTCTGATGAATGATCTGATTCCGAATCACCCCAAGGCCCCCCGTTTTGATGGAAATCAGATGGGAGATCCGCTACCTCAGACTCTGGTGGCCCCTGATATGCATCCAGAGTTAACCAAGCAGGAGGATCATCAGCCTTCCTTTGAGTTGCTCCTTGGCACCTCTAACCCAGGATCTGCTGCTGTGATACAAAGGCAGGATTCCCCTGCCTCGAATAAGTCTGGACATTCAGATGAAGAGTTTGAAGATATCAGCTCCGGTGATAGTCAATCTGTATCCCCGTGTAAGGTGCCCTCATCTATACCGGAGGAACGCGATAAAACCCCCTTCAAAGTTCATTCAAGAGGCCCCTATTCGTCAAAAAGGTATCCTCCGCTCTGAATCTGCTGAGGCAAGTATTCCTGCTGGTCCGAAGCCTGTGCCACCCTCGGCGAGGAAACAAGGTGGTAGGAAAAGGTAATTCTACTATCCCCATCCTATGTTTTTTGGTGTTTGGAATATTAGGGGTCTTGGACAAGCCCTCAAACAAGCTGAGATTAGGAATTTTGTGAGGACTAACCGCCTCTGCTGTATTGGTATTTTAGAGACTAAAATTTCCCCTGATGCCCATTCCCCTGTTTCGGCCTCCCTTATTCCTTGGTGGTCTTGGTCTACGAATTATTCTCATTCTTTCAGGGGTCGTATTTGGGTGGGTTGGAATCCTTTGGCTACTTCTTTGTGTACCTCAGCTTGTACTGCTCAGGCCATTCATGGTCGTTTGGAGTGTTTTATTTCTGGTGTTGCTTTTAATCTTTCGGTGGTCTATGCGGAGCATTCTTTTGTCTTGAGAAGACTGCTCTGGAATGACTTGATCTCCACTAGCTCCATTTGTTTGGACATCCCTTGGATTGTTGCTGGTGACTTCAATGCCATTCGGTATGCTTCTGATAGAGCAGATAGATCCAATTACTGAATTCCAGCCTTTGAGGATTTTGGAGATTGCCTCATCCAAGCTGGTCTAGATGATCTCCATTTTGTGGGTAACAGATTTACTTGGTCTGCTTCTTCTAGCCCTAATCGAAGACAAAGAAAGATAGACAGAGTGCTTACTAATGCGGCTTGGAACACCGCCTTCTCCTATTCGGAAGCCAACTTTCTCGCCCCTGGAGTGTCCGATCACTCTCCTATGGTGGTAAGGATTCTCCCTATTCCTAACTCGCGCAAACCCTTCAAGTTCTTTAATTACTGGATGTCCCACCCCAATTTTTTTGAATTGGTCCGGCAAATCTGGGAGCTGCATATTTCTGGTACGCCTATGTTTGTTCTTTGTAGTAAACTTCGATCCCTCAAATGCAGACTCAAGTTATTAAACAAGGAGGCTTACTCTGATATTTTGGCTAGAACTTTTGAAGCCAAACGCCTTCTGTTGGAAGCTCATAACGCTATCCAGCTTGACCCTCATAATCAAGCTCTAGCTGATGCTGAAAAGAACCACCTCCATATCTTCTCTGACCTTCGCCTCAAGGAAGAATCCTTCTACAGACAAAAGTCCAGGATCAGATGGCTTAAAGAAGGTGACTTAAACACCAAGTTCTTCCACCATTCGGTAAAGCGTGGCCATCTTCGGAATAGAGTTCTTTCGATTTCTGATGGTAGTAATGTAATTACTAATGAAGCTGAAGTGCAGCGACTCTTTGTTGATCATTTTCAAAATCTGCTGTTAGCTTCTACCCCCTCGCTATTCCGTCTATTGAAGAGATCCGTGCAAATCTGGCTTCTACTCTCGATGATAATCACATCCAAGCCATCTCTCAGCCATTCACTGATGAAGAAATCAAATCTACTTTATTTTCTTTGGCCAGCGGAAAAGCCCCTGGCCCGGATGGCTTTAATATTGATTTCTTCAAGCGGTCATGGGATATTGTGGGCCCTTCCGTTCTGTTGGCAATTCGGGAGTTCTTCTCTATGGGTCAGCTGCTTCGTGAGATCAATTCGACTATTCTTACCTTGATCCCAAAGACCCCCAATGCCTCCATGGTAAATGATTTCCGTCCTATTACTTGTTGCAACACCGTATACAAGTGTATCACAAAGCTATTAGCCAACATGTTAGCTTCTATCCTCCCTTCTATCATTAGTGTTTCCCAGAGCGCATTTGTTAAAGGGAGGAGAATAAGTGATAATATCATGCTTGCTCAAGAATTATTTGCTCACTTCCACCATGAGCCATACTTTCCGAAAAACATTATCAATGTTGATTTCTCCAAAGCTTATGACTCAGTTGATTGGAAGTTTGTTGAGTTGTCTCTCCAAGCATTTGGCTTCCCTTCTATTTTCATTGATCGAATTATGACATGCATCAGAACCCCCAAATTCTCTATAGCTTTAAATGGCGATTTGCATGGTTTTTTCCCAAGTGGGAGAGGTATTCGCCAGGGGGACCTTGTATCCCCATATATTTTTACTCTTGTAATGGAAGTCTTCACTGGCATTATTAACGCCCGCACCTGCAAGCCTGGATTTCGGTTCTTCTGGCGATGTAAACCCACCAAGTTATCCCATCTATTCTTCGTTGACGATGTCCTGCTCTTCTCGGAAGCAAACATGCCGTCTCTTAGCCTATTAATGGATGGAGTTAACACTTTTGCTGCCTGGTCCGGTCTCATCCCCAATCTTAACAAGAGTGAAATTTTTATCTCTCGGAGGGCCTGAATCTTTGAAGAGTGCCATGGTTAATGCATCGGGTTTCAATCTTGGATCCTTGCCTTTTCGGTACCTTGGCGTCCCCATTATTTCCTCAAGATTAGGCAAGGAAGATTGTGTATCTCGGTTGATGCTATAATGAAGAGAGTCCAGTCATGGACCAATCGCTTCCTCTCAAGCTGCGGTAGGCTCCCACTTATTAGATCTCGTTCTCCATTCCATTCGGGTGTCGGTCTTCGGTTTTTATCCTCCTCCGCGTTCTTAATCGAATTGAGTAGATTTTTCGCCAATTTCTGGCGTGGCCCGAACCTTGGATCTGGTGGTGCTAGAGTTTCTTGGGAACAAGTCTGTCTTCCTAAAGCGGAAGGAGGATTAGGTATTCGTTCACTCCGAGTAAGTAATATTGCTGCCATGACTAAACATTTATGGCTGCTTTTCTCTGATAAGGAATCGCTTTGGACCAAATGGATCCATTCGATCTTTTTAAAGGACAAGAATTTCTGGATTGCGCCTAGGCCGACCGTTTGTTCTTGGTCTTGGAAGAAACTCTTTGGTCTCTGCGTGAATTGATTCGGAGGTATTTTGTCTGGAACATTGGTAATGGGCTATCGGCTTCATTCTGGTTTGATACCTGGCACCCTCGTGGTCCATTCAACAACTTATTCTCCGATCGTGACATTTATTACTCACGTATCCCTCGGAATGCTTCCGTTGCTAAGGGTATTGCTGCCCTATCTATCCCGTCTAACATCGCTGCAGTTATCGGTACTTGGGATGATCCACTCCCCAGCCTTAACAACCATGATGACCGTGGGGTGTGGATTGGCCACTCTTCGGTCGGCTTTCTCGTTTCGCATGGAGTATGCTTCGAGCTAGGGGCTCCTTGGTTAATTGGTCTCGATTTATTTGGGTTCCACTCTTCCCCCGCTCTATCAGACCCATCTATGGCTCATCACCCGGAATAGATTGCCAACCCAGGTCTTGCTTCTGTCGTATGGGAGGATCTCGGATGGTTCTTGTGCCTTCTGCTCAAGTAGGCCAGACTCAATCGATCACTTATACTTTGGTTGCTCAGTCACGGGTAGGATGGTTTCGTTTTGGGCTCTAAATTGTCACTTGAATTGGTGAAATGGTCCTTGGAAGGATAATCTTTAGTGGGTGGTCAGCCACCTCTCGGACTCGTCTTTCCATCACTCCATTTCTCGCTTTGCATTCGCTGCTATGTGCTACCTCATATGGAAGGAGCGAAATAATATAATCTTTCGGAATCAGACATTATTCCTGCCCGCCCTCAAAGAAAATCTTCGGAAAGCTGTCAAAGATAGAGTCTCCACATTTTCAAGAATCCTGGACAATCCGTGTAACCGAAGGATCCAAATGGCACAGGGAATCCATCCTGCAATCTTTGAATAACTCGTTATTAATCTCTGGCCCGTTACATCATTATGCTCCTCTTTCGGTTGCCTTGGTGCCTCGGCTGCTTTTGGGTTCCCCCCTATTTATCGTCTTCGTAGGTTGTGGCTCACGGGCTCTTGGCTCTTGCCTGTTCCTTTCTCTTGGCCGTATGTTTGGCCTTTTGTTGCTGGTGCTTCTTTTACGCTTTGCCCATCTCGCCTCCCGTCCACTCGTTTGACGCTTTGTGTCATCTTGAGTGTATGCTTGGAGTCGGTTGGTTGTTGTGCCTTTGTGTAACTCTTTGGTTCTATAGCTATAATATTCTTACCTCTTACCAAAAAAAAAAAAAAAAAAAAAACAATATTACATCTGCGCAAATAGTGTAACCATCTCGTCGGGCTTTAGCTTTGTCACCAAAAGAAGAAAATCAAAGTGTATTTTGAAGTGCTAAGTAATGTGGCGGAAATAGGCCTCAGTCAAAGTGTATGATGAGCCAAAAGAAGAAAATCAAAGTGTATTTGCAAAACCGTTGAAGCCCCTGCCGATTTCGCAAACCCATCTACAAGCCTCCCGGAATCGTCTCTGAACAAGTCTATGAAATGTGTCTTTTAAAGCTTGTTCTATCTTCATAATTCGCATTCAAATTTTATTTTTTAACCCATAAAATAACCTGGCATTCGCTTTGACTGAGGCCTAGTTCCAAAGTAAAAGAGCACAAAAATGGTTCATGATTCGGTGGAGGTAGTTCACCTCCGCTTTTCAGCCATCTCTCTAATTAGCTCCCTCCACCAAATCATGTACCACGTTCGTGCTCTTTTACTTTGGAACTAGACCTCGGTCGAATCGATAACAAAAGTCCAATACCTTTATTTATAGAGATTGCTAAGAGGGAACTTAAATATGAGCCCGTCAACATATCCAGTTGGATTTACCTTCAATCAAAAGTTTGAGTCAATGAGTTATGGATTAACTATGATATATTAATTATTTCACACAGCATCAATTCTTCAATGTGGGATTTTTTTAACACAACTTACTCATATGTGCATCTCAACAATCTTCCCCTCACATATGAGCTTAGTTTTAGACCCGCTCTACTTAATTCAGGTATCCTTCTACACCAACTTATGGGCTCATGTTGCTACACCACAAC
This sequence comes from Eucalyptus cladocalyx, assembly GCA_017140615.1. Taxonomy (NCBI): domain Eukaryota; kingdom Viridiplantae; phylum Streptophyta; class Magnoliopsida; order Myrtales; family Myrtaceae; genus Eucalyptus; species Eucalyptus cladocalyx. Next base: position 16,728,540 of record CM029519.1, read on the forward strand.
GTCCACCTACTCGAAAACCACAACCATTGGCTCTGATACCAATTATTAGGAACATGAATATATGAAGAGGAAAAATAGAGAAAAAAAAAGCGAGAATTATTATGTGGAAAACCATTCCCAAAATTAGGAAGGAAAAAACCACGGTGCCACACTAAACAATATCTCCACTATCAGTATCAGCGTTACAAGTTTTAGGGTTACAAGCTTCAACCTTACAACTATAAAAGATTTTACCCTATATATAGTTGGAGTTTAGGACATGCATAGTTATGATGGAAATAATATGTATGGCATTAACAATAGTAAAATCTCTATTATTTGCTTTAACATGACAGGATGTGTGACCAATTCGGAAGTATGCCCTTAACAAACTATTTCTGCAATTGAACATTGTTTTTCTCTATTAGACTCCACAACTCCATCAATCTCCCACTTGGAGGCTGATCTTCAAAAACGACAATAATCTTTTATAGTCTTTATCTTTGTAACCCGATTTTTCTTAGCACAGCAGCCCCCTACCGTGGATGCCAACTAAGGCAATGCACAACCTCAGTTTCTCAGTGGTGATAACTTTTGTTAACATATATATTGGATTTTTTGTACCAAAAATCTTCTTAAATGACAATGTTTCATCATCTATCAACTAACAAATTAGATGATACTTTTAACTTAATATGTTTTGACCTTGAGTGAAATAATGAATTCTTTTGCAAGAAAATGGCATTATGATTGTCACCGAAAAGAACACTGTAATTGTCTATATAATAATTGACTCATAACTCATTGATTTAAGTTTTTAAGTGAATGGAAGTCTAACTAGATATGTTAACAGGTTTGGATTTGGGCTCCTTTTTTGGTGATCTACTTAAGAGAAGGTATTAGACTTCTGCTATGTGCTCCTAACATGTTGGACTAGAGTTCGCGTTCAAATGCCCCCAGAATAGTCTAGGTTAGGTGAGCTTTGTTATTTTGTAGTGAACAATTAAATTTGCACTTTTGAAAATATAACAAATTTTAGAGGACACATCTTATAGATATCCAACTAGTTGTTTAAGCTCACATGTGAGGCAGCTAGCAAGAATCACCTAAAGAGGGGTAAATAGGTGATTAAATAAAATATTAACAAATTAAAGTGGAATAGAACGAGTCAAGATTAAAATCTAAATAAGGATCAGATTTTGGAACAAGGTTCAAATTAGTTGTAAAGTAGAACGGACTTTTAGAGTACCTAGTAAGTGTGCAATAAACAATAGCAGTAAACAGTAAGAGTTTAAGGTAAAGAGAAATTGCACATAAAGTTTATACTGGTTCGGCTTAAATCAAACCTATGTTTACTAGCTAGATTTCATTATATGATCAACAAGAGATTATAACTTTGAGTGTAAACATATAGTAATAGATCACACTATCTCACTCAATCATTCTTTATGTACTTTTCTCACGATCACAAAATTTAAGCTCACACGTAAATGATCAAAGTTCGCTCAGATTTTGGAATTTCAAATTTTGGGCATCGTCTCTTATTTACTCCTCGACAGTTAAGTCTCCTTAAATACTCTTCTACTTCCAAACTAGCTATTAAACTGTCTCCAGAGGATCATTTTCCAATCTATCTGTGGACAGATTTAAATCAAGAAGATTGAGTGGTCGTTGAGTGACGGAAATTGAATCCTGTATTAATTTGGTTGCCTATACAATTGGAGTCTTGATTTCCATAAGTAGAGCATTTCTATTTAAAAAAAAAACTTGTCTTCATGATTAGTTTTCCAATCAATTAGATTGAGTGAATAAAAGTTTTTTAGGTGTGAATTTCAAACCAGATCAGTAGCTATTATTCATCCTGGACCAGTCTTGTTCAAGACCTATCATCTTCTAGATATGCTTCATTTTGAACTTGCTATGTTCAGGACTTCCCTCGATTTGAACTAGTTACATTGTGAACTTCATTAGGATGGGAATGTCTTTGTCTTCAGATTAAAGTCTTGAGTATAAATCTGAATGTGTTCCATATGAGGTAGACTTCGTTAAATGTACTTGAATTTGAGCTAGAATGATATGTCTTCATTCGAAGATTATTTTCCTAAATTATCATACTTCAAGACATTATCGGACTTACTAATATTTAATTGATAGTTTTGCTAGTTTCAAAATCTATTAAGAGTTTTCTCAATAGCATGCTACTCAAATAGAGTCTCTTCAAGCTTGAGCTAAATCAAGTCAATTGAGTACTCAAACACTAAAAACCAAGCTAAGTTCGAATCATCTTTGATTAGAATATAAGTAGCTCCATCCGCTCACGTTTCTATTTAGGACCTCCATTTAGCCTCATTAAATATGTTTTGAAATGTAACTTTCGCTATGGTACGTGGTGCTTGCCTTTTCAGTCATTTCCTGCTGGCAACAAGCATATAATTACGATTTGACACTTTTACAATTCCCATTGATAAAGTTCTTGTTGATGTGAGAACAATGTGGGGCACCTCAAGTTTGGATTTATTACTTGATGAATTTACAAATTATCAAATTGATATTTCCATCTTTAATAAAAATTAGGACATTCATTTAGTATAAACTATTTAGATTTACCATTGCTATTATTTTAACCTTTTAAATGCATTAACATATCTTATCTTTGATTTGAGGATATCGTAGGATTTAGTTGTTCTTTTCCGTCTAGCAATGGTTTTATTATATTCTTGGTATTTCTTTTTTCTTTTTTTTTTCTTGGTAAGAATTAATAATATATTGAGCTTTGAGCCAACATTTACACAAAATCCGGCACCACAAAACTTGCACTCAGCATGACAACAAGTTGAATTGAGTGGAAGGGTGCCGGATGCAAAAGAAACCGCAAGAGTGGGCCAAAGCGAGGAAAAGCCTGAACAAAAGGCAAAAGAAAGGCCATGCAAGGCCAAAGGCTACACCTAAACAACCAACAAAGCACGAAGAAACAAGAAAAGAAAAAACACCAAGTCAGGAGCCATCATTGAAGACGATCAAAAGCCAACCCAGCGAAGACGGTTCGAGCTGAAAGAAGAAGGTGGTAGACTGTAGCAAATGCCCGAGAAGTGAAAGACCGCATCCCATCTTCAACTATATCGAACCACTCCAAGGAAGTCTAAGGATCCGCGGGAGTAGGAGAGAAAATGCACGGATCAATCCCCCAATTGCACTGAAGCCTTCTGTTTCTAGAATTATCTTCAACGTTTTTTAAAGTTAAGGCCTTATCCTTCACCACTTTGATAAGAAGATTTTTGATAGCCGCAATTGCCAATTTATGATCTCTAAAGAGTATGTCATTCATGTACTTCCAAATAATATGGCATAGGGCACCAAATAAAAACCGGCCAATGGAGCGATAAAAGTCCTTACCTGAGAGGAACTTCATTGCCCACTGAAGGTTTTCGGACTATGTCATGTTCTGCCAAGGGAAATTGCATTTAGTTGCCTAAAAGAAAGCCATGCTGGCAGTGATGCAACACCCGAAGTAGAGATGATCAATAGAATATGGTGTCAACTTGCAAAAAGCACAAACCTCACTCCCAATTCTGCCATACGACATGAGCAGGGCTTGGGTGGGAAGACGGTTCTTAATAATAAGTTAGAGATTGAATTGATATCTCGGGGTGATAGCCTTATTCCAAATAAAGGATGCCCAATTAACCCTGCTCTTCCTTCTTCTAATATAATGCCATGCTGAGGCGACTGAGAAAAGACCAGAAGGGCTGTCGCTCCAAATAAAACAATTCGGTGCCCTGGAAAGGAGGGGAAGGGGATGTTCCCAAAATTCAATCACTGTCTTAAACGCCTATCTCGCTAGTGAGAAGAGCTCAACCACTGTGGCATGGTTGGATAAGCCGGAGTTTAATATCATTTGATTTGTGCAAAGAAGGTGTAAGGGACCTTTATGGTGCCAGTGGTCAAACCAAAGGAAGACTGATTGGTCATCTCCAATCCTCCATCGGAAGTAGAGTCGGAACTCGGATCTTAGGTGTAGGATTCTCTTCCAAGCCCAAGAGCAGACGGTCGGCTCCTCAACCACCTAGAAATTCTTCCTTTTAGGAAGATTGAGTGAATCCATTTACACCATAAGGACTCCTTGTTCGTGAATAGGATCCAAATGTGCTTGAGCATCACTGCCTTGTTGCTATCTCTCAGCCTACGAATTCCAAGTCCTCCTTCCTCCTTCGGGACGCACACGTCTTCCCAAGATACTTTGGCTCCACCTTTCCCAAGGTTGGGGCCCTTCCATAGAAACTATCTGAGGATCTATTTAATGCGATCCAATACTACAAAAGGAATGGTAAACACACTTGTCCAATAAGCTTGTATGGCATGAAGGATTGACTTTATTAACTAGAGCCTTCCAGTAAATGATAGAAAGCGGTGCGTCCAAGATTGGACCCTGGCCGTTATACAATCAACTAAGGACACACAGTCTGCCCTTCCAAGCCTCAAGGATATGATAAGAACTCCCAGATAACACACCAGCAACTTTCCTTCCACAAAACTGAGGGCCTCCGTGATCTCATTCCACAACACATCTAAGCCACCCGAGAGAAATATCTCACTTTTGTTGTTGTTTGGCTTCAGTCCACTCCATGTCAAAAAGGTATTCAGACCATCTTTCAGAAGAGAGATCGAATCCACATTCGCTTGACAAAAGAGAAAGACATCTTCCGCAAAGAAAAGATGAGAGTCTTATAACCTTACATCTCTAGAAGAATTTGAACCTAGGTTGTGCAGCAGGCGTAGTAAGGATCCCAAAAAAAACTTCCATAACCAAAGTGAATAGGTAAGGGGACATGAGATCCCCTTGACGAAGGCCACGCCCACTAGAGAAGAAACCATGGAGTTCCCCACTCAAAGAAACAGAGAACTTGTGAGTGCAAACACATACCATAATGAGCCGAATGAGATGGTCTAGGAAGCGAAATGCTCGCATAACCAATTCGAGAAAGTCCCAGTCTACTGTATTATAGACCTTCTGAAAATCCACCTTCAGCACATTTAGGGATATACGACTGAAGATGGAAACCAACAAATAATTCATGGGCAAGAAGAATATTATCCTAGATGCGATGGTCTTTAACGAAGGCATTTTGAGAAGGGCTGATAGTATCATGAAGTACTACAGCGACGTGATTAGCTAAGACCTTGGTGATACACTTATAAATCATATTGCAGCAGGTAATAGGTCTATAATCATTGACCGAGGTCGTATTAGGCACTTTAGGAATCAGCATAAGGATAGTGTTGTTAATCTCCCTCAGAAGTCTCCCCATGACGAAGAAGTCCTTAACTGCTTCAATAACTGAAGGCCCTACTATCTCCCAATTGCTCTTGAAAAATTCCATATCAAACCCATTGGGCCGAGGAGCCTTCCCACAGGCTAGGGAGAACAAGGTGTCATGAATTTCCCTATTATAGTAGGGTCGAGAGAGAAAACTAACCTGATCCTCGCTGAGCGGGCAGCTAATAAATTGCTGCAAGTCCAGCAAAGCAAGACTAGAAGGAGGGGAGCATGATGTAAACAACTCCTGGTAGCGAGAGACGAAAGTGTCCTATATAAGGCTTGGTTCAGTGACCAAGTTACCATTCCTATTAAGAACCGAAAGAATCCTGTTCCTCAGTTGTCTTATATTGACGCAGTGGTGAAAGTACTTGGTATTCCTATCACCATTCTCGAGCCATCTAATTCTGGATTTCTGTTTGAAGAAAAACTCCTCCTGACTCAACTCCACAAAAGTCTTCCAATGAGTCTTCTCCAACTCTACCAATAGTTCACTAGTTGGGTCTTGCTGCAAGTCAAGCTGGGCTAACCTAAAAGCATTCTTAGACTCTGCAACCCTCTTAGAGATGTTGGAGAAGGAATCCCTATTGAGTTGCTTAAGTCGACTCTTCAACTTGCTAACTAGCCTGTACATAAGGACCCCTTCAACTGGGGCATCCTAAACCTGCGAAACGATACCATGGAAGGATGGGTGCTCCATCCAGAAGTCAAACAATTTAAACGGCTTCCTTTGAGGAACTGGTTGTATCACTTTGACCACCATAGGAGAATGATAAAAAATTCCAGGGGTTAGAAAAGTCGCTTTCGAGTAAAAGAACTGTAAGCTCCATTTAGCATTGACCAACACCCGATCAATTTTCCTAGCCTTGCTATTAGCTCTGGAGGAAGTGGACCAAGTAAAGTGAAGTCCAACATACCTCAAATCCTCTAACTCCGCCTGAATCAAACATTGATTGAATTCATCAAAGGAGGGGAGCCAGGTATCAGTGCCCCCTATCCTATCAGATGGGTCTCTGATGGCATTGAAATCCCCAGCCACCATCCATGCCATGTCCTGGACACAAGAACTCATCCTAACCAGGTCAGCCCATAAAGGCCTCCAAGAAACAAACAAATGCTGAGCATAAATCGCCGAAGTGCAACAACTAGAACCCGACGAAATGAGCGTCACTCTACCGTGAATCGCCTGATCGTTGGAAGAGATTACTTCAAAATTAACCAGCGAATGGTCCCAACCAAGCCAAATCCTTCCCCTAGGAGTAGAGTCATAATTGGCAATACATTTCCACCCCCAACAAAAGTCTAGCAAACATGGATCAAAAAGATTCTCTGGCACTTTGGTCTCCAATAAGCCGACCATGCAAAGGCCATTCGAATGAGCGAGATTACTAACCTCAGCTCTCCTCAAAGGGTCCATGAGACCTCTAATATTCCAAAAGCCAAAATACATATATGTATATATAAATATATAGCTATAGCTACTAAAAAGCCACAAGAAAGGAAGGAGGCAAAAGCCTACCTCCGTTTGGGAGTCTTCCAACGAGGGTTTGCCGATTGTCCAGTCTTCACATTCGAGCCCAGATCTGGGGCTAAAGCAAGTAGTCTTTCTTGAATGGTCTCCACCTTTGTCGAGGCAGCTCGCATCTCTCTCGGGGATGGGTTTGACAAGCCGGGAGAAACAATGCCATCCTCATCCGAGCAAGCAAAGGTGGTCGCGACTTCTGACTCTGCACCATGGTCTCGGCTTGTGGATGATTCTTGATCTGGCCGGGAATCAACTGCAAGCGAAAAGACCACCTTTAGGGGAGCACTGGACCCCCTATGCGTCTTTCGAGCAGACCCGAGCAGTAAGGCTTTCTCCGCAACCGGTGGCTTTAGCCGAGAGGTGTCTTCAGCACCAGCAATATTTGGGCGAGAGGATGAAGCTCCATTCTTAGAGGCCATGATCTTGTTCTTCTTGCTCTTCGCTTGTTTCCAAGGCTGCTCAAGAATATCCTGTGATTCTGCAACCACTGGGTCAGGGATGGGATCCACCACAGGGGCCGAGGGAGCTGGGGATGCAGGACCGGTCTAGGCCACTGCAGGGGTCGACGGAGCTGGGGAGGCGGGATCGGTCTCAGCCTACTATGGAACCATAGTTCCAGCAACCGGTACTAGGATAGGGGCCACTGAAGGGGCAGGATGTTGAGGAGGTCTGTTCTGTGGAGGTCTATTTTGTCCAATGGGGTTGAGTGCTCGAGGAGGAGCTCAGCAATTATGGCTGAACGTTCCACAGTCCAGGCATTCAGCAAGCAGCCATTTGTAATCAATGGTTATCGAGCGAGAAACCCCTTTCAAGATCAATTCAATGGTCCTGCATCGTGGCTAATTAGCCTGAATCTCTACACAAATTCTAGCGAACAAAGCCATTTTCATTTGGTTTGTGCGTTGGTCCACATATAATGGCTTACCCACTACACTTGTGATTGCACTCATCACCGGCACCGTCCAACAATCAAACGGTAAATTTCTCAAATGAATTCAAATAGGAACTGATGATTGGTTCTCCCTCTTGAGGTCCATGAGTGGCTGCCATTGACGAAGAATGAGCGGCATCCTAGCCACCGTGATTGGTCCATCCTCAAATATCTTTTGCCGAAACACAAGGTCCCGAATGTGGAGGAAGAGGAATCATTGATCATTGGCCAGGATTTCCACAAGCTTGGAACCCCAAGCATGTTTCAAAGATTGCTCCAAGAGACCGAACAAAAGCTTCCTCCTCCCAACAAGGTATCCCACTAAGCATTGGTGCCACTTTGGGTCCATTGCATCAAGTACTTCATCAGCCAATTTAAGCACAGCTTTACCATCTACAACCGGAGGAGGAGGAATGAAGGACAAATCTGAGCCTTTTGCTACAAGCCAGGCTACGTTCGCCCAAGTACGAGCAGGGGTGTCCTGTTGTCCAGCCTAGCGTTGCATAAGGGCTTGCGGACGCTTGGAAGAAGACCGTTTCTGGCTCCATTCTCTAGACTAGTGGGGGCGAGCAGAGGGCTCTTACAAGAGTTGCTATTTGTTCTTCGCTCCAGCATGGTAGGTTGTGGATGTGAAGGCCAATCTTGGTCGTTTCGAAGGTGAGCCAACACCAAGGGAGAGTGTTGGAGGCCCCTTGGAGGTGCCAGCCGTAGGTCTGTATTCAGACGTGCTGTTTCCAGCCTCTACAACAGTTGAGAACATTTTCACAAACACCTGGTCTACAGCCCGATCACAGCCAAAGAAAAACCATCGAAGGAGGGATCTTACCTGGACTAAGCTTCAACAACACAACTTGGGAAGACAGGAGACACCACCAGCACACCACGTACAGCAAGGAAATCCAATGGAAACGAACCAGAAGGGAAAGCATAGCAGTAGACAAACCGCATAAGCAGATCTAAGACAAATCGAAGCTGAGAATGTAGGTCACTTGGGAGGACACCGTTTGGAGGGTCAACGTATGAAGCCAATACAATCACAGCCACCAGAAATGAAGCCACTCCACCGGCTAGATACACCTCAATCCGTGACAGCCCTTCCAAACGTCAAACCGAGCGCACTCCTGGATTCGTATGGATCTCGAAATGTAGACCAATCCAGCGGAAGTCCTTCAGTGGGGAAGTAGATGGAGGTAACAGGAGACTACTTTCCAAAAATCAGCTCATTCCAACCGTCGAAACTCCCGGGGAAAGTAGAAAACCAAAAGAACATAGTTCAGAAAACTGGAAAATGAATTCAAAGCTAGGGTTGAGTATATCTTTGGATACAGATCGGATCTATCAAATTCCTTCAGTGGGGATGTAGAGGAGGGTGAGAGGCATATTCCCTCCAAAAATCAGCCTATTCCGATGGCTAGATCTTCAGGAATCAGCATCACAACAGACTGATGAACAGTAACTCGGGAACCCGGTAGAGAGAAAAGCCTGTGAACTATTGGCTCGGTTCTTCTCTTTCTTTTTTCTTTTTGAACTGTAATTTTGTTAAATAAAAAAAAAGGGTTGTGTTGGAAGATACACAGATCTACTGGATATTATTCAGTTCAATCAAGATTAATTAATATCAAATCTGATTTGTAGATTATTTGGTTGCCTTTTTCCTATACATGTTTTGTACTATAATATCAATTTTGTACATTGTCACAGATATACATAATATACACAAAATTCCCCACGTTCTTCTCTATGCTCCCTCCTTGCCTTCATTTTCTTTCATGGTATCAGAGCACGGTTATGCATCTGCGTTTTGCTTCCTCTCCTTCTGATTGCCTATCGGAAGAAACAAGCTAACCTGCAAAATAGCATTAACACTCCGGTGTAGGAATCAGTCACTTGAAGACTTTTTTAAAACAAACGAAGGAATGAGAAGAATTTTACGACCACCATGGCCAATGATCAGGTCCCTGTGGAAACACCTACCTCAGAAGTGCAAGACTCTGTGCGGAACACAACTGCTAGAGCTCAAAGTCAACCAATTATAGGGCAAGTTTTCCAATGGCAACCCAATCCGGGGCAGCCCACTTTGGGCCCTCCATACTAGTGGGTGCCATTTCCCATGTACTATGGGCCAAGCTCAATTTTTTCTTTTTCAAGAGTCCAGATACTGAGAGATGATGGCCCACCAGTCACAAGCAAGGCGGGTGCATCAGAAGGATCCGGGTAATCTAGTGCAGGCGAAAACCCTAACGGGTCAGGCAAATTGAATACAAGAATACTAGGCGGGTTAAATTCGGGTCAAACTGAAAATCCCTACCTGAGAATTCCACTCGGCTTTCTACCGCTTCCCTTCGCAACCGCCATGGGTCGTCTAGAACCCAGTGACGCACTATTTGTCTCCACCGCCAATGGATCGAAGTTGCGGCTTATCAGCCACCTTCTCATGGGGCCAAAGAACTACCCGAACTAGGTGTGGGATTTTCGGCGAGCCCTCGTCACAAAGGACGAAGACGGTTTCATCGACATAAGTATTCCAATCCCAACTAATGAAAGAACGGCACGGCAATGGAAAAAATGTAATGAGTTAGTCGGGACTTGGATAAGAAATTGCATAAGCCCTGAGATCGCTGCCAGTTTGCCTCCCACAGAAGACTCGAAAATCATTTGGGATAGCATCAAGAAATGTACGGGAAGTTAGACTAGGTAAAAAAAATTTCACTACATCAAGCTCTCACGAAGTTAAAGCAAGGAAACATGTCCATAATGGCATGCTTCAACAAGCTTTCATCTCTTTGGAATGAGCTGGAAGTGGCTAAGGAAAAGCTAGAAGGGCCCGAGGCGACCCTTCAACAATACACGACGATGAAAGACTAGGAAAAAGCCACTTGTTTTCTCCTAATCTTGAATGATTCTTACCTTACTTTCAGGTCGCAAATCTTAGCAATGGAGCCTACACCTTCCCTAGGCCGAATTTTTTAGTTGGCAATGCAAGAAGAAAACCAACGTCTTACCTCGTCGGAGACAAAAGGGAGCCGAGAGCATGGCATTGGCAGCAAGAGGAGAAAGAGGGCAGAAAACCCTAGAAAGAGAGAAGAGGCATGAATCACTAGGGTTTGCAGCAGAATGGCAAGCCTTTAAAGGCTTTGGACTCGATGGCTAGGATTGATCGCTACCATTCGACGGCTCCAAGGGCGCCTGCAACCTGCAGGATTTGAATGGTAGAGATGGATTTGAACGGTGGTCATTTTTCGAGAAATTATAGGCCAAATTCAAAAATAACGGGAAATTATTTTGAGAATTTTGCAAGCGGCCCCACCACATAATAAAAAATTGTTGGAAATTACATGGTCGACCTGGATAAAAAGAAAAAATGGGAAAGGAAATATCGTAGTGAGCCTATGAACTTACCGGATCAACAGATACAAATCAACCTATCACCCATGGGCAATATCAGCAATTGATGTAGGCTTTACAAACATTAGAAATTCCCAACAAAGGAAGCAATTTCATAGGTAGTTCTCGTTGTGTGATAAATACAATATCAAGAAATGCCTGGATTATTGATTCAGGAGCCAGTGATCATATTGCATGTGATAAGGGTTTGTTTTCCATTATTCATGAAGAATTGGATAATCCTATTACTGTGCAGTTGCCAAATGGAAACATTACCATGTCACTATAACAAGGACAGTTAATCTTAGCCCTCAGATTATTCTCACAAATGTCCTATATGTCCCGGGTTTTCAATTTAATCTCATTTCAATGTCTAGATCCCATGAGGAAAATTTGTGCCGAGTTCTTTTCAATGCCGATACCTATCTCGTTTGGGCCCTTTTGACTAGCAAACTGATGAGCTAGGGTAACCTCTCTGAAGGGTTATTTTTTTGGAATAGTTCATCAAAGGAGCTTGACTTATCCAACATTCCTTGTAATAAGCAATCATTGTTTAATTTGACTACCAATGATGAAAATTTTCTTTTACATTCCAAATTGGGCCATAGTTCTTCATTTCCTTATCCTTAGTGTCATGTTTGTCCGCTTGCAAAATAGTCGCGTGTTCCCTTTCCACTGAGCAAAAGTCGTACAAATAGTATCTTTTCATTACTTCATATCGATGTTCGGGGACCATATCATACACCGAACCATGATGGGTCTCGGTTCTTTCTCACCATTGTGGACGATTATTCTAGAGCTACATGGATTTTTCTCATGCAATCTAAGGGTCAAATTTCATCCAATTTGAGGACTTTCCTTTCTCTGTCGAAGACTCAATTTGGAAAAACTATACAACGGATCCAAATAGACAATGGAAGAGAATTTTTCAATCATGAATGTGCTACTCTATTCTCATCTTAAGGGATATTACATGAATGTTCATGTACCTATACACCACAGCAAAATGGAGTAGTGAAATAAAAACATCACCACCTATTAGAAGTTGCACGGGCCTTGAAATTTCAAGCCTCTATTCTAGACAATTTTTTTGGGAGATTGTGTATTAACTGCAGCTTATTTGATCAATTGCACACCGACCATGGTACTTGACGGACGAACTCCTTTCGAATTACTTTTTGGCAAAAAACTAGAGTTGAGTCATTTGAAGGTTTTTGGGTGTTTATGCTACGCCATTATAATAGGACCTAAGGATAAGATGGGTCCTTGTGCTCACCGCTGCATATTCACGGGATATCCTAATTTCCAAAAGGGATACCGAGTTTTTGATCCATCTATAGGAGAATTTTCTGTTAGCAGAAACGTCTTGTTCCAGGAAAATGTTTTTCCATTCGCTACACAAGAATCAAGCACGGATAAGGGGCATTCTCTTCCTTCTCATATTGAGGAAGTCTACGAAAATCCAGAATATGTTCTACTTCTTTCACCAGAGAATATAAGGAATCCTTCGGCATCCAAGTCAACCACGGAACTGACTCCCCTCATGGAAGTGATAGACCAAAGTTCTGATGGTGTGGATATAAACTGTTAGGGAAATCCCTTATGATGTTTTGAAGATAACAAAATAAATCAAAGGCTACCAACATGTTTAATGGTTAAATAATAGACCATGCAGATAATAGAACATGTAAATGATATTTTCAAAGTCTGAAGACGGCTAGAAGACTGAACGTAACATATGTCTAAAGTATATTATGAAGATTTCCAGACTTCTATGTCAAAGTCTGAAGACTACCAGAGTTTAGTGTCAAAGTCTTTCTACATCAAGTCTCAACTCGACTAATTCATCGAACGTGAATGCTAAACGGTAAGACAGACTCTATGCTGAAGTTGAACCAGAAGATAGACTCTATTCTGAAGTTGAACTGGGTACAGACCTTAAAGCTAAATCTGTTTAGAAGCAGATATGTTCAGACCCATATTGTAAAATCTATTGCACTTAGGCTCAGATTGTAAAGTCTATTGCTCTCAGACTTTACATCCAGATTTGACAGAACGTAACTCAAGCCCAATCATATAACGGCTAATGATCTGGTTTGGATTTCACATCAAGATTGATTTGATTGACTCAATCTATTTGATTGACGATTGGATTTTGAAGACAAGAACTTTCTATACGAAGAAGCTTTACTTATGGAAACCAAGATTCCGTTTGGATGGGCGATCGAAATCAATTTGGGATTCTACCTTTGTCACTCAATGGCTACCAAATCTTCTAGATACAGAGCTGTCCAATGGGTATATTGGAAGACGATTCTCTGGGATACTATCCAACGGGTAGTTTGGAAGTGGAGGAGTATTTAAGGAGATCATGGACCGATGAGCAAGTAAGAGATAGAGCGTAGAATTTATAATTCCAAAGTCCGAGCGATCTTTGTTCATACACTTGTCTTTGGAGAGCTTAAACGTTTGTGATCGTGAGAGAAATACCAAAAGAGTGACTTAGTGAGATAGTGTGATCTACTACTAAGTGTTTGCACTCAAAGTTGTAATCTCTTGTTGATTGCATAGTGGAATCCATCCAAGAAGGTGTTAGCGTGGGAGAGTGGACGTAGGCTTGGATTAAGCCGAACCACTATAAATCTTGTGTTCTTATTCTCTTCCTTAACTCCTTTATTTTACTCAAAGTTTATTTTATTCCGCATATATTTGCCAACGTTTATTTTATACACCTATTCACCCCCTCTAGGTGTTCATACTAGCACTCTCAATTGGTATCAGAGCCAAGTGCTCGGTTTATAAAAGTGTTTTTACTTTTGAGCTAAAGATCTTTTATGGCTAGTATCTTGGCACCAGGACTTATGGAAGGACAAAGCAACACAAGGCCACCATATTTTGATGGAAATGAATACAACGTGTGGAAGAACAAAATGAAAGCATTCCTAAGATCCAAAGATCCCTTGCAATGGGATGTTGTGGAAAAATGAATCAATTCTACTGCTGCGTCTACATCAAATAAGAATGGCAAAGACAAAGAAAGCAAACCCCCCGCTCCTATGTCTCGGATGGAGATGTCCAAAAGAGAAGTGCTTGATGCAAAAGTTATTTATTCTTTATATTGCGCATTGTCTTCTACTGAATATAATAGAATCTCTTCATGTGAAATAGCAAAAGACGTTTGGGATAGACTTCATGTTACATATGAAGGGGCCGACCGTGTAAAAGAGACAAAAGTAAACTTCTTGCTCAGCAAATATGAATCCTTCAAGATGAAGCAAGGAGAGTCGATTGGAGATATGTTCAATCGTTTTACAGAAATTGTAAATGGTTTGGCATATCAAGGTCATCCAATTTCTTCCCTAATGAAGGTCAACAAACTCTTGCGAGGTCTCTCAAAAGATCGGAACCATGTCAAGACCTCAATCCGGGAGACTCAAAGGATTATGCCACTCACCGTTGATGAATTGATCGGCACTCTTCAATCCTATGAAGTGGAACAAATCAACGATGAAGATCCCGAAGGTAAGAAGTTCATTGCTTTAATATCTAATGCTGTTTTTGATGAAACAGACTCAGAAAATGGCATGCACGATGAAGAACTTGCCTTTATGGTCAAGAAATTCAAAAAGCTGAGTAGAAAAGGAAGGAAATTCGATGGAAGAAAATACAAGCAGAATGGCCAAAAAAGAACAATAAAAGAAGATGATGAGCAAGGAAATTTATGCTTGATGGCACATTCGAGAATCCGAGTCGGCTCAGACACAAACTCGAATCGAGTCTAACTTAGACACGGACTCGAATCCGATGAGGAAATCGAGGTAAGTCATTCAAAAATTCCTCTCAAAGTTTCAAAGTATATAAATGAGTTTTGCTCAAATCTCAAATCTTCTCTTAAAATGATCTTCAAACTTAAAAAGGAAAATTATTGGCTTAGGCAACATGATCTTTCTCAAAAAGAAAATTTTGAAATTTTGCAAAAAGATTTTCTACAAACAAAAGAAAATCGAGATTTGCTTGTTAAAGAAAATGATTCTTTGAAGAAAGAATTTTCAAATATTTCGACAAGATTTTCAAATGGATCAAAAACATTAGAGCATATTCTTTCTAAACAAGTTCCTTACTATAATAAATCGGGACTTGGTTTCATTAAGGAAAATGATTCTCTAATTGATTTTCCTAAAGTTAAGGAGAGACTTAGACAAATACCTCATAAACTTGCGTACAAGAAGCATTTTCAAAATATCTTTACAAAACATGTTGGTCTAAATGCCCTTAAGTGTTCAAATTGTGGAGATTTGGAACATTTTGAGAAAGATTGTCCTAAAGTCTGGAGACCTATTAAGAAAAATTGGATAAAAGCAGCATATTCTGCTAACTCTCTTGGACCCAAGAAAAATGAGTACCAAAGAAAAAATGAGTTATTTTTGCAGAATATAAAGAAAAAATAAGAAAGAGGATTTGGTAAGGAATTTTTTTATTCTCAATTTAGTTTGAGTACACAATTTAAAATTTCTCATTATACTTGATATTCGATATATCCTTGGTTGATTGAGACTTTATAATAATCATATTCTCTAATTTGTTTTATTGAAGAAAGAATCGTGTGATTTATTATTCGTGAATTGAGATTTGATATAATACATGTGATTATTTTTTGAGACAAATGAATTTATTTGGTTTGATTTTATACTCTAAGATTTTCTCATATTTTGCCAAATAAAAATCTGTTTTACATGATATTAATTTATGATGCAAGATATTTTTAGATACTCAAGGAATTTTATTCTCTCTATTTTTATCGTACTATGACTAAGTGAGAATTTATTTTTCAAAATATCATTGTGCATAATATTCTTTTTTTGAATTCTCTGTTATGATGAATTAAGAAAGAATATTTGATTATGGAGATTTTATATTTTACTCTAACGAAATGGAAGGATCCAAATTGATGGATACCAAAAAGGAACTGAGTTGATTGCAGGAAATTCTATAAGGGAAGAACGATCGTGAATCTACACAAATTTTGGTACAATCTGAAAAATATCTCCTGCGAAAATTGGTAGTGATATTTTTTAAATCAATGGTATATTTCTAACATATACCATGGGTAAGAGAATATTTTTATCATCCCGCCTTGCAAATCTCTACGTGCATTTTGGATGATTGTTTATTATATTGCAAATATCTTTTGTTATAAATATAAGGTATTGCAATTTTGTCACGTGACAGAAATATATATTTTCCTTTTGCAAAATGCATATCTAAAATTTATGCTTAAGGAAATCTCTTTGATCTCGAAAGATATTACTGCATATTCATGGATATTCTTGCTATATTCTTAGAAGATATATTATATCTAGCAAGTTTGATCCACAAATCAAAGGAAGATATTACGTGACATTTTTGCAAAGGTTATTATCTGTTATATAAGAATTTGCAGGTCACAAAAGAATCTTTCATATGGATTTTGGAAAACTCAATCAGAAAATCATGAAGATTCTATACTATCCTTTTGAGGTTCAAAAATTCCCTTCCTAGTGCAAAGTTTTTGCAAATTGTTAAGGAAATCCCTAATGTGTCGTACGAAAGGTTGAATAGTTCTGAATTTTAATAATTGATAATTTTATATATGCTATTCAATTTATTTTTTGAAGAAAGGACATTATATATTACGTGGATATTATTACAGCTTATTTGTGGAAAAAGTTTGTTAAGTTGATGCAGGTTGAATTCGAGAAAAGCTTAATTGAAGAAAATAAATTTTTGCCTCGAATTTCAAAATGCAAGTGATCGTTGCGAATATTGTTGCTACAAAGGAAATACTGAAAAAAAAAAAATTGTTCAACAAGCAACAATTGTTTCTATTCGCAAATATTGTCATGATGACGGGGGGAGAAGTCGAATCCAAAAGAAGATAGACTATATTCTAAAGTTGAACTGGGTACAGACCTTAAAGCTAAATCTGTTCAGAAGCAGATATGTTCAGACCCATATTGTAAAGTCTATTGCACTCAGGCTCAGATTGTAAAGTCTATTACTCTAAGACTTTACATCCAGATTTGACAGAACGTAACTCAAGCCTAATCATATAATGGCTAGTGATCTGGTTTGGATTCAATATCAAGATTGATTTGATTGACTCAATCTATTTGGTTGACGATTGGATCTTGAAGACAAAAACTTTCTATACGAAGAAACTTTACTTATGGAAACCAAGATTCCGTTTGTATGGGCGATCGGAATCAATTTGGGATTCTACCTTTGTCACTCAACGGCTACCAAATCTTCTAGATACAGAGCTGTCCAATGGGTATATTGGAAGACGATTCTCTGGGATACTATCCAACGGGTAGTTTGGAAGTGGAGGAGTATTTAAGGAGATCATGGACCGATGAGCAAGTAAGAGATAGAGCGTAGAATTTATAATTCCAAAGTCCGAGCGATCTTTGTTCATACACTTGTCTTTGGAGAGCTTAAACGTTTGTGATCGTGAGAGAAATACCAAAAGAGTGACTTAGTGAGATAGTGTGATCTACTACTAAGTGTTTGCACTCAAAGTTGTAATCTCTTGTTGATTGCATAGTGGAATCCAGCCAAGAAGGCTGTTAGCATGGGAGAGTGGACGTAGGCTTGAATTAAGCTGAACCTGTTATAAATCTTGTGTTCTTATTCTCTTCCTTAACTCCTTTATTTTACTCGAAGTTTATTTTATTCCGCATATATTTGCCAAGGTTTATTTTATACACCTATTCACCCCCCTCTAGGTGTTTATACTAGCACTCTCATAAACAACTCGTCTCACCTCATGACTCCAAAAGCCCATTCACCTCCAAAGCATGATCCACCACGATGTTCTGGACGAGCTACACGTCCGCCGACTTGGACCAAAGACTACATATGTGGTGCATGTAACTCACAAGGAATTCATTTTCCCATTTCTTCCTATGTTCCCTATCTTCGGAACATAGATGTTGCATCACTCGCATATCTTAAGAGCGAGAACCATCCAACTATGATGAGGCGTGCACTGATCCACAATGGCAAAAAGCTATAGAAGCAAAACTATAAGCTTTAGTGGATAACCAAACATGGGAACTTGTTCCATTACCTCCTCATCGCAAGGCAATTGAATGCAATTGGGTATACAAAATTAAGTATCAAGCATATGGATCAATTGAAAGATACAAAGCCCGATTAGTGGCCAAGGGTTTCATGTAGTGGGAAAGCTTCGACTATCACCAAACCTTTTCCCCTGTAGCCAAAGATATTGCAATTCATTCGTTCATTTCAGTAGCGACATATTCAGGACTGGTACTTGCATCAGATGGATGTTCACAATGCTTTCCTACATGGAGATTTAGATGAAGAAATTTACATGGAAGTGCCATAGGGTTTACGAAGATAGTGGGAGAATATGGTATGTCATCTCCGCAAATCCCTATATAGCCTTAAACAAGCCTCCAAATAGTGGTATGCCAAGTTTGCTGACTCTTTGATAGCTGCTAGATTTCATCAGTCCAAATATGACTATGCCATTTTACATAGACCAAAGGTACATCGTCTATCTATTTGATGATATATGTAGACGATATACTTATTATGGGCAATGGTGACGTAGTTATCAAAAGCGTCAAGGAATACTTGCACTCCACCTTTCATATAAAGGATTTGGGTTCACCCAAGTATTTTCTTGGAATTGAGATCGCACGGTCAAACCAAGGGATCTCTCTCAACCAAAGAAAATTTACACTGGAAATCATGTCAGAAGTGGGTTTATCAGGATGTAAGCCAGTTGCTATTCCAATTGAGCAAAATGTCAAATTAACTACAACTGATTATGATGCTGGAGTATCTCAAGAAGATGATCTCATACTCAAAGATCCATTGAGTTATCAAAAGCTCGTTGGGAAGCTCATATATTTGACTATAACTAAACCAGACATAAGTTATGCAGTGCAGACGTTCAGTTAGTTTATGCACAAGCCAAAGCAGTCTCATATGAATGTAGCACTGAAGATAGTGAAGTATTTGAAGAAATGTCCTAGACTTGGGATTCTTCTTTCTAGGAAATGTGATATGAGAATGACCGCATATTGTGATGCGGATTATTCGACTTGTCCGATGAGCAAAAGGTCCATAACCAGTTTCTTTATCAAATTGGGTGATTATTTACTTTTATGGATGACAAAGAAGCAACCAACCGTCTCATTATCTTGAGCAGAGGTAGAATATCGAGCCATGGCAAAAACCACATGTGAAATAATATGGTTGCGAGGCTTACTTCGAGACCTTGGGGTACAAATTAGAGGACCAACCAAATTGTTCCGCGACAATGATGTAGCTCTCAAACTTGCATCAAACCCCATTGTCCATGAAAGAACAAAGCATATAGAAGTGGATTGCCATTTCACTCAAGAAAAAATCCAGCAAGGAGTGAATGAGACACAAGGAATTGGGACAGAAGAACAACCAGCATATGTCCTCACCAAACCTTTATGTCAGAGACAGCATGCGTATCTTTTGAGCAAGCTAGGTGTCTTGGATATTTACAAGCCACCAGCTTGAGGGGAAGTGTTGGAAGATATTCGAGATCTTCTGGATATTATTCAGTTCAATCAAGATCAATTAATATCAAATTTGATTTGTAGATTATTTAATTGTCTTTTTCTTGTACATGTTTTGTACTATAATATCAATCTTGTACATTGAGACACAAAATTCCCAACGTTCTTCTATGTGCTCCCTCTTGCCTTCATCTTCTTTCAGG
The DNA here is from genome assembly GCA_017140615.1 of Eucalyptus cladocalyx. Lineage (NCBI taxonomy): Eukaryota > Viridiplantae > Streptophyta > Magnoliopsida > Myrtales > Myrtaceae > Eucalyptus > Eucalyptus cladocalyx. The sequence goes on from CM029519.1 coordinate 16,748,440, forward strand.
TTGCAACTCTACTTATTTGTTGTGTTTCATTGGGTCACTCGGTTTGCCTTTTTTTTTTTAAAGAAATATAGAAGTTCAAGATGTTTCTCTTTGTGCGTTTGGTGCGCGTACACTTCCTACGTTCGTCTTTGCGAGTGGCGATTTGGTGACTTTTGTTTCCATAGCATAAAGTTGGATCAGGAAAAAGGCTATTCGAAGTCCCAAATTTAAGCAAGCTTAATGGTCTTCAGTGACGAAAGAAATAAAAGACCAGTCCATAACATGCGATTAATACAAAGAGCCTATTTCTTGCAAACCTTAAGATAACAATCAGATAATGGATGCTCACATGACAAGAACTGTCAGATAAAATAGTAATACTTGCGAAGTTTGTTGAATCCTTCAATCCTCAAAAGTTGCAATGTGTCTTCTCGGGCCATCGATTCGTCGCCGAACTCGTAGGTACTTTGTCCTCATGTACAAGGGGAGACCCAACACCAACAAAGCAAGCAAACGGAAGGCAAGAAGTACAATTAGGGGAATTTAATCCACCGCACCAGTTTGCGGAATTCGGATTAAGAAATATTAGTTGAAACTCGATTCAGCTCGAGCTTGAAGAAACTTTAGTTGAGCCAAATTTAATTATCCACCTGCAAAATAACGAAGCTGGCCTAACCTAGACAAGTCTGGGGGCATGTGAACGCGAATTCAAACCTGGTGTTGGGTTTGATTGAGGTCTAGTTCCAAAGTAAAAGAGCTCGAACGTGATACATGAGTTGGAGAGAGTTAATGATTGGTTAGTTGGGTAGTTGGGGATAGCTTGTGACATGAAAACGTGAAGAAATTTATGCAGTTCTTTGCTTTCAGCTCTCTCTAATTAATGAACCAACCACCATCCGTTTGATGTAGTAAGGATGGGGTCATGAGCATTTCATTCTCCAAACCCGAGCAGCCATCTCAAAGGTAAGTGAGGTTTTTATGTAGTTCATTTCCGTTCTTTGGCGTTCTATGTCCATCCAGTTGAACATGGAAACCATCCTATCACTATCATTTTTATGTAATGGGTCTTTAATGACTAAGGGCCAAGTTATAATATAAATAGAGAGTTAATGGTTGGTTAGTTGGGTAGTTGGGGATTGCTTGTGACATGAAAACGTGAACAAATTTATGCAGTTCTCTGCTTTTCAGCTCTCTCTAATTAATGAACCAACCACCATCCGTTTGATGTAGTGAGGATGGGGTCATGAGCATTTCATTCTCCAAACCCAAGCAGCCATCTCAAAGGTAAGTAAGGTTTTATGCGGTTCATTTCCGTTCCTTGGCGTTCTATGTCCGTCCAACTGAACATGGAAACCATCCTATCACTATCATTTTTCTGTAGTAGTTCTTTTATGACTAAAACCGAGTTATAACTTAAGTAGCACCGACACCAACACTGGCACGCAACAAGCAACAAGACACGACGCAAAGAGTCAACACGTTGTTTCTCAAAAAAATAGAGAATTTCAACACATTGTATATTAAATGCATATTTTTATATACAAAAGTTCAAGATGTTTCTCTTTGTGCGGTTGGTGCATGTATGTTTTTTACGTTCGTCTTTGCGAGTGGTGATTTGTAATAGGTTTAAATTTCGAGGACAAAATTTTTATAAGATGGGAAGAATTGTGACATCCCGAATTTCTGATTATGTTTTCAATTTAATAAGTTGGGCTTTTTATCGATGCGCCTATAGTCTTTTTCTTTGAGCCAATCACTCAAGAGATAACTAGTTTATCTAGTGAATCTGTTAAGGGATTTTAACGCAATAGACTTGAGAATTCAACCAGAAATTGACTGCTTGACCGTGCTAATCTGCAAGGGTCATTACGATATCGTCAAAATAAATCAAAGATCGGAGATAGGTCAATTCGACAAAGGTATGTGATTAGTGTGTGGGTAATCCCACCTGATTGCAAATTTCTATCGAATGGCACTAGACCGATTTTTCTGTCATTTCTATACCATGTGCCCATATTTGAAATCTCGAAATTTTTACGACAACCAAGAGTCGGCAATGAGTCGAAGATACACAATGTGGTTAAAAAATAATTGACCATAGGTCAATTGCACCAAAAATTCCCAAAAACTACCCGGTAGGCTAGGTCACGCTAAAATCGCACCCGATTGAAATCAACCACAAATTTAAACCCGATTTTAGAAATTGAAAAGTTCTGTCATGTCACGATTCATTTTAGGAACGTTGACTCATCCTCCGAAAATTTTTCTACAAACCTGAGATTTCGGCGAAAAATCAAAGTAATGTTATTTTTGATCGGGAAAATTATAGGGCCATTTTTTGTTGCATTTTTTGCGGTCAAGTTGGTTCAATTGACGATGAAAAATCATAAGACGGATGAGGGGACCCTGGTTCAATTGCCCAAATTCGTAGGTCCAAGGGGACAGCAACTTTTGGACCCTTTGGATGGCTTCTATGAGAAGTTTTGGAGTGGATAAGGGACTACTGGTCAATGATGAAGTGGTGGGGCATGTTTGATGAGTAGAATGGGATATTTAGCTTGACTTTGTGGCCAAATTGGTCCCCTCCTCTTGCTACAGCTTTCTTCTTCTACCTTGAGCTTGCTTTCCCCATTGGTGTTGTCTTTGAGCTCCAGAAAAACCAGAGAAAGCTCCCTTGCTCATCGACCGCTGCCCAAAGCTGCCAGAATCGTCGTCATGCCCGCCATTGCCGCCCACAAGCCGTGCGCCAACCTACGCGCACTGTCCGCTCGCCCGCGCCTCCTACCGCGCCCAGGCCGTCGTCAAGCCCTCTATCCAGCTAGTCAAAAAGCGTTCCAACCGCCGTCTGCCTCCGTCGAGCTCGCTAGGAGCTACTGCAACCGTTGCCATCCTGCTATGGTTGTTTCAGCCCAAGCCAAGCACTGGTCTAGCCCTCTCGACCCAAGACCAATGGTCAAAGCTCAGCCCCTAGCTAAGAGCTTGTGGCCTATTTTTAGGCCTGTCCAGACCTCCGTTGGTGTTGCCGCAAGCTCGAGTGCTGCTCACCTCTACGTCTTTGTCATCATGGACTCACCGGCCCGCTAAACCGATGAGTTTACTTGCTAAACTCTACATATGGAGTTAATGACACTTAGTTGATAATTAATTTAGGCTAATTAGGGTTTGGGTGGTTAGTTAGTTTAGATTAATTATTTAATTATTTAATTTTGCATGTTAGGTGGTTAGAATAGATTGATTAGGGGCTAAAGAGGTTGTGCTATTTATCTAGATAGGTTCAGAAATTTTCTAGGCCCATTTAGGTGGTTAGATTAGCATTTTCGGCCTAAGTTGGTATTTATGGTATTTAATTTGTATTATTTAATTATTTTTGTAATTTATTTAATTATTTATTATTTTCCGAAAATTATTTCGGATAGTTGGTGACTGGAATTTTGTGCTGATTGTAATGGTGTACTTAGTTTATGCAATTAAGTGTTAATTTGCGTAAATTGAGTGGTGATTGGAATTTTGGTTAATTATTCCAAAATTGTGAAATTTCGGTATTTAATTAGAAAATCCTGGGAGTCGGGTTTTGACACTGAAAATAATTTTAGATATTATATCAAATAGTGAGATTTTAAAAAGAATTGTATCAATTTTTCTAGTTCAAATTGATCGTGTACCCACACACGATTATTTTACCGTGTGTTTTTAATACGAAAAAATTGGCCAAGTACATTTTTTAATTGAGACATTTGAGTGCAAAGCACGATGTCGGGATTAAATGGGTGCATGATGTTGGAGAAATCTTTCCAGAATATTTTGAAGCTGACAAAACATTTCTATCAGTCTAGTCTGGATATTCGCAGACCTTCTGTTTAGAGTCTGAAGACTTTTCTGATCACAAGACTCAAGACTCAAGACTCAAGACTATTCTCATTGACAGTGACGAAGGAAATCCAGAGCCGAAGTATATGGTTGAGGATTTAATCCTTTCCTCTGGAGAAGATCTCTTGGCTGGATAAATATAACAGATTCTTTTATTCGTATCTAGATCGATTGAAGATCCGATGGTCAACGAAATATTCTTAGAAGGTTCTATTCTTGGAAACCAAGATCCTGATTGTATGGGCGAACAGGATTGATGGGCTATCGTCAAGTTCCTTTAATAGCTCGAATGATCTTCTTAATTGATTCCGTCCAACGGGTAGATTGGAGGAATTCCTTTGGTAAGTGCCAACGGGTATGATGGCATAAAGGAGTATAAAAAGGAAGACGTTCTAGTTGTTTGAGTGCGTGATCGATAGAGAAATTCCAGAGTCTGAAACACCTTAATTATTAGTCAATACATTTTGAGCGAAATTGTATACACATAGAGTGTCTATACTTGGTGATACCTTGAGCGAGTGTGGTAGATCATCTACACCTAGAAATCAAGGAAGATCAACGCTGTAACATCTCTTTATTCATAGTGGAATCCAGCCAATTGGCTGTCAGTGCAGAAGAGTGGACGTAGGCTTGAATCAAGCCGAACCACTATAAACCGCGTGTTCAATTCTCTCTTTCCTTTACTCTATCTTACGTTGATTATTATTTGTTGCAAATCCTTCAACTTTTTAGTATTGTGCAATTATCAAGAAAGATCTTTTATATACCTATTCACCCCCCCTCTAGGTACTCGTACTAGCTATATCAATTGGTATCGAGCTCGTGTTCTTACTTTATTTGAAGTGTTTTTTACTTCGAGTAAAAGATCCATGGCTAGTATGCTAGCACCAGGGCTGATGGAAGGGCAAAGCAATACCAGACCACCCTACTTTGATGGAAAAGATTACAACATCTGGAAGAACAAGATGAAAGCTTTCCTACGATCAAAGAATCCTCTGGAATGGGACGTTGTAGAAAAAGGAATTGCTCCTACAGTTGCATCAGTCTCTGAAAGAGGGAAAGAAACGGTTGAGACCAGCGGAATGACTTAGGAAGAGATAATCAAGAGACAAGCACTCGATGCAAAAGCAATTTACTCTTTATATTGTGCTTTGTCACCAACTGAATATAACAGAATATCTTCTTGTGTTACAGCAAAAGAAGTTTGGGACAGATTACATATCACCTATGAAGGAACAGATCGAGTGAAGGAGACCAGAATTAACATTCTCCTCGGTCAATATGAAGCCTTCAAAATGAAACCAGGAGAATCTATAACTGACATGTTTAGTCGTTTTATAGATATTGTCAATGGTCTTGAGAATCAAGGACAGAAAATTTCTGATCCTATGAAGGTAAACAAGCTATTGCGTGGACTCTCCAAGGATTGGAATCATATAAAGACTTCAATAAGAGAGACGCAAAGAATTATGCCACTATCTGTCGACGAGTTGATTGGAACTCTTCAGTCTTATGAAGTGGAACGAATTAATGAAGACGAAGATCCAAGAGGTAAGAAATCCATTACGTTAAAATCAAATGATGATTCTGATGATACAAATTCTGGAGATGATCTGGACGATGAGGAGCTTGCTCTTATGATAAGAAGATTCAAAAAGCTGAATAGAAAAGGAAGAAGGTTCAACTCAAAGAAACAGAGTTTCCAAAGACAGCAGATCAAGTCTATAGATGATGAGGAACCAAACAAAGATGTAGTTTGCTTCGAATGTAAGAAAAAGGGACACATCAGACCCAATTGTCCTCTTCTAAAGAAGAAGAAAGGAAAAGCTGAAAAGTTTCGTAAAGCTCTTAAAAACGAAACATGGAGTGATACAGAGTGTGAAGAAAGTGATGAAGAATATGCAAACCTATGTCTGATGGCATGATCAGACTCAGACTCAGACTCTGGATCAGACTCAGACAGTGAATTTTAGGCAAGTAATTTTAAAATTCCTGTCAAAGTTTCTAAATACATTGATGGACTGTGTTTTAGCCTTAAGACTTCTCTCAAAAGAATTTCCGAACTTAAAAAGGAAAACTCAGCTCTAAAACAAAATGAAAAAGTCTTAGAAGAAAGAATTAAAAATTTAGATTTGAATGTTTCCACTCTTAAAGAAAAGGAAGATAATCTTTTGAAAGAAAATGCTCTTTTAAAAATTGACTTATCAAATATTTCAAAGAAATTTTCAATAGGATCCGAAAAACTTGAAAAGATTCTTTCAGCTCAAAGACCTTATTTCAATAAGTCCGGTCTAGGTATGACAGCAGAAACAATTCCCTTGATTGATTTTCCTAAAGTAAAAGAAAGAATTAAGAAAAGACCGTCGAGAGAGGCTTACAAAAATCATTTCAAGAAAGTTTTTGTAAAGTCTGTAGGTCAAAATGCTCTCAGGTGTTCAAAGTGTAACAGTCAGGATCACTTTGAAAAAGAATGTCCTATGGTTTGGAAACCCGTTAAGAAAGTATGGCCTAATAATGTTTATCCTACTAACACCAAAGGACCCAAGAAAATTTGGGTACCAAAGAAAGCTTGAGACTCTCTTTTAAATGCAGGTCTCCGTCAAGAAAAAGGTAAAGTGGTATCTTGACAGCGGATGTTCAAGACACATGACATGAGACTCAAATTGCTTCATAAAGCTTATTCAAGTAAATGGTGGAAAAGTTTCATTTGGAGGAAACGGCAAAGGAAGTATTGTGGGATTTGGAACTGTGAAAATTGGAAATCTCACAATAAGCAATGTTTCTCTAGTGGAAGGACTCAACTATAATCTTCTTAGCATTAACCAATTGTGTGATACTGGTTTCAAGATCTACTTTCAAGAAGGAATATGCTCTGGAATTTGTAAAGACTCTACTCAGTCCTTCATGGGTCGAAGACATGGAAATATCTACCTCTTAGACATGAAACCAAATGAATCGCAATGCCTAATCTCAATTCAAGATGAAGCAAGCTTATGGCACAGAAAGCTTGGTCATGTCAACATGAAGCAATTAGCCAAAATCTCATCAAAGCAGCTTGTTCGAGGTCTACCCAAATTACCATACCAAAAGTCCGATCCATGCACACCATGTATTCTGGGAAAGCAGGTAAGAAATTCATTCAAGTCAATAAATCATGTCTCTACTAAACATGTTCTACAGTTGCTGCATATGGATCTCTTCGGACCAACCAGAACCCAGAGCATTGGAGGTAAGAAGTATTGTCTAGTAATTGTGGATGATTACTCCCGCTTTACTTGGGTATATTTCCTTGCAAGTAAGTCTGAAACCTTCTCGTATTTTGAAAGATTTGCTAAAAAGGTTCAAAATGAAAAAGGTTGTGTTATCTCAAGTATAAGAACAGATCATGGAGGTGAATTTGAAAATCAAGATTTTACAAAATTTTGCGATGAATCTGGCTTTAAGCATATGTTTTCTTCTCCATATACTCCAGAGCAAAATGGAGTTGTAGAAAGAAAGAATAGATCTCTTCAAGAAATGGCTAGAACTCTTTTAATTGAAAGTAAGATTTCTTCACGATTTTGGGCTGAAGCTGTTTCAACAGCGTGCTATATCATCAATAGAGTCTTCCTAAGACTTATTCTAGAGAAACCCTTATGAGTTATTCAAAGGTAAGAAGCCCATCGTTTCATACTTTCATGTGTTCGGTTGCAAATGCTTTATTTTGAAAAATGTAAAAGATCGAGTTGGTAAGTTTGAAGAAAGATCAGATGAAGGCATCTTCCTTGGATATTCTACATCAAGCAAAGCCTACAGAGTCTATAACAAGAAGAGCCAATCTGTGGAGGAGTCAATGAATGTCAAATTTCAAGACTCTACGCAAGATGAATCCAGTCTGACTCATCATGAAGAGTCTGAACCTACTCCAGACCATCCAAAGCTTACAACTCAAGAAGCATCTCGACTACGGAAGATCAGCACCAAGCTGTTCATGAAGATTCAAATAAAGAAAGAAATCATCAACCGACAAATCAACCGAAGAATCGGAGCATAAATCCAGTCATCCCAAAGATCTCATTATCGGCGAAATTAATGAAGGAATCCGCACCAGATCTAAAAGGAGTGAAGAATCTAGTGCTGTAGCTCTCATTTCTGAAATTGAACCAAAGAGCATAGAAGAAGCTTTATCTGATGAAAGCTGGATTGAAGCTATGCAAGAAGAACTCAGACAGTTCAACATTAATGATGTTTGGGAATTGACATCTAAACCAAAAGGTAAAACTGTTATTGGAGCCAAATGGGTGTTCAGGAATAAAATGAATGAGAAAGGAAAAGTCGTACGAAACAAAGCAAGACTCGTGGCCAAGGGATATACGCAAGAAGAAGGAATAGACTACGATGAAACTTACGCACTAGTAGCAAGGTTAGAAGCTATTCGACTATTACTTGCGTTTGCTTGTTATAAAAATTTCAGGTTATTCCAAATGGACGTCAAAAGTGCCTTCCTAAATGGATTTATCCATGAGGAAGTTTATGTGGAACAACCACTAGGGTTTGAAGACCCAAAGAAGCCAGACTCAGTCTTCAGACTGAAAAAGGCCTTGTATGGTTTAAAGCAAGCACCTCGAGCTTGGTACGACAGACAAAGTAAGTTCTTAATACATAATGGTTTTGTCAAAGGTAAAGTAGATACTACTTTATTTATCAAAAAGGAAAACAAAAGCTTTTTACTTGTTCAAATATATGTGGATAATATTATTTTTGGATCCTCTAATGAAAGTCTGTGCAAGAAATTTTCTAAGTCTATGCAGGATGAGTTTGAAATGAGTATGATGGGAGAGTTAACATTCTTTCTTGGTCTTCAAGTAAAACAATTGAAGGAATGAACTTTTATTTATCAAGAAAAATATGCTAATGATCTTGTCAAAAGGTTTGGACTGGAAAAGTGCAAAAAGACCGACATACCGATGTCAAGTTCTTTGAAGATAGACAAAGATGAAGAAGGGAAGAAAGTTGATCAAAAGCTGTACAAGAGCATCATTAGTTCACTTCTTTATCTTACTGCCTCTAGACCTGACATTTTGTTGAGTGTGTGCATCTGTGCTAGGTTTCAATCAGATCCTAGAGAATCCCATCTCAGTGCTGCGAAACGTATTATTTAATACGTTGCTTCATCTTCAAGCATCGGTCTGTGGTATCCTAAGAAGGGAGACTTTAATCTTCTGGGATATTCAGATGCAAATCTGGCCGGTTGCAAAGTCGATACAAAGAGTACTTCAAGAACTTGCTAGTTGCTTGGAAGCAGGACAGTGTCTTGGTTTTCAAGGAAACAAAGCACTGTGGCTCTCTCAACAACAGAAGCAGAGTATGTAGCTCTTGGAAGCTGCTGTTCGCAAATTCTATGGATAAAACAACAGCTACAAGACTTTGGGATTGAAGACTCATGCATAGAGATCAGATGTGACAACACCAGCGCAATCAATCTCACCAAAAATCCAATCCTTCATTCAAGAGCAAAGCATATAGAGATTCGACATCATTTCATTAGAGATCATGTTCAAAATAGAGAAATCTCGATTCAATTTCTTGATTCAAAAAGTCAACTAGCGGATATATTCACAAAGCCTTTGGAGAAAAATCAATTCGATTTTATCCGTTCCAGACTCAACATTTTGAAGCTTGAAGAAGTTAAAGTCTAGAGACTCTCCAACCCTCAGACTCAAAACCCTCAGACTCTAAACCTTCAGACTCAGACATTCATGGCTATAGATTGTAAGTTGCTATTTTATCTAAACTCGAAAAGGTACGATCTTTCGTTCAGCTATTTTATAGTCTCCGTGAAAAACGAAATCTTGTCTTTTCAAAAGGATTAACTTCTATTTGGCAGTTATTGATTTTAAAAGAAGTGTCCTTTCACTTTCCTTGTGCTGATTAAACTTTCCTTTTCAAAACTGAGTTATATATATACAGTTTTCTTTTTCGCCCAATCTTCAAAACCCTAAAAAGGCATTCTCCTCCCAATCCTGTCTCTACTTCATGTTCATCTTCGAGAAAAGTTGTCATCTTTTCTTGGGAAAGCAAGTAAAGGAATCTTTCAACGACAAGGAAGGATGTCTTCTTCGAGAAAGTCTTCAAGAATCGCGAACAGGGGACCACAGAGAATGAGGGAGGGGCCTACCCATTTCGATCTCACCGAAGAGGAAGAATTACCAACTCAGCAACAGAGCCCGATTCACTCTCCACCAAGTCACTCTTCACCATCTACCCCACAAAGTGCGGGTCAACATCCGGAGGAAGAAATAATCGAGGACGCAGACCCTGTAAGAGTCCAAAAACCCTCTTTTATTTACAAGCTCTATTGTGCATTGAAAAGCACTGGGACTCCGCTAAACTACGTGGATGATTTTCTTAAAGATAAGAATTATGGGAATGAGTATATCTTTCTGCGACAAATGGAGGATTTGGGAATTGCTCCCAAGGGAAAGGCTGAGGAAGCACTTGCGAACATTCCAAGTGACCCTCGTATGTCGGGACCAAATTCGACTGACGGGAACGATGATGATAAAATGTTCCTTGAATTTCAACCTAGAATGGGTGTTGCTGCGAAGGTGAAGGGAAAAAGGATGGATTTATTTAAATTGAAGGAACAGGAGAATCTGTTTGTCAGACTGTTGAAACGAGGGGTAATAAACCCTAGGATTGTTGATTTCGATTTCTTGGATGCCATTAATGTGAACTTAAGGGAAAAGTTCAATCTGCTTCACCTTGAGCAATTTTGCTCCGATACCACAGACGGTTATGCGCAATTGACAGCATACTTCTATTCGAATCTTAGCTTTTTAGATGCGAATAGAATATCTTTCAGTGTTCGAGACCAAGACTATGTGGTAGATATAATTGGAGTTGAAAGAGGACGCTATCAAACAATCAAAGTTTCGATTGCTCGTACCACACTGGAGCTTGTTAAAGACAGGGCTATAGAGGGAAGAATTACCTACAGAAGAATGCGTGCTATCAACATTTTGCTTCACAAAATTGTGATCAACTGTATCAAGCCAAAGTCTACATCCAAGACTGACGTATCTAACTCCGAGGCGAAATTGATGTACGCGATCAATTCAGGGAAGAAGTTCTCTCTCCCTCATACCATTCTCTTTCACATGTACAGAGCAATGGTGAAGGACAAGGGCCAATTGCCTTACCCAGGTCTTGTGACCAAGATCTTCAGACACTTGAATATTGAACCGCCACATACTCTTTGTGTTCGACCATGCGATAAAATGGTGGTAGGTTTGAAGATGCTGACGAAAATGCGTACGAAAGAGCTTTCCAAGGCAATGGAGAAATTCGAGTGAAGACTCCAAAGATGCAAATCGCTTCAAAGAGAAAAGGGAAGGAGGCCATTGGTGCCCCATCTACGAAGAAAAGAACTCTCATCTTGGAGGATGAAGATGAAGAGGAAGATCTCACAATCTCTGCCTTGATAAGGACTAGACGTTCGTACACAGAATCGACGTAACATCGAAGAAAGGGAAAGAACGAGAAGAACGAGAGGGAAGAAGAGGAGCAAGCCAAAAAAAGAGAGAAGAAGAAGAGCAGCGAGAGAAGGAGAAAGAAGTTGAAGAAGAAGGAGAAGAAGAGAAAGAAAAGTCTGTAGCTGGAGAGAAGGGGAATCAAGATGCAGAAGAGCATGATCATCACTCTTCCCCATATGAGGTCCTAGAGACAGGGGGAGTTGGCGAGCAAGGAAGGTCCACACCTCATGCTGCCATCAGTGAAGGTCTAAGACGATCGCCAGCAGATCCAGAAGATTTTCAGGCTTCTCAAATGCCTGAAGAAGGACATGATACATCAAGACCAACTCTGCAAGATTATACAGAAGTTCCATCGTCTGCATTCACTCCATCCGAGAAAACACATGCAAGCACACAAACGGACAATTCTGCAAATTTTCGTCGTATTCTTGATGTTCTTCTGGAAATGCGGGGTCAAATCTATGCTATGGACTGTGAAATTCAAGCCATGAAGAATGCTGGACAAGCATCTTTGGTTACCCTGGAGGAAAAAATGAAAGACCTAGCTCTACAAATTCAAGCCAATGCCAAAGGAGATGAGGTAGCTCATCTAAGGGAAGACTTGAAGAGGCTAGAAGGCATAGTCCGTCGATGGGAGATTTCCGGATCGTGCGCATTCCCTGCTGCATTCGACTCTTTTCTCACCTTTTTAATGATGACAAAAAGGGGGAGAAGAAATTTGAACCAATTTGAACTTTAAACTTTAAACTTTGACTTTAAATTTGTTTTTGTGGTTGAATATGTTTGTTTTTAGTATGACTTGAGTGAACTTGGGTGTCTACTTGAATTTGATGAATTGGCTGTAGATTTTGATGCTTGACTGTTTGCATTTATATCAAGTGTTGTTGTATGGTATTACTCATGAAAGACTAACCAATTTTCTGTGGATGCAGAGTCTGGTTGTTTTATTAATCTTTATGAGATAGCCATATTACTTGAGAAATGTTTTTGCAGGTCAAAGTTGTTCAAATCTACAGGAAAGTTTTGTCACCATCAAAAAGGGGAGATTGTTGGAGAAATCTTTCCGAGAATATTTTAAAGCCGACAAAACGTTTCTATCGGTCTAGTGCGGATATTCGAGACCTTCGTTTAGAGTCCGAAGACTTTTCGATCACAAGACTCAAGACTCAAGACTATTCTCATTGGAGTTTTCTGACGAAGGAAATCCGAGCCGAAGTATATGGTTGAGGATTTAATCCTATCCTCGGAGAAGATCTCTTGGCTGGATAAATATAACGGATTCTTTTATTCGTATCTAGATCGATTGAAGATCCGATGGTCGACGAAATATTCTTGGAAGGTTCTATTCTTGGAAACCAAGATCCCGATTGTATGGGCGAACATGATTGATGGGCTATCGTCGGAGTTCCTTTAATAGCTCGAATGATCTTCTTAATTGATTCCGTCCAACGGGTAGATTGGAGGAATTCTTTTGGTAAGTGCCAACGGGTATGATGGCATAAAGGAGTATAAAAATGAAGACGTTCTAGTTGTTTGAGTGCGTGATCGATAGAGAAATTCTAGAGTTTGAAACACCTTGATTATTAGTCGATACATTTTGAGCGAAATTGTATACACAGAGAGTGTCTATACTTGGTGATACCTTGAGCGAGTGTGGTAGATCATCTACACCTAGAAATCAAGGAAGATCAACGCTGTAACATCTCTTTGTTCATAGTGGAATCCAGCCAATTGGCTGTCAGTGTAGAAGAGTGGACGTAGGCTTGAATCAAGCCGAACCACTATAAACCGCGTGTTCAATTCTCTCTTTCCTTTACTCTGTCTTACGTTGATTATTATTTGTTGCAAATCCTTCAACTGTCTAGTATTGTGCAATTATCAAGAAAAATCTGTTATATACCTATTCACCCACCTCTAGGTACTCGTACTAGCTATATCACATGAATGGTATGAGACCCCATCACGAGCCTTTGGAGCCAAGCGATGCTCCTTCGGGAATGTCCTAAGTCAAAGAATGGCGCTTGCAGTGGAGGCTAGGCCAATGCTTCTATATGGAATGACATCTAGATGTAGACATTGCTGTGCTTGATAGTGTGAGATGACGCCCGGCTACACTAAAAGACCTCTGACTGTTGAGTCGGCTATGACCGTTGGGTCGTAATCAATTAGGACACATGATTGATTGAAATTGACGCGCTTGATTATGGGACAAAATTGGGTGGTACGGAATGAGACATATTATAACAATTTGTCCTTATAATCAGGACCCCTGTAATTGTTTGGGTTATAAGTTGACATGTCCCGATTGATGAGTGCTTTTGATGCATTTATATGTGCTATGAATTGTACTGACGTACAAGAAAGAACTGAGGCAAGGTAAGTCTTCTATGATGTGTGGTTAGACTGCCTCTTGGCGTATTTCCTTCTTAGTCGGGGTAGGGTGAACTTTCTAAGACATTATCTTACCCTGTCGTAGACTCAATTTTTTTCAGGTCCTTAGATGGCGGCCCCACCGGTTTGTTATGGTCAGCCTCAAAGGGTTACTAAGCTGATCACTAACTTCCCTGTTCCTATAGGCCACTATGTCTATGAGCTCGTAGTGACCACCATCTGGGTCAATGAGGACCTACCTCAGAAGGTACCTCATTAATTTAGGGTGTGGTTTTGCTGCGGGCTCAATGGATACAGAGTTGGTCCCCTCTAGGGTTTTGAGGTCCCTGCTGTGGTAGTCGACGCCGCTTTTGGCGAGGGTGCAGCTGACCCTCCTAATGGTGTTGTGGTAGACCCGGCGCCCCCGGAGCTTGTGGAGTCCAAAGGATAGGTGAACGTGTCCGACTAGTGGATCGTAGGACAATTTCCTTTTTGAGGGCTGATCTTTTTGGTAGATAAACTAGTGTTGTATATAAACCTAGTTAGTTTATAAAAGCGTGTTTTGGTTGTGAATTTGTTATCCTACTTTTCTATCCCATGCTATTTGTTGTCAGGGGATTTGTTTATTCGTTTTCGCATGTGTAACAAAATGAATGGGTTGGTGACATGTCCTGGGATGTCGCAATTTTATTGACCACCGAGGGATGTATGTACGCTCGAGGTTCGAGGCATGACATCCCCACCCAGAGTGGTACTAGAGCTGGTCAGTAGTTGAAGTGATAAAGTGTGAGGGTTCATGAGATAGTTAGTAGGAATAACCTTTACTTTATGCTGATGCGTGTGTTTGATAGCTATTTGGTAGCTTTCTTGGTATGATCGCTTAGCTTATAATTCTGTGTGGGATTGGAAAGCAGGTTTTTGTAAAAAAAACTTGTATAATGAATAATCAGGAGTAGAGGACTCCTAGGAAGCAGACAATTGGACCAGTGACTCGGGGTAAGACACCAACAAGGGTCGATACCCGAAGGAGCATCATTGCTAGTGGAGCAGCATTGCCTCCAGTCGGTGTTGGGGTAGCAGCCCCTGGTGATCCCAGAATCGCTTGGATTCTTCAGGCACTTGAGACGCTAGGAGCACTGATGGGGCAGCAGGCCTAACATCAAGCAACCGCCACTACCGCTGCTGCTACAGCTGTTGCTACTGCTGCCATTGCTACTGTCGTAGCCACACCTACCGAAGTTCCACTTGGGAACATGGTTGTTGATAGGGAGAGGTCGATGCACAAGTTGGTGGAGTAGTTTCTGAAGCTGAACCCGCCAAGGTTCACTGGTACAGGAGATCCCGAGCCTACAACCCTCTGGATACAAGATCTAAAGAAGGCCTTTGCACTGCTGATGTGCAATGAGGAGGAAAAATTTGTCCTGGCAGTATATCAACTAGAGGGTAACGCGAGTACTTGGTGAAGGGCCACCAAAGGCAGAGTAGTACTTGAAGGTGATGTTCCGATGTGGAACGCCTTTCCTAAGAGCCTTTAATAACAAATATTTTTCTAATAGCGCCCGAGAGTAGAAGATTGAGGAATTCCAACACCTCTGTCAAAGGATGTTGACAGTGGATCAATATGAAGCTAAGTTTGCGAAGCTATCGCAGTACGCTCCTAGACTGGTGGAGGATCCTGAAGATAGAGCTCGGAGGTTCAGAAATGGCCTTCGACAAGAGTTGAAGAATCCGCTGGTGCCATTCGACCTGAAGGATTACAACAAGCTATATGGTCGGGCTTAGTTGATAGAGAGGAACTTGAATGAACAAGCTGCTACATCTGAGTCGAGGTTCAATTCGTATAGAGATGGGAACAGGTTTGGGAAGAAGCCCATGACCGGAGGAAGGTGTCCTATTCCCCCTAATAGGAAGGGTGGAGTAGGTAACTCTGCGTTGAGCCCTAGCAGAGTGTGTCACTTCTGTGGAAGGCGACATGGATCGACCCCGTGCCATTTTAGGATGGGAGCCTACTATGGGTGTGGTTAGCAAGGCCACCAATTCAAAGATTGTCCCAGAAGACCGATGGGACCGTATAAGTTGCCGACATTGCCACCGATGGGTCAAAATAGAGGATTCGCGCCACAGATTGCACAACAGGGTGGATATAATAGACCTCTAGCGCAAGGAAGAGTGTACGCCATCACCAGAGGACAGGCAGAGGACTCGCCTGATGTGATCATAGGTTCAGTCTCATTAAACGACCACGCTACTTATGCTTTATTTGACCTTGGTGCAACTCATTCATTTATAGCTGAGTAATTTGTTACGCTGGTAGGATTGAGTCATGAGTTGATGGAGTCAATGGTTAGCATATCTACATTATTAAAGGATAAGGTGTTAGCTGAAGTGGGTTGTTCTGGTTGCAAGTTAGTAATTGGTGAGCGAGAGGGGGACATAGATTTGATGGTCTTAGCCATGTATGATTTTGATGTGATAATTGGCATGAACTGGCTCACCAAGCAACGAGCTAAGATGGACTGTTATCGTAAAGCGATTCAGTTTAACCCGTTAGCGGGTGAAAGTTTCGAGTTTATTGGGAGTCGAGGAAGACCATCGATTACCTTCATCTCGTCGCTTGAGGCAACCTGTTTGTTAGACGGGGGTTGTCAAGGTTACTTAGCAACTATCGTGGATACGACAATTTAGGAGCTGAAGATCAAAGATATTGCAATGGTTCAGGAATTTTCAGATGTGTTTCCAAAGGAATTGCCGGGTTTACCGCTAGAAAGGGAGATTAAGTTCGTGATTGAGTTACCCCTCGGGACAAAGCCAATCTCTAAAGCTCCTTACCGGATGGCATTTTCTAAGTTGAAAGAACTGAAGGTGTAGATGCAGAAGTTGTTGGATAATAGATTCATATGTCCCAGTACATCGCCATGGGGAGCACTAGCTCTATTCGTGAATAAGAAAGATGGTTCGTTGCGCCTGTGCATTGACCATCACCAACTCAATTAGGTGACGATCAAGAACAAGTACCCACTTCTGAGGATTGGCGACTTGTTTGACCAGTTGCAAGGAGCGTCGATATTTTCTAAAATCGACTTGAGGACGGGGTATCATCAACTGAGGATCGGAAAGGAGGACATACCGAAGTCAGCATTTCATACTCGATACGGCCATTATGAGTTCACTATAATGCCGTTTAGTTTGATGAACGCCCCAGCTGCTTTCATGGATCTAATGAACCGAGTTTTCAAAGAGTATCTAGATCAATTTGTGATCGTGTTTATTGACAATATCCTGGTATACTCGAAAAGTCCTGAGGAGCATGAAATGCATTTGAGGATGGTGCTTCAGACATTGCGAATCATGAACTGTAAGCTAAGTTTAGCAAGTGCGAGTTTTGGTTGATTCGTGTGGCGTTTTTAGGTCACGTGATTTCAAGCAAAGGAATCTCCGTGGACCCGACCAGGATTAAAGCAATTATCAACTAGCCAAGACTAATGACAGTGACAGAGATCATAAACTTTTTGGGTTTGACAGGGTATTATAAATGGTTCGTGGAAGGATTTTCAGTGTTAGCCTCACCGTTGACTCGACTATTGAAGAAGGAATAGAAATTTGTGTGGACAGATAAGTGCAAACGTAGTTTCCAAGAGCTAAAGCAGAAGCTAATTATTGCACCCGTGTTAACAATACCATCTGGTCCTAAAGGGTACGAGATTTACAGTGATGCGTCGTTTAGAGGATTGGGTTGTGTGTTAATGCAACATCGCAGGGTTGTTGGATACATGTCCCGTTAGTTGAGACCTCATGAGCTAAATTACCTGACGCATGACTTAGAACTTGCAGCAATTATTTTCACTCAGAAGATTTGGAGACATTATTTGTGCTAACAAAGGTTCCAAATCTTTCAAGACCGTCAAAGTCTCAAGTACCTATTCTCTCAGAATGAGTTGAATATGAGACAGCGTTGCTGGATGGAACTTCTAAAGGACAATGATTGTGATATCTTGTATCATATCCTAGAAATCCAATAAGGTCACAGATGCGTTGAGTCGGAAATCTTCAGTTGCACAAATGATGGTCAAGGAGTGGATTTTACTCGAGAGAGCTCGAGATTCGATTTTCAAATTCAAGGTAGGTTACCTCTCAAATCTTATGGCTACCCTCAAAATAAAGCCGGAAGTCCAAATTAGAATCAAGACGCTTCAGTTAACAGACTCAGAAATTCAAAAGATCCTACAAGAGGATACCAAAAAGAGAATGGCTAACTTCCAAATTTCTGATGACAAAACACTAAGGTTTCGAGGACAATTGTGTGTACCTGACGATGTATAACTTAAGGAGGAGATCTTGTCAGAAGCTCATTGCAGCAGTTACAGCATTCATCCAGGCAGTACAAAAATGTATCAAAATCTTTGTCAACACTATTGGTGGACCGATATGAAGGTGGATATCGTCAAGCATATCATCAAGTGTTTGTTGTGTCAATAAGTGAAGGCACAACATTGTAAGCCTAGAGGACATCTGCAACCTCTCGAGATTCTCGAGTGGAAGTGGGAACACATCACAATGGATTTTGTAATGGGCCTACCGAAGAGTTAGAGGGGTAATGATTCCATTTGGGTTGTGGTCGACAGACTGACGAAGTCGGCTCACTTTATTGTCGTACGGAAGGACCTTGCATTGGATAGGCACGCAGAATTGTACGTGTGTCAGATTGTTCGTCTGCATCGAGTGTTGGTGACGATCACATCTAATAAAGACCCGAGATTTACAGCTGCCTTTTGGAAAAGCATGCAGATCGCTTTAGGAACGAAGCTGCATTACAGTACGGCTTACCATCTGTAGACAGATGGCTTGTCAGAGAGGACGATTCAAACTCTCAAAGACATGTTGAGAGCTTGCGTGTTGGATTTCAAGAGAAGCTGGGAGGAACAGCTTCACCTCGTCGAGTTCGCCTACAACAACAGCTACCAGCAGAGTATTAGGATGGCCCATTTCAAAGCGTTGTATGGTAAAGCATGCAAAATGCTAATGTGTTGGGATGAGGTCAGAGAACAAAAGATTACAAGCCTAAAGTTGGTTCAGCAGTCAGTGGATGTAGTTGTAGTTATTAAGGACAAATTAAAGACCGCTCAAAGCCGTCAGAAAAGCTACACAGATAAGCGTCGGAGATCTTTGGAATTCCAATTTGGTGAGCACGCCTTTCTGAAGGTGTCACCGATGAGGGGCACTTCAGGCTTCGACAAAAAAGGAAAGTTGAGTCCGAGATACGTAGGTCCCTTTCAGATTTTGGAAAGGATAGGGACTTTAGCATATCATTTTGCATTGCCGTCGAGGTTGGCATAAGTGCATGACGTTTTTCACGTGTCGATGTTAAGGAAGTATGAGCCTGACCCAACCCACGTGCTAAATTTTGAAGAATTAGACGTGGACGACAAGGTGTCATACGTGGAGAGACCAATTCAAATTGTAGATCGGAAGGAGTAAGTTCTGCGCACCAAGACAATCCCGTTGGTTAAAGTGGTCTGCTAACACCACGACACAAAAGGAGCAACCTGGAAAAGTGAAGATTCGATAAGACGACTGTACCCTCACCTTTTTATTTAAGATTTGTAAAAGGTTTAAATTTTTATAAAAATGGAAGAGTTGTGACATCCCCAATTTCTGATTCTGTTTTCAATTTAATAAGTTGGGTTTTTCATTGACACGCCTATAGTCTTTTTCTCTGAGTTGATCACTCAAGAGATAACTAATCTATCTAGTGAAGTCGTTAAGCGATTTTAACGCAATAGACTTGAGAATTCGACCAGAAATCAACTACTTGACCGTGCTAATCTACAAGGGTCATTACGGAGCCGTCAAAATCAATCAGAGACCGGAGAAAGGTCGATTCGACAAAGTTATGTGATTAGTGTGTGGGTGATCCCACCTGATTGCAAAATTTATATTGAACGGCACTAGATCGATTTTTCTATCATTTCTATATCGTGTGCCTGTATTTGAAACTTCGAGATTTTCACGACAATCGAGAGTCGCCAATGAGCCGAAGATGCACAATGTGGCTAAAAATAATCGACCACGGGTTAATTGCACAAAAAATTCCTAAAAGCTACCCGGTAAATTAGATCACACTAAAATCGCGCCCGATTGAAATTAACCACGAATTTAAACTCGATTCCAGAAATTGAAAGTTCTGTCATGTCACAATTCATTTTAGGAACGTCGATTAATGATTCGAAGATTTTTTTACAAACCCGAGATTTTGGCGAAAAATCAAAATAAAGTTATTTTGGACCAAAGAAAATTAGAGGACCATTTTTGGTTGCATTTTTTGCCATCAAGTTGGTTCAATTGACAAGGAAAAATCATAAGACGGATGAGGGCACCCTGGTTGATTTTATGGGGGCCAATTTGAGTCCAATTGGAGGAGAATTAAATCAAATTGAAGAGGGAAATTGTCCAAATTCGTAGGTCCAAGGGGGCAGCAACTTTTGGACCCTTTTGATGGCTTCTATGAGAAGTTTTGGAGTGGATAAGGGCTGCTGGTCAATGATGAAGTGGTGGGGCAAGTTTGATGAGTAGAATGGGATATTTAGCTTGACTTTGTGGCCATATGGGTCCCCTCCTCTTGCTACAGCCTTCTTCTTCTATCTTGAGCTTGCTTTCCCCATTAGTGTTGTCTTTGAGCTTCAGAAAAACTAGAGAAAGCCCCCCTGCCCATCGACCATCGCCCGAAGCTGCCGGAACTATCGTCATGCTCGTCGTTACCGCCCGCGAGTTGCGCGCCAGCCCTCACGCACCGTCCGCTTGCCCGCGCCTCCTGCAACGCCTAGGCTGCTATCGAGCCCTGTGTCCAACTAGTCGAAGCGTTTCCATTGCCATTCCAACCGCCGTCCGGCTCCGTTAAGCTCACCAAGAGCTGCTGCAACCGCCACTGTCCCACCGTGGCCATTTCAGCCCAAGCCAAGCATCGGTCCAGCCCTCTTGGCCCAAGAGCAGTGGCCGAAGCTTAGCCCCTAGCTAAGAGCTTGTGGCCCGTCTTTAGGCCCGTCCGGACCTCCGTTGGTGTCGCTACATGCTCGAGTGTCACTTGCCTCTGAGTCACCGTCGTCGTGGACTCACCGACCCATTAAATCGGTGAGTTTACTTGCTAAAATCTTCTTATGGAGTTAATGATGCTTAGTGGATAATTAGTTTAGGCTAATTAGGATTTAGGTGGTTAGTTAGTTTAGATTAGTGATTTAATTGTTTAATTTTGCATGTTATGTGGTTAGAATAGATTGATTATGGGCTAAAGAGGTTGTGCTATTTATCTAGATAAGTTCGGAAATTTTCTAGGCCCGTCTAGATTGTTAGATTAGCATTTCCGGCCTAAGTTGGTATTATGGTATTTAATTTGTATTATTTAATTATTTATTATTTTATGGAAATTATATCAAGATAGCTGGTGACCGGAATTTCATGCTGATTGTAATGGTGTGCTTAGTTTATGCAATTTGGTGTTAATTTGTGCAAATTGAGTGGTGATTGGAATTTTGGTTATTTATTCCAAAATTGTGAAATTTCGGTATTTAATTAGAAAATCCCGGGTGTCAGGTTTTGACATCGAAAATGATTTTAGATACTATATCAAATAGTGAGATTTTAAAAAGAATGGTATCAATTTTTCTAGTTCAAATTGACCGTATATCCACACATGATTATTTTACCGTGTGTTTTTTATACAAAGAAAATGGACCAAGTACATTATTTTAATTTGGACATTTGAGTGCAAAGCACGATATCTTGGCCGGGATTGGATGGGTGGATGAATGATATGAGAACCCATCACGAGCCTTTAGGGCCAGGCAATGCTCCTTTGAGAATGCCCCAAGTCAACGGATGGTGCTCGCAGTGGATGCTGGGCCGATGCTCCTATATGGAATGACATCAAGATATAGACGTTGCCGTGCTCAATGGTACGAGATGACCCCCGGCTACGCTGGAAGACCTATGGCTGTTAAGTCGGCCGTGGCCATTGGGTCGTAATCAATTAGGACACATGATTGATTGAAATTGACACGCTTGATTATGGGACAAAATTGTGTGGTACGGAATGGGATGTGTCATAATAATTTGATCTTATAATCGGAACCCCTGTAATTGTTTGGGTTATAAGTTGAGATGTCCCGATTGATGAGTACTTTCAATACATTTATATGTGTTATGAATTGTACTGACGTGCAGGAATGAATTGAGGCAAGGTAAGTCTTTTGTGATGTGTGGTTAGACTGCCTCTAGGCATATTTCCTTCTTAGTCGAGGTTTAGGGGGTGAACTTGCTGAGACATTGTCTCACCTAGTCGATGGCTCAATTTTTTTCAGGTCCTTAGATGGCAGTCCCGTTGGTTTGTTATGGTTAGCCTCAAAGGGTTACTAAGCTGATCACCAACTTCCCTGCTCCCGGAGGCCACTATGTCTATGAGCTCGTAGTGACCACTGTATGGGTTGATGAGGGCCTACCTCATAGGGTATCTCATCAATTTATGGCGTGGTTTCGCCGCGGGCTCAATAGATACAGAGTTGGTCCCCTCCAGGGTTTTGAGGTCCCCGCTGTGGTAGTCGACGCTGCTTTTGGCGAGAGTGCAGCTGACCATCCTGATGGTGCTATGGTGGACCCAGCGCCCTCGGAGCCTATGGAGTCCAAAGGATCGGTGAACGTGTCCGACTAGTGGGTCGTAGGACAGTTTCCTTTTTTAGGGCTAATCTTCTTGGTAGATGGACCAGTGTTGTATATAAACCTAGTTTGTTTATAAAAGCGTCTTTTGGTTGTAAATTTGTTATCCTGCTTTTCTATCCCATGCTATTTGCTGTCAAGGGATTTGTTTATTCGCTTCTGCATGTGCAATAAAATGAATAGGTCGACGACGTGTCCTGGGACGTCGCAATTTTATCGACCACCGAAGGATGTGCACGCGCTCGAGGTTCGGGGCGTGACATTATGCACAAGCCAAAGCAGTCTCATATGAATGCGGCACTGAAGATAGTGAAGTATTTAAAGAAATGTCCTAGACTTGGGATTCTTCTTTCCAGGAAATGTGATATGAGAATGACCGCATATTGTGATGCGGATTATGCGACCTGTCCGATGAGCAGAAGGTGCATAACCGGTTTCTGTATTAAATTGGGGGATTCTTTACTTTTATGGAAGACAAAGAAGCAACCAACCGTCTCATTATCTTGAGCAAAGGCAGAATATCGAGCCATGGCAAAAACCACATGTGAAATAGTATGGTTGCGAGGCTTACTTTGAGACCTTGGGGTACAAATTAGAGGACCAACCAAATTGTTCTGTAATAATGATGCAGCTCTCAAACTTGCATCAAACCCCATTGTCCATGAAAGAACAAAGTATATAGAAGTGGACTGCCATTTCACTCAAGAAAAAATCCAGCAAAGAGTGATTGAGACATAAGGAATTGGGACAGAAGAACAACTAGCATATGTCTTCACCAAACCTTTATGTCAGAGACAGCATGCGTATCTTTTGAGCAAGCTATGTGTCTTGGATATCTACAAGCCACCAACTTAAGGGGGAGTGTTGGAAGATATGCGAGATCTTCTGCATATTATTCAGTTTAATTAGGATCAATTAATATCAAATCTAATTTGTAGATTATTTGGTTACCTTTTTCTTGTACATGTTTTGTACTATAATATCAATCTTGTACATTGAGACAAATATACATGATATACACAAAATTCCCCACGTTCTTCTATGTCATCCCTCCTTGCCTTCGTCTTCTTTCAGGTTGCAACTCTACTTATTTGTTGTGTTTCATTGGGTCACTCAATTTGCCTTTGTTTTTTTTAGAAATATAGAAGTTCAAGATGTTTCTCTTTATGTGTTTGGTGCACGTACACTTCCTACGTTTGTCTTTGCGAGTGGCGATCCAGTGGCTTTTGTTTCCACAGCATAAAGTTGGATTAGGAAAAAGGCTATTCGAAGTCCCGAATTTAAGCAAGGTATGGTCTTCAGTGACGAAAGAAATAAAAGACCAGTCCATAACACGCGATTAATACAAAGAGCCTATTTCTTGCAAACCTTAAGATAACAATCAAATAATGGATGCTCACGTGACAAGAACTGTCAGATAAAATAGTAATACTTGCGAAGTTGTTGAATCCTTCGATCCTCGAAAGTTGCGATGCGTCTTCTCGGGGCATCATTCATCGCCGAACTCGTAGGTGCTTTGTCCTCATGTACAAGAGGAGTGTTAAATCATTGTCATGAGTTTGAATTCGGATAACGATTTATTATACTAAATTTTTTTGGTAAAGATTTTTCAATTAGAAGAAATTCATTGGACTCCTTAAAGCTGCACAAAGGAGGAAATAATTTAAAAAAAAAAAAGCAATTTTCCCCTTTGGAGTGAAGCTGCCGAAGCCCCTTGCACGTAGAGAAGAAAAAAAAAAGAGTAAAAGGAAAGACGTCCCTCTGCATGAAGAATTGACAGTGGTGGGCCCAAGGTCAAAAGTTTGACCTTGGGCACACACGCACACACGTATAAAACAACTCTTCAAAGAAGAAAAAAAGCCTGCCGAAGCCCTAGCTAGAAGAATCCGCTTGAAGCCTACACATGGAGCCGAAGCAAAGAGCCGGTGGGCCCAGGTCAACTATTTGACCTGTGGGCACACGAATTTCCCTTTTCGGCATGCGTGAAGAGGCTGAAATAAAAACCCTACGAGAAAAAGAGGAGCCGCACATCGTAAAGCTGAAGTACGATCAAGAAAGAAGAACGCAAATCCATATGTACATGGACCAAGCATACGTAGAGTGTTATATTTTGAGTTTGAACGCGCGGAGATTTTGTACAGTGAGTTTATGTCCAAGTGAATTGTTTATTTATAAACACTGTGGATTTGTGGTTAAATCTAGGTGTGGGAAATACTTGAGCGTGTAAGTAATTGTATACTCTGATTCTCCGATTATAGTGAATTATTTGCTGCTAGCTCTCCCCGTAGACGTAGGTACCAATACTCAGACCGAACCATATAAATTTCTGGTATCCTTATTTTTCTTGTTTATTTTTGTGGCGATTTCGCGTTGACATAAATTGCAAGATCCTATCGTTTCCACGTATTATATCTCAACAATTGGTATCAGAGCTTAGATCAAATTTCTTGATTGTGATTTGGAGGTTTTGCTTGTCTGATCAAGAAAGAAGAACGCAAATCCATATGTACGTGAACCAAGAATATGTAGAGTGTTATATTTTGAGCTTGAACGCGCGGAGATTATGTGCAGTGAGTTTATGTCCAAGTGAGTTATTTATTTATAAACACTTTGGATTTGTGGTTAAATCTAGATGTAGGGAACACTTGAGTGTGTGAGTAATTGTAAACTCTGATTCTCTGATTATAGTGAATTATTTGCTGCTACCTCTCCCCGTAGACGTAAGTACCAATACTCAGACCGAACCATATAAATTTATGGTGTCTTTATTTTTCTTGTTTATTTTTGTGGCGATTTTGCGTTGGCGTAAATTGCAAGATCTTGTCGTGTCCGCGTATTATATCCCAACAATTGGTATCAGAGCTTGGATCAAATTTCTTGATTGTGATTTGGAGGTTTTGCTTGTCTAATTATTATCTGGAAATTCTGTTATTGTAATTATGTCTAAGAGGAAATCTGAAATTGAGAAGTTTAACGAGAGCAATAACTTTGTGTTATGGAGCATCAAGATGCGAGCTTTATTGACAACCCAAGGTTTGGCCAAGGCACTGGATAATGAAGATGAGTTGCCTATTATAATGAAAGCCTCTGAGAAGGTAGAGCTAATGGAAAAAGCAAAGAGCATAATCCTATTAAATTTGTCGGATGAGATCTTAATAGAGGTTGCTGAGGAGAAGGATGCCACAGCATTATGGACAAAACTTCAAGCACTCTATGTGAAGAAAGGTTTGAATAATCGTTTGTACATGTTGAAGAAAATGTTTCAATTTAGATATACTGAAGATACGTCTATCAGAATCTACCTAGATGAATTTAATAAACTCATGATGGATTTGAAGAACGTCGGTAAGATACTTTGATGAAGAACAGGGCATGATGTTGTTAGCCTCTTTACCAGAGTCATGGGAGCACTTTATTGAGTCACTGTTGCAGGGGCATACTACAATTACCTCAGAAGAGGTAAAGTCCGCCTTATTCTCGAAGAAGTGGAAGAGAAAGTTGCGATATGACGGTTTGGCGCAAGAAGTAGCACAAACACTAATGATTCAAGGTAGAGAACAACATCGAGGGCTTAGTAGTAACAGAGGTAAAAGCATATCGAAATCACACCATAAAAAGTCCAAAGGACGCGTGAAGTGCTTTGAATGTCACGAGGAGGGGCATATCACGAGAGATTATCAAAAGCGGAGGAATAAAGTTGATAGGCAAAATACCACAAGCAATGTGGCGAACGTTGCCGAGGGAAGCAATAGTAATGCAGAAGCTATTTTATGTATGACTACTACTTTTTCAAGAGACGAATGGGTGTTATATTCGAGTTGTTTTTATTACATGACACTTCATAAAAACTGGTTTACTACTTATGAGGCTGTAGACGATGGTAGGGTTCTTTTAGGGAATAATGCAGTTTGTAAGGGTATGGGGATAAGGACAATTCGGTTTCGGATGCACGATAGGGTGGTGCACACATTGACAGATGTGAGGCATGTATCGGAGCTCAAGAAAAACCTTATTGAGGTGGAGCTTCCGATGGAGACTCCGGGGACCTCGAAGATAACAGAAGTTGAGACTGCAGATGAAGCCGTAGTTCCTGAAGTCAATGATAATGAACAATTAGCAAAGCCGCAACACACTATAGCCGTAGATAGACAGAGAAGACAAATTAAATCACCAGTAAGTTATGATTATATAGATATTGCTTATGCATTGACTGTAGGTGATAAGATGGAGACAGATAAGCCTATGTCTTACTTTGAGGCGATGGCTAGTTCAGAGTCGTCACAGTGGCTAGGGGTTATGAGTGAAGAAATAAAATCATTCCATCAAAATCAGCAAGTATCCAAGAGCCAAAAGATTGTCGGAAGTCAATGGGTCTTCAAACGGAAAGAGGGTATTCCCGGTGTTGAGGCAGTGAGGTATAAAGTGAGACTTGTGGCGAAGGGATATATACAGCTTGAGGATATTGACTACAATGAGGTGTTCTTTCATATGATAAGACATACTTTTATTTGTGTTTTACTTGCCTTAGTTGCTTCGCAGGATCTCGAGTTAGAGCAGCTAGATGTGAAAACTGCGTTTCTTCACGATGAGTTGGTGGAGTAAATTTACATGAGGCAACCAGAGGGATTTGGTATTCCAGGTAAGGAAAATCATGTTTGCTTGTTAAAGAAATCTTTGTATGGGCCAAAACAGTCTCCTAGGCAATGGTATAAATGTTTTGATACTTTCATGGCTAGTCAAGACTATTCAAAAAGTCAAATAGATAGTTGTGTCTACTATAGGAGATTGGAGAATGGTTCTTTGATTTATTTACTCTTATATGTTGATGATATGCTGATAGTAGCTAAGAATATGTCTGATATTGATGTGCTGAAGAAGCAATTAAATGCTGAATTTGAGATAAAAGAATTAGGTGCTGCAAAGAAAATTTTGGGTATGGAGATTTTGCATGATAAGACTGCAAGAGTTTTACGTTTATCTCGGAAGAAATATATTGAGAAGATCATGGCACGGTTTAATATGCAGTCAGCAAAATCTATAAGTACTTTAAACTTTCAGATAAATTATCACCACAGACTGAGAAGGAAGAGGAGCATATGTTTCATGTTCCTTATTCTAGTGTCGTGGGTAGTATTATGTATACTATGATGTGCACTAGACTTGATATTTCACAAGCAGTAAATGTAGTTAGTTGTTATATGAAGCATCCTAGTAAAGCTCATTGAGAAAATGTGAAGTGGATCCTCAGATATTTGAAGGGAACAACAGACGTGAGTATAGTATACTTGAGGGATAGCAATGACAGTAAGATCACTGGTTTTGTGGATTCGGATCACACCAGTGACTTAAATGATTGCAGATCTTTAGTAGGATACGTATTTACACTAGCGGATGGTACAGTTAGTTAGAAAGTGTCCTTACAAGATCACATTGCCTTGTCTTCAACTGAGCCAGAGTACATGGCACTAACCTTTGTAGCGAATGAGGCGATATGGTTATGAAATTTGCTCACAGACTTTGGGTTAGAATAAAAAAGTGTGGATATACACTGTGATAACCAATGTGCGATATATTTGGCGTATAATCTAGTTTATCATGAGCGAACGAAGCATATCAACATCAGGTACCATTTCATCCGAGATGTCTTAGTTAAGGGTAATGTTATTGTCAAAAATATTGCTACAGTAGATAACCCGACATATATGATGAGTAAGTCTGTTCATTTGGCGAAGCTCAAGCTCTGCTTGAGCTCTATTGGCGTCTATGGAGAGTGAGCGCCTGTCGGGGCATTGGGAGAGCAGCATGGAGATGAGCTCTATAACTTAACTTCAAACATCGAACCAAGGTAGAGAATTGTTAAATCAATATCTCGAATTTGAATTCGGATGAAAATTTATTATATCGAATTTTGTTGGTAAAGATTTCCCAAGTAGAAGAATTTCTCTGGACTCCTTAAAACTGCACAAAGGAGAAAATAATTATAAAAAAAAAGGAATTTTTCCCGTTGGAGTGAAGCTGCCAGAGCCCCCTGCACTTAGAGAAGAAAAAAAAAGCATAAAAGGAAAGACGTCCCTCCACATGAAGAATTGAAAGTGGTGGGCTCAAGGTCAAAAGTTTGACCTTGGGTGCACACGCGCACACATATAAAACAGCTCTTCAAAGAAGTAAAAAAAAAAGCCTGCCGAAGCCCTAGCTAGAAGAATCCGCTTGAAGCCTGCACGTGGAGCCGAAGCAAAGAGCTGGTGGGCCCAAGTCAACTATTTGACCTATGGGCACACGAATTTCCCTTTTCAGCGTGCGTGAAGCGGCTAAAATAAAAACCCTACGAGAAAAGGAGGAGCCGCACATTGTAAAGTTGAAGCGCGATCAAGAAAGAAGAACGCAAATCCATACGTACGTGAATCAGGCATACGTAGAGCGTTATACTTTGAGCTTGAACGCACGGAGATTTTGTACCGTGAGTTTATGTCCAAGTGAGTTGTTTATTTATAAACACTTTGGGTTTTGGATTAAATCTAGGTATGGGAAACACTTGAGCGTGTGAGTGATTATAAACTCTGATTCTCCAATTATAGTGGATTATTTGCTTATGGCTCTCCACGTGAACGTAGGTATCGATACTCGAACCTAACCATGTAAATTTCTTGTGTCTTTATTTTTTTCATTTATTTCTCTGACGATTTCACGTTGATGTAAATAGCAAGATCCTGTAGTTTCCGCATATTATATCCCAACAGGGAGACCCAACACCAACAAAGCTAGCAAATGGAAGGCAAGAAGTATAATTAGGGGAATTTAATCCACCGCACTAGTTTGCAGAATTTGGACTAAGAAAGATTAGTTGAAACTCGGTTCAGCTCAAGCTTGAAGAAACTTTAGTCGAGCGCAAATTTAATTATCCACCTGCAAAATAACGAAGCTGACCTAACCTAGACAAGTCTGGGGGCATGCGAATGTGAATTCAAACCCGGTGTTGGGTTTGACTGAGGTCTAGTTCCAAAGTAAAAGAGCCCGAACGTGATACATGAGTTGGAGAGAGTTAATGGTTGGTTAGTTGAGTAGTTGGGGATTGCTTGTGACACGAAAACGCGGAGAAACTTATGCAGTTCTCTGCTTTTCAGCTCTCTCTAATTAATGAACCAACCACCATCTTTTTGATGTATTAAGGATGGGGTCATGAGCATTTCATTCTTCGAACCCAAGCAGCCAACTCAAAGGTAAGTGAGGTTTTTATGCAGTTCATTTCCATTCTTTGGCATTCTATGTCCGTCCAGCTGAACATGGAAACCATCCTATCACTATCATTTTTCTGTAATGGGTCTTTTATGACTAAAAGTCCAGTTATAATTTAAATAGAGAGTTAATGGTTGATTAGTTGGGCAGTTGGGGATTGCTTGTGACACGAAAACGCGGAGAAATTTATGCAGTTCTCTGCTTTTCAGCTCTCTCTAATTAATGAACCAACCACCATCCGTTTGATGTAGTGAGGATGGGGTCAGGAGCATTTCATTCTCCGAACCAGAGCAGCCATCTCAAAGGTAAGTGAGGTTTTATGCGGTTCATTTCCGTTCTTTGGCGTTCTATGTCCGTCTAGCTGAACATGGAAACCATCCTATCACTATCATTTTTCTGTAATGGGTCTTTGATGACTAAAGACCGAGTTATAACTTAAGGAGCACCGACACCAACACTGGCACGCGACAAGCGACAAGACATGACATGATGTGTCGATATGTCGTTTCTCAAAAAATAGAGAATTTCAACACATTGTATATTAAATGCATATTTTTATATACAAAAGTTCAAGATGTTTCTCTTTGTGCGTTTGGTGCTTGTAGGCTTCTTACGTTCGTCTTTGCGAGTGGTTATTTGGGCTTTTTTTTTTTCCACAACATAAAGTTGGATCAGGAAAAAGGCTATTCGAAGTCCCAAATTTAAGCAAGGTTAATGGTCTTCAGTGACGAAAGAAATAAAAGATCAATCTGTTACATGTGATTTAAATAAAGAGTCTATTTCTTGCGAACCTTAAAATAACAATCAGATAATGCATGTTCACGTGACAAGAACTGTTGGATAAAATAATACTTGCGAAGTATGTTGAATCCTTCTACCCTTGAAAGTTGCGATGCGTCTCCTTGGGCCATCAATTCGTCGCCGAACTCGTAGGTGTTTTATCCTCATGTATAAGGGGAGACCCAACACCAACAAAGCGAGCAAATATAAGGCAATAAGTACACTTAAGCTACGTTTGGTCATCAGGATTTCTAATTGGGATAGAACTGGATAGGATAAGATATGAAATCCTTAGATTTTTTTATATTATGTCCATTGTTTGGTGAATCGCGTGAGTATTAAAGTAAGATATGTTACATCATATCATATACATTTTTTTTTATATAAACGGCATATCATTGTGAATGAACCTAAATGTTCATAAATGGAGATAGTGAAAATCTCTCCTAACACTATTCCTTAATTTATTTTTAATTTATTTTCCCCTTTTTTATGTTATTTTATTTATTATTTCTTTTTTCTCCTTTCATCATTATTTAATAAAATATTATCAAATAGTAAACTGTACTAACATACATAAAATACAAAAATAACTAAAAATATATAATAAATATAAATATTTAATTTATAGATTGAATGTTTATAACAAGATAGAATTAAAGTTGAATATATAAATTAAAATAAGATTAATTAAAAATAAAATTTATTTTTTACTTTTAATTTCTTAAATTAGAATTCAAATATTATTGATATTGAAATATAATTTCAATTTTGTTAATTTAATAAGTTTGTTATTCGAGAAAAATAACTTTCTTATTATGGACATTAAAAATACTATACATCTTTATCACACCTCCTCATGGGATAATTTTATCCTGTCTATATTCCCCTTATATCCGACTTTATCACATGTATTAAGCGAACACCAAACATAGGATAGGATAAATAATATCATATCCCAAATTTTATCCCGACTGTCAAACGCAGCCTTAGGGGAATTTAATCCACCGCAACATTTTGCGGAATTTGGATTACGAAAGAGCAGTTGAAACTCAGTTCAGCTCAAGCGTGAAGAAACTTTAGTTGAGTAGCTTGCGAGCTTAAACGACTAGTTGGATATCTATGAGATGTGTCCTCTGGAAATTTGTTCTATATTCAAAATTCGAGTGCAAATTTAATTACCCACCCGCAAAATGACAAAGCGGACCTAATCTACACAAGTTTGGGGGCATGCGAACGTGAATTCAAACCCGGCGTTGGGTTTCACTGAGTCTAGTTCCAAAGTAAAAGAGCCCGAATGTAATACATGAGTTGGAGAGAGTTAATGGTTGATTAGTTGGGCAGTTGGGGATTGCTTGTGACACGAAAACGCGGAGAAATTTATGCAGTTCTCTGCTTTTCAGCTCTCTCTAATTAATGAACCAACCACCATCCGTTTGATGTAGTGAGGATGGGGTCAGGAGCATTTCATTCTCCGAACCAGAGCAGCCATCTCAAAGGTAAGTGAGGTTTTTATGCAGTTCATTTTCGTTCTTTGGCGTTCTCTGTCCGTCCAGCTGAACACGAAAACCATCATATCGCTATCGTTTTTTTGTAATGGGTATTTTATGACTAAAGGCCGAGTTCATACTTAATTAGCACCGATATCGACACGCGACACGTAACAAGACACAATGCGCCGACACGTCATTTCTTAAAAATAGAGAATTCCGACACATTGTATACTAAATGTATACTGTGTATAAATTATCATTTTTATGATTATTTAAAGAATGAATTTACACAAAAAAATATTAATCCACCATTTATTAATATAGTTTGTTGTTTCAATTTGACAAATTCAACTCCATTCCAATAATTCATAAAACTTAGAGAAAAAAACAAATAATTCACATTCGGACTTACATGTCAGATATGTTGAAAGAGAAGAGAGAAAAACTTGAGGAGTGAATTATGTATCACGAAAAATGAGAGTCAAAAGAAAAGATAATACTTGATTTTTCTTCTTTCCAAATTTATTATTTTTATTATTATTTTTTAGTTTTTCACATACATATATTTTGACCCCTCATTTTTTGAAAATTTTTAAAATTGATCTCGTGTATTGCAATCACATGCCGGAAACTCGCATCTTTGGAATTCCAACTCAAGTGTCGGAAAAGTTAATCAGGTATCAAATTTTTCGACACATGTTGACCAAGTGTTGACACCTAGATTTTGGCGAGCCGGTCATTTATTTATTGCATAGAACATTAGAGGTAATTTTATCCCTGAAAAAATATTAATTGCATAGCATATAAATTTAGATGCATTTATTTTTAATCTTAATATTTGCATTTTATTTTTTAGGACTGGTGGTGGAGGGGTATGAATTAATATTTCTAAGCTCTAGCTTGGCAGGTCGGATTAAGCCCGCGAAAGAAGTAAATTAGCCTAAGCCCGTTGTTTTTTAAATTAATTATCTCGTGAGAATTTGAGATTTTATACGATATTACGGTAGTTTTTGGAATCATGTTGCAATCTTATCTTTAGTCTTTAGGTGATAAGATCGTTGGGAATATTAAAGAGATAAAGAAAATAAGAGAATTTTGGGTGATTGGGAGGTTATAGATTATCTTCGTGTATATTGAAAAAACGAGATAAAATATTCTACGAAGATCACATATTTTTACCTATAAAAGCAATTGTGTGCGGTGAGAGAAAGGGGGTGGCTTTTCGAGGTTTTTCTTTTGGTCTTCGAAAGAGAAAAAGGTGAAAAGTAAAAGTGAAAGGAAAGTTGCAGCGAGTGACATGAGAGAGAGAGAGAGAGAGAGAAAATCGGAAAAGAAAAGGGAAGGGGGCCACCGCATCATCTTCTTCCCGAGGGGGAAAGCTCGGATGGGCCAGCCTGCCCCCGTCCGGCCGCCGTGCCGGCATCGCCTCGCCGGACACCACCGCACCTTGCCACCTCGCTGTTCCGCTCGCCGCCGCCACCACTACGCCGCCGGTCTCGCCGCTCCGTCCGCTCCTCAACGCCTGCACTTGAGATCTGCTCGTGACCTAGCACCCGGCGTTTCCTGCGCCGGTCGCAACCGGCGTTAGCTGATCCCCGTTCACCGTCTCCGAACCGCCATCCTTCCCGACGCCGCCGCCTCATCAATCTCGCCCCCGATTCGCTGGCGACCTATCGGCCCGCGAGCCTCATGTTGTCTCTTCCCTATGCCGACTATTGCTGCGCCTCCCCCGAAGCTTGACCCGAGCCAAATCGCGGCCTTTCTGCTCCAACAACGCTACTACTGTCCCTGTCTTGTCTCCGCTTGCAGATCTTCGCCAGTGCCTACTCCGACCAGCAACTTGTCAATGATCTAACGCCTCTGTCCGAGCCCGAGCCCGAGCCGAGCCGCACCCCTCTCTGCCCGAACCCAAGCAAGGTCGCCTGCCACTGCTCCTCGCGACGACACCGCTCACCACCAATCCGCTCACTGTTGAGCCTCCTCGCCGGAGTTCCAACGACTGGCGACCGACGGTGAGATCGCCCTCACTGGAGCGACCCCTACCTGCTGCTCTGCTTAGAAAAAACAAAAGAAAAGAACAAAAAAAAAATCAATTTAGGTAGTTTTTCTTTTCTTTTTATCTTATTTTATTTTTGTTGTTTTACTTTATTAGTTTTTTTTAGTGTAATTATTCCTTAGTGTAAAATTGAGATTGCCTGATATGAAATAGCCGGGAAATTTGTGATTGTCAGTCTGATTTTCGAGCCTGAAATCCAACTCGCAATCACTTTAAAAAATCGCTAATCCAATCTCCCGCCCAAGATTCGATTCACGATTTATGTGAAATTGGTCAACCCGATCTCATGCGCGAGATATGGTTCGTCAATTTGAATATCGATATTGCTTGATTTGCTGTCGTGTCACTTAAGTTAATTTTCTTTTAAAAAAATCCAAAAGTGTAGGTTAGAATTAGGTTTTAGGGTTTGCATGTTTAGAGTATAAATTTTGTTCTAAATTTTATAAATAAAACTAGTTTTTTAACTTGGATTGCATGTTTAATTATTTGGCAATTATTAATTTCGAAAATTTAAAAAAAAAAAAGGAAAAACAACAAAAAATCATCATGCATATGTCATGTAGAGTTAGGGCATATTTTGTACGTCATTGCATATTAGGGTAAAATTGCATTTAGTTTAATTCTAGGTAATATTTTTTATTAAATATATTGCATTTTATAATTATTTGGGTTAAGATAATAATTTAGTTTAAATTAGGATTTGGCTTAGCTTAATTCCTAATATAAAATTGAATAGGATCTTAATCTAACTAGATAATTTTCACACTTTACCTAATTTCAAATTTCATGAAAAATACAAAAAAAAATGCCATAGGTTGAATTAGTTTTATTTTCTAGGATAGATTGCATTCTTTTAGGAAAAAGAAAGAAAAGAAAAAAGAAGAAAAATGTCACATGCACGTCATTAAGATTAGATTCATTGAAATGCATGTCATATGGTAGTTGTTGCTAGGTCCATCCAATTAGAAATTACATGTCATTAGAGTTAGGTCATTTAGTTAATATTGCATCGCATATTGCATAATTTTCATTAAATAAGTGAAAACAAAAAAAAAGAAATTGCTTGTTAATTAGAAACCATATCTAGGATTGTTGATGTGGATTTTCATTTAACACTACAGATGGTTTCGTTGCTTTAAGATAAGTTCTGCATTATTTAATTGCTTTCTTGGGTGTTAAATTGGTGGTTTGCGCACCCGCATGATCACTTTATATGTTAGGAAAATAGATTTAAAATAAATCCAAATTTGCCTTTGCAAAAAAATATTTTTGAAAATTAAAAATAAATGGTACCGAAAAGGCATTAGAGAAATCTAATGTAATCAAGTCCCCATACCCTTAGTCTCTGGTTCGTAAAAGTAAAATAATTCTCCAATTATTTTACTTAGGTATCTAATTGACCTACCGTAAACCGATTAGTGGCGACTCCTAGGTAATGATCATTTGCATGTTAAATATTTGAACCTCAAGTCGTGAATTGGTATGGGCTTGGGAAAGCCCGAGCTAAGTCTAGGCTTAGTAATCCATTAGCCAAACCCTATGTGGATCACCCAAAATTTTGGTCGTGACACCAAGTATCAAAGAGTGTTCGAAACTATCGAAGAGTGTCGAAATGTCAGACATGACAGAAAAGCTTCCAAAGAATGTCAATGCTTCTTAAGTTCTAACAGTTATAGAATATCAGATATTCAAATTTAAACATACACTCCATCCCCATAAATAGTTAGTAGCTATGTGATCTAATTCTACATTACCATTCTTTTTTTTCTTTTTTCTTTTTTAACACAATATGTACTGTAATTCACGAGATTCTTGAAACTTTCGAAAGCTTTGAGATTAAAAAGCAAGTGAAACAAAACTCAATTGCTAATTACATTAGAGAGGAACAAGTGATAAAGAATCCACCAATGACTCACCAGTTTACGAACATCAAATTAATGTTCTTATCAATGGTGGGGATTGGCATAGAAACATAACTTAAATGAAATATCTTTTCATCATTTACTCCTGTCACCGCCTGCTGCCCACCCGCCATCCATGGGATGCCAGACAGCTGCCATAGGCCATCGAAACTTGGATGCTAGATGTCAATGCTTGCCACTAGCCAAGTGTCGCCAGACGTTGCACGCTCACCTCCTGCTGCCGGTCGCTGATTGCTAGCCGCCAGCCGACCCCACCCCATCCCTCTAGGTGGTCACCGGTCACAACACGCCCCCCACTTGCCTCTCATCGCCAATCGCCAGACCCTGGACTACAAATGCCAGACACTGGTTGTCAATCACCCATCGGCCATTGAATGTCGGACACCTCCCACCACCACTTGGGAGAGAAAAATTTTATGTCGTTATCAAACGAATTTCTATTTCAAGAACATAAATTTTATAAGGTTATCAAACGCATATTTTTGTTCGGACTTATCTAGGGAATAGAAATAGAAAAATCAATTATTAGTTAGAAATTGATTTCTGGAACATAATAGTTATCATACACGCCTTTAAGGACTTAAAGTTTAAAAAAGCTGCAACCAAATGTCTATTCAAACGATAGAACTTTTG
This sequence comes from Eucalyptus cladocalyx, assembly GCA_017140615.1. Classification (NCBI taxonomy): domain Eukaryota; kingdom Viridiplantae; phylum Streptophyta; class Magnoliopsida; order Myrtales; family Myrtaceae; genus Eucalyptus; species Eucalyptus cladocalyx. Next base: position 16,784,990 of record CM029519.1, read on the forward strand.
TTCTCCGCGCAGTTTAAGTGGTTACCATCATTCGTACGGGGGCTGGACAAAAATTTGGACAGTGCAGACTGCGGGATATATCATAAACAATGACTCCCCTAATTAAGTCTTCGTGGACCGCGGCGCTATTTATGATTTCACAAGCTCACTACTCCTACTTCCACCGATCAACAATGAGCAAAGCCCCTCTGCTCCTACACTTCCCTCGTCAAACTATGGACCTTCCAGGAGCGATAGTAGATGATGATGTTAATGAGCTATATAGGTTAATTGAGGGGGACGGAAATCTCTTAGATCCTGGATCTAAGGACCCTTTCCAAAACACTCCACTGCACGATGCTGCAGACCAGGGGAAAACTCAAGTGGCTGTGGAAATGGCCATCTTGAAACCATCACTTGCTCAAAAGCTTAATCAAAAGGGTTATAGCCCCATGCATTTGGCTTTGGAAAAGAAGCATTACCGCACTGTGAGGGCACTGGCAGCGCTTGATCCCAAGTTGATCCGAGTCCGAGGACGAGGTGGGATCACCCCTTTGCATTGGGTCGCTGGAAAGAAAGGAGACAACAAGCAAGAGCTCGAGGACCTCTTGGAGCTCCTAGCTGAATTCCTATCCGCTTGCAAATCGTCCATCGAAGATTTGACAAGTCAATGCGAGACTGCCATTCACATTGCCGTCAGGAAATGCAACACTGAAGCATTCAAGGTCTTGTTTGGATGGCTTAAGCGAACCTATATGACAGAAATCTTGGATTGGAAAGATCAAGATGGCAATAATGTCTTACATATTGCTGTGTCCGAAAATCAGCCTGAGGTATAATTCATTGATTTCACACTTATTTGTGCTTTTATCATTCAATCCTTGAAATAGCGTAATAACAAATGTTATGCTAATAAAATATGAAAGTAGATGGTTCTGATAACATTCAGAGAAGAGATTTGAACAAATCACCTTATTTGGTTTCTTCTGTTGAAGAGAAGAAGAGGAATTAGGAGGAATTGATATCTCTCCTTCCCTCCCAATCTTATATTTCTTATTTTTCTTTTTGACAGCTTTCCCATGCACAAGGTCGCGTATGAGGGGGTTGGACCCCTTTATTGAATATGGTTTTATAGGTTGATCCATTCTTTTTTCTTCGTTTATTTCCTCAGTGGTTGGGTCTCCAAATCACTTCAGATGGGTAGTCAAAGTTAGGTCAACAAGGAGTGTTTATTTATTAAAGAAAAGTCAAATACTCATATTAAGATAGCGATAATATGAGTAGGTAGATTACTTTTAATTTTTTTGTTTAATTCAAGAGATACATATGGGCATGTTTAAAAATTCAATTAAGCGTTGGAAATTAAAAAAAAATGGAGCACTGAATGAGATTAAACTGGTATAATAATTGTAATTAGTATTTGACTTAAAAGACAAAATTCAGTCAAAATATTCCCTTAATCTAGTAATCAGTATAATAGATAATAAGTAGAATATTCCCGATGATATTGTTAAAACCTACTCTAATAGTTCAATGTTTGGTGACAAATTAATTATATTCAGTGATGTATTTTTAATCATAATCGAACAATTTTTTACCTCTCTTTTCACGACTTGAGATTATCAACACTAGCACTTATTTTTCAATTTTATCAAGACAAGCCTATAGCGTCATTTCAAAATTTGCTAGTGGAAAACTATTAAGGTTTAAATTTGAGTTCTTTTTAATTGGCATAACAATGTTTTGGTTGGAGGATTTACAGAAAAAATAAAATAAAATAAAAAAGGAAGGAAAACAAAGGACGGATATAGAGATCGCCTTGTTTCTTACCTAGCACAACAATAACTTAATGACTTGTACTATTTTTATGCTCTAAATGGTGATAACATTTCTTAACTTATTGAATTGATGAAAATAATTTCAAGAAAACTAAGTAATCAAAATCACAAATGGAAAGGATGAAAGTTGCTATTTATGAAAATGTAAAAAAAAAAAAAAAAAAAAAACCATATTGTCATGAAAATATAAAACGTTCTCTATATATCAAAGCAATTATGATTTATTCCACCACTTTATGTAATTTTCCGTTCATTTTTATGCAAACTTCATTTTTTCTCTTCTTCTTACTATCGTGCTTAAGTTAATTCCGATAAGTGATTGATTATAATGAGTTTGAACCTTGTTCTTGATCTTTGTTGATTAACATATATTAAATATAGAATATAATCATAAAGAGTTTGTAACTTTAACCATAGAATTCCCTAAATAACTCGAACTAAGTAATTGCACATAACAAGGACTTTTTGTAAATGAACTTTAGGGAGACATTGTAAACAAACATATTTTATAAATATTCTTTTAAATTGGAATTGTAATTATTTAATTTATTAAAATTATCAAACCTTAGATGATTATCGTTGAAAATCAATGAACATGTAACTTCTCCAATTTGGACTAGAAAAAGAAGAAAAAAAAGCGATAGTTTAGAAAAGATTGATAAAAATTATTAGATTGATCAAGTTACATTAAAGGTACTCTTTCCTTCTCTTTTATCAATTTTACCATCACTAAGGCTTTAGTGAGGGCTATTTTCAACCATTTAGAGTTTACTGTGTGTCTAAATCTGTTTTAGAGGTGGAAATAGCATGAGCCTATCTTAATTCTTTCTTTTCTAATTTTTTATTTTTCCAATTGATTAGCAAAAATTTCTTCCTTCTTCCAAAATCAGTCCATCCAAACATCTTGTATGACGTAGAAGCTAACAAGGACAATCCAACACAACCATACATAATCACTTCATGGGAAATATCTCACTGATCAATTGATTCTAATGTATAAAGGATATAAGTATACCTATCTAAGGTAGTCTATCTCTTCATAGCAAAAAAAAAAAAAAAAATCATAAAAATATAATTGAATTCTAACATTTTAGTTGACGTGGTTAAGTCCTAAACTTTTATAAATAATCATAGTCATTCAGATCATTACTTTTGTGGGTTCGCCTTTCTCAGAACTCACATGGGCAATTCTTGACTGTCACACAAATTATTTTGGTGAAAGGACTCAATCACACCTTTTAAAAAGATTTAGGACTTAGTAACATTCGTTGAAATGATTGCATTTGATAAATAAGGTTTAGTGAAGTTTTTCTCATGTAGTTGCATCACTAGTATCATCCATGCTTAATATGGCACTAGCCCACTTTGTGCACAATAGTAAACTAGTAACAGCGCAGTGATTTTAATTGAAGAGGTACATACTTCACTTCATTTTGTTTGCATTTCTTCTAGATCATCAAGCTATTGATTGGGCATACGAATATAAATGCGAAGAACTTCCAGGATGAGACAGCCCTGGAAATCCTCCAAGCGAATCCTTGTGGCAATCAAGATGTTGTGAAGAGGTTACGTCGTCAAAAATGTCTAGCAAGACTTTTTACTCCTACCCTCTCTCTATCACAGTTTTTTACCATGGAACTAACCTTCTTCGAGAAGCACGCATGTTTTTTTGGCATCCAAGGTAAATCCACTCACAAAATAATCCTTCTAGTGTCGACCTTAATCGCAACTGCCACTTACCAAGCCGCCCTCACTCCTCCGGGAGGATACTGGGTGGATTCCTCTTCAAGTCCCTCAGCCAATTCCACCGCCATTACTGCCCATCCCAGTGGCGCTGCTAATGGGAAACCACATCACGCCGGAAACATGATCCTGGACGGCTGGAAGCTATATTTGTTCGCGGTCCTCAACAGCACGGCCTTCTTCACCTCCATCGGCACAATCTGGGCTACTGGCATTGCATTAATGTCCAAACCCTTCATGGTTTACTTCTCTGTATCCATTCTCAGCTGTGCCTACATTATTTCCCTTATGGTCGAATTCCCAGAACAGAATGAGGTCGCGACAATTCTCTTATGGGCATTCTTTGGGTGCTCGCTGATCTCCGTGCTGTTGCTCCCCTGGTGCGTGCATGGAATGCACATCCGAGCTCGGAAACGCATCGATGCCACAAGGATGCGTGGTGACTTCCTAGAATTGAAGGATGGGAAATAGTTTGCAAGTATTATTTACCTTTTAAGTATTCTTCTCGCGTGTGCAATGTAATCTATGTTTCTAGTCTTGAGGCTTGCAAGAAATAGACTCTTTTGATAAGTTGCGTGTAATGGACTTATCTATTTATCCATAATCCCTAAGAACCTTTAATATTGCTTAAAGTGTGGACTTCTAACAGCTTTTTTTCTTAATTCAACTTCATAAATTGATGCAGTGGAAACAAAAGGCAGTGAGTCGCAACTCGCAAACATGAATACCTAAAACGTACACGTACAAAACAAACATAGGGAAATCTCTTGATTTTCTTTATCTATGGAAGGAGGCTAACTATGGGACCCGATAAAGCACAACAAATAAATACGGATGCAAACCTTTTCTAGAAATTACAACTCAATAACATAACAGAAAAAGAAATACTTAGAATATCAAGTTCTAAAATTCTAAATATATCGAGTGAGAGATGTAAGGTCAATATTTTGGACTTTTTGTTGAAAACATGTTGCATTTTCTAGTTTCTTAACAAAAAGTGTTGGGAATGCTAACATGAGTTTATTCCACACACTACAATAATCTAGTAAGTTATAATGTAAAGGTTCCTGGCCTCTAGCTGATAGCATCCTTGTGCTAGTAGAACTAACATCTCCAAAAAAATATCTTCATTCTTGGGCTTTTAAATAAGGTCAAGGACATTTGTATAGATAAAAACTAGTTATATTGCCCGTGCTATGCACGAATTTTATAAATGAAATTATGTTGTATTTTATTTGAAGTTTCGTATATATTGATATCCTTTCTAAAGAGAATAAGAATTACTAAAATGTTTATAGTATTATTACCACACATTTATGACATGGAAACCTATTAACCAAATATCTATAACAATAGAAGAATAATTGCCATTGATAAAAGTCTTGATGATTTTACCCCCATATAATGACCTAATGGAACATATTGAGTCTATAGATCTTAGGGGAAAAAAAGTGCCCAATGTAATTAAATAAGTGGGAAAATGACAAAAATGGTACTAGAACTTTGGTTTTTTTTTTTTTTTGAACGAGAACTTTGGTTCAATATGTAATATAATATCTAAGTTTACTTTGTTCAATGTGGTCCTTGAACCACTGATAAATATCCGATGCAATATTTCCATTTGCTCAAACGATAAATCAGACATTATTTAAAATTGTGAATTATTATATGTTGAGTTGGATTTTTAAAAATGATAAATCAACATATCCATTTTTTTTATCCACTACTTTAGAAAGGGAAAAAATATTAGGGCATTAACATTTCCGTCATTATTTTATAATGTCGATTATTAGATTTTAAATATATATATGAATATCTTAGATAAAATAATCTACATGTACTTTTATTTTTTGCCTACCATTCAAACTTAATGAATCGGAAGCCATATCAACACATTCCATTTAACTTGATTTAACAAAATGGCGACACTAAATATTTTCATGTAATATAGGGACTAGATTTAACATTTATTAATACTTCCGGGACCACATTGAACTAATTTAATGTTCATGACAACATTGTACATTTAACCAAAATTTAAGAATTATTTGTGTCATTTTCTCTTAGTAAGCAGCCCCATACCAATAGGAGCAAACCAAAAGATATACACAACATACAAGAACACCCTCTCTCTTTTTTCGCCAATAGTAAATGAATTTCACCCATCAGGCCGTCTTCTTTTCTTTATTTTTTATAAATTCTTCTTAAATTATTATTTCAAGTAAAAATGCGGCATCTTTTCATTTTCCGTCGCTTCGAATATTTCCACCTGAATCTCACCTGTATTTAAATTCAGATCAACATGAAAGAGGCTTCTTCTCCGAAATCATCCCTCCATTTTGAAATTACCTATATATTGATCTATTCTTCTAAAGAGAAGTATACCTTTAAAAGGAAAGTACCGAATGCAATTAAATAAGCTGCCTCTTACCAAATAGGAGCAAATCAATTGAAATGCACAACATGCGAAACCGCTTGTTGTTTTGCCAGTATCATATTAATTCCACAATTAGGCCGTGTTCTTTTGATGCTTTCGGTATAATGTCCTGACTAATATAATGAGAATTTTTATAATTAACAAAAAAAATACATGTTTTATTAATGGGAAGCCTATCTAACAGCACCCTGTAGTTCATACATGGAGATTAAAAGATTAAAATCCTATTCATTTATTTTTATCGTCTGGGAAGATTAAAATCTTGAAATCACAAGCAGTTGGACCTGACCTTCCTTTTTGATCTTTAACTTACTGATTTTCCTGGCCGTATTGTACGCCTAATGTAATCGTAAAATTAATTGTGATATCGAATTAGTTTCTCTGACTATTAATATCTCTACTTCCTATTGAAAACACTCGTGGTAACTGTTATTGAAAAAATAACTCAAAATTCCACAAAGTAGCCTTCATCCGACAAAATCAGAAATCTCAAACAAACAACGTGACGGCCCAGTAAAGATCTGCAGTACGATGCCGCAGTTGCTGAACGACTGGCATGGCTTCTCCACTCTTGGTTTTCCTCGATGTTGATCCGACTGCAAGTTTTTTCTTTATGACTTTTGCTGTATTCGCTGCTGTCGGACGGGCAGAGTAGTTCGGCGGATCAGATCGTCTGTATAGCTTCACCTAGCGGAACATGCAGGAAACCTCAGGACTTTCCCCAAGGAAAAAATAATTACAGTATCAATTTAAGTAAGTAATTTCTTGTACTTTACTCAGTTCGCTCCAATTCTGCCTCACTCCATTCACTTCAACTTGTTCTGGCATTGAACTAGATGCATCGCAAGGATTCGATTATTTCTAGAGTACGTCAGTTCATGTGGCATGAACTAGATGCATCGCACAAATTCAATCATCCAGAATATCAATCGAGAACAATATCATATCTAAGCATAGAGTATAATCATCTTGACAGGCTTTAACATTGTCAAAACGAGAAAATCAAAGTATATTTTGGAGCGCCAAGTGATGTCACAAAATTTTCTTATTAAACAAAAGGAACTTCTTTAATTGAAAATCTACGTTTCAGAGAGTTGCGTAAAAACAAATAATATATGCTTGTCGTTTGAACGACATAAAGCAAACACCGCATACCACAATGAAGGTTACATTGCAAAACATATTTAGTGAGACTGAAGGAGTTCCTGAGTAGGACGGATGAAGCTACTTGAACTTAAATGAAGGGTGATTCAAGCTTAACTTAGATTTAGGGGTTTGACTAAATAGGCAATTGACACGGTTCAGCTCAAGCTTGAATAGACTTTGTCTGAGTAGCATGCGAGCCTAATTGAATAGTTTTTTTTTTTTTGGGTCGAAAAAGTAGCTTTCATTTCTTTAAAATAAATTTGCATCATAAGGCAGATGGACCTCCATACACAATAGGTCCCATAATATCTGAGAAGGCTTAGAAACCCAATTACATGGCAAGGCCTCAATTTAATGGGTTTTAACGGTCCAATCCACTGCTTAGTTGGCCTCTCCTACATGATGCTCTTGCCGGATTTTTTTAAAATTGCCCGACAAAGCTTTGTACTTGAGATTAGAGGAAGTACATCCCAGCGCTATCTGACTCCATAGTTAAAGTGAGTTCAGTTTGTTTGCTGAGAAAGTTCAGAGCCTCCAAGGTTGCTAGGGTTTCTACTTGCAAAACCGTAGAAGCACTTGCCAATTTCGTGGACCCATCTACAAGCCTCCCCGAATCGTCTCTGAACACATCTGTTAGATGTGTCTTTTAAAACTTGGTCTGTTTTCATAATTCGAGTTCAGATTTTATTATTTAACTCACAAAATAAGCTGCATTCGCTTTGACTGTTGCCTAGTTCCGAAGTAAAGGAGCATGAACATCGTTATTGATTTTGTGGAGGTCGTTCACCTCTGCTTTTCCGCTGTCACTCTAATTACAGGACCAACAAGCGTCGTTTTGAGCCGGTGATGTTGACGCCCCGAGCACTTCTTCACTGTACCCGAACGGCAATGTCAATGGAAGAGTTCACCAAGTGAGGTTCTTCTGCAGCTCATTTCCGTTCTTTGGCACACTGTGTCTCTCCAACTGAACATGAAAGCCATTTTTTCACCGTCATTTTCCTGTCAGATCGCGTAAAGAAATAGATTCGAACTGCTCAGAATAATGTTTCCAGCTTGACGTGGTTTTCCAAGAGTAATGCTGCTGGAATTGGCGGAATGGAATTGGCCGTGGGATTTGAAGGGGAATCCTGCCAGTATCCTTCCGGAGGAGTGAGAGCAGCTTGACAAGTTGCAACTACAATTAAGGTCAACACTACAAATATTACTTCGAGAGCGGATTCATCTTCCATGCCGATACAACCTACGTACTTCGCGAACAAAGTTAGTTCCAGTCTAAAAAAACTGTGATAGAGAGAGTGTAGGATTAGACTGTCTTTCTCAACATGGCCGAATTATGGCGCTCAATATTCCACTTTGGCCCTAAAATTTTCACTTTTACCAATTGAGTTCTAAATTTTTTTACATTTTGCCTATATAGTCCATCCAGCCAATATTAGCCAAAAACTATTGACATAAATGCCAGCCATCGTACATGACATGGTCAACATCAACATAAATAATTTTTAATTTTTTTCTTTTTCTTTCTTTCTTTCTTTCTTTTTTTCTATTTTTTTTTCCTTCCAAGCCCGACGAGGGCCACTAGCCAACACTCGTCAGTCAGAGGTGAGGGCCAATTGAGCCTCACCGGCCCTCATCGAACTTGGTAGGAAAAGAAAGGAAAAGAAAGAAAAAATTTAAAATTTAAAAAATCAATTAAAAAATATTTTTAAAAATCAATTAAAAAATTATTTTAAAAAATTATCTATGCCGGCGTCAACTGTGCTACGTTGTACTACCGGTGTCCATGTCAGTGATTTCAAGTTAAAAATGGCTAGATTGATTCATTTGGCTAAACGTGAAAAGTTTTAAAACGTAATTGGCACAATTGAAAGGTTTATAATTAAAACGTAATTGGACAATTTTCCCCTGAACATCAAGTTCCCATGATTCTAACACCAACCAACCCACGGAGGTGAAAAGCATGAAAGCATGAGTCACCTATCACAGGATCAAACTACAAGTGAAAGCAGTCAAGATTCCAACGTAGATCATGCAATGATTTTTAAAAAGTAGATCCAAAGTCCAAAGGCTGAAGGGTTCTAAAAAGTGATTCGATGCACTGACGTAAGAACAAGAACAAGTTCCTCAAATATCATATCACAACATTAAACTATAGGTGAAAGCGTTCAAGAAAGAAAAAAAGAACGATGTTAACATTTTCATATAGACCACATTGTGTCCACTACAAATAGATCATAGATCTGAATTTCACATTAAAAAAAAAAAAAAAACCTTTGAATTCCAATTTGCTCACCCCTTCTTGTGACCCACCTCACATTAAAAAAGAAAAAAGAAACAGAAAAAGTAAAAGAAAAGAGAGAGCACTGAGAGGTAAGAAAAACGGCAGAAGTACAGCACAAGTGCCATAACTTAGCACCGAGGGACACTTAAGTGCCATAACTTTAAAACGGTACACTTGAGTGCCAGTTTTGAAGTCAAATGGGACACTTAAGTGCCACTCCGGCGAAAATCCGGCCAACTGACTTACGTGGCAACTTTCCGGCGAGCTTGGTCCAAAACGGCATCGTTTTGCACGCTGACATGGCGGAGAAAATGCAAAAACAATGCCGTTTCGTGTCTACGTATAAATAATAATATAAATATTAATTAAATTAAATTTAAAATATTCAAAAAAAATTAAAAAAAAAGAATATTTTAAATATTTTAAAAAAATTAAGAAATATTTAAAAAAAAAATTAAAAATTAAGAAAAGGGGGGAGGTCGAACGCGGCGGCTCCCTCGCCGCCGCCGCCTCCCCACCGTTGCCGGGAAGGGCCGGCGACGGAGGGGGAGGGTCGGCCGGGGTCGCCGACCCCCCGGCCGACCGACAGCGAGGGCTCGCGAGCCCTCGTCCGAATCGGGGGCCGGGGCCCGGCGACCCGGCCGACCCTCCCCACTCCGTCTCCGGTGAGGGTCGCGGGCCCTCGCCGCCTCCCCGCCGCCACCGGGAAGGGCCGGCGACGGAGTGGGGAGGGTTGGCCGGGTAACCGGGCCACGGCCGGGCCGGCAAGGCCGGCCGACCGACGGCGAGGGCCCGTGAGCCCTCACCCAGATCTGGGGCGAGGGTCGCGGCCCTCGCCGCGATCCAGCGAGGGCTCGCAGCCCTCGCCGTCGGTCGGCCGAGGGCCGGCGACCCCGACCGACCCTCCCCCCTCCGTCGCCGGCCCTTCCCGGCAACGACGAGGAGGCGGCGGTGACAAGGGAGCTGCCCCGTTCGACCTCCCCTCCGCCCCACCCTTTTTTTTCTTAATTTTTAAAATTTTTTAATTTTTCTTAATTTTTTTAGTTTTTTTAATTTTTCTTAATTTTTTTAAATTTTTAAATATTTCTTATTTTAAAAAAAATTGAATATTTTAAATCTAATTTAATTAATTTATATATTATTATTTACACGAAACGCCGTTGTTTTTGCGTTTTCTCCGCCACGTCAGCGTGCAAAACGACGCCGTTTTGGACCAAACTCGCCGGAAAATTGCCACGTCAGCCATTTGGCCGGATTTTCGCCGGAGTGGCACTTAAGTGTCCCATTTTACTCGATATTGGCACTTAAGTGTACTATTTTAAAGTTATGGCACTTAAGTGTCCCTCCGTACCAAGTTATGGCATTCCAGGTGTCCCAACCTCTAAGAAAAGCCTATTTTTGATCCTCAAAACAGTTCTTCAGCTTTCCAAGAGACCTTTCGACTTATAAAATCAATACTAAATGAATAAAATCTTGACCTCACCCCACCACACTGGTGCTCCTCACATGGATTCAGGGGATTCAGACACCATTCCATGAAGAAATCGAAAATGAGACCCAATGTAGAGGGTAACTGTCACGCCCTGAACCTCAAGCACGCGTACATCCCACTACGGTCGATAGAAAAGCGACTTCCCAGGACACGTCGCCGACCATTTCTATTGTTAATGCACATGCGGAAGCATGTAAATAATCCCCAGCCAAAATTCAATTGGGATAGAAAAGCAGGATCACATTTTCAAAACCAACCACATACTTTTTATACATATCAAACCAGTCGATTTACAGGACTAGGCTATTAACAAAAGATCTATAGAAGATCAGTTCTAAAAAACAAAGCTATCCTAAGACCAGCTAGTCAGATCCATTCACCGGCTCTTTAGGCTCCACAGGCACTGGGGGCATCGGGTCTTCCACCAACCCATCTGGAGGATCAACAGCACTCTCTCCTAGAGCGGCATCTATAATACCAGGGGGAATATCAAAACACCTAAGAGGGCCATCCAGGAATCCATCAGGTCTATAGCGATACCACGCTCTAAATCGATGAGGGACCCTACCAGGAAGGTTCTCATCGACCCAAACAGTAGTCACCACAAGCTCATAGACCCAATGACTTTCGGGATCGGCATAGTCAAAAATCCTCTTAGTGACCCTCCCTGGTCTACCAAAAAGCTCCGGAGGATCCGCCATCTAGGGACCTAAAATATTATCCCACAACCGGGATGAGACAATGTCTCAGCAAGTCCTACCCTCTAGAACTCGATTAGGAAGAAAATAAGTCCCAGGGTGCTCTAGCCACACAAGGAGAATAGAGGACTTACCTCGCCTCAGTCCTTCCTGCACGTCAACACAATTCAATTCTCAATCACATTTGATCATTCACAATGATTCAATTCAATCACATTATCTATCTTTCTATACCGTCTATCAAACCAATCGTTAATACGACATATGCTTTCCAAAGCTGTAACTGATAGATAATATAATAGCTCGCCAGAAGCTACCGCAATATTTATATATAATATACTATAGCTCACCAGAAGCTGCCGCAATATTCAATATGGTATACTATAGTTCATCAGAAGCTGCCGCAATATTTATATATATATATATATATATATATATATATATATATGTATATCATAACTCCTCGCCAAAGTTATCAATTCAACAATAACCCAATCCATACCTTAATTAAATCAATCAATCAATCAATCAATCAAATTGATTCAAACTGGCCATACAAACCAATCACGGTGCTAGGAGCTAACACCGGGTATTTTCAAGTTAAATACCAAAACTTCTCCAATTTCACTTAATTCCACAATTTTGGAATTATTAACCACAATCATCATTCACTCAATTTCGCAATTTAACATATAATTAGCACAAACCGACCGCACTGCTGTGATCAACGCGAAATTCTAACAACCGACCATTAAGGCAAAATTTTCGAAATTATTAAATAATTAAATTCAATTCCGAAATTAAATAATTAAATATTATATTATAATAATATAATATAATATAATAATATTTAAAAATTCGAAATAATTATTTAATTAAAAATAATTAATTAGGGCTTAAATTAGATTACACTAATTTAAACGTACAATTAGCCCTAATTAAACATCCATTAAACTAATCATACAATTAATCTAATTTACATTAAAATATTCTAATCTAACCACCTAAACCTAATTAGACTAATCTAAACACCACTTAAGCATGATTAACATACTAAGCGAGGTTTAGATGATAAACTCACCGGTTTTGCACGCCGGTGAGTTCACGGCGACCACGACGCCAAGGCGGTCAATAAACCCTGAAGCGGCGACACCAACGGAGGCCGGGAAGACACTGAAAGCGAGCCTCAAAGACTTTTTGCTATCTTCGGCTACTGATATTGCTGGAGAAGAGCTATTCGGTGGCCTGATTTGCTGGAAACGGCAGAGGAGGAACAACAGTGGCTTCAGGCGGTGCAGGCGGTGGTTCCGGCGACCCTGCTGGCTTCGACAGTGGCCAGGCGTGGCTGAACGACGGCCTGGAGGAGCGGACACAAGTGGAGCGGCTGCTGGATGAACAGGAGGGTGCGACGATTGCAGCTGGTTTCGGTTGGCTTCCACGGGCGAGCGACGACGATGGGGAGGTCAAACGGGCAAGAGGAAGCTTCGAGCGGCTCCCAGGCGGTGCTGTGGCTGTCGAACGGCGAGGTAAACGGCCAGAGGACGCGAGACGAAGGCGGAGCGGTGGCTGGACTCGTGGCTACACGGGATCGGACGCGACGGGCAAGCTAGCCGCTCCGGTGGGCTTGCGGGGCTTCGGACGGCCGCTGGACGTTCTCCCGGTTTCTCAAGCTTTTTCCCTTCCTCAAATATGGAGAAAGCTGCCGCACGAGGGATTCAAGGAAGGAGAAGCTTCGGCTGAAGCAAGGGGCCCCCAAGAGCTCTTCTAGCTTCAACACTTGTCAATCTCTCTCTCCTTGCCCCCACCATGGCCGGCCCACCCTTCAGCCTCTCTCTCTCTCTCTCTCTCTCTCTCTCTCTCTCTCTCTCTCTCTCTCTCTCCTCTAGCTTCCCTACAAGCTAGTTAATAGGTCCAAAATGTGGTGTGCCAAGGGGATTTCGAATTTTGAACATTTGTTCACTTAATTCACTCAATTGCCAATTAATTCCATCCAATTGAAGCTCAATTAAATCAACCATGTGTCCTCGGCCTTCTCATGACATTTCCCCGTCAAATGATCCAACTTGCATCCCGAAGATTCGATTAAAAACGGCCCTCTGACAATCCCGAACAAAACGGCCTTACTTTGCTTTTCCGCCAAAAATCTAGGTTTGTAGAAAAATCTTCTGGAGATGAGTCGACGTTCCTAAAATGAATTGTGACATGCCAGAACCTTCAATTTTTAAATCCGGGTTTAAAATCACAATTAATTTCAATCTGGCGCGATTTGAGCGCGTCTTAATCTACCAGGTAGCTTTTAAGAAATTTTCAGTGCAATTGACCCGTGGTTGATTATTTTCAAGCCAGGAAATAATCTTCGACACATTGGCGACTCTCGATTGTCGTGAAAATCTCGAGGTTTCAAATACGGACACAGGGTACCCAAAACGACAGAATAATCAGTTCAGTGCCGGTCGACGAGGATATTGAAATCAGGCGGAATCACCCACACTCTAATTACATATCTCAGTCGAGTCGACCTATTACTGATCTCTGTTTGATTTTGACAGTGTCGTAATGATCCTTGAAGATTTATACGGTCGAGCAGTCGGTTCATGGTTAGATTCTCAAGCCTATTGCATTTAAATTCCTTAACGGTTTCACCTGATAGACTAGTTATCTCGTGAGTGATCAGCTCGGAGAATTGAACCATAAGTGCGTCGATGAAAAGTCCGTCTCATTTAATTGAAAACAGAATCAGAAATTTGGGATGTCACAACTCTTCCCCTCTTATAAAAATTTCGTCATTGAAATGTAAACCATTACAATCTTTGAATCAAAAAGGTGGGGGTACAATTCTCTCATCGACTCTTCACTTTCCCAAGTTGCTCCTTCAGTGCCGTGGTGTTACCAGACCACTTTGACCAACGGAATGGTCTTGGTGCGCAGAACTTGCTCTTTGCGATCCACGATCTGAACCGGCTTTTCAACGTACGACACACGGTCGTCCACGTCCAATTCCTCAAAATTAAGCACGTGGGTCGAGTCAGGCTCATACTTCCTCAACATCGACATGTGAAAAACATCATGTACTTGCGCCAACTTTGGCGGTAATGCAAGACGATACGCCAGAATCCCGATTCTTTCCAGAATCTCAAAGGGACTTACGTACCTCGGACTCAGTTTTCCTTTCTTGCTAAAGCGCGAAGTACCCCTCATTGGCAACACCTTTAGAAAAACGTGATCACCAACTTGGAACTCCAACGGTCTTCGACACTTGTCTACATAGCTTTTCTGACGACTCTGAGCGGTCTGTAATCTGCTTCTGATCACTGCAACTGCCTCCACTGACTGCTGAACTAACTCTGGGCCTGTAAGCTTTCTTTCACCAACCTCATCCCAACACACGGGTGTTCTGCATGCTCTGCCATACAACGCTTCGAAAGGTGCCATCTAAATACTCTACCACTAACTGTTGTTGTAGGCGAATTCGACGAGATGAAGCTGCTCTTCCCAACTCCCTTTAAAATCCAGTACGCAAGCTCGCAGCATGTCTTCGAGGTTTTGAATAGTCCTCTCAGACTAGCCATCCGTCTGTGGATGATAGGCCGTACTGTACTGCAACTTCATACCCAAAGCACTCTGCAAGCTTTTCCAAAAAGCGGCTGTGAACCTTGGGTCTCTGTCTGAAGTAATAGTCATTGGCACTCCATGCAAACGAACGATCTGACGCACATACAAGTCTGCGTGTCTATCCAAACTAAGGTCCTTTCATACTACAATAAAGTGAGTCAACTTTGTCAATCTGTCGACCACTACTCAAATCGAATCATTTCCTCTCTGACTCATCGGTAGTCCAGTCACGAAGTTCATCGTGATATGTTCCCATTTCCACTCAGGAATCTCGAGAGGTGTAAAATTCCTCCCGGCTTACAGTGTTGTGCCTTTACTTGCTGACACGTCAGACATTTGGCGACATGCTTGGCGATGTCCGCCTTCATACCAGACCACCAATAATGCTAATGCAGATTCTGATGCATCTCCATACTGCCAGGATGAATGCTGTAACTGCTACGATGAGCCTCTGATAAAATCTCCTCTCTAAGCTCTACATCGTCAAGTACACACAATCGTCCTTGGAACCTTAGTGTTCTATCCTCAGCAATCTGAAAGTTAACATTCTTCTTTTCTGTATTCTCTTGCAGAATCTTCTAAATCTCTGGATCTGTCCACTGAAGCGTCTTGATTCTGATCTGAACTTCCGGCTCAATTCTAAGGGTGGCCATAAGGTTCGAAAGGTGGCCTACCTCAAATTTGAAACCCGAATCTCGAACTTTCTCAATCAATCTCCATTCCTTGAGTACCATCTGAGCAATTGAAGACTTCCGACTTAGAGCATCAGCAACTTTATTTGCTTTTCCAGGGTGATATAAAATATCACAGTCATAATCCTTCAGGAGTTCCATCCATCGACGCTGTCTCATATTTAACTCCTTCTGAGAGAATAAATACTTGAGACTGATGGTCAGTGAAGATCTGGAATCTTTCTCCGCACAAATAATGTCTCCAAATCTTCAAAGTGAAGATAATAGCTGCAAGTTCTAAGTCATGCGTCAAGTAATTCAATTCATTAGGCCTCAACTGACGGGACGCGTATGCAACAACCCTGCCATGTTGCATTGGTACTCAACCCAGTCCACTAAACGACGCATCACTGTAGATCTCATAACCTCCAGGGCCAGACGGTATGGTCAGCACAGGTGCGGTAGTCAGCTTCTTCTTAAGCTCTTGAAAACTACACTCGCACTTGTCTGTCCACACGAACTTCTCATCTTTCCTTAGTAAACGAGTTAACGGCGACGCCATTGCTGAAAACCCTTCCACAAACCTTCTGTAATACCCTGCCAAACCCAGAAAACTTCTGATCTCTGTTACTGTCGTCGGTCTCGGCCAATTGATCACTGCTTCAATCTTGGACAGACCCACTGATATTCCTTCACCTGAAATTACGTGACCTAGAAACGCCACACGAGTTAACCAAAACTCGCACTTACTTAACTTGACATATAGCTCATGATTCCTCAGAGTCTGTAGCACTATCCTCAACTGTCTTTCGTGCTCTTCTGGACTTCTCAAGTACACCAAGATGTCGTCGATGAACACAATTACAAACTGATCCAGATACTCCATGAACACTCGGTTTATCAAATCCATAAAAGCAGCTGGAGCGTTCGTCAAACCAAACAGCATTACAGTAAATTCATAATGGTCATATCGAGTACGAAACGCTGACTTTGGTATGTCTTCCTTCTTAATCCTCAACTGATGGTACCCCATCCTCAAGTCGATCTTTGAAAATATCGACACTCCTTGAAGCTGGTCAAATAAGTCATCAATCCTCAGAAGTGGATACTTGTTCTTAATTGTCACTTGATTTAGTTGACGGTAGTCAATGCACAGACGTAACGAACCATCTTTCTTCTTCACGAACAAAACTGGTGCTCCCCAAGGCGATGCGCTAGGGCGTATGAATCCCTTATCCAATAATTCTTGCATTTGCACATTCAGTTCCTTCAATTCAGACAACGCCATCCGGTAATGAGCCTTAGAGATTGGCTCTGCCCCGGTGCTAGCTCAATTACAAACTCGATCTCTCTCTCTCTCTGGCGGTAGACATGGTAACTCTTTAGGAAACACATCTGGAAATTCTTGAACCACTGATATATCTTCTAGCTTCAGCTCCTCGGCTGTCATATCCACGATAGTTGCCAAGTAACCTTGACAACCCCCGTCTAACAAACGGGTTGCCTCAAGCTATGAGATCAAAGCAATCGAGGGTCCTCCTCGACTCCCAATAAATTCGAAACTCTCACCCCCTAACGGGTTAAACTGAATCGATTTACGATAACAGTCAATCTTAGCTCGTTGCTTGGTGAGCCAGTCCATGCCAATAATCACATCAAAATCATACATGGCTAGGACTATCAAATCTATTTCCCCCACTCGCTCACCAATCACTAACTTGCAACCAGAACAACCCAATGCAACTAACACCTTATCCTTTAACGGTGTAGATATGCTAACCACTTATTCCAACAATTCAGGACTTAATCCTATCAGCTTAACAAACTACTCAGCTATAAAAGAATAAGTGGCGCCAGGGTCAAACAAAGCATAAGCAGCATGGTCGTTCAACGAAAGCGTAGCTCTAATCACATTAGGCGCATCCTCCGCCTGTCCTCTTGTGATGGCATACGTCCTTCCTTGAGCTGGAGGTCTAATCGGTCCACCCTGTGGTGCGATCTACGGCACAAACCCCCTATTCTGACCCAACTGAAGCGGCGGTGGTAGCGGTAACTGTTGCGGTCCTCTCTGCTTTCTAGGACAATCTCTAGCCATGTGTCCAGGCTGGCCACACTCGTAACAATTACCCGTCCTACGATTACATGGGGCTGTACCATGTCGCCTTCCACAGATGCAACATGCACCATTCTGATTTGGCGTTGACTTCCCAATTCCACCCTTCCTATTGGGCGGAACATGATACCTTCCTCCATACATCGATTTCTTCCCAAACCGATTACCTTCTCTGTTCGACCCAAACCACGACCCAGATGCGGCAGCTCTCTCATTCTGGTCTCTCTCAATCATCTAGACTCGTTTGTACAAGTCATTGTAGTTCCCCAAGTTCAGAAGTATCAGCGAACTCCTCAGTTCCGATCTGAGCCCATCTCTAAACCTCCTAACTCGGTTCACCGGATTCTCGACCAATTCGGGGGCATACCGCGATAGTTCCGTGAACTTCGCTTCATACTGGTCTACGGTCATAGTACCTTGGCGAAGACGCTGAAATTCTACCATCTTCACTTCTCTGGCAGCTTCAGAAAAGTACTTGTCGTTGAAAACTTAGAGAAAGGCGTTCCACTCTAGAACTACGCCTTCAGGGAATACTATGTCTCTTACGGCTTCCCACCAAATCTCAGCATTACCTTCTAGTTGGTAGACTGCAAGAGCTACCTTCTCCACTTCAGTGCACATTAGCAGTGCAAAAGCCTTCTCTAAGCCCTTGGTCCAAAGAACTGCAGCTCGGGGTCTCCTAACCCAATGAACTTCGGTGGATTCAACTTCAGGAAATGCTCCACCAACTTATGCATTGGTCTCCCAGTGACCACGTTCCCAGGTGGAACTTCAGCAGGTGCAACAACAAGCGCAGCAATTGGTACGGCGGCGGGTGCAACAACAGGCGCGACATCTGGTGTGGCGGCGGGTGCAACGCGAGTGCGGCGACGGTGGCGGAAAGCAACGCGGCAGCGATAATAGCAACGGCTTGATTCTGAGACTGCTGATCCATCCAATTCCCCATGGCCTCAAGCATTTGGAGGATCCCGCCGATCCTTGGATCACCAGGGGCTACTACCCCAGCACCAACAGGAGGTGGTGCTACTCCACTAGCGCTAGCCTCAGCTTGCGCTCGACCACGTCCACCTCGGGTACCGACCCTTGTTGGCGTCCTCCCCCGAGTAACTAGACTCATGGTCTTCTTCCTAGGAGTCCTCTCCTGATCACTCATAACGCAAGTTCTCTACAAACACCTGCTTTCCAATTCACATTGAATTAGAATTGAGTGACCTACCAAACAATTTACCAATCAACTAGAAATCACATGCACCAGCATGAAATCAAATTCATTCCTACTAACTATCCCATAAACCATCGCACCTTATCACTCCAATCACAGACCCGCTCTGATACCACTTAAACAGGGATGTCACGCCCCGAACCTCGAGCATACGTACATCCCACTACGGTCGATAGAAAAGCGACTTCCCAGGACACGTCGCCGACCCTTTCTATTTTTAATGCACATGCGGAAACAAGTAAATAATCCCCAGCCAAAATTCAATTGGGATAGAAAAGCAGGATCACATTTTCAAAACCAACCACATACTTTTTATACATATCAAACCAGTCGATTTACAGGACTAGGCTATTAACAAAAGATCTATAGAAGATCAGTCCTAAAAAAACAAAGCTATCCTAAGACCAGCTAGTCAGATCCATTCACCGGCTCTTTAGGCTCCACAGGCACTGGGGGCATCGGGTCTTCCACCAACCCATCTGGAGGATCAACAGCACTCTCTCCTAGAGCGGCATCTATAATACCAGGGGGAATATCAAAACACTTGAGAGGGCCATCCAGGAATCCATCAGGTCTATAGCGATACCACGCTCTAAATCAATGAGGGACCCTACCAGGAAGGTTCTCATCGACCCAGACAGTAGTCACAACAAGCTCATAGACCCAATGACTTCTAGGATCGGCATAGTCAAAAATCCTCTCAGTGACCCTCCTTGGTCTACCAAAAAGCTCCGGAGGATCTGCCATCTAGGGACCTGAAATATTATCCCACAACCGGGATGAGACAATGTCTCAGCGAGTCCTACCCTCTAGAACTCGATTAGGAAGAAAATAAGCCCCAAGGTGCTCTAGCCACACAAGGAGAATAGAGGACTTACATCGCCTCAGTCCTTCCTGCAGGTTAGCACAATTCAATTCTCAATCACATTTGATCATTCACAAAGATTCAATTCAATCACATTATCTATCTTTCCATATTATCTATCAAACCAATCGTTAATACGACCTATGCTTTCCAAAGCTGTAGCTGATAGATAATAATCGCTAGAAGCTGCCGCAATATTTATATATAGTATACTATAGCTTCCTAGAAGCTGCCGCAATATTCAATATAGTATACTATAACTCACCAGAAGCTGCTGCAATATTCAATATGGTATACTATAACTCATCAGAAGCTGCAGCAATATTTATATATATGTATATCATAACTCCTCGCCAAAGTTATCAATTCAACAATAACCCAATCCATAC
The DNA here is from genome assembly GCA_017140615.1 of Eucalyptus cladocalyx. Taxonomy (NCBI): domain Eukaryota; kingdom Viridiplantae; phylum Streptophyta; class Magnoliopsida; order Myrtales; family Myrtaceae; genus Eucalyptus; species Eucalyptus cladocalyx. The sequence continues at coordinate 16,805,476 of CM029519.1, forward strand.
CTTAATTAAATCAATCAATCAATCAAATTGATTCAAACTAGCCATACAAACCAATCACGGTGCTAGGAGCTAACACCGGGTATTTTCAAGTTAAATACCAAAACTTCTCCAATTTCACTTAATTCCACATTTTTGGAATTATTAACCACAATCATCATTTTCACTCAATTTCGCAATTTAACATATAATTAAAACAAACCGACCGCACTATCTTTGCGATCGCGCGAAATTCTAACAACCGGCCATCGAGCAAAATTTTCGAAACTATTAAATAATTAAATTTAATTCCGAAAATTAAATAATTAAATATTATATTATAATAATATAATATAATATAATAATATTTAAAAATTCGAAATAATTATTTAATTAAAAATAATTAATTAGGGCTTAAATTAGATTACACTTATTTAAACGTACAATTAGCCCTAATTAAACATCCATTAAACTAATCATACAATTAATCTAATTTACATTAAAATAATCTAATCTAACCACCTAAACCTAATTAGACTAATCTAAACACCACTTAAGCATGATTAACATACTAAGCGAGCTTTAGAGGATAAACTCACCGATTTTGCGCGTCGGTGAGTTCACGGCGACCACGACACCAAGGAGGTCGGTAAACGAAGCGGCGACACCAACGAGAGGTGGGAAGACATCGAAAGCGGGCCTCGAAGTCCGGAACTTCTTGCTGTCTTCGGCCATCGATCTTCCGGAGAAGAGCTGTTCGGTGGCTTGATTTGCTAGAAACGGCAGAGGAGGAACAATAGAGGCCTCAGGCGGTGCAGGCGGTGGTTCCGGCAACCCTACTGGCTTCAACGGTGGCCAGGCGTGGCTAAACGACAGCCTGGACAAGTGGACACAAGCGGAGCGGCTGCTGGATGAACTGGAGGGCACGACGATTGTAGCTGGTTTCGGTTGGCTTCCACGGGCGAGCGACGACGATGGGGAGGTCAAACGGGCAAGAGGAAGCTTCGGGCGGCTCCCGGGCGGTCTTGTGGGCTGTCGAACGGTGAGGTAGACGGCCGGGAGGACGCAGGATGAAAGCGGAGCGCGGGGCTGGACTCCGGCTGCACGGGGCCCGACGCGGACGGGCGAGCTAGCTGCTCCGGTGGGCTTGCAGGGCTTCAGACGGTTGCTGAACGTTCTCCACTGGTTTCTCAAGCTTTTTCCCTTCCTCAACCATGGAGAAAGCTGCCGCACGAGGGATTCAAGGAAAGGGAAGCTTCGGCTGAAGCAAGGGGCCCCCAAGAGCTCTTCTAACTTCAACACTTGTCAATCTCTCTCTCTCCTTGCCCCCACCATGGCCGGCCCACCCTTCAGCCTCTCTCTCTCTCTCTCCCCTCTAGCTTCCCTACAAGCTAGTTAATAGGTCCAAAATGTGGTGTGCCAAGGGGATTTCGAATTTTGAACATTTGTTCACTTAATTCACTCAATTGCCAATTAATTACATCCAATTGAAGCTCAATTAAATCAACCCATGTGTCCTCGGCCTTCTCATGAAATTTCCCCATCAAATGATCCAACTTGCATCCCGAAGATTCGATTAAAAAGGGCCCTCTAACAATCCCGAACAAAACGGCCTTACTTTGCTTTTCCACCAAAAATCTCGGTTTGTAGAAAAATCTTCTGGAGATGAGTCGACGTTCCTAAAATGAATTGTGACATGCTAGAACCTTCAATTTTTGAATCCGGGTTTAAAATCATGGTTAATTTCAATCTGACGCGATTTGAACGTGTCCTAATCTACCGGGTAACTTTTAAGAAATTTTCAGTGCAATTGACCCGTGGTTGATTATTTTCAAGCCACGAAATAATCTTCAACATATTGGCGACTCTCGATTTTCGTGAAAATCTCGAGATTTCAAATACGGACACAGTGGTACCCAAAACAACAGAATAATCAGTTCAGTGCCGGCCGACGAGGATATTGAAATCAGGCGAAATCACCCACACTCTAATTACATATCTCAGTCGAGTCGACCTATTACTGTTCTCTATTCGATTCTGACAGTGTCGTAATGATCCTTGAAGATTTATACGGTCGAGCAGTCGGTTCATGGTCAGATTCTCAAGCCTATTGCATTTAAATTCCTTAACGGCTTCACCTGATAGACTAGTTATCTCGTGAGTGATCAGCTCGGAGAATTGAACCATAAGCGCATCGATGAAAAGTCCGTCTCATTTAATTGAAAATAAAATCAGAAATTTGGGATGTCACAGTAACTCAGAGTGGAGAAGAGAGTGGCGAATCATGAAGGAAGTCAAGATCAAGCCATTGAAGAGGGAGAGCGAGTAACCGAGACGAATAGAGAGGCAGCAAGGCTTCTAATAAAAGAGTTAAAAGATAACTTGGGATTAGCAGTGAACCCGTTGAATACCAGTTCAACCTAGAACTTTGTCTTGTAAGGCCGGTTGTTTTTTTTTTTTTTTATTCTCAATAAAATTGATTGGTTGAGGGTATATAACCGAAAACCGAATTGATCAACACCAGTTCCCAATTTCTTTTTTTAATCCGGAAATCAAACTGATTCCCTTGTGAACGAGTTTGAAACTGATAAGGCTGGTTCGAGCTAGTTCTCGGATTAGATTGGCCTAATTGCTCACTCCTAATATCATCCGTCTGATTTACGATTATGGAAAATTCAATTGCCAATTACATTAAAGAGGAACAGGTGATGAAGAACACACATCGGCTTATAGATATTGGTTTAATCTTCTTGATGTGATAGAGATAAGTGTAGAAATGGGCTTAAGTTTGGGCATTTAGTAGATTGAAGAGTCAAATTCTTATTTTGGCCACTCGATGACTTAAAATATTTATTTAAGAAAAAAAAAGCTCTCATCGAATTATCGAAGTTCGCTGTTAGTGAAATTCAAGCATCGAAATTCTTATGCATTTATGCCAACCGGTAGATGTGATTATGATTTATCAAGACAGCCTCAGCTGCTACTCCCCACAACTTCATGTAGTACTGGAGAAATGACACCCAACCATATTTAAAAAAAATAAATAAATAGATAGCAAATTACTGGGTGAGTATTACTATCAATTAGACTTCTTCAACTAATTTAGATTTTCTTGCTGTCTTGGCTCTCGCATAGCGAAACTTAGCATGCAAGTTCTCTACAGAGAAAGATTCCCCGACCAATTAAATTATTTCTTTGGGATCTATCATTAACAGTGACTCACCTAATCATATTTTGATTGACTAGATTTTGCTAGTTTGCCACTCTTTCTTCGATCCATCATCAACAAGCAAACCCCCCTCTGCTCCTCATTTCCCTCCTCCAACAATGACCCTTCAAGAAGCTATAGCAGATGATAACGTTGAAGGCTTATACAGCTTAATTAAGGAGAACGAAAAGCTCTTAGATCACGGACACAAGGGCCCCTTCCCAAATACTCCACTACACGACGCCGCGAACAAAGGGAGAATTAAAGTGGCCATGGAGCTGGCTATCTTGAAGCCATTGTTCGCTCGAAAACTTAATCAAGAGGGTTTCAGCCCCATGCACTTGGCTTTGGACCAGAAGCATTATCACATAGCGAGAGCACTAATGAGCCTTGACCCCGAGTTAATCCGAGTCCACGGACGAGGCGGATCACCCCTTTGCATCTTGTAGCTGGCGAAAGAGGAAAAAGTGAGAAGGAGAACGTGGATCTCGTGGAACTCCTGGTTGAATTCCTATTTGCTTGCAAATCATCCGTCGAAGACTTGACAAACCAATGTGAGACTGCAGTTCACATTGATTTAAAATTTCAATATTATTAATGTTATTTTCCTTTGTTGTGCCTCATCGTTTTGAGTGGATGAAGTTGGTCCCTGAAGCATTTCGTTCACTTTGAGTAGGTGAGGTTGGTGCCCGGAGCATTTCGTTCACTGTACCGGAACCACCATCTGAAGTGTTCACTAAGTGAGGTTATTATGCAGTTCGTTTCTGTTCTTTAGCACTCTGTCTCTCCGGCCGAGCATTAAAAACCATCCCTTCACTGTCACTTCCCATGATGCGTCTTTCACTCATATTTAGACAATCTTTTCTTTCTCAGCTTGTAATATTTGTATTATCCCTTGGCACATTTTCATCGACCGTAAAATATACACGTGGCAAGGGATTGGACTTGCATCTCGAGTGCAAGGACGCCATGACCAAAATTTTAAAATGAGCGATAGAGCGTGTGGCCCCAACGGCATTATTATACCTCAATCAATGATCGTTTTAAATAAGAAATCAGACGCTGAGTCCGTTCAAAATCTTTAATTGGTAAAATTTTGTCAGTGGCCCCTGTGATAAGGTGGTTTTGGCATTGTCTCTCTTCTGTATCATGAAAATCCACTCGTACATCAACATTTGCCAGCTAGGAGAGAGAATTTTTTAAATCAGATCGAAAATGTTATCATATTAACCTTCATTAATTTAATTAAACATTATTAAATTTGTATAAATTTACTATCAATCGTTATTTCGTTTGGCTTTGCCGACTTTCCTCCAATTCGTCCTTTGCCCCTTGCGAAATTAAGTAAGGATTGTTGTGTTCGTATGTATGTGAGAAAGGATCTTGGCAAATCTGGCCAAGAGGAATCAATGCTCTCTTCCAAGTTTGGCTTTAGTTCGATGTCGCTTCTTTGTCTTCATTGTGAAGAAAGACATCAGGTACAGAAATTAGCCGGTAGCTATATTATAAATCTGTGATAAATATGTCACCTTTATTAAGATAAATGTGTTCATCTTTCTCGTTTCACAGCTACATTACATGAATAACCCATCCCCACAATTAGCTGGTATCCATGTTATCTAATTTTGCAGTGTGGTTTTATTATGATTTTTTAAAACAATATGTAATTATAATTCACGAGAGAATTCCTGAAATTTTTGGGTTAAAAGCTTTGAGATTAATAGTAAGTGGACTAATATGGCAGCCGTGTGATTTATTATCATGAAAACTTAATTGCCAATTCATTAAAGAGGAACGAGTGACGAAAAACTACCAATAACTCATTGGTTTATTGATGTTGGATTTTAACAGGGATAAGTGTAGAAACAAGAGTTTTGGATAGTTGATTAATTGTAATCAGAATTATTTTTTTCCAATATTGTTGGGTGTCATTTCTCCCCAAACTACTTGAAGTTGGGTCATTGTTCATGATTTATCCCGTAGGATCAATGACGTTGGCTGGTGGGTCTTTCTCTATTAGACAACCTACATGCGAACTTTCCCAATACGTGAGCCAAGTCGTCAACCACTCGGGCTTGCTCCAGTGGCCACCCTTTCAACTTGAAAGTGGGAAGTGGGGGGTTCGAATCCCCACCTTCTTAGGAGATATGTGTGGGGATGATTTAATTTCAAGAATGGATTTCGACTCCCACACCCTGCAAGGAGATAGAGCAAAAGTCTAAGAGTGAGAGTTAGAATATGAATAAAATAAGACCAACCAAAAAAAAAAAAAAAAAGCCAAGTCGTCGAGATAATTTAAATTAATTGAAGAAGTCTGATTAATCCTAAGCACAAAATTTGTGGTTTGAATTTTTAGTATCTTGGTTGTCATTCCTCTTAGGAAAATTACCAAAAAAATCCAAAATCTATTATACGCACGGCATTTTAGCTAATTTTGCCCTAATTTGCTGAAGTAGACGCCAACTGTCCTATAAGGCACAACTAGTGGACGACCAACGTTGACATTGACAAATTTTTTTTTTTAATTTCTAAATTGACTAATGTATAATAATTTAAGATTTATTGGATAATTTTCTCCATTTCTTTTTTAATACATGAAATTGCGGGGTGTAGCAGATGAGGCTATCTTGATAAATCACAACTATACCCCACCGTGGTATGCAAAGGCGGTAATTAATTTAAATGTGAGGACGATAAGAATTCTGATGCTGGAAGTCAACCGATCGATTGGAGTTCTTTTTCCCCCTAGATTTTAAGTCTTCGAGTGGCCAAACAAAACCTTAGTGACTTTGGATAATTTAGACTTCTTCGATCTATGTAAATTATCGTGGCTCACGAGTTGGGAATTTTCGCACGCAAGTTGTGTGACAGAGAAAGACCCACTAACCAGTTTAATTGTTCCCACGGTATAAATCATAAACAATGACTCACATTCAAAAGAAAAGCCATTTTGGTCACCATTTTTTTTCTTTTTGCTTTTTTGGGTAAGAAAAGCCCTATTTTCACTCCTTAAAAGTCAGTCTCTTCATCTTTAAGACTTCTTCAATGATTTTGTGGACGTTGCTGTCGATTTCCTCCACAAAAGAGGAGAGTTTTGTCCTTGTGAGCTCTAAAGATCGAAGCGTAAGCGTCTTGGAAGAATCTGCTCTCTCCAGATCTGCTTGCTTGCTTTGACTCTAGGTGTTTGCTCTAGAAAGTCGAGCGCTCTGCAAGTCTACTTCTCTCCCGTAACACAATGGACTTATCTAAATGTGATTTTATGATCGATTAATATGTATTTTGCAACTCCACTTTCCTGATTTAGAGTTAGATTTGGATTTTGGTGTTATTCTATCCCAATCTAGATATAGATCTGGGATTTACAAGGCATTATTTGTGCTCTTTCAATTTATCGGTGTTGTTGTTATCTATGTACAGTAATAGTGTTGGGAACCCTGAACCTAGACACATACTGCATCTTGGCATGTAGCTCCTAGAAAGGGAAATCTTGACATATGTTCAGCATTGATGATGATGCGAGTTTCAGCAATTGGCATTGTGTGATGATGCTATGACAAATCCGTTCTTATGGAAGGAGCAAGTCAAGTTGATTCATTTTTTAGATTTTCACTAGATGGCAACTCTCTACGAATGATTTTGTCTTGAAGTTATGTATCTCTTTAATGTGAAATGACTATTTTCCTTTCCACCAAAAAAAAAACAGTGGCAAGAGTTCTTCAGCTTTAATGCTATAATCCAAAAAACCCTCGGGCATATGACATCACCACTGACCGAATAAAATCTTGACCTTACCCCGACCACACTAGTGCTCCTCAGATGGATTCAGGGGATTATCCCGAAGATGGCAGAGGAAATTTAGCTCAGATGTCATTCCACGAAGAAATCGAAAACGAAACCCAACGTGGAGAGTACCTCGGAGTAGAGAGGAGAGTGGCGAATTGCGAATGAAGTCGAGATCGAGGAGAGCGAGTAACTGAGAAGGAGAAATAAGAGAGAGAGAGGGGGAAGGCATTTGACACGAGTAAGAGATCAACTTGGGATTAACAGTGAATTGATCGAAAGCGGTTCAACCTTAGAACTAAGTCTTGGAAGGCCGGTTTTTCAGTAAAATCGATTGGTTCAGGCTATGGAATTGGGAATCAAATTGATCAAGACCAATTCCCAATATTTTTATCCGAAAATCAAACCGATTCTCATGTGAACTATCTATTTCTCGGATTGAACTGATCCGATTGCTCTCTCCTAATAGCATCCATCTAATTTATGATTATGGGAAACTCAATTGCCAATTGTGTTAAAGAGGAACAAGTTACGAAGAACCCACTAATGAGTCACCAGTTTATAGATATTGATAAAATCCTTGTGACCATAGAGGGGATAAGAGCAGAAAAAAGGGCTTAAATTTGGGTATTTAGTCAATTGAAGAGTCAAAGTTTTATTAAGCTCTAATCAGATTATTGAGCTCGCTGTAAGTGAAATTCGAGCAATGAAATCGGTATGCTTCACACAGTTTTAAGTAGATACCATCTTTGCAATGCGGGTGGGTGTAGTTGTGATTTATGGAGATGCCTCGGTTGCTACTCCTCCCTACTTCATGGCTTCACTGTAGTTACGGAGAAACGACACCCAACGATATAAAAATAAAAAATATCATACCGCAAATACTGGGCTGGGATTAATTAGAGTTCTTCGATTAATTTAAATTATCTTGCTGACTGGGGCTCCCACTATGCGAAACTTCGCATATAATTTCTCCAACAGATAAAGATCCCCAACTAGTTGCGTTGTCCCTACTTTATAAATCATAAACAATGACTCGCCTTATTAAATTGTGTTGACGATGCCGCTATTTATGATTCTGCAAGTTCGCTACTCCTACTTCCATCCATCATCATCACCGAGCAAATCCCTCTCCTGCTACATTCCCCTCCTCAAACAATGTCCCTTCAAGAAGCAATAAACACTGATAATGTTGTTGAGCTATACAGGTTAATTGAGAGTGACAAAAAGCTCTTAGATGATAAAGGCCCCTTCACAGAAACTCCACTACACGAAGCTGCAGAGCACGGGAAAACTAAAGTAGCCATGGAGATAGCCACCTTGATGCCGCTGTTCACTCGAAAGCTTAACTTCCGAGGTTCTAGCCCCGTGCACTTGGCTTTGGAAAAAAAGCATTATGGCATTGCGAGGGCACTGATGACCCCCGACCCTGAAGTGGTCCGAGTCCGAGGACGAGAGGGGTACACCCCTTTACATTTTGTAGCCAAAGAAAGAGGACAGAGTATGAAGGAGAACATGGATCTCATGGAACTCCTGGTTGAATTCCTATTTGCTTGCAAATCGTCCATCGAAGACTTGACAAACCAATGTGAGACTGCAGTTCACATTGCCGTCGGGCAACATTAAAGCATTTAAGGTTTTGCTTGGATGGCTCAAGCGAGCTCCCCTTACACAAATTTTGAATTGGAAAGTCCAAGATGGTAACACCGTCTTACATATTGCCGCATTTGAACAGCACTATGAGGTATAGTTCATCGATTTTATGGTTATTCATGTTTTTATTGTTTAATCTTTCTCAATTTAACACAATCTTATCCAGAAACAAATGTAATGGTTAAAAGTACGTGGTTTTTAAGAAATCGTTCAGAATGAGTAGATTTGAATGGCACCACCGTGTTTGGTTTCTTTCGTAAGAGAGAAGAAAAGGAATTAGGAGGGCTGGACATCGCTCCTTAGTCCTTCCCTCCCAATCTTTATACTTCCAATTCTCTCCTTGACAAATTTCCCGTGCACTTTGTCACGGGGTAGGCTCCACCCTAGTATTGATTGCAGTTTTAACATAGGTGGATCCATTCTTTTATCTTCATTAGGTTCCTTAGTGCTTATTCTAATCATTTCATTTCTCTCCAAATTACTCACCATCCAAACATGTAATAGTCATTATGCCATTCAGATGGGTTATAAAAATTAGGTCAACAATTAGTGCTTTTTTATAATTTAAAAAAAGTCAAATACTCATATGAAGATAGTGATTATATGAGCATGCAGATTGTTTTTTGATTGTTTTATTTTAGTTTAATATATACAAATTGGCATCTTTGAAAATCCAATCAAGTATTGAAATTAAAAATTTAGCGGTGGATGAGATTAAACTTGTATGATAAACCTAATAAGTATTTGACTCAAACGACCCAATCTAGCCAAAACATTCAATTAATCTAGTAATCAATATAACTGATAGTAATTAAAATCTTCCCCATCAATAGGTATAAACCTATCAACAATAGTAATCGCAGTTATATTTGCTAAGAAATTAATCATATTCAATAATGTGTTTGCAAAATATTTTTTTGTTTCTATTTTCAGCACTTAGAATTATCAACACTAACGTGATTTTTTCAGTTTTTTTCAAAATAAACCCATATTTTCATTTACAAACTGCTAGTGCGAAAATTATTTTAAGGTGGTGATGCTTCTAATTTGAGTTCATTTTAATTGGCTTAACAATGTTTTGACTAGAGGAGATAGTTGTTCAGTCTTTATAGCGGAGAGAAGGTATGATAAAATTTGTCTCCCATTGAACCCCAATAAAATTCGATTTTTTGTGAGCTCTAAATCTAAGTTGGACGGTTTTGGAAGAATAATTTCCTTTCAACTCTTTCCATTATACACTTCCACCTAAATAACTTAATTCATTTTTTTCTATTCTTTTAATTTTTCAATTGATTAGTAAAATTTCTTTGAAATCAGTCCACCCAACCATATGATACAAGATAGAAGCTAGTGAAATGGAAGCTAACATTCGACCAAAAAAAAAAAAAAATGGAAGCTAACAAGGACAATCAACCCGACCTAAAAATCATCACTTTGTGGATAGAACAATTACTCGCTGATCAATTGAATCTTATGCATAAAGGATATAAATGTGCTTGTCTAAGATAGTCTTTCTCTTCATAACGAAATGAAAAAAAAAAACCTATGTACAATATTTAATTTAATTCTAAACCTTTCAATTGCCGTGGTTTAGTCCTAAACATTTATGAGAAACCATAGTTACTGCATTCATTACTTCTATGGATTCACCCTTTTAGGTAAATAATTTCAGGTGAAAGGACTAAATCGTAGTTTTTGAAAAGATTTTGGACTTCATTACATTTTGCAATGATTGCATTTGATAGATAAAATTTATTAAACTTTTCCCCCTTCTACATCAATTGTGACATCACTATCATCATTCAAATTTATATGGCGCGAGCTCATTTTGTGCACAATAATAAAGCTTGTGACAAAATAGTGAATGAAATTGAAGGGATGCATATTTCATTTTGTAACCTTTTGCATTTCTTCCAGATCATCGACCTATTGCTTGGTCACATGGATGTAAATGAAAAGAATTTCCAGGGTCATACGGCTTTGGAAATCTTCGAACTGAATCCTAGTGGCAGTCCAGATATTGCGAAGAGGTTTCGTAGTGCAGGACGTCCAAAAAGACTTACTACTCCAAAACTCTCTCTGTCAGATTTTTTTAGCAGGGAACTAAGTGTCTACGAGAAGTGTACAAATTTCTACAGAGTCCCAAATGAATCAGCTCGCGATGCAATCCTTGTAGTGTCAACCTTGATTGCGGCTGCCACTTACCAGGCTGCTCTCTCTCCTCCGGGAGGATACTGGCAGGATTCCTCTTCAAATCCCCCAGCCAATTCCACTGCCGTCGCAGCCAATTCCAGCAGCATTGCTCTTGAAAAACCACATCAAGCCGGAGAAATTATCATGAGCGGTTCGAAACTATATTTCTACGAGATCTACAATAGCTTGGCCTTCTTCGCCTCCATTGTTACAATCTGGATCACCACTTTTACGGTTGACGCCAGCCCTTCGTTTTTCGTCGCTCTACCCTTTCTCTGCTGTGCTTTCGGCATGTCTTCTTTGACCCAAATTCCGAAAAACAATGAGGCGGCAGGATATTTTGTACTTGCGCTTTACGTGTTCTTTATGATCGCCGGGGTTATTCTCCCCATGCGCATGAGGATGAATTACATAGAAGCTCGACCGCGAATCCATGCCCGAGGGAGGCGCGTCGCAACTTTCTAGGATCGCAGGATTGAAAGTACTTCGCAAGTATTATTTATTTTGACAATTCTTGTCGCGTGTGCATCCAATCTATGTTTCTTATCTTAAGGTTTGCAAGAAAGGGACTCTTTATATTGGTTGCGTGTAGTAGACTGGTCTATTGATTACTTGGTCACTGAAGACCTTTGATTTTGCTTGAATTCGGGACTTCGAATAGCCTCTTTCCTGATGCAACTCTATAAAATGACACGGTGGAATGGAAAGCACCGAGTCGCGACTCGCAAAGACGAGCGCCCGAAGTGTACACACACCAAACACACAGAAGGAAATCTCTTTGGTGGTTCAATTAAAAATTCAAATAAAGTGTGGAAGATTACTTCTGCGAATCGAAATTTAAATGAATTCGGGGACTTGATAAAATTAGATTACTCTAATATTCTTTCGGTACATTTTCTCTTTCATTTTCAATAAAAGAAATTTTTGTAGGCAACTTGGATTAATTTGAAGTCTGTCCACTAACATGTGGGATAATCATTTAGGTATGCAATCAAGAAATTAACACTCAATAAATCAAAATTATAGATACATCACAAAAAAGAAAGTGAAGATCCAAACGTCCTGACCATGCCTAGAGGTGGCAAAATGGGTCATGGATCCATTTTGAACCCATATTTTTTTATAAATGGGTCAAATGTGGGTTATGAAGTTGTAATGGGCCATAACCCACATTCGATCCATTTTAAGTTCAGTTTTATATGGGTCAAAAATGGGTCACACGTGCTAACCCATTTTCGACCCATTTTTAAAACCTAAAAAACATGAACAGCATTAGTGGCCTTCACCTTCGACCCACCTCTGCCGCTCGCCTCCGCCGCTCGCCGCCGTGACGGAGCTTGGGCAAGCCTCGACCTCGCCGGCCTTGGCCGAGCTCAGGCTCGCTTGGATCTGGAGAGCTACGAGCTCGCCAACCGTGATAGAGCTCGGGCTCGCCTGGATAGAGCGAGTCGCGAGCTCGCCGACCATGGGCGAGCTTGGGCGAGCTTGGATCTGGCAAGCCGCAAGCTCGCCAGCCGCGACGAAGCTCGGGCTTGCATGGATTGAGCGAGCCGCGAGCTCGCTGGCCATGGGTGAACTCGGGCTTGCTTGGATCTCGGTGAGCTATGAGCTCGCCGACCGCGACGAAGCTCGGGCTCACTCGGATCGAGTGAGCCGCAAGCTTGCTAGCCATGGCCGAACTCGCGGTCCGGATCTCGGCGAGCCGCAAGCTTGTCGGCCGCGACGTAGCTCGGGCTCACCGGGATTGGCCGAGCCCCGAGCTCACCGACCACGACGAAGCTCGGCAACTCGGGCTCACCCGGACGGGCGGAGCCTTGATCTCGTCAAACTACAGCTTGGCCGGTCACCGTCGACGGAGTAACAATGGAGAAGAAGGAGGAGGGAAAAGAAAGAAATAAAATAAGAAAATCAAATTAATAATAATAATAATTTCAAAAAATCTTAAAATAATAAAAAAGTTGATTTTTTTTAATGATATTTGGTAGATAGATATCCATATACATACTAGAGAAGTACTTTTAGATTTAAGCTCGATGCTGTTTAGATTGATAAATATAAATTCAAAACATCATAATGTAATTTTCAACTTGATGAACTAAAATCAATAAATAAACCAAAATTAAAAACAATTACAATTAATTCTGACGAAAAGAAGCTATGCATTCTTGCATTCAAGAAGATTTGTTTTAAAAAAATATTATTTTCATATCAATTATTAGCTCATCAAACTTTTTCTTATTAAGAGTTCTTCAAAAGTATTTTAATTTAAAGGTTTTTCACATTGTTTATTTTATGTACTTTTTAAATTTGGTGTGAAGTTTTTATTTAACTAAATTGAGTTAAATATAAATGTGTTTTGATAATATGGGTCGGGTCGGGTATGGGTCGGATCGGGTATGGGTCATAAAATTTACACTACAAGAACATGGGTCAAAACGGGTTAAATTGGTCAAATATGAGTCAACCCATTTTCGACCCGACCCGACCTACCCATTTGCCACCTCGGTCCATGCCATAATTCTCATATTCGTAATAGTGCGAAATGAAGGCCTAGCTCCTCCAAGTTGTCCATGGGTTTGATTCATACTCTATGTTCTGAAAAAATTTTATCAGGAAGAGACAAAATCTTTATGTCTCAATCGATAAACCAGGACTTGTATTGATGTCCTTTCATTGGTTCCTCCTTTTGTATCCTATGGGCTTCGTTTTAATCAAAATGGGCATTTAGGGAGCCCACGCATTGATTAGAGTTTTTTTTTTTCAATCATTGATTAGAGTTTCAAGAGCCGAATTCGTAGGCCTATTAGTCTGGGTTAGAGATAATGGGCTTGGTGTGGAATGAATGGATTAAGCTATTAGACCAGTTCCGAATGCAATGGCCGAATGGGTTTCAAAAATGGTCTTTTTTTCCTCGCTTTTTCTTTAACTCTTTTGTGCATGTATGCTTCGAGCGTTCGTTTCTATTATGTCATTATATGAAGTTTAACTAGGAAAAAATCCATTCGAAGTCCCGACTTCGAGCAAGATTAGAGGTCTTTAGATATTCAGCAATTAATAGATGAGTCCATAACATGCAACCATATATATATATGAAACATGCAACTAATATAAAGAATCCATGTTTTGCAAACCTAGATTATAGGCAGATACGACAGGAACAGTAAAAGCATATAATACTTGTGAATTATTTTCAATCCTTTGATCCTAGGAAGTTGCCAACGAGTCTCCTCATGGCATTGATTCGTTTTTTGACTCGGATGCGCTTTACCCAAGCGTGCAAGAGGAGCACACGAACAACAAGAACTCATAAAATCCTCAAAGGAAAATTCCTGCGACCACATTAGGTTTTGGTAATTTGATTATAAGGGAAAAAAAGTAGGTAGTGTAGAGAATGGATATAGAGAAGTGAATGATGAAAGTGTCAGGAAATAGTGTTATAGCGGTGGAAAAAGCTGTGCTGTTGAGGAGAGGCTTTCTCGAGCTCATACTAATTCGTAACTTAAGTTCAATATTTAACACATGAATCATATTCATTTGGTTCAACAAAAGATTATAAATATATCTTTCGAAGGTAGTCTTCTCTTCATAGCATAAAAAACTCACATGCAACATGTAAATGAATTAAATCGTCTCAATTAACGTGATTAAGCTCTAAAATTTTATGAAAGCATAGTCAAATAGGTCATCACTTCTATGGATTTACCAGTGTTATAACTCATATGGGCAATTCCTATCTATCACATAAATAATTTCGGCTGAAAAGACTGCTGAAAAAACTAAGTCACACTTTTTGAAAAGATTCGAGACTTCACTATATTGGTTGAAAAGATCGCATTTGATAAATAATGTGTGGTATTCTTTTCTTCATCTTTTTCTCCTTTGTAAATCAATTGTTGCATAACCAGCATTATTCAAACTTATCTGTTATTACCTCACTCCTTGCACAATAGTAAAGCTAATGACAAAGCAGTGATTGAAAATGAAGGGATACATTCATTATTTTATTCCTTTGCATTTCTTCCATATCATCAAGTTGTTGATTGGGTATTCGATTGTAAATGTGAAGAACTTCCAGGATAAGACTATTTTGGGAATCTTCCATGTGAATACTAGTTGCAATCAAGATATTGCGAAAGGTTATGTCATCAAGACCGTCAAGCAAAGATGTCTTACTCCTACCCTCTCTCTACCACAATTTTTTAGCACGAAACCAACTATCTTCGAGAAGTAAGCATGTTTTTTGGGCATCTGAGATGAATCTGCTAGTAACGTAGCCCTTTTAGTGTCTATCTTAATTGCAGCTGCCACTTAGCAAGCCACTTTCACTCCTTTGGGAAGATATTGGCAGATTTATTCTTCAAATTCCATAGCCAATTCCATTGTCCAACTCTTTAAGATGCACGCATAAGTTGTGTTAGATAAAGCTCACATCAGAAAATCAGTGTATATAATTTATCTTAGTTGGTCTATAATTTATTAGTTTAAACTTTTGAGTGAATGTGGATTTAGTTAGATAGATTGACGGGCTTAGACTTAAGTTCCCTCTTGCAACTTCCTTTGAATAAATATATCGAGCTTCTACTGTGCGCTATCAACACTAGCGACATTGCTATTGGAAAACCACATCAAGCCATAAACATGATCCTGAATGGGTCGAAGCTATATTTGTTCAGAGTCCTCAACAGCACAAATTTTCCACCGCTATAACACTATTTCCCGACACTTTTATCTTTCACTTCTCTATATCCATTCTCTGCACTACCTGAGAGTGCTAGTATGAACACCTAGAGGGGGTGAATAGGTGTATAAAATAAACCTTGGCAAATATATGTGGAATAAAATAAACTTCGAGTAAAATAAAGGAGTTAGGGAAGAGAATAAGAACACAAGATTTATAGTGGTTCGGCTTAATCCAAGCCTACGTCCACTCTCCCACGCTAACAGCCTTTCTTGGCTGGATTCCAATATGCAATCAACAAGAGATTACAACTTCGAGTGCAAACACTTAGTAGTAGATCACACTATCTCACTAAGTCACTCTTTTGGTATTTCTCTCACGATTACAAACGTTTAAGCTCTCAAGAGACAAGTATATGATCGAAAGTCGCTCGAGACTTTGGAATTATAAATTATACGCTCCGTCTCTTACTTGCTCATCGGTCCATAATCTCCTTAAATACTCCTCCACTTCCAAACTACCCGTTGGACAAGTATCCTGAGGAGAATCGTCTTCCAATATACCCATTGGACAGCTCTGTATCTAGAAGATTTGGTAGCCGTTGAGTGACAAATGTAGAATTCCAAATTGATTCCGATCGCCCATACAAACGAAATCTCAGTTTCCATAAGTAAAGCTTCTTCGTATCAAAAGTTCTTGTCTTCAAGATCCAATCGTCAATCAATTAGATTGAATCAATCAAATCAATCTTGATGTGGAATCCAAACCAGATCACTAGCCGTTATATGATTGGGCTTGAGTTACGATCTGTCGAGTCTTGATGTAAAGTCTGAGAGCAATAGACTTTACAATCTGAGTCTGAGTGCGATAGACTTTACAATCTGAGTCTAAACATATTCTACTTCTGAACAGATTTAGCTTTAAGGTATGTACCTAGTTCAGCTTCAGTATAGAGTCTGTCTTCTGGTTCATCATTCACGTTCAATCTAGAATTAGTAAGAGTTGACAGACTTCTGATGTAGAACAGACTTTAACACTAAAGTCTGGCAGTCTTCAGACTTTGAGTCTTGAGTCTGGCAATCTTCAGACTTTGAGTCTTGAGTCCGGCGTCTTCAAACTTTGACACAAGTCCGGAAATCTTCAAAATATACTCCGGACATATGTTACGTTCGTCTTCCGGTCGTCTTCTGACTTTGATAATATCCTTTACATGTTCTATTATCTGCATGGTCTATTACTTAACCATTAAACACGTTAGTAGCCTTTGATTTATTTTGTCATATTCAAAACATCATAAGGGATTTCCCTAACAGTACCTACTTTGTTTCCCTTATAATCAAATTACCAAAACCCAATGTGGTCGCAGGAATTTTCCTTTGGGGATTTTATGAGTTCTTGTTGCTCGTGTGCTCCCCTTGCACGCTTGGGTAAAGCGCATCCGAGTCAAAAAAAAAACGAATCGATGCCACGAGGAGACTCGTTGGCAACTTCCTAGGATCAAAGGATCGGAAATAATTCACAGGTATTCTATGCTTTTACTGTTCTTGTCCTATCTGCCTATAATCTAGGTTTGCAAAATATGGATTCTTTATATTAGTTGCATTTTTCAGACCATATATATATATATGATTGCATGTTATGGACTCATCTATTAATTGCTGAATATCTAAAGACCTCTAATCTTGCTCGAAGTCGGGACTTCGAATGGATTTTTTCCTAATTAAACTTCATATAATGACAAAATAGAAACGAACGCTCGAAGCATACATGCACAAAATGCATACAGTAATCTCCCGATTTTCTGTACTTTTAGAAAGAGGCAAACTAAAGCACAACAGGTAAACACGGCGGCAGTCCTTTTTCTGAAAATTGCTACTCAACAGAGCAAGAGAAAAAGAACACTGAGAATATAACTGAAGCCTGAAGAACCTTAAAAAACAACCACATCATGAGGTACCTTCCAATCAATGATGGGATACGAACTCTGAGAATATAACTGAAGCCTGAAGAACCTTAAAAAACCACCACATCATGCGGTACCTTCCAATCCATGATGAGATACACTAACACATTTGAAAACAACTAGATCCCCCATATAGCAGAAATATCAACATGATATAACTCTCAATAAGATTCTACATTTTCTATTATAGAGATCTTGAGCTAAAATATGCTTAAAAGGAACTACGGTAATATTTATATTAAAAAAAACGAAATAAGGTAATAGAAAGATAGCTTTTATTTAGGAAATGGATTGAAATGAAAATATATTGTAAAATCTAGGTAATAGTGTAATTAAGAAAACTTGAGATTAGTACAAATAACAAATTTGAGTTTATTATGGAAAGTTGAGCAACCAGATTGAATAAATGAAAATTTTATGAACTAGATTGAACATTCGGGAATAGTTTAAAGATCATATTAGACAAATCAAAAGTTCAAGGATTATATTGCACGTTACGCTAAATTTTAGAGATTACAAGTCTCATTTTTTTAAAAGGAAATTGAAAAACTTTGATTTATTTCTCTTGAGGCTCAGGAACTATCTTAGCAAAGGAAGATATTAGAGTGTCAATCTTCTCTTGGTTGTTGTTATCGGGGATAGCATGAAACTTGCTTATTGGCACATTAGCTCAATCATCAATCCACGAAAATCGTTGCCTTAATACCTTTGGCATTTTGGTCCCACAAGAAACAAACCATCTCCCTTCAATCTACAAGGTAAGAGAGTTCCTTGTCGGCATTTGATGACCATGCAATAGAAGAGGCGATCTACATCGGCAATAAAATCTTTCCTGTTCAAATATCAATTGAAACAGGAAATCTTGCAGCGAATTCATTTAACTCTCTAAGACACCGGCAATGCTCACAATTTTCTGCAGCGATTGCCATGACAAGCTCCACCATGATGACCGTCTATCTATTGCAATAATCATCATAGCTATTATTAAAAATATAACTGAAAGTTCAACAAGTAACCCTTTATCCGACAAAATCCAAAATCTAGCAACAATGGTATAATTTTGCATCTTTTCCAATAACTCAACCATAGAATCATACGCAAATTATGTAGGGCCATGCACAACTCTAATGCTTCAAGTTTTAGCTTTCGAATGCTATGACATTAATTGATTTTAGTGAGGACAGCAGTAATCTCTATGCGGACAGCAGTATTCTCTATGTATATCGATAGTGCAAACAACCCTCGCATAGTGTGGACACAGGCTAGAAATATACCATGCTGAGTAGCCATGCGGCTACTCAGTAGTTTCACCTTCTCTTTGGAGTACAAAATGCATCTTTGATTGTTCTCAACAACCCTATTTTTTGTAACTTTCTTCAATTGAAGATGACAAGTAGAACTTTCTTTTATGAAGTCATGATGGCAAGTCTTTCTTGCCTGATTGCATCTTGGAACCAGGCAAAGAACCATAGACTACGGCAAGCTCCGGTCTAGAATTCTCTCCTTCCCCGGTTATTTCTCTGCAGCATATTTGTCAAAGACAATAAATGATGACTACAGCGACGTGCCGCCTCCATCGTCATGGCAATGGCCGACCCTCCGAAACTTCGATACAAAAAACGAACGAAAAGTCCACCATCCCCCCCCCCCCCAAAAAAATAAATAAATAAATAAAATGACATTTTCCAAGTGACAATACGTGATATCCCAAAGTTTGGCCATTTTTGAAATATATGAAATAGTCATTTTATCAATGCATAGATAATTAATTTAATTTAAACTAATCACTTGTGAGTTAACTAATTTATTGGACGAGACCGTAATAGGTTAAAAAATGCGAAAGACCAGAGAATTCAATTAGGGATCTACCACTCGACCATAAGAATCAAGAAGGGTCAGTACTACGCTATGATAAGTTAATTAGCGAACAGCTATAAATCGATTCAACGGAAGTTTATAGTTGGTTCGAAGGTGTTTCTGCACGATTACAATACTCGCATTGAATGACGATAAACCGATTTTATATTGAATTTATATTCATGGTATATAATTGAACCATCATAGTTACATAACAAGCGAGAATCATCCACAATTCGGAGAGGCACAAACATAGATTAAAAAGTATCGTCCATTGGTCAACACCCCTAAAAACTACTCAATAGTTTAGATCATACTAAAGTCGTAATTGATCAATTTTAATCATGAAATTTAATTTGATTCTGGATATCATACTTTCAAGAGTTTCAAGACTAATTTATTGGAAATCGCCTTATTTATCTGCGAATTATTGGCAAGTTTAAAATTGTTCGAAAAAGAAATTTTTAGACGAAAATTAAAAGCCGGAAAAGGAATTGGGGCAGTGGCAAAGTTGTGATTTATTGGCCAAAATCTTGACTTTAAAATAAAGGGGACATATCTTCCCCTCTCTCTCTTTCTCTCTCTTTTCCCCCGCCCCCCACCACACCCCCCCCCCCCCCAACCCTCTCACACCTTCCCCCACCTCTGTAGACCGGCCCCATCCCCTCCTCCTTCCTCTTCCCCCACTTCTTCTCCTTCTCCCTTTTTCTTCCTCCTTGCGCCACCTCCTATCACCACCATAATCATCCGCCTACCGTCCACCCTCAACGAACCACCATCACCGCCACGATGACCGCCCATCCGCCCGTGTCCCTTGCACCGTCCACCGTCGCCGTTGCACCACCAAGCCGCCACCTCCATCTCCACCGCCGAGCACCCTCTCCTCCCTTGGTGGTCGAAAGCCTTAAAGGGCTTTGCCACCACCATCGGGTCTCTGATCGAGTCACAAACGTCGCGCCCTCGACGCCGTCACCGCAAGTCCGCTGCCAGTGGAAAATCCATTAGTTAACTCATAATTAATTATGCGATTAGCTTAAGTAATTGCAGTTAGCCTAAATCGTAATTAGCTTAATTAAGTGCGATCAGCTCAAGTTGCGCTCTGCATCAGTTTTGATGCTTCAATCCCCTTTCATATTGCCTTGATTTTCTATCTTGACGCGGCTCGTTGACTTTATATTTTATCAAGAGCTGAACACTCCTATATTCCTATATACAACCGCTTTTTTTCCCACGGATCGTTTGTTCAGAGAGCTTGCGATAGTGACTGCCGGCCTATTCTTTCTTTTTTTGTTTTCTTTCTTTTTGTTATCAGTGCCATTGAGGTAAACAGAATTTGTTCCTGTTGTCTGTGATCTCTGGCTTTAGTTTGTCTCTCTCAGTTTATGTCTATTGCTGAACTGGCTGGAATCCAATCGTAAATTTTTTGCGCGTTTCAAGTTAATGCACAATCCACTGTTATATTTGAAAGTGGCGTTGTTAGGAAACTGGACAACGAAATGCCTTGTTTGATAGTTATCTGCATATATTATGTCCGTGGTTTTATCAAGCCAATAAATTCATACTTCTACTTGTTGCGACGATGTTTTATTTACTTGATTCCCAGAAATTTGTATCATGAAAGATCGGTGAATCCAAGAACGAATGGGCCGTGTTCTTGACATGCTTTTAATCTTTGATGGTATTGCTGGTTTCAGAACACTTTCCGGTAGCGGATTAGCGGTGTGAGGCGTGTAATCTTTTGTGGGAAAGAGGCTATTGGCAACTGAGAAAGGCGGGACGTGAATATGGGGAATAAAGAATCGAGAAGTAGCAGCAGCAGCTATTACTATGATTCCCGCAGCTATGACTCCCGATTATTCCGAAGCTCGTCTAAAATCCTCTTGAAATTTGGAGCCATATCTGCACAATTGATCAAAATTTCTTGCTTTAAGAAAAGATTCCATCCAAATTTCAAGATCGATCTATCAATTGATTCTTTAAATTTTCCTGATATAATGAAATCACTTTTTTATCTAGCGTGTAACCTTGGATGGAAACAAGGCCATTGACAACTGAGAAAGGCGGGATGTGAATAGAGAAGAGCGGAGGCGGGGGGTGGAGATCAAGAATCGAGAAGTAACAGCGGCTACTTGTACAATTCCCGCAGGAAGCTCATCCAGCCGCTCTTCATTCACATTCACCGAGGATTACGGTACTGCAGAATAGGCGATGATTACAACCCGCTACAACAGCTAGGCAAACTTCACATAAGCGAACCTCGGTCGGAGCAATATGATTCAATTACTTTCTTGAAGTGTTGATCTTATCGCGATAGGAACAGTGACAAGATTTTATTATTGACATCTCATTTTTAATCCATAAATCAAATATGTATAAAAATAATAAGAATTACACCTGAGTAAGGTTCTTAAAAGGTTCAAGGAAGAAACAGGGAGAAGAACTCCCGAGGGTTGAGACTTCCCGCTATCTTCCATATTCCCTGGTTGGTCGAGAAGAAAAATGTTGGCCAGTTATCAAGGGGTGAGAGGCGTCTGGGCCCCGGGATGTTAAAATAAGGTGTACAACTTGGCAGGGCACCTCACTGGAGAACTACCGCAGGCGGCTCTCGCAGGTGGCTTACCACCTTGGAAAGGTGAGAGGCCGGTAGGTTGAACATGAACTTGGCTTGCTAAGAGCCCATGACCTCCTAACCAGTCCCAAGTTCAGATTTCAAACTGTTCAGATACCCAAAGCAAAAGAGGAAAAAAAAAATATCAACACTTTCCTTCTGCTTTACGAATTTCACTTGATGCTGAATGCAAAGAGAAATCTCTGTGAAGTTTGTTTTGGCCGAAAAAAGAACAACACTACTGAGAGTAACAGCCAAAGAACACAACATCCAACTTACAGTTATTGTCAAAACACTACGAAGTTTCATAAAGACCACATTGTTTCCACTATGGAAGATTGTAGATTTTGAATTTCACACAAAGAAACCAGGACTTCACTCCTCCCAATTAGACAAGAACCTCTACCACATAGCCCCACATTCTGACGACTCACAGCACTGACCAGTCACAGTAAAAAGACACCGTATACCAATTTGCTCACCCCTACTCGTGACTCACCTCACTTTCGAAAACCGAAAAACAGAAAAGCAAAAGATACAAAAAGAGAGAGAGAGAGAGAGAGAGAGAGAGCATTGAGAGGTAAGAAAAGCCTCTTATTTTCACTCCTCAAAAGGGGCAATTCCATTAAAAAAGCATAAACTTTATCTGTTGTCCCAAATCTGGCCCAAATTTTATTTTATCTAAAAAAAAGTACGAACTTTAAGTGTTATTCTAAATATGGCCCGAACTTTATTTTGTTTAAAAAAAAAAAAAAAGCACGAACTTTAGGTGTTATCTCAAATTTGGCCCGAATTTTGTTTTGTCTATAAAAAAAACACAAATTTTAGGTATTGTTCCAAATCTGACCCGAACTTTATTTGAGACAAAATAAAGTAAGTCAATTACAAATAGGCTTCACATCTCTATTTAACTACAAGATGCACACGCTTTTAATATCTCGCTTTAAGGCAATATAATGTTTTGCTTCCAACCCACTTCTGACATTGCAAACAGCTTGCCAATTGTTAATCGATCTAATGGCCCTAGCTAATCGTCCCCTGGAACTAAAACTGTTGAATTATTTTTCCCATGAGAATCATCTGTAAAGTTCACCCCATTGGAGGGCAAACTTAAATTTAACACTTCCTCCAAACACTCGAATGTAGTATCGTTTTGCTGTGTTGGATATTATTGCTGACGTGGAAATGCCACGTCGGATGACTGCGGAATGAGAGTTAACCGAGGGCCAGATTTGGGACACAAGTGAAAGTTTGTACTTTTTTTTTAGACAAAATAAAGTTTAGGCCATATTTAAGATAACACCTGAAGTTCATGCTTTTTTTTTAGACAAAATAAAGTTCGGGCCAGATTTAGGACAATACCTAAAATTCGTGTTTTTTTTTAGACAAAATAAAGTTCGGGCCAGATTTGAGACAGCACCTAAAGTTCGTGCTTTTTTATAGAATTGGCCCACTCAAAAGTCGTTCTCTCAAAAAGTCAGTTTGTGAGCGGCAAGAATTCTTACAGCTTTAATGATCACTTTACCCGAACATCCTGGTGCTCCTCACGCTTAGTCAGGGGATTATCGAGTAGATGGCGGAGGTAATTTAGCTCGGATGCCATTCCACGAAGAAATCGAAAACGAAACCAACTTAGATCGAACCACTGAAGGAGAGTGAGTAACAGGGAGTGGAAGAGAAAGAGAGAGAAGGGAGGGCGTGTAAAAAGATTACCTTAGGATCAGCAGTGAACTAGAACCAGAACCCTAGAACTTTGTCTTGCAAAGCCTGTATTTCAATAAAATCGGTTTAGGGTATAGAATTAGAAATCAAATTGATCAAGACCAATTCCCAATCCTTTTATCCGAAAAGCAAACAAATTCCTATGTGAATCGACTTGCAACCAATAAAGCCTGCTCAAGCTAGTTCCCAGTTTGAACTAGCCCGATTGCTCACTCCTAGCATCCATTTGATATAAATTTATGGAAAACTCAATTGTCAATTACATTAAGGGGGAACAAGTGATGAAGAACCCATTGATGACTCGCTAGTTCATAGCTATTTGTTTAACCTTCTCGATGGTAAAAGAGATAAGTATAGAAAAGGGCTTAAGATTGAGCATTTAGTCAATTGAAGAGTCAAATGTTTATTTTGGCCATTTGATGACTTCAAATTCGAAAAAAAAAAAAAAAAAAGCTCTAGTCAAATTATCGAGTTGCTTTTAGAGAAATTCAATCAAAGAAATTCTTATACTTCACACAATTTTAAGTGGATACCATCTTTGTGAACCAAATGGGTGTAGCTATGATTTATCGAAACTGCAAAGGCCATTTCAATATTACATCAGCCGATATTAAAATAATAATAATAATAATAATTAGACCGCAAATTATTGACTAAGGGTCAATTACACTTGTTAGATTAATTTAAATTCTCTTTGACGACTTCGACTCACGACTTTGAGAAACTTCGCATGCAAGTTCTCTAAAGATAAAGATTCCCCAACCAATTGAATTGTATCTCCGGATTTATCAAATTTAGCATGCAAGTTCTCTAAAGAGAAAGCTAAAGAGAAAGATCCCCCAACCAATTGAATTTTTACGGGATATATCATGAACCATGACTCATCTAATTATATTTTGGTCGACTATGGCACTATAAATGATGTTTGCAAGTTTGCTATTCTTACTTCAATCCATCATCAACAAGCCCCTCTTCTCCTATGTTTCCCTTCTCAAACAATGGCCCTACAGAAAGCAATAGCAGATGATAATGTTAATGAGTTATATAGCTTGATTGAGCGGGATGAAAATCTCTTAGATCATGGATCCAAGGGCCCCTTCCCAAATACTCCACTACACGATGCTGCCGACAAGGGGAAAACTAAAGTGGCAATAGAGATAGCCACCTTGAAGCCATCGTTCGCTCGAAAGCTAAATCGAGGGGGTCACAGTCCTATGCACTTGGCTTTGCAAAAGAAGCATTATCACACCGCGAGGGCGCTAATGACCCTCAATCCAAAGTTGATTCGAGTACGAGGACGAGGTGGGATCACTCCTTTGCATTTTGTAGCAAGCGAAATAGGAGACAATCAGCAGGAGAACGTGGAGCTCCTAAAACTCTTGGTAGAGTTCCTATCTGCTTGCAAATCGTCTATCGAAGACTTGACGAACCATGCGAGACTGAAGTTCACGTTGCCGTCAGGAAGGGCAACATAGAAGCATTCAAGGTTTTGTTTGAATGGCTTAAGCAAGTCCATCTGATAGAAGTCTTGGACTGGAAAGACCAAGATGGTGACACTGTCTTACATATTGCTGAATCCAAAAGGCAACCCGAGGTATAGTTCATTGGTTTCGTGGTTATTTATAATTTTATTTTTGGATCCTTCAATTTGGCACAATCTTATCCTAGAACAAAGATAATAGTAATAAGTACATGGTTTTACAAAATATTCTGAGTGAGGAGATTTGAATGGAACCACCTTGTTTGGTCTCTTTTGTTTTACAAAATATTAAAAGTATATGGTTTTACAAATTACTCACGATGGAGAAAAATGTACCTGTCTAAGATGGTCTCTCTCTTCATAATGAAAAAAACGATACAAATATATAAAATAGTTCTAAATTATTTAGTTGACAACTTGACATGGTTAAGTCCTGAACTTTTATGAGAAATCATAATCACTAAGGTCATCATGGATTCAACTATGTTACAACTTATTTGGGCAATTTCTAGCTATCACCTAAATAATTTTTAGTAAAAGGACTACATCGCAATTTGAAGAGATTTTGGACTTCGTTACATTAGTTGCAATGATTGCCTCTGATAAATAAAATGTAATAAACTTTTCCCCCATGTACATCAGTCTTTACATCACTAGAATCATTCAAACTTATATGGCATGGGCTCATTTTGTGCATAATAGTGAAGCTTGTAACAAAGCAGTGGATGAAATTGAACGGACACATACATCATTTTGTGACCTTTGCATTTCTTCCAGATCGTCAAATTATTGGATCAGTATATGGATGTAAATGCGAAGAACTTCCGAGCTGAGATGGCTCTAAAAATCTTCCAAGTGAATCCTAGTGGTGGTCCAGATGTTGCAGGGAGTTTTCGCTGTGAAGGACGTCGAGAAAGATGCTATACTTGTACCCTCTCTCTATCGCAATTTTCCGAAAGGGAACCAACAGAATCTGAGAAGTTTACAAATTTTTTTGGTGTCCAAGATAAATCCAATCGCGACATGATCCTTGTTGTGTCTACCTTAATTGCAACTGTCACTTACCAAGCTGCTCTCACTCCTCCGGGAGGATACTGGCAGGATTCCTCTTCAAATTCCACTGTCGGTACCGCCAATTCCAGCAGCATTGCTCTTGGGAAACCACATGAAGCGGGAGACATTATCCTGAGCGGGTGGAGACTATCTATCGACACGGTCATCAATTCCATGGCCTTTTTCACCGCGATTGCCACAATCTCGGCCACCGCTGTTCAACTGAAGGCCTGCACCTTCGTGGTTCACATCTGTATAGCCAGCCTCTGCCTTGCTTACTATATTTCTCTGACAATCCAAATTCCGGAAACCGATAAGGCGGCACGATATTCTGTACGGATTCTTTTTTTTCTCTCTCTTTACGCCATGTTCAATTTGCCCATTTGCGCCTTGTACAAGAGAGCAAAGCGCACACTAGTTCGACTACGAGCCGATTCCACAAGGGGACACTAGGCAAGTTTCCTAGGATCGAATGATTGAAAGAAATTCGCAAGTATTATTTACTTCGACAATTCTTGTCGCATAGGCATCGAATTTATGTTCCTTTTCTAAAGGTTTGCAAGAAATAGACTCTTCTTCTTTTTATCAGTTGCATGTAATGGACTCATCTATTATTTTTTCCCAAGATCTTTAATCTTATTTTCCTTCGAAACTTCGAATAGCCTTTTTCATAATCTAATTTTATAAAATGACAAGATCGAAATGAAAACCACCGAGTCGCAACTCCCAGAGCCGAACACACAAAGCATACCCACACCAAATGCACGTAGGGATGTCTCATGATTTTCTGTATTTCTAAAAGAAGCCAAATCGAGTGCCCCGATAAAACACAACAAATAAGCACGGTGGCACTCCTATTTCTAGAAATTTCGACTCAAAAAAAGAAATACCGAGAATATATCAAAATCCTAGTTGAATGTAAAACAACGACTAGATACTGTAATATCTTCTGATCAAAGATGAGATATCTTAATGCATTTAAAATGTTAAAATAATATAAATAGTAAATTCAAATATTCTATACCAAATCACCATCCTAAATATTATTAAAGAAATATTTATCCAATTTCACTATTCCTAAATTCATCAGATAATAAATCCAAACTTGAGATGCCCCACATCATTCTGGTCATTGGGAAACAAAAGCTTGACCTCAAACTTTTTAGAATGTCGGGTCAATTGAAAAAGAATATTTGCTACAATCCTCTTGAAATTTGGAATCATATCTGCAGAATCGATCGAAATTTCTTGCTTAAGAGAAGATTCCAACCAAACTTCAACATCGATCTATCAGTTGATTCTTTAAGTTTTCCTGATAAAATGAAATCACTTTTGGATTTAATGTTATTCTTTCCCTTTTCTATCGCTTCAAATCTCTCCACCCGAATCTCATCTAAATCTAAATTCCCGCAGTTATGGACTCCCAATCATTTCGAGGCTCATCTAACCGCTCTTCATTGACATTCACCAAGAATTACGGTACTGCAGAAATTGGCGATGATTACAACTCGCTAGAACAGCTAAGCAAACTTCGCATAAGTTGACCTCAGTCGGAGAAATATCAATTCGTTTACTTTCTTGAAGTAGTGATCTTGTGGCGAACGGAACAATGACGAGATGTAATTGTAGACACCTAATTTTTAACCCATAAATCGAATGTGTATAAAAATATTAGAAATAGAATCAAATGAAGTGAAAGATCAAAAGAATGAAAAGAAAAAGCGAGGAAAAAAAAGACCATTTTTTAAACCCATTCGGCCATTGCATTCAGAGCTGGTCTAACAGCTTGATCTATTCATCCCACAACAAGCCCATCATCTCTAGCCCAGACTCATAGGCCTACGAATTCGGCTCTTGAAACTCTAATCAATGCTTGGGCTCGCTAAAGGCCCATTTGGATTAAAACGAAGCCCATAGGATACAAAAGGAGACCCGGCCTCAATTTTTCCAACGTCTTCATACATGGTGTTCCCATTAAAGTGAAGTTGTTAAGATAAATCAATGCAATAAGGAGGAATCAAGGAAATGACATCAATACAAGTCCTGGGTTTTCGATTGAGACATAAAGATTGTCTTTTCTTGATAAAAAATTTTCAGAGCGTGGTGTGTGAATCAAACCCATGAACAACTTGGCGGAGCCGGCCCTTCATTTCGCAGTAATGGAAAAGGTTGGATTCGATTCTTAACCTCTCCTATTGTAAATAGAATTGAATAAGGGTTAGAGCCACAACATCGAATTTCAAGTAATTATAGTAACACCTGACCCATTGACTTTTTTAGCTTTTTCGGTGATCGTATTTAAGTAATTATCATTCTGTTATCATATTTAGAATCTTGCTGAAGTAGTCTCTGTTTACTATTATTTCGTACTGTCTTCTTTTTACCATGCGACACGTTGGCAAAGCGTGAGTAGGTGCGGACAAGAAAAGGCCAAAGACTTCTGCCTACGACTTAGAATGCCACCCTTGTGACAACTAGCCAAATTTTTTTATACGCGAACGTGCTTGAATGTTGCTCGAATCTAGGTTTAGACCCCATAATCAGAGGATATCCATTCAACTATTCTCTTGGAAGTAATGATTGTGGCAATTGGGCCAATGAAGAGATGTCGTCAGTGTCCGTTGTTCCATTTACATCTAATATTTCAATATTGGACTTGGACATATAATAGTTTCGACCAGTTGAGCTGTTCCTACATGACAAATCATACATAATGAGCCGTATTATCACTAATTGGATCTTCAAACAAGCCCATGTGATTAAGTTCTAAACTTTTATGAAAAGTTTAGTCAAATAGGTGATCGATTCTATGGATTTGCCTATGCTACAACTCATATGGACAATTCCTAACTATTACGTAAATAATTTCAGGTGAAAAGATTAAGTCACACTTTTTGAAATGATTCAAGACTTCACTGTATTGGTTGAAAAAATTGCATTTGATAAATAAGGTGTACTATACTTTTTTTCCTTTGTACATCGATCATTGCATCACTAGCTTTATTAAAACTTATATGTTATTACCTCACTTCGTGAATAGTAGTAAAGCAAATGACAAAGCAATGATTGAAATTGAAGGGATACATTCATTAATTTATTCCTTCGCATTTGTTCTGAATCATCAAGCTGTTGATTGGGTATTCGATTTCAAATGCAAAGACTTCAAGATAAGACTGTTTTGGGAATATTTCATATGAATACTAGCGACAATCAAGATGCTACGAAAGGTTATGTCATCAAGGACCTCAAGCAAAGACGTTTTACTCCTACCCTCTCTCTACCACAATTTTTTAGCTCGAAACTATCTTTGAGAAGTAAGTATGTTTTTTCGACATCCGAGATGAATTTGCTTGCAACACAGTCCTTTTAGTGTCTACCTTAATTGCAACTGCCACTTACCAAGCCGCTCTCTCTCCTTTGGGAGGATACTAGTAAGTTTACTCTTCAAATTCTCTAGCCAATTCCATTGTTATTATCACCAATTTCAACTGTTCAGGTGCACACATAAGTTGTGTTAGAGAAATCTCACGTTAAAAAAGTAGTGTGGTGTTAAGTAAATATATCTTAGTTGGCATATAACTTATTAGCTTTATATTTTAAGTGAATATGGATTTAATTGGATATATTGACAGACTCAAACTTAAATTTCCTCTAAAGATATCGAGCGTTTACTATGCGCTTCTAACACCAGCGACATTATTATTGGAAAATCACATCAAGCCAGAAACATGATCCGGAATGGCTCGAAGCTACGTTTGTTCACAGTACTCAACAGCACAGCTTTTCCACCGCTATAACACTATTTCCCGACACTTTCATCATTTACTTCTCTATATCCATTCTCTGCACGGCCTACTTTGTGTCCCTTATAATCAAATTACCAAAATCCAATGTGGTCACAGGAATTTTCCTTCATGGATTTTATGAGTTCTTGTTGTTCGTGTGCTCCCCTTGCACGGTTGGGTAAAGTGCATCCAAGTTCAGAAACGAATTGATGCCACAAGGAGACCCGTTGGAAGGATCGGAAATAATTCACAAGTATTATATGCTTGTAGTGTTCTTGTCGTATCTGCATATAATCTAGGTTTGCAAAATATACTCTTTATATTAGTTGCATGTTATGGACTCGTCTATCAATTGCTAACTATCTAAAGACCTCTAATCTTGCTCAAGTCGGAACTTTGAATGGATTTTTTCCTAATTCAACTTCATATAATGACATAATGGAAACGACCGCTCAAAGCATACATGCACAAAATGCACATAGGGTAATCTCTCGATTTTCCGTATTTTTAGAAAGAGGCAAACTAAAGCACAACAAGTAAACACGGCGGCAGTCCCTTTTTCTGAAAATTGCTACTCAACAAAGCAAGAGAAAAAGAACAATGAGAATATAATTGAAGCCTAGAGAACCTTAAAAAACAATTATATCATGTGGTATCTTCCAATCAATGATGAGATACCCTAATACGTTTAAAAACAACTAGATCCCCATATGGCGGAAATATCAACATGATATAACTCTCAATAAGATTCTACATTTTCTATTATAGAGATCTTGAACTAAAACATACTTAAATGGAACTACGGCAATATTTATAAAGAAAAAAAAACGTAATAAGGTAATAGAAAGATAGCTTTTATTTAGGAAATGGATTGAAATGAAAATATATTCTAAAAATTGGGTAATAGTATAATTATGAAAACTTGAGAATAGTACGGATGACAAATTTGAGTTTATTGTGGAAAGTTAAGCAATCAGATTAAATAAATTAAAAGTTTAGGAACTAGATTGAACATTCAGGATTAGTTTAAAGATCATATTAAACAAATCAAAGATTTAAAGATCACATTGCACATTGGGCCATAAGTGTCATTTTCTCAAAAGGAAATTCAAAAACTTTGATTTATTTCTGTTGAGGCTCAGGAACTATAGTGTCAATCTTCTCTAGGTTGTTTTTTATCAAGGAGAGTATGAAACGTGCTTGTGTTAGCACATCGGCCCAATCATCAATCCACGAAAATCGTTGCCTTAATAGCTTTGGCATTTTAGGTTTGCCTGCTTTTTTCCGCTCAACTTGTACTTGGTTCCACAAGCGAAAAAATCATCTCCCTTCAATCTACAAGGTGGGAGATTTGCTTGTCCACATTAGGCAATCTACATCAGCAATAAAATCTTTCCTGTTCAAATATCAATTGAAACGGGAAATTTTGCGGCGAATTCATGTAACTCTCTAAGGCAACGGTAATGCTCATAATTCTCAGTAGCAATCGCCATGACAAGCTCCACCATGATGATCGTCTGTCTATTGTAATAATCATCATAGCTATTACTAAAAATTTAACTGAAAGTTCAACAAGTAACCCTTTATCCAACGAAGTCCGAAATCTACCAACAATGGTAAAATTTTGCATCTTTTCCAATGACTCAACCATAGAATCATATGCAAATTACATAGAGCCATGCACAACTCTACTTCTTCAAGTTTTAGCTTTCGAATGCTATGACATTAATTGATTTTAGTGTACATAGCTATATTCTCTATGTATATCGATAGATTGTGAATGACCCTTGCATAGTGTGTATATAGTGTTAGAATAATAAGATTTATAGTGTTGGAATAATAAGATTTTTTAGTCACATGAACATAATATAAAATTAATAAATACAACGTACCCAAATCAAATGTAGCCTTTAGTGATCCAATGAACAATAAGATGTCTTCCCATGGGTATGAACCTCCACCATTCTCCTCTATGATGATTGTGATAGATGTATATTTTTTTGTGGAAATAGTGGAAGCGTGATAATGAAATGCATACACTCTCCACCTAAAAGAAATCTTATATAAAGGGAATGATGGGACCAACCTTAGAGCTACCAAATCTTAACCTTCTCTCTAGGTTTAAGATATGGAATTCACTTGCCTGATTGGATATCACAATATAGTATCCATCATATATTTAGCTAAATTGGGTTAAATTGGGCATATATCAAATATTAAATAATAGACCTGATGAGCCATATAAATGGGTTGGACCCCCTTAAGTCCAACACATAGGGCAGAAATATACCGTCTAGCTACTCAGTAGTTTCGCCTTTTCTTAGGAGTATATGATGAAGTTTCGCCTTTTCTTAGGAGTACATGATGAATCTTTGATTGTTCTCAGCAACCAAAGATGACAAGTGGAACTTTCTCCTATGAAGTCTTGAGGCTAGTCTTTCTTGCCTTATGACCTCTTGGAATCAGCATAGTACCATAGACTTCTTAGGAGTACATGATGAATCTTTGATTGTTCTCAGCAACCAAAGATGACAAGTGGAACTTTCTCCTATGAAGTCTTGAGGCTAGTCTTTCTTGCCTTATGACCTCTTGGAATCAGCATAGTACCATAGACTACGGCAAGCTCCGGTCTAGAATCCTCTTCTTCCCCGTCAATTTTTCTACAGTACGTTTGTCAAAGACAATGAATGATGACTACATTGACGTCCCGCCTCTATCGTCATGGCGTAGGCCGACCCTACGAAACTTCGATATAAAAAGCGAACGAAAAGTCCACTATCACGCATCCCCAAAAAAATGACATTTTCCAAGTGGCAATATCTAATAAGGCAACCGGAACTGGTCATTGTTTTTTCTGCTTATCTTTCGGCGACTGACGAGGGATTTTGTTATGTCGACACTTTGCTCGCAGAAAAGAGAGTAGTGGCGTCTTTACTTGCTGTTTTATTTTTTTATAGAATCATTTTTTTATACGATGAGCGTCAAGATTGTTGCGTATAATAAAGGGTGAGAGAGTTGAAGAAGATAACAAGGAAAGCTTGTGGTATATAAATCTTAAACAAAGTGAATATAAAACCATCGATAAAAACCCATTCACCTTGTCCAGAGAGAGAAGGCTCTGCTTTGATTTCGTCTTCCTCATTGTAAACAGCAGCTCTGAAGAACAACCTGCGGGAGGTGATCTCTGCGTGCTTGGAGAATAAAGGTTTAGTTTAGACTTTTCATTTTTTTCGCCCTCCTCGTTTTAGGCAATTAAGGTTCACCATGTTTCGATTTATAAATTTAATTTAGTTTTCGAAGTTTTCGTTTTTTCTGTTTCCCGTCAATTGTTTTGGTCAACTAATAAAACATCTAATGATTGGTATGTCTTTTCGCCTAACACCGTGACACGAGATTAGAATTCTAGCTCCTTGCAATATTTTTCAGTCTTGTTGTTTCCTGGGAAGTTTACATGGAAGTTGCTTGTGAAGTGCAGAGCTTTTAAGAGTCAAGTCATAGACTTTTATTTAGGCGACTTCACCAGTTTTGTTCTCAAGAAATGTGTTAATTATAATATGAGAGCACAGCTTTTAGGTGAAGCGTTGTTGTCAACCGTAATTTCCGTGAAGAGCTGATCAGCTTAAGTTGCGCTCCGCATCAGTTTTGATGCTTCAATCCCCTTTCATATTGCCTTGATTTTCTTTCTTGACGCGGTGCATTGACTTTATATTTTATCAAGAGTTCAACGCTCCTATGTCCCCATATATATGTTGGATGAAAACCGCTTCTTTCCTGCAGAGCGTTTGTTCTAGGACCTCGCGATCACGACTGCCGGCCTATTCATTCTTTTCTTTTGTTATCACTGCCATTGAGGTAGACAGAATCTCTCTGTTGTCTGTCATCTCTGGTTTTAGTTTGTCTCTCTGCGTTTGTCTATTGCTGTACTGGCTGGAATCCAATCGTAAATTCTTTGCACGTTTCAAGTCATGCACAATCCACTGTTATATTTGAAAGTGGCGTGGTTAGCAAACTGTAAAACGAAACGCCTTGTTTGATAGTTATCTGCATGTATTCGTACTTCTACTTGTTGCGACGATGTTTTATTTACTTAATTCTCAGAAATTTGTATTATGAAAGATCGGTAAATCCAAGAACTAATGGGCCGTGTTCTTGACATGCTTTTAACCTTGATGGTATTGCTGGTTTCAGAACACTTTCCGGTAGCAGATTAGTTGTGTGAGGCGTGTAATCTTTCGTGGGAAAGAGGCTACTGGTAACTGAGAGAGGCGGGACGTGAACATGGGTAATAAAGAATCGAGAAGTAGTAGCAGCAGCAACTACTACTATGATTCCCGCAGCTACGACTCCCGATCATTTCGAAGCTCATCTAATCTCTCTTCATTTTCCGAGAACTACTATGGTCGTGACAGAAAAGGCAAGGTGCCGTCAAAATACGCCAGAATCGGTGATGATTACAACTCGCTAGAAGAGGTGCTCAACGCCACGTTCTACTTTTCAAGCTTATTTACAAATTGCGAAATAAGAAATCGAGAAAACACTAGGTTCAAGCCTAATTCGCTGGATAAATGTGAAAATGCAGGTCACAAGTGCTCTTGCGGAAGCGGGCCTCGAGTCTTCCAATCTTATTGTGGGGATCGATTTCACAAAAAGCAATGAATGGACAGGTGCACGATCTTTCAACCGCAAGTGCCTACATCACCTTGGGGATACCCCGAATCCGTATGAACAGGCAATATCTATAATTGGGAGGACACTCTCGAGTTTCGATGAAGACAATCTCATTCCTTGTTTTGGTTTTGGCGATGGTCAGTACTTGCTGATGTTGTTATTAGAAGTAACATGACCTGACAGAGTTGCTAATTACTGGAGAGTTGGATTTCCATTGGTTTTGCAGCTACAACGCATGATCAGGAAGCCTTTAGCTTTCATCCTGACAATAGATCATGTGAGGGCTTTGAGGAAGTTCTTTCCTGTTATAGAGATCTAGTTCCGAATATAAACTTGTCTGGTTAGTTTTAAACATTTCGCCTTCGTGTGTTACAAATTTTGCTTATGGAACTATGGAAACGACTAAGCACCTACTTTTTCGAAAATAACAGGACCGACATCATTTGCTCCCATTATTGACACTGCCATTGAAATCGTGGATAGCAGTGGCGGACAGTATCATGTCCTTGTGATCATCGCCGACGGACAGGTCAGTTTATAAAGAGCTGCTGTTTATGCAGTAACTGCAGACCCTTTTTTGTGCCTTTAACATATGATGAATTTCTCCACCTAAATTATTTGGTTTAACTTCATTTGCAAGGTTACGAGAAGCGTTGACACCAGTCATGGCCATCTGAGTCCTCAAGAACAGACTACAATAGATGCTATCGTGAAAGCAAGGTCGGGTTATTGCAAGACCTACCATTTTACTAGATCTGCTGCATCTAATGCACAAATCACAATCCTGAACGTACATTTCTATTTTTTTCAGCAAGTATCCATTGTCCATCGTGTTGGTCGGAGTCGGGGACGGACCATGGGATATGATGCACAAGTTTGACGACAACATTCCTTACCGAGCTTTTGACAACTTTCAGGTTAGCAGACCGAGCTAACCATGATTATAGAACTTGCTTGTGTAAGACTTTGACTTGGTGTAACCCAACTCTTTTCTGTCTTGTAGTTTGTAAACTTCACCGACATCATGTCGAAGTACATGCCTGCATCTAAGAAGGAGGCAGAGTTTGCCCTTGCGGCATTGATGGAAATACCAACACAATACAAAGCTACACTTGATCTCCAACTTCTTGGGTAACGATCGAGTATAAAGTTTAAAATGCAGTTTAAATTAGCAATTTATAACTGTAGGATTTGTATTTGTAATTTCAGACGTCGAAGAGGAACTTCAGGAAGGTTTGCTCTCCCTCCACCGAAACAGATCCGTGCCACAAAATCTTACCCCAAGCACTCAAGCACTGTCGAGCACAGAAGTGGCTTTTCCTACACTCCTACTCCGTTCACTGAAAATCCTTCTCACAAGGTAATTTTTTTCCTCAAATCCGGAGCTCAACTCAAGTAAATGCCAGGACCAATACAGAAATGAATGTTCAATAGCTTCATGTTCCTTATTATGATGTGCCTTTCCTTAATCTTCGATAGAGGGTAGCACAAGTCTTGGGTCGCCTGTAAACCTAGGTGGTTCTTTTTTTCTTTTTTTCAGAATTGTCCCGTGTGCCTGTGGAGTAAGAAGGATCTTGCATTTGGATGTGGGCATCAGGTAAACTCAAAAAACACCAGATTTATTTGCTGTTACATCTCTACAGGATCCATAACATCTCTGTGTGAGTTTTGCAGACGTGTTATGAGTGCGGAAGGGACTTGGCCTCATGCCCAATTTGTCGCTCATTCATAACTACCAGGATAAAGCTTTATGACTGAACATCAAAACCCCAAGTAGATGGATAAGGCGATAAATGAGGGCCATGATTTACCGGTGATTCTGCTGGCTCTGGTATAGTTCTCTTCAAGTTTTTGACCCTTTGCGGACATGGAGTTTGCTTTTGGTGTTTGTCGCAACCAGTTCTGTTTTCGGATCTTTGCTAATTGTTTAGCTTTTAGCCGTCAATGTAAATTCTACCTATCTTCTAGCCTGTTTATATCATCCTCCCATTTTCTACAACATCATCTAATTGCTTACATGTTCTTCTTGCTTGAAAGGTTGAATGCAATCACTCCATAATTTTACTTTGAATCCCACTGCATTGTGAAAATCACGCTATAATCATAAGATATACCATGCCAATGTCAATTAATAGTCAATTGTTCTCATCTTATGCATAACTGCACTCCCTGTGACAAACACAGAGAGCCTCCATATACTAAGGTAATCCTGCGTATTGTCTAAGTATTATAGTGACCTGACTTCTATGACTATCGGTTTCACTTTCGGAAGAGGGGAGCACCAACAACCCCAAGTGAGAAACTTCACACTTCAAATACCCAGACACTCCACATAACCAAAACCCAAACAATGACCCCTCCCCAATGTGTCCCAACGGCAGCAGACGTACTTTCAGTTACACCGACCAGAAACCTACATTCGCCGACCGACGGATCAAGGGAAGTGACCATCCCAAGCCCATCAAAATCACAGCTCTGTGAATTCTGCATCTGCATTTGATAGTAACTGTTGAATGCATACGAGATATTTCCCTTTGCTCCGATACCGTTGCACGATCCACCATAGTTGAGTGTAGTGCAATCCGCAACACTACAAGCAAGCTTCATGTGATTCATGACAGCAGAGAGATCCTTTGATGGGTCCGCCACGCACCACCTAGACGGGAGATACTGCACATTCCTCGCATCCTTTAGCAGCCTGTTGCCCAAACCGAGGTTCAAGGCATATTTAGCCTGGCCATCAAAAGAGAAAATTCCCCAGTGCCTCTCAAAGTTCCCAGGGAGTACACTCTTGGCGCCTTCGTCAAGTAGGCTGAAAAGATACACGTCCATCGGAGGGACTCCAGGTCTCAATGGAGTTCCTCGGTTGCTAAGTACATGATTAATAAGGCCTTGATTAAATGCCCGAGCAGCCGTAAGATTCGCATTCAGAGCTCCATCCGTTGGCCAACCCACCTCCCCAATAACTATGGGCATCTGACCATAACCTAATTTAGTAAGTGCTGCAACTAGAGTGTCGAGATTCCCATCAAATGCATTAGTGTACACATTGGCCCCATCTGTCACAGCATGAGTAGTTCCCCCAAAAAATGCATAGTCTTGAGGAAAATCCGTGCTCCCATACAAGCTTAGGAACGGATAAATGTTCACTATGAAAGGGGAACCATTCGAATTCAGGAAAGAGACGAGTTGCGTCATGATTTGGGTGAGTTCAGGACGAAATGCCCCTTGAGAAGGAAGGTCCGCTTCATATGCATCGGCATTGCAAGGGACCACTAGCTTCACGTAACCAGCAAGATTCGCTTTGGCCAATGACTGTTGTAGATTAAGGAGGGCTGGCATAACATAATTCTGAAACTGACCCGCGTAGCTTGAGAGGAAGGGCTCATTGCCTACCGCGACATACCTGTCATTTTGTCATTTGAATTTAGGTAAATAGTCAAGAAAATTGATTTCGCACATCAACACATTAATTTCTTCACCATGTCATGGCCCCAAGATCCAGGATGAACAAAGTTCTTGTGAAGCAGGCATTATAATATGTAAGCAGCAAAGAACAGTGGCAGGGCCTTAAGAGTAACACTCTTAACATATATCTTTGCTTGCTACATATGCTAAATAAACATCAAGTCCAAACTAGTTTTTGTCCTTCTGATTTGACTCTACAGGCAGCTTTAAGCAAGCCATAAGCTTTGCTCTCGCCCACGATATTGAGGTAAGCAGAGATCTATTGCGATGTGTAAAAGACTATAATAGTCCATACAACCTCCCCACACCATCTCAAACCAATGACTTGAACACAGATGCATTTCTAAAATGATATAACAAGAGGACTGAAGAATCCAGACCCAGATAATTCAACCAGCAAGGGACTAACTAAATCATAGAATGCAAACTGGGACTCTTCAATTGAAAGGTGCCGCAATTAAGTTAATCTCACTACTTCAAATATAGTTGTGAAGGAGGGAATGCCAGCAAAAAGCTGTATCTCCACTCTTCCACTTCTAAAAAGTGTCCAAACCCAACATCCCAAGATCATCACATAATGAGAAAGACATACTTAGCTCTGCCATATTGAACTCTTCCACTCTCCATCAAACAATCAATCAATCTAACACAAACCAAACCCCAAACAAAGGAGAAAGGGCAAAAACGAGAACTCGCTGCATCATACCTGATGGCAACACCTCCTTTACCAACAAAACTAGACACATTCTGGCGAACCCAGAGATCAGAGGCAACGCTGGAAGAGCCCAACACGGCCAGCATCTCATTGGGTATCCCCACCATCACCTCAATCCCACTCCCTTCAAGAGCCTTGAGCGCACCCGGGTCCGCATCGAACAGCTTCACCTTCTGTATCTTGTTCTGCTGCAAGAGATCCACCACCGTGGACGGCCTCAGCCTGTGGAAGGAGACGGTGCCCCAGTTCACTCCAATGGCGGGTTCTGCGGCCGGGAACGAGGACGAGAGCACCAGGAGGAGCGAAAATATTGCAACTTTCGTCCTGGGTTGCAGCATTTCCGGGTTTCAAGATTGGTCATCCAGGTGAGAGACGGGATTCTTGATTGGATAGAAGATAAAGGAGTGATTTTTAGTGCTCTGCAGGGGCAAGGCGGCGGTGGGATGTGTCAAGATTGGAGCTTGCAAGGA
The DNA here is from genome assembly GCA_017140615.1 of Eucalyptus cladocalyx. Classification (NCBI taxonomy): domain Eukaryota; kingdom Viridiplantae; phylum Streptophyta; class Magnoliopsida; order Myrtales; family Myrtaceae; genus Eucalyptus; species Eucalyptus cladocalyx. The sequence goes on from CM029519.1 coordinate 16,844,753, forward strand.
GCTGCAGAATGTGCAACCGTTCTTAAAAAAGAGAAAAAGCTGCAGAACCTACCAGCGACGGAGATCTTTCTTGGGTCATTTCTTGAATTCTTTTAAGCTGCTAATTAGTGAGTGGCAAGTGGAGATTATCAGTCCCTCCGTAATCTTGCTGGGGCCCTCTTCTGTCTTTGCACATTTTCAAGAGCACAGGAAAGAAAGAATCCATAAATTATCTTGACATTAAACAAAGAACTAAACAAGAAACATGGGAAAGAAAACCCATTCCTTCTGTCTTTATTTGGAGTACGATGTGACAGAACAACCAAGATCAAGATCAAGATCTGAAGGATCTATCGCGGCCACCAGTAGCATTTGCGAGTTTTACTCCACATGAAGCTTGGTTTCCACTGTCGAAATGAACGCTCCATCCTCCGCAGAAAGCCGGTCGACTAAGTTCTTGTGTGGGGCTACCGACACCAACGAGTGATGCCTAATAAATAAATAAAAAGAAAAAACTAAATTTGGTTGGAAGCCGTGACGTGACGTTGTCCTGAATTAGGGAATTTTAGGACCCATCTAATAATAATACTTCTATTTCGAAAAATAATTATTTTTTTATTTTTATTCTCCAGAAAAAATTTTCAATAAAAGAACACGTTTAATAACTACACAAAATTTTTATTCTCGAAATAAAAAAAGAATAAAAATATGTTTAATGTGAATTAGAAAATTTTAATTTTTTTTCTTATTCTTCCTTACCGCCACCGGCGATCGGCGGGTGGCAGCAACAGTCGACCAAGGTCGGTTAACGGCAATGGTTGTTGGTCAGTGGTGATGTCCACGACGACAATTGATGGCAACGGGTGAAGGGTCGATGGTGGTTGGCATCGATAGTGGGCATTGATAGCGGTTGGCGTCAACGGCACAAGGCGACAACGATCGGCCGGCAGTGGCAATCGGCCATGGTCGGCAACGGTTGGCCGCCGGCAAGTGACAACTGGAGGTGGCAGCCAGCAAAAAGAAGAAAACGAGAAAAGATAAAAGATAAAATAACTTATTTTTAGAAATTATTCTCGAGAATATGAAATTTTTTTCTATTTTTATTTTCGGGGAATATGAAATTATTTTTTTCTATTTTTTATTTTAAATTTATTCTCCGATCACTTCTTTATTATGGAGAGTAAAAGAATAGAAATTTAAAAATAAAAGCAAAAACAAAAACAAAAAGGTTATCAAATGGGGGCTTAACGGCACAACCGACTTCACGTGAAGATGAGATTTTGGGCGCGTTTGGTTGTGTTTAAGTTGTTTAAAAATTGTTGCGAAACGCAGAAATAGAAAAAAGTATTTTGCTCCGGGAACAATTTTTGAACAAAAATACGCGTTTAGTAAACTTGTTCGGAATAAAAATAAAACGTAAACATGTTTGGTAAAATTTGGATAATTTTTTTATTTTTTTTATTTTTTATATTTTTTTCTTTTTTTCCTTTTTTTTTTTTTTTTTTTTTCATTTTTTTTCTTCTTTTGGCCGGTCGCCGGCCAAGGCCTTGGTCATGACCGGCCGGGCGAGGGCCGAGCTCGCCTGGGGCCGGCGGGCGAGGCGCGCCTCGCGGCCACCGCAGCGAGGCGCGGCCTCGCCGGGGCCACCGCAGCGAGGCGGAGGCTCGCCGGCCGCGGGCGAGCTCGGCCTCGCCGGCTCGGGCGAGCTCGAGGCCGGATCCGGGCGAGATCGAGCTCGCCAGGCCGGCGCGAGGTCGGCCTCGCCATGGCTAGGCGAGCTCGAGCTCGCCCGGATCCGGCGAGGCCGACCTCGCCCGGCCGGCCGGCGAGCCTCGGCCTCGCCGGGGACGGCGAGCGTCGGCCTCGCCGGGGCCGGCGAGCCTCGGCCTCGCGGGGCCAGCGTCGGCCTCGCCGGGCCGGCGAGCTCGCCGTGGCCGGGCGAGGCCGGGCCCTCGTCGGCGGCCGCCGGCCATGGCCGAGGCCGGCGACCGCCAAAAGAAAGAAGAACAAGAAAATAAGAAAAAAAAAAAAAAAAAAAAAGTGTTTCGATTTGTGTTAGGAAACAAAGTTAAAACGAAATTTGTGTTTTTTTTTTTTTTCGTTTGCGAACAAAAAAACGAAATTTTTTGTTCCAGGAACAGAAACAAGGTGCAACCATGCAGGCCCTTTGTGTCCTAGCCATCTCATCGCGAAACGTCTATTTTAATAGGAAACGGACAAATTGACAATATGACAAAAAACTCTATGCCCAAGGTTCTGCCATTACCGACCTAAAAAAAAAAGAAAAGAAAAAGGTTCCGCCATTGATCTTTTTACAGCTTAGCCCTGAAATATTCAAACTTTACTGCGGGCAGATGAACCAGGACAGGGACATGGCTGTCTTGTGATTGACCCGAGTCTTAATAAGTTTTCGTGTTTTTTTCTCTTGCGTGAGCCTTTTTTCTGACAAGAGTATTTCAAGAATTGCCATTCGGTTTTGGAAAAACATATGTGTGCCCTCTCATCTCGATCTTCTTATGGAAATGATAAACAAGATTGAGGGGGAACGATACTGATTTCCATAAGATTTTTCAACCTACCTAGCTAGTCTTGTAGGCTGTAGATAGCGAAGGGGTGTTTTCACTGGTGAGGGCTGTCCCCGTATTCTTCTAATTAAATATACATCAGAACCACATTCCTTATTTATCACTTATTTTAATCCACCCCCTTGTTGGGATGAAATATTTTTCTTCCCCACTATCAGGGAATATCAACAATTTCATACTAAATAGACGCTAAACATTGACAACTTCTCACTTCAAATTACTCTCATTCCAAATTTTCCATTCATTGAATATCTAAGTCTTTTTCTGATAAGAATATCTCAAGAACCATCATTCGATTTTGGAAAAATATGGACAGTCTTATTATGAACGTGATAAATAAGAAACGACATTGTTGATCTCCATAAAAATTTTCAACCAAAAAAGATTTTTCATAAATTTTTTATTTGTTTTGATCTAATCTCATACTTCTTTAAGATTATATGATTCTCGAACTACAGTTAATTTTCATTCAAGTTAGTCGTCTATTAAAAATGCAAATGAAAACATTGGCTCGCCTTTTTTGGTCGGCAACCTTCACAAGCCTTCTTTGGGGTCTACTCAGCCACAGCCGCTGCTGCCAAATTTTGCCCGTCGGCCGTAGAAAGTGGCTTTGGTGCTCAGAGGGTCGACGCCTTACTTATGTTACTATAAACTTTCTTTATATTATTAGTCTATATTCATTTTATGTTATATATTGTTTAAAAAAAATTGTAAAAACCAATATAAAGTGTCACATCAACGTCACATCACTACTTAATGTGCCACACCAAATTTATTTAACGGACTGACTAATTTGAACAGGAAAAGGCAAAAATCAATCATCGTACAAACAAAAGTCATAGGTGATTAACTGTACTATTATTATCCTGAAAATCATCGTACAGACAAAATTTTTAAGTTGTTCGGCATATGGATGCAAATTTCTTTCCATTCAGCTACAAGGACATTTTTTATCTGTTATTGTCAATTGAGGAGAAGACTCAACAACCGCGCAAGTTTTATCATGATAATTCTTCTTAAGAAGCAATCATCTGATATCATAAATCAGTTTTTGGCACGCCAGGCCAAAACCATGAGCCCGATCAGACCATGCCATTATACATTGTCTGGAATCTGCTGGATGATTAAAAGAACACCCCACAAAACGAGCTCCAACCAGCATCCAAAGTTTGGGACTTTTCCCAACTTCAAACATCAGATGAGAGCCGACAAGAATTCCCTCAGAACATATGCTCAACTGAAGAGACTGCAGACGACAATATTCACATGTAATGAACCAGAGTAAGACAGTTGTAATATTCCCAGCTCTTCTTTTTCAGTGGCAACATGTGTTAGAAGCTGGTTTGGCACCAAAATTGCAAAAGTCCACCTTGTGATTCCGCGAGCTCGCCTCATGGGATTTTGCCCTTTTTCTTTAATCTATCTTTGGGCGGCCTTTCCACTGGTGACTTCGCTTTATACTGCTGATAAGGTTTTCTAGCTTTTGGGAAAGGGCCTTCACAAAAGTTGCAATTCTCACTCTCAGCTAAAATTGCTTTGGAAAAGAGGCCACGGAATCATCGCCAGTTCTCTCCCAAAACAAAGATAGATTGGGCTATTTATCGACCCAAAGAAGAGGTTTGTCTGAAACTTTTTGATTTTCTTCTGCCATTTTCAAAGGGCAGGAAACAAAAGATTCACTTGTGCCATGCCAAGGGCTTTTGCTTAAACAAAAATATCTGTAGTTGCACATGTGCCCATCCCATCTTCGGTGCTTAATCATGCACCTTTCACTTTGCGGTTTTACAAAGATTCACGAGGCCAGATGAGACGCATGTGGCCCCATATTCCATTCTCCCATTCCAAAGCAAAAGACCATAGAAGAAAGACATGATTATCTACAAATAATTGCACCTGAACTTTGTCAAACAACAGAGAGTAGAGAAAGGGAAAATCAATGACCAGCATAAATTTTATAACCATCAAAGATAAGACAATTTTGAATACCATGAAACTTATATCAGCTGATTCATGTTACCAAGTTCTTGTTCTAGTAAAACAATATGTACGCTTCCACTCATCCAAAAGCACATCACCCGGCGCTTTATTTACTACCATCAGGCAACTACAGCATTCCCTGTCCCCAGAATGTGAAACCGATAGGACCATTGGATGCCCACACAAAAAGCGCCACAAAATTTGGCATTAGACATCTAGCTCCTCAAAAAATCGGGCTGATTGGTTACCGACCTCACCCACGCCCACTTATGGTCCCGCGTGTTGACCTGGTGCTTTGCCTTGGCCACCTCGTCGAGAGGTATATATGCATAGTTGCCATTTATAGGACCACAGACAAAGCCGGTATAACCCGCCATGACTCCATGAATTGCAGAGTGAGCCAAAAGAGTGCAGTACAGGTTGTCGGTGGCGTTCGCCGGGACTGCCCGGATCATGTATGTAGGATCGATGTACTTGACCGTGAACAGCTCGTTCGGGTGATCCCGGTCCCACCATTTCTTCAGCTCTGACTTCAACCACCCACCAACATCCAAGAACACGGGATTTCCTGATTCATCCCGCTCTTCTTTCTGTGCTGGGGTTCGCGGTATAAGATCCTGCCCTGCGCCCTCGGCAACCACCAGCACCGCATGACCATTCTCTTTCAGTCTCCTGTCTAGAAATTCAAGCAGTCCTCCTTCCCCTTCCAAGAAGAACTCGACTTCAGGAATCAAGCAGCAGTCTACATCACGATTACTGAGAGTTGCATGAAGAGCAATGTGGCCTGTACTTCGGCCCATCAGTTTCACAAGCCCAATTCCATTAACTGCACTCTCAGCCTCCACATGTGCAGCATTGATTGCTTGTTGCGCCATTTCAACCGCTGTCTGGAAGCCAAATGATCTATCAATAACGCCAATGTCGTTATCAACAGTTTTGGGAATTCCAACTACTGCAATTTTTAATTTCCGGCGACGTATTTCCCCAAATATCTTTACTGCACCCCTCATTGTGCCATCGCCCCCAATGATGTACACCTGCACTGTACTAAAATTAGTCATTGAACAAGCAGCATACAATTAGCAGCAATCTTAAAACTAGAATGTTTGATGGCAGAAGAGGACCCAACAAAAATATGCACATTATAATAACCCTTTTTGAATCTGCCCAAGTCCACAGTATTTAATAATGGACTTGAATGGTCAAGTTCTTGAAGACCAATAAACTTCTCTCTCTCTCTCTCTCTCTCTCTCTCTCTCTCTCTCTCTCTCTCTGCCGCTTCATACAAGTTCTCTTTTTTGAAAATCTTACCCGAGCGTATCAGCTGAAAAATATCTGTAATTACGCCCATTATTGTGCTTGCTTTGCTCCTCAAGCAAGTCTCAAGAATAAGGTCTATTTTTCCCATAGTTACACCATTCAGATGTTCACCTCATACCCAAAGCAAGTCCCAGATAAGATCACAGTTTCAAACTTGACAATTGCAAACATAAACTCCCTAATTAAAGAAGGATATTCAAGCCTCTGTCCCTCTGCTCTATGACAAACATCACCCCAATCTTTTTTGGCTAGTCAAAGACTCAACGTCATAATAGAAAGAAAAGCATGCATGTACTCACTAAAGTGCTTCAGACTGTGGTTTTCTAGAGATAGCTCACTGAATGCCAATTTGGTAGTACAGCACAAACTTCAGATGAACATAATAAGTTAAGCTATCCAGAGAAAGCTGAAAATCCATTTGATGCAGTAAGAAAGGAAAATGCAGGACTCAACAACTATTTTAAGTCAATACATATTTATAAGTACACTAAGAAATCAGACTTTAAATGACGTCTTTTTGGCTTACTGAATTTCAGAAACAGGAAAAAATTCCTCCTTTCAGCTCAGGTCCTTATTAAGAAAAGTTAAAAGTTGATCAGGCAACATTGGGTTTTCGAAAAAATGAACCATATGGAAATTGTCTATTAGCAGAAGTTTTATTTAAAACCAACTCTGCAACCCAAATTTTTCCAAGATAAAAAGTATTGCCAAGTAGCATGTCCCATGTTAATAGGGTTAAGCCCAGAGTTTGCGCATGATTTCATCGGACCAAATTGCAAGGAGGGACAGCCCCAGAAATTGATAACTCTCGTTGTACCATAAAATGACCAGCTAAGACTCCACATGAAATCATTGGCAAAGCCCAGCACTGCCTAATCCAAAAGAGAGCCACTTCAACCAACAACAACTGACCTTTCAGCAATATGACGACAGTCAGTCGATAATCAAACTCCATTGACATTTCACAGCTAAAAAGTCAAGGTTAAAAATAATATTAAACTAGATCCAGTCAGAACTCCACTAATATTAAACCTGATCCAGTCAGAACTCCACAACTAATTGGAGTATATGGCAAATTAGTGCATTTCTATGCAAAAGAGACCAAAGATTGCACCATACCTCGTCCACCACTGACTTACTAGAAAGCAAGCATGCTAACCTCACGCACACAACCTTAATCCCCAATGCTACAACAGAAGAGAAGCCATAAAACACAAACCTGATTAAACCCCTTCTCTTCAATAGCATTAACAATCTTTTCGAGATCGAAGCCACCCCTCGAGGTCTCGAGTGCTGTGCCGCCCCTCTTGTGCCACCCGTGCACCATCTTGGGACTCAACTTCACTGGCTCCCTCGAGTAAAACCCTCTGTACCCCGCCGGAATCCCATATATCTCGCGGACGTCATACAACTCCCACAGCCCCACCACAAGCTCCCTGATCACGGTGTTCAGCCCCGGGCACAGCCCTCCGCACGTGACGATCGCCGCCCGCACTCCGGAGGGCTCGAAGAACACGCGCTCGCGCGGGCCTGCCCTGTGGTAGGCCAGGTGCGGCGCCGGCGGAGGGAAGATACCTGTCCCGAAAGATTACACACGTCCAAAATCTCAAATTAACAAACTTTAACAGATGGTATCACGATTTCACAAATTTGGAAGGTACCCATCAAAAATACCCATTCCACAAGCTCAAATTTATTAAGCTAATAACTTAGAAATTAACATAATACTAGATAAACAGAATAAGAACTGCTGAATTTGAGCCGAATTTCAAGAGACTCACCAACTTGCACATGACCATCATTCAAGAAACCAGTAACCGCGTAAAAAAGATAGAACTTTTATATAAAATGAAGGCCAAGGAGTACCGGAGAGATCATAGACGATCTGACGGAGGATGACGTCGCCGGGGGAGACGTAGAAGCCGTCGGTCGGATGGAAGAAGTGGTTGCTGTCGAGCGGGTTGCGCAGGGTCTGGAGGTTCTGGAGGTAGTCGGTGAGGTGGGGGAGCGTCTGGAGCCTCACCGGCGCGAACGAGAAGGTGTCGAGCGACTGATCTTGCTGCTGCTGCTGCTGCTGCTGCTGCTCTGCTGGCGACTCTGTGTTGGAAGGAGTGACGAGGTTGGTGGCTTCGGGGCACGACACCGCCATTTTCGACGACGGCGGGGACGGCGGCGGGGACGGCGGCGAGCTGATCGGAGCGGTTGCGGAGGCGAGAAGTTTGGAGGGAGGGAGGGAGTTGCAGAGAGGGTCGTGGAGTTTTCGAGAAGATATCGGAGGCTGACACGTTGATGAGTTACGTGGTGACGTGGAAGAGGATCTGGTGAAGTTCTCGAAACCACGTGCTTGGTTGTGTTCTCGTTTGGGAGCACCATATGGAGAAACTACGGGCTCACAAGGTTTTGTGTTTTTCTTGATTTTGACTTCATAGTGTCACGTGAAATCATTAATTTGAGACTTCTTGTTATAAGTGGATTGTAAATCATCAAAATTGTTTAATTAATAATATAAGTGCAAATTATTAACCGATTTTGAAACTTCTTCTGAAGGGATAAGTTTCAGATATTAAAATATGTTAAAAAGGTTTCAAGTTCAATGAAATTAAGAACCTATTTAGGATATAAGTTCCAAGTGAAATCTAAATAGAACCTAAAACTACTCACCATTATTTTTAAGTTGAGCCTCGAGATTCAAGGTGAATTTTTTTAAATTGAACAAAAATATGACAACATTATGGTCAATGGAGAGCTAGCAATATTATGAAAGACAATGATACTTTTTTTTTATATATCAATCTGCACACTAGTAATCGCTGTGATCATCTATCAAATTCATGTTTCAAAAACACTTAAAAATTTATGTATGCATTAGGTATTGAGCAAAAGAGTCCGGTAAAAAAATTGGCATCGATTGGATCATTTCAAAATTAGCAAATTAAAATTGTCTCCTTCAACTATTATTTATTCTTTTTTTCGGGTGGAAATTGTAGACTCCATAATCAAAGATAAAACACCAATCACATAGGATGCCTTTAGGGAACATTTTTGAGGAGAAGTTCTAGGGAAAAATGCAAAGGGATGCAAATAGAGTTCGGTATAATGTAACATTTCACTGATCTAGAACACGCATGCCAAGAAATGGATTTGGTCATTTTAAACACACCAAGCTTTCAAACGTTTGACTAGTCCCAAAATATTAAGGAATGCACTAGTTATTAAACAAAAGGATCCAATTAAAAAAAAAAAAAAGGCACCAATCAGATCATTTCAAATTTAGCAAATTAAATTGTCGCCCCCAACTATTCTTCAATATCTTTCTCTTTGTTCTTTTATTTTCGGGAATTGTAGACTCCTACCCATCAAGGCCAAGAATCAGAAATAAATATTCATTCACATAGAATACCGGGGGAAGGGGTAAACTTTTAGTGGCTCAAATGCAAATTGCCCTCAAGTATAATAGTAGCATCCAATAAAATTGATAACAAATGATATGCAATACCTAATATATTCTTATGTTCTATGCTAATCTTTTTTGCATTCTATTTGAAACCCAGTTTATCACAACACAATTCTTAGTCAGAGCACCATATGTGTTAATATTTCTAATTCAAAAGGGGAGGAGAAGGCACTTAGCTATGGGCCAAAAGATCAAAGAGTTTTACAAGCTAATAACAACATTTTGCCAATAAGGAATTCCCACAACGACATTAAGAAGATAACTTGAAAGTTCAAGTACAAACTACATAGGAAAAACCCTTACCAAAAAAAAAAAAAACTACATAGGGGAAAACATGGGTTAGGAAAGCTTCGAAGCAGCAGTGACGTGGTTATCAAGATTTTAAGGTAACTTCTAGGGAAAAACGCAGATGCAAATAGCATTAGGTAAAATATACCATTAAACGCACCAAGGTTTCAAACATTTTGACTTGTCCCGGAATCTTCAGGAGTGCTCCTCTCTATTTAGGCAGTGGGGAAGTCAAAAGGTCAAAAAAAAAAATCAGACAGGCAAGAGCCAGATCACGATGTCTGGATACGGAAGGTCTCCCCGACACTGCCTCCCCTGCTTTTTATGGAGGTCGACGACCTGTACACACGTATGCGCATCGCCCACTTGTCCCTGCGCATCACGTACACGCACCACACGACACCGCCCACACAAAAGCCCCGCTCGACATCAACCCTTTTCAACCCCCTCTTCTCTGCTCCTGGATCGCAGAGGGACGTACGCAAAGGACACTCCTTTTTACTTTTTTTTCTCCCCTCATTTCCCTTGTGAAGCAAAGCTCCTTCTTGCGAGATTTCGTTCGGTTTCTGTTCCGATTTCGCGGGCCGCTTAGGTGGAATCGAATTGAAATCGAATCGAATCGAATCGAATCTCTGTTCTGGGTCTGGTTGGATCGAAGGATGTCGTACGCTTACCTCTTCAAGTACATCATCATCGGCGATACGGGTACTCTTCGTGGATTCCCCAGTTGGTTTTCGCTGTTGGGCAAGCTTCGATTCCGGCACCCTTTTCGGGAAATAGTCGTTGTTGATCACCGTCCTTGTTTGCGGATTCGGAAAGATTGATCTTTTCGTGTGATTCGTTGTTGGAATTTCATTGTCTTAACTTGCTTTTTCGATGCGTTTGTTGCGTTGCGAGGCTTGAACGAGCGTTCTGATGGCGCCTCCGATGCGTTAATCCCGAAAGGGAGTTGCCCGAGTTCTAAATTTTGGATTTTTCAGTTTTTGGTTTTGTTGAAATTAGTACTGTTGTTGTGAGCTCGGGATGAAACGAGCATTTTAATGGTGCCTCAAACGCGTTAATCCTGAAAGGGTGATGCCCGAGTTCTAATTATTGGATCTTTAGTTTTTGGGTTTATTGAAATTAGTACTGTTGTTGTGAGCTTGGGATGAGATATCAGCAATGTTTCGTGAATTGGATGTGAGGAGTGTGATGTGAGCTTGGCTGCTCTTCCTCTGTAGGAGTTGGAAAATCGTGTCTTCTTCTTCAATTTACCGACAAGAGGTTCCAGCCGGTGCATGACTTGACAATTGGTGTTGAGTTCGGGGCCAGGATGATCACCATCGACAACAAACCAATTAAGCTTCAGATTTGGGACACGGTTGGTGTTCTCTCCTCAGACTTGTGTTACAGACAGCCTTATGTACCTTGGGCATCCTTAGCTTTATGAGTCCTTTCTTAGTATATTGGAAAACTGGTTGGAATTTGCTGGAGCATTGGTATGAAGTAGTTTAAATATGACAATTCTCTGGCTCTTTGCGACACCTTAAGAAGCTGAAGTTTGTGTTATTTATGCTAGGCTGGTCAAGAATCCTTCAGATCCATCACAAGGTCTTACTACAGAGGGGCTGCTGGTGCATTGCTTGTTTATGATATCACAAGGTACATTTTTTCATGCTGTTGTATATGTTGTTTCTATCAGGAGGCAGTTTGTTTTTGGATTCAGATGCTTCATTTTAACCCTTAAACATAGTAGCTGATTTTATTCAATCAGATGTCTCCATATGTCAGTCTGGAAAGAACAGTATTCACTTGTTGCTATTGTTTCTGCTGTTGCATCTGAAAGTTGCTACATAGACCAAGTCCAGTCTTGATGGTTTAATGTGGAGATATGGTGTTTCTTAGAATATTGGAATATTAAACCACGATATCTTAAAGCAGCTTAACCTTTTAAAATAGTTGACAGTGGTCCCACAAAATTTTATGCTGCATAGAGCAGGACTCCTGAGTTCAATTCTTTCCAAGCCCTTGTTTGCCCTTATTTCCCACCTACACGTGAGAGGAAGTATTAGAATATTTGAATAATCATACATGTCTCATCTAATAGTTTAAGCTTATATAACATTTTACAGTGGTCCCTTAAACTTTCATGTGTTCAATTCAGATTTTACATGGTTGGCTTTTCCTTTTTCTAGGAGAGAAACTTTTAATCATCTGGCTAGCTGGCTAGAAGATGCAAGGCAGCATGCAAACGCAAACATGACTATCATGCTCATTGGCAATAAGTGTGATCTTGCTCATAGAAGGGCTGTAAGCACGGAGGAAGGGAGCAGTTTGCGAAGGAGCATGGTTTAATCTTCATGGAGGCTTCAGCAAAGACTGCTCAGAATGTGGAAGAGGTGATGAATCTACGATTTAAGATTAAGATTTCTTGTAATGCAATTACTTCTTGGCCCTCATAGTTTCCTTGGAGTTACCTTATCTGATGGAAGAAGCTTTCTGACAGGCCTTTATCAAGACAGCTGCGACTATATACAAGAAAATTCAGGATGGAGTATTTGACGTGTCAAATGAGGTCAGTTCTGGGTTTTGTCATTCCGTGATATATATTTCTTCAGAAATGGGATTATATGATGCATGTTAGATGTTTGGGATCAGAGAATGGCACAAAGATATTGTATTACTATGCTTAAGTCCTTTTTCTTCAACTTGCTTGTAATTAAGTTTAAGATTAGTTCTGATTTTGCATGTGTTCTTTTGCTGTTGGTGATCATGTTTTGTTGCAGTTGCTGCTAGAATTAAGTTATTCTATGAGATACGATTTGGTCAAATAGCGAGAACTACTATATATTATTTCACTTTTCCTTTCTGCTGAATAGATACTTTGTAATTTCATATGAGTAGTTTTGATTGCTCAGAATCTTCAAAGCAACCAATCAACTTTTTCTTTTCCCCAAATTTTAGAAAAATACAACCACATGTCTGCAAATATGGTAGATCCTTATCAATGCAATTCAATTAATGACCTCTTTTAAGTGTCGCATGGCCATGCTTAGATACGCAATCATTGTAATGGACATTTTGCAAAAATTCTAGGCGTGTGTTTTAAAGTGAGAATAGAGGACAGGATAATTGGGTTATTGATTCATATAGTAACATCCATTCATATTGCTTGTGTTTGTTAATAGGATTACCATTGTATTGGTTGAGTCCACATTGGCAGATCGTTGCATCAAGTATTTGTATTATTGACCAAAATGTTCAGGGTTTACATACTACAATGCGGTTAGCATTGTTTACAATTGTCTAAAGTATGTCCGGGCCATCTGTTGCAGTCTTATGGAATAAAAGTGGGATACGGTGGAATTCCCGGTCCATCAGGAGGCAGAGATGGCGTTGCTTCTCAATCTGGAGGATGTTGCGGCTAGACCTGAATTGGATCTTCACTTCCCTCAAGACACTTTGACCTTGCTTTATCTCTTATTTGCAGTCTGAATTGTGACTTATTATTTGTAAGTAAAAACTTTTACATTTGACATGCCTGTATTTGTTTTGGTGATTTGATTGTAAATTCAGCAGTGTGTTCAGTTTCATCTGTAAGTGGTCTGGGAACAATCACAAGTTGTAATACAAGGAAAAGGGGCCATTCTTTTTGTTTGTTCCATGACTTTCTCTGTGCTCAAAAGTCCATTCTGTCTCCATTTGACTTGGACCAATTCAATATGGTCGAACTAGGTATAAGTTCATTGTACCTAGTTAATCTATTTAGACATGCGCTATCATATTACGGGCAATCTAAGCAATTGGGAATAGACATTCTTGTGTGATGGTCTGACGGATTGTGAAGTTTGGATCTTTATGGATTAAACTACTACTACCATCCAACTTGCTCATTTAATTGTGAGTTGTCTCTAGGCGTTTCTTTTAATGCTGTTTATTGTAAGCAACTGGGCAAACAATAATCTATTGAGTTTTAGAATACTTTCATGCTCTCCTCCTGGATCCGGCGGGTGTTTTAGTCAGACAAGTGTATAACAAGACATGAGCAGATAGTAATTTCGTCATCTGTCAGTGATTATCTGGGCTAGATAGGCTTTTTTGGTCTTATGCAATCAACATCAAAATCATTTTGGACGATGTGACCGTTATATTCAACTGCTGCTGAGGATTAAGTATCTAATGACAAGTTGTTAGCGGATATCTGGTGAATGTTCTTTCCGTTTGCATCGAACTAGTTGGCACTATGCCAGGCTATGGTTTTTAATGTTCTTAGTTTTAGGGGACCTCAGTAGTACTCAGGAGTTTCTGCTAAGTTATGAAAATCAGATTGGACTACCACTTGCAAAACAATGATGAGCTAAAACTTCTATCGCAAAAACATGCTTTCGAAGTCAGTCCTATCATAGCTACCAGCATTGATCTGTTTCCCATCTTCTGGTTGGCTGTGGCGCCATGCTTGAGTATCTAGAACTACAATGTGCACGTACAGACAGATCGTAGCGAGCTCTGGCTGCTGGATCAGACAATATGGCGTAGGCATTATTGATTTCGACAAGTCGCCCTCGTCTCCGTTCGCTGAAGCCGAATCCGGGTGGTAGAGCTTCGCCAAGCTACGATAAGCGGCCTTGATCTCCGCCTGGGAGGCGGAAGCCTTGACTCGAAGCACCTGGTACAGCGTGGCCGACGAGTCCTTGACGGCCAAGACCGGCTCGACAGTCGCCGTGGCAGCCGCCGAGACAACATTGGACTTCCTGGGACGTGATTTCCCGAAATTTGCTGGAGGGCAAGAGCCGGAAGGAAGATGCGGGAGCTGAAGAGACCCGAGCTTCGACATGCTGCAGAAGGGAGGCAATAAATACAAGGTAAATTCAAAGAAGAGAAGGGCAAAGAGCTTCTCAGCTGTGGGGACTGGTTGTGTGGTTTGAGGGTCCTGGGGATGGACGTTAAATAAGCTGCAAGAAAAGCGTGGGGTGGAGAGAGAAGGATGCAGTGGGCGCCAACAAGTTTTCTTGAAATGGTCTGTTTTAGCAGGTTTTTCTTTACTTGGTTCGTTCTGCACATGGTTCAATGAAAGTGTCTTGCTTCAGTTGGAGATCATCCGTCAGCCAGCCGTTCACGTCACACTCTCATCGTGGTGGGGGTTGAAAGAGAGAGTTTTCTATTACCGGGAAAACGACCCTTTTGGACCTAGAAAAAGAGGATCGACACGTGATGATGCCCTGGTCACAGACGGACAGCAGTGTCGTCAAGGTACAAAACGGAAACTGGCGGAAGCTTTCCGGAAGAGCTGGTTTTTCTGTGTACTGCGCCTAAACTGCGTTCGGGAATTTCACTTCTCATCGCATCTTCTGGTACACAGCCTCACGGACAAACCAAATATATTTAGATAAAATGGACTGGAGTTCAGTATAACTTGTCGTGGTACGTCCTTTCGAATGCCAGAAGCAAAGTCGACATCTTTGGAGCGCGATAGCTGGACGTAGATGTAAATGTCGCATTTACGGGAAAGCATTCTAGGGTATCATGGGAAGTCTGTGGCAAGAATTTGATGGGAGCACATAGTAGAGTATCGATATTTATACCTAAGAGTTCAATTGGATTCATATTTATTTAAAAGCTTAATTTAATGAATTATACGTCAATTATGATATGTTAATTATTCTACCTCACTTCAATTTATAGATGTGGGATATATTTAGCACAACTCACTCCTGTGCAGCCTAATAGAATGTACACGAATTTTTAGGATCATAGAACCTATAAGATAGAGTTTACATGGTATAGTCATGTGGCTAATCTCTATAAATCACCTCGCATTGGGCATGGGCATGAGATTAAAAGTAGCTTCTCATAGATTTTTTCAAGAAAACGAATCAATTTTTTTTTCGCTTTATTTACATATTGCCAACATAACTTAAGTTTTACTTATTTACTTAACTCAATTCTCACTTCCGATTAACCCTTTTATTTGTTAAGTACGAAGATGCCCGAAAGCTAAAGTTGCAACTTTAGTTATCTTACGTTATTCCCTAATCAGTTCAAGAACTAATTCCTCTAAATAATCAATCATAAAAAATTGCATGGCCTTGAGCAATTAGTTCGATGATGGCATAAAGAATTTATATAATTAGATTTCCTTTTTCTTTGGGTTCAAAATAATTAGATTTCTTCAATTTGCATCATTTTTAGGAAATTGGAAAGTCTACAGAATTAGGTTGACTCATGCAATGTCAACATTTATGGTGATATTAATTCTTGTAGCCTGCCGTAATCAGACAGAAACCGTGCAAAGACATGGAGCAAACTGCAATGGCGGGCTGATACGGTCGGCATCGAATTTCTAATTCCCTCGGCGCGTTCCTTGCCATCTCGCGATGAAGATGCGAACTTGGTGCCGCAAGATCGTTTCTTTCGACAAGTACGCCATTGCCAGATCAGTCGTCTCGAGACCCATCACCTCCTCTGCCGCTCACGCGGCCTTCTCGACCCAGATGCGCCGGAAGCCGAGAGCTCGAACGATCCCTGCATTATACAGACCAAGGACCTCCTTCGCAGGAGCTCGAATGGTTCCGGGACTGGGCTTCACGTCCTCGACTTGTTGGATCGTGGGCTGCTGCAGCCTGATCGAGCTCTGTACAACAGCATGCTGAGGAGATGTACCCAGTTGAGGAAGATCAATGAGGGGAGGTTGGTCTGTGCCCACGTTCTCAAGTCGATGTTCAAGCACGATAGGCTTATTCATAATACGATCCTCAACATGTATGCCAAGTGCGGTCTCATGGATGAAGCTCGGAAGTTGTTCGACGAAATGCCCGTTACAGATATGGTCACTTGGACTACTATGATCACCGGGTATTCCCAGAACAACCAGTCTGATGGGGCGGTTGCCTTGTTTCCGCAGATGCTTCGGATGGGTTTGCAGCCGAATGAGTTTACGTTGTCGAGCCTTCTCAAGGCTCTTGGGTTCTGGCCTAGTGATAAGTGCGGTAGGCAGCTTCATGCCTATTGTTTGAAATATGGATATTGTTCGAATCTTTATGTAGGTAGTGCTTTGGTTGACATGTACACAAGGCATGACCGAATTGACGAAGCGCGGTCGATTTTCTGTCTGCTGGTGAACAAGAATGAGGTCTCGTGGAATGCTTTGATTGCTGGATATTCTAGGAAAGGTGAGGGTGAGCACGCTCTTTGTATGCTCCAGGAGATGCTAAGGGCTGGTTTCGAACCCACTCATTTCACGTACTCCAGTGTGTTTGGTGCCTTATCAGCCACAGGATCTCTGGAGCAGGGCAAATGGGTTCATGCACATATGATCAAATCAGGGGGTCAGCTTATTGAGTTTGTGGGAAATGCTCTCCTCGACATGTACGCGAAATCTGGTAGCATTGAGGATGCTGAAAAAGTTTTTTATAGGTTGTTGAGACGGGATTTAGTTTCCTGGAATTCACTGCTTACTGGATATGCTAAACATGGGCATGGGGAGGGAATGCGTGCGCAAATTTGAAGAAATGCTGAGGAGAGGAATTCAACCGAATGACATAACCTTCCTCTGTGTTCTGAATGCTTGTAGTCATGCTGGACTTTTGGATGAAGGGCAGTACTATTTTCGTTTGATGAAGAAGTGTAATGTTGAGGCACGCGTTGTGCATCACGTGACGATAGTAGATCTTCTGGGTCGAGCGGGTCTTTTGGATCGAGCGAAAAAAGTTCATAGAGGAGATGCCTATTGAACCTACTGCGGAAATCTGGGGAGCATTGCTTGGTGCTTGTAGGATGCATAAAGACATGAAGTTGGGTGCATATGCAGCGGACCGGGTTTTGAGCTCAATCCCAATGATTCAGGGCCCCTTGTGTTGTTGTCTAACATATATGCTTCAGCAGGTAGGTGGGGTGATGTGGTTAAAGTGAGAAGGATGATGCAGAAGAATGGGGTGAAAAAGGAGCCCGCATGTAGTTGGGTGGATATCGAGAACAAGGTCCATATGTTTGTGGCTAATGATGATTCTCATCCACATGGAAAAGAAATCCGAAAGATGTGGGAAGAAGTCAGTGCAAAGATCAAGGAGATAGGTTATGTTCCGGACACTAGCCATGTGCTTTTCTTTGCGGACGAACAAGAGAGGGAATCGAGATTGCAACACCATAGCGAGAAGCTTGCTTTGGCATTTGCACTCCTAAAAACACCCCTGGATCTACCATCCGAATCAAGAAGAACATCAGAGTTTGTGGTGATTGTCATTCAGCATTTAAGTTTGCATCTAGGGTGTTGGATAGAGAAATCATCCTGAGAGATACCAATAGATTCCATCATTTCCATGATGGCTCCTGTTCCTGTGGGGACTATTGGTAATCAATAATGCAAGTTGCCATATGAAGCTGACTGTGGTGATTAGTGATTCTATTGCTTACTTATCTGCTGCTTTCATTGGCCATAAATTCGGATCAATGGCATTGTCTGCTTGGCGTGCACCAAAGCAGGTTTTGGGCCCTGCAATAGTAGTAATGAAGGGTCCGGTGGAGTTGGTGGAATAAGAGTCCTTTAGACAGCTCCCAAAAGTAGATCCGCATGGCCAGTGAATGAGCTGAATCAATACACAGGGTAATGCTGGAGTTTTGAAGGAATTAGGCTATGGCAAACTTTGGAAAGCCAGAGAGTAGAGTTTTTGTCATTGTGGTAATCGGCCCACCATCTGTTTCTTGAGCTTTGTCATGTGGCAGCGAAGGAAGGGATTATCAGCCTGGTATGTTAGTTGTCATTTTGGATCAAGCGATAACGGGCAACCATTAGGATGGCATCCCAATTGATGGTTGGCATGCTCATTGGAGACACAAAATTTATAGCTCGTGCACACTCATACCGGAGATAGATTTCATAATTCTGGATGGACATGAATCTTGTGTGAGAGCTTATCCCTTGGTCAATTTTTGTTCACACAGACTAGGCAATCAAGTGATGAAGCTTGATATCAAGCATAAGACAATTCTTATGCTAGAAAAGCATGGTCTTTTCTATCAAAAGGCATGAATAAATCAAAAGGAAAGTTGAAAGCGGATGACAAGGAAGCATGAACAACCTTCTGAGTTTGGCGAGACGTATGCCCATGTAGTTGCCATAAGAATGAAACTCTTCTTTTTCCCATGTTGCATGGACAACATTCGCGCATATCACAGAATAGGCATTCGAATGTCGAATTTGACGGGTTAGATGGCCCACAAGCTGCATGTCGTTTCAAGGGTCAAGGTTGAACGGTACTAATTCTTCCTAGATCAAATCTGGGTACCCTCTAGGAAATGCGTCTTCTGCATCATTTGAGATGGTGATGTAATCTCGTTCAGTTTCAATTTTTGACCCACCTTCATTGTTCAGCAGTGTCAAATCCTAGAATCAATGATCTGCAATTTCGTATTCTCTCCTCCTCCTCCCCGATCTCTTCATTTAAGCAAAAAGCTTCCCTGTGTTTCACCATGGTTTCATGTACGTAGGCTCAGTGCCGAGGGTCGAATGTCCGGCAAAGGAGGGTGGAATAAAACAGAGAAAATTCACATTATCTAGTTCTTGATTCACATATTTCTGTCTTTTACTGGAGTCATTTTCAATGGTCATGGGATATTGTCCGTATAGTTGCCCAATTTCAGACATTTTCATAACAAATAAAACGCATGACGTAGCAGTAGGATTCATGCTTTGCTGTTGCATGAAAAATGCCAGATACAGGGTTTGTTGGTAAATCAGCCTTTTTCTCCTTCCTTCCTCGTACTCAGCGAGGAAAAAAGACAAACGGACGAGCTGGTTTCGCACCCAAAAAGCTCCTCTCTGCCTCATCATCCCGCCATGAATTAACAATGAATTGAAAGGGGAGATCAAGGACAAAAAGGTAGAGCTTTAAACAAGCGCTTCTCGAGTAATAGTGACATAGGATTTGCCTAGATAAGTCGATCCTCAATCTCTTTCTAACCCAGAAAAATGAGTTCCAAAGGCTGTGAAAACATGTGTTTGCATTACAGCTGGAAGAAAGGGTTGTTGAATCTTGCATTGCAATGTACAGATGTACATTCGTCCTAGAAAATGAAGGGTTACTGTTGACGATGAAAATATATAGGAAAATATAAAAATGAAGATTCAGGTGAGGTTGTATGTGTGTGGGTGTGGGAGGAGAGAGGGAGAGGGAGAAGAAGGAGGTGACTCTTGGCAACTGCGTGGCAAGAAAAGAGCAGAAGGTGTGCCTTGGTGGACTGCGAGGCAACCATGGGAACGAGAAACGCTCTTGCATGGTGGTGGTGGTGTCTTCACCTTCACTAATTTTAGTCCCCCTCACAAAAGAACGCCCACAACAAAAGAAAAAAAGATTTAATCCGCTTCAGGCGTTTCAAATCCTCCCCGCAAAAAAGCAACCGCCTTCACCTTCTCCTTCATCCCTGCTGCACCAATGTGCAAAAAAAAAAACAAAAAGAGAGAGAGAGAGAGAGAGAGAGAGAGATTATATAAAGGTGCTGTGTTAGCTGTATATGTATGTCTCTGTTGAAAAACAATTCAAGTTGGAGCTGGTGATGAAGGAAGGGCAACAGCATTGACAGGTTTGGCACAAAAAAGCCTGAATGTTCATCTGGATTCTGGGTCTCGTTTGTTTATCTGTCCTTTTTCTGCCACTTGACCTTGTCATTCAACTGGTTTAAAGCCTTATAAATTTTTTTTTCTTTTGCCATTCATGGCTGTGCAGAATCATGTTTTGGCTTGCAATGACTTGCTTTCTACCTAAATAAATTTCACTGCCTGCTCATTTTATGCAGATCAATATCAGATCAGAGTCCTTTTGATATGCATCATTTTGCATGGATTTTGATTATGAGCTGGTAATTATTTTCCTTGACAGAAAGCTGAGTGAAAATGATGGATCCTGAGAGCAGGAAGAGAGGAAGGGAAGGAGAGGTGGAGGACAGCCAAATTGATACCTCAGACAACTCCTCAAAGAGACAATTAGTTATGTTAGTTATGAGCACAGCAACAATCATGAGGATCACAGAGACAAAAAACTGGAGGACAAGAGTAATTGCAATGATGAAGCAATGGGTGAGTGGGACTATTGCATGTCCTCTTGGGAGTGTTTGATTTCCCATGGCTGAGGGGAAGGCGATGGTATGATCTTCCGGGTCAGAGGAGGACGGTGAGAGCAAAGTCGAGGATGTGTTCCCATTCTCACCGTCGTTCACGGCTGACCTGTGGAGTTCTGCGAGCCGTTGTCATGCCAGAACTCAGCATTATTGCTAGATTCACTGGGGAAGACGATCATGGCATGCTGTCGCTGGGCCAACAACAGTTGACGGCACAAGGCAGTGATGATCTGGAGGGGCTGGATTGCATTTGAGCTCCGTCCTCGATCAGCCTCTTGAAGGAGGGCTCTGAACAACTCAACATTGCAATCCTAGACATATATCTCCAAACAGTTTCACCTTTCGTATATAGTTTTTTCTTATTTCTTTGTCTGTTTTTGTTTATATCAATGTGATTTAAAGCATTTGCGTAGTCAACAACTGAACATATCAATAGTTGTTCAAGAAAAAACGTGACAAGTCCTAGGTATGCCAAGAGAGTTAGATATATTTATATCAGTTTTGAGATGAGCCTAGCTGATAGTCTTTCAATATTACAGCGGCCAGCACATCAATGCTGTAAATCCCACCAAAGAAGGAGGCAAGTGATGGATTGATCAAGTTTAAAAGACTCTGAAAACTCTCGAAACGCAACCAACCGCAACCATGCTAGGCTTAGGCAGCCTGATTTTGCTGGTTCGAATGAAGACCAATTCAAGATTTTGGGCCTCTTCTTCAATTTCTTTTTCCTTGTTGGGCCCGATTAGAGCTGGCAAATGGGTCATAATATGGGATATTATGACCCATTTAAAATGAAGTTAAATATGGATAAAATAAGTTAAGTGAAATTTAAATGGATCTGAAATGGGTCGAGAAAGTAAAATACAAAAAGAAATTGGTCTAAATGGGTTATTAGGAAACCCCCATCGCTAGCCTTTTAACTTTATAAAAATGTTTTTTTATAAAAAAAATCCAATTATAATTATTTTTCATATTTCAAATTTTTTCTTTTCTTTTTTTATTTTTCATCCCTCCTTAGGCGGCCAGGTGACAAGCTAGGGCTTGAGCCTGCCGAATGCCAGCCAAGAGCTAGGAGCCTTAGGCATCGGGCGGAGCCTTGGCCTTGCTAGATGCGGATTGAGCCTCGCCAACGCCACGCGAGCTCGAGTCTCGCCGAGATCCGACAAGGGGGCGAGACTCGGCTTGTCGGCATCGGCAAAGCCTCAACCTGCGCCGGTGTCAAGCGGACCTCGACCTTGTCGAATCGGCGAGATTGATTTTCTTTGATGCTAATGAGCTTCGATCTTGCACTGTTGCCAACGGGTGCCAGTAAATAAAGTGGCTGGCGGCTGAGCTAAAAAGAAGAAAAAGAAAAGAAGAAAAAGAAATATATATTTTAAAAAATTTAAAAAATATATTTTTAAAAAAAATTAAAAAAAAATTAAAAATTCAGATTTTAAAAATATTTTAAAAAGAATTATAAAATTTCCATTAAATTTTTTTTGCATAAAAATTTTGTATTTATAAAAATGTTTTAATATGCTTGTTTTTTTATAAAAAAAAAATCATAAAAATGAGTTTTTTTGGGGTTTAGTTAAAAAATTTCATGTTCACGGTTTTTAGTTATTCAATGGTATGTTCACTTCAAATAAAAGCATGTGCATAGTCTAATTTTTTATAAATATTTCAATTTATAGGTTTTTTTACTTTTATTTTATTTCATTTACTATTTTTAATTTAATTTGAAATTTTAATCAATTAGTATATAGTAGAAGTGGGCTTTTCTAGAATATTAATAGGTTTTAACAATACGAATGGGTCAGTTAAGTCTGATTGAGTCGGAGTATGAGTCGCTGGAATTCTACGTAAAATATAGATCAAAGCAGTTAAATGGAGTCAGAATGTGGATCAGCCATTTCGACTGGAAACCATTCCGCTCCAGACCCACCCATTTGCCACCCTTCTATGCATCCATGTGGTGCATGACTGCATATTCAACGATGGCCTATACCTATTTGATCAATGATGAGAAAAATGTCTGAAAGAGAGGCTGTAACTTCCCCAGTCCCCCCATCGAAGTATTGAATTCATTTTCACTAGCACATCCAGACAAACCATAATAGAGAGTGTTTGCACAAGTGCGCAGATGCACGGGTGGGTTGGGGAAGAGAGAGAGAGAGAGAGAGAGAGAGAGAGATGTATTGCAGTCAATCTTTCTGTATATCTACATGCCAAAGCAAAGTGACCATCTCTACCAGAAAAATGAAGTCCCGCAAAGGGGATGAGCTTCCCTTTCATCCTGCACCCTAACTTTCCCTGCATCTATAAATATATGTGTAGACAGTTAAAAAGGAACTACAAAGACCTCAACGACAGAAGACAGACGAGACAAAATATCTACAACACCCCCTTTAATCGTCAACTGATAGATCAGATGGTTAAGATGCCTATACGCTGTACAAGTTGAGAGATCTGAATCTTCTATGTGCAATTAAGGACTTTTTCCTCCCCAAAATGATGATGAAATCGAATTGTCAATGAGTACCGAAGCTGCAGCCTACAAGTTCTTGAGCATGATGGAAAGGCATTGTTGCATGATGGTCATGCTGGGATAAGGTGGAAAGCACAGACTATAAAAGCATGTATGGGATGATGGCAGGGGGACTCCACATGTCCCCGTAGACTTGTATATGTAAGCGGTAGACGCCAAACCCCGAAATCCCTCCACAGGCAGATACTTCACACGATGTCCAGAAGAAAAGGATATTCTTTTTCTGCTGTGGTGACATTTTTCTGACAATCTGCATTGGATTTACCAAGAGTATGAATTTGAAAGAGAAAAGTAATGCAGAATTTCCATTACAGCATATAAAATTAGTGAAGATAATTTTATGCCAATTAGAATTAACTAGGTCTCTCCAGCCATATCTAGAGGATCGTTCACCAACAGTAATGAGGTATCTTCGTGACATTTCTCGATCCTGTGATGCAAAATTGCATCTCATCACTACTCTTCTACAATGGGTCAGCACTAAATTACCATGACTAGAGTGTTATTGGAGGGAACTTTCCACAAGTCCAACCCAAAGAAAACTGCAATCTAAAAACCATGAGAGTACAAACACATTATGCATCCAACAATCCCAGTCTGTCCATAATGTGTGCCATGGAAACTAGCCTCTCCACCATGCATCTTGCGTGGTTGAGTCACAGAGCCTAGACATCAGGAATTTTCATCTTTTTACTTTTTATTAAAAATCCAATGCCTTTTAAAGCAAAAGTGGCAATCTTTCCTCCCTGCAGAGTCCAGACTAAGAAATGCAGAGAACCATTTTTATGCTTGAGATAGTCAAGAGAGCATCTGTACAGATTATCTTTTCAGGAGCACACACCTACAAACCTAGCCATGTAAATAGGGCCCATGCTAACATAAGAATGCTTCTAATTTATTTAATAAGTTTTTGGTTGATAAAGACAGGTACCATGAAATTGCACCTTGCACTTGCGAGGAATTGGATGACTTACCATTCATAAACAAGCATACTAAGGACATGAGCAAGTGATAACCTTCTCCTAGCAGGACAACATGTACTTCTGGTATGGAGAACTTGATCACACGGGTTAAAATGTTCCTCCAAGATTATGTTGGACAGAGAGAGGTTTGCATCCATGTAAAATGTCTAAGCAAATTTTAGTAGATTGCTTCTGTGATACATTCTAAATTCAAGGGGTTTTAAACAAGAAGTCTAATTCAGCAAATTTTCCCAGAGCATGCTCCAGACTGACCAACTATTGGTTCCAGCTGCAAATTTAATGACAATAAGAATAAATTAAAAGAAGCTAATAATTGACCACTTTCATAACTCAAGGCCACGTTATCTCCAGTGGGAAGAAATGATGCACCCACAGATTAGACAAGCTAATTATGTCTAATAAACATACCTACTCAAGTCCCCAAGAGATGAAGCATTCCTGACTGTGCATGGCTGATTGCCTGCTTTGGCTAGCTAATTTAAGATAAGTAACCTTATGAAAATTAGAGGTATGCTAGAATCTTAGTAAATTTGCTATATCTACTTTAAATCAAATTCAAGGTTTCTTGTATCTACTTGGAGTTGGTTCAGCAGAATTCATAGAATATGATTTAATGCAGTTTTACTGAATTCAGCCCATTCTTTACTTCTGAATTCTGTCATGGGAATAATGTTATTACTCATGATGCTTAAATGAACCCAACAGTGCTGCCTATAAGCTTTAGGCATAATGTCAAGGAAATTCACTCATGGCAATATCCTTCCTAATTAGGATCCAAGTCCAGCTTCATCTTTGAGATCCAAAATTTTACATAATACGGAAAACAGAATAGGAGGCGCCACAGGCCTACAGCGATGAAAAGACTATGAGAAAAAAGATAATAAAAAGACAAACCAGATAACATTCAAACAAACTACCATATGCAGAGAGAGATTATTGACTCGAAAGTAGCAAATTAAATAATAAAATCCATAAACACAGGCACATACCTTCCAAAACCAGACTATCTGAGGATCATTAGATTTGTAACCATTGTACTCTGTATGTGCCTTCCAATCTTCAACAGAAATATCATTCTCACTCCCGTGTAGCATTTGATCAATATCTTCAAGCTCTAAACTTTGAAAAAGAACTTCTGCAACCTCAAGTCACTAAGAATATCACCAAAACCTTGTGCAAAATGTGATACCTGTTGAGAGATTGAGGTAACAAACCGAGAGAAGATCAACATAATCATTCCTATTCTTGCT